>JAOQGH010000001.1:115858780-115888780 GCA_025769975.1 Gallinago jamesoni | reverse complement strand
TTTTTTTCCCTTGATACAAGTAAGTCATGCAGATTTGTTCTGTCATTACAAATCAGTGTTCTCATTGCAAAACTGATAAATAATCACAGAATAGTTGAGGTGGGAGTTCCAGGAAGTGACCTCTAGAGATCATCTAATTCAATCTCCCAGCTCACAGCAGGTTTAGACCAGGTTGCTCAGGACCATGTCCAGCCAGGTTTCGGTTACTTCTAAGGACAGAGACTCCACAACCTCCCTGGACAAGGTGTTTCAGTGTTTGGTCAGCCCTAAAGTAAAAACATTTGTTTTCTTATGTACTGGTGCATGGGGTTCCCTTTGCTGAAATTCATGAAATTCCTGTTGGTCCATTTCTCCTGCCTGTTGGTGTTGCTCTGAGTGGTCACCCCTCCATCTGGTCTATCAGCTTGTCCTTACAGTTCTGTACCAGAGATGGCTCTTTTGATAGTGATGGTTTCAGTACCTATAGTTCAAGTATAGGAGCTGTTCATGTGGTGGATTATGTTTTAATAATGCAGTCTTTCAGCTAGTTTAAAGTCTGTCACAGTTTTGACTCTTCAGAGGTGTAAGTTGTGGTTCATCTAATATTCCAGTTGATTAGCAGGTATGTTACTGTTTATTTTTGTCTTTAGTCAGTAAGCTTGACTCATTTTAGATCAGATGCATAATGGATTAAGGTAAAAAATGAGTTCAGGCAGTAGGAAACGTGGCAATGATTGCGGTGTGATTGTGCAAATTGCACAGTGTTTTCCCTGGTGTCTTCATTGGTAGCAATACAGGATGGCATGGCCTGTGGAAGGCTAGGCTGTAGAAGTTTCAGATAATACTTCTTAGCAGTGACTTCTTCAAAGATGTTTGTCTTAAGTCTGCCTTACTAAAATGCAATGTAGCAGAAACACCAGGCTCCAAGCCTTGACATTTCTGTGTGCTTCTTAGCTATTTATTTCTTATCTCAGCGTTGTTAAATCACCAAAAATGGCAGGTAAACTCCTCCCTCTTTACAAAGAAAAAGAAATGGTGTGACACTGGTGGAGCTGTCAGAGGGTAGGAACCTCCAGCCAAAAGAGTGCTGGGATTTGATGCTTATATCCAGGAAGCACATTTTCAGAGTCTCTCAAATCCAACTCTTCCACTAGATACAAGCTCTAACAATAAAAATAATAATTTCATAGACTCCCCAGCATCAAGGAAAAATGTATTTGCCACAGTAGTAATATTTTTTTCAAAGACTTAGTGATTATTCTGCAACCTTTTGAGACTTGCCTCCCCCCACACCACTTAAAAGCCCTATATTTAGACATGCAGCACAATAGCAGAGCTCTGCATACAGTGTTGCTCTTATTGCACTGTGCTGTGTCAGCACTGAACAAATTTTATCATCGGAGTGAAATCCTTAGGCATCTTAAAGTATTGTAGGAGTTTTTCCACAGACGATGTTACGAGTGCCAACACTTAAAGTATATATGATGACAATGGAAAAGTATTTCAGTGGCTGGCTTAATCTTCCATTAATGCTGGCAGCAATACTTTTAATTTTTTGTTTACTTAGAAGGGTAAAGGTTCTTTTATGAAGCTTTGGAGTATATAGGTACTTTGGAGTGGCTATGGAATATGAATGTGCTGACAGGCGTAAGTATGATGTTTTAGTTACATAGACAAATTTGAGACATTCAGTCACCTCTCAGAAATAGCTTTATGTTGTTATATGCTGAAACTTTATTTACATGGGAAAGCTAGGTAACTGTAAAGTCTATGTTTACTGTATGTAACTTCAGCATTAATGAAACAGATTTAATGGTTCCTTAATGAATCAGTCTTAATATACATTAAACAAAGATAGTTTATTCCACTGAATGTGAAGCAAACTCCATTAGACACAGTTTAGACAAAGCTTTTCAAACTAATTTAATTCCTTCAAAGGTAGCATGAGCTAATGCTTACACATGCTAACAGGAAGCCTGTCAGATGGTAGTTAGCTTTGCAAACTCACACTTCACAAATGTGCTTACTGCTCACAGCCTTTGCTACGTAGGCTATCTCAAAGTACTTACATTTTATAAGTAGTTTTTGGATAAATTTGCCTCCTTTCTCAAAAGAATTTTATTTGAAATCCAAACTTGCTGAGAAATTGAAATTACCATTTCTGTAGCCATTTCTTAATAGTTGTTGCCACTTGTGAAAAAGTTATATAAGATGCCTTTAAAATTCACCAAAGTCCCTTTAATCATAAGCACATGGTTACTGAACATGGTTTTGGTTTGTACTCTTAACTGCTCTCTTCCATTCTTCACTTTGTTTACACTTGTTTTAGTTGAAATGTTATCTGTACTTTTCTGGTGTCAGAATGTTTTTTGGAATTTTTACCATCTTAATATATTTTACTCCAGAATATTTTATTTTGGGATTATGTAGGAAATGTGGTGCTTTTGAGCATTACTCATTTTGATGTTAAAAAAAAAAAGCTGATAAAAGTATGTTTATATAAATCCTTTCAATGCATGACATAAATCAGTTAAATGCAAAAAAGCTGCATCTGTTACTGTGATTGAGAATTACTGGTTTCTGATATATTGGGATTTGATGACTAATACTGATCATGGCATAGCGGTCTATAGGTATTTGTTAGATAAATTTCCTAGACAAGAGGAAAAAACCCATAACAAGCTTATTTTGTCATCTTTTCAAATATTAAGCTTTATATTGTGATGTTCGTTTTCAAGTGAAATTTCTACACCTATCACATTCATAAAAATGAAGACTTTTAACAGCTTTTTTTAAATTGGGACCACGTATGTGTTCTTGCTAGTAGAAGTATGAAAATAGCTTTAATGTCTGGTGTTAGGGATGGGTGCATTGCAAATCCACACAAAGGAACTTGTGATAGACTTGCAGTTCTTTCTTGAAGTTTAGCTGAACTGTCTCTTCCAAACTTGCTTAGCAGGAATTTACATGCAGCTTTCTTGGGAGAGTAATGGGAAGTGTATTCTGCTACGTTGCATTTTGATTGGTTTAGTACACTATTGTGACCTGCAGTTTGTGTTCAGTAGCAAAATGTTGAGTATTTTTACTAAAAAAATCCTAAATCAGTTTTTAATCTAAGTCTTGTCTTTTGTGCTCATTGGTAGAGGTAGTATTTCCAATGATACTTAATTTATAAAGCAGAGGGAGGTACAAAGGTATTTTTCTGTCTTTTTTTCTACTTCGCAAACTGGCTTCATTATAGTGGGACAAATGTTAAAAGCTTTGTTGTGAGTGATGCAAAAGTGTCTGCAGGAGCATTTCTGTAAGTACGTGTGAGCTCTGGGGCAGGCAGGTGCAAGGCTGCTCTTCCTGTGCTCGGAGCTGGAGAGCCGATGCTGAGGTGCTGGGGTGTAGCTCTCGCCTAGGCTTGTGGGCCAACAGCAGACCTGTCAGCGAGTTACAGGCATGGCTGAGCACTGCACCTTGTATAAGGAGAGGCAGAGCGAATCGGCCTGCCACGGACTGGTGACAGACTGCAACTCAAACTTGTGAATTTAGTGCAGAAAGGCTGAGTTTTAAGCACAGCCAGAACCTATAGATCTTTGCCATGACTTAGATGTCAAGTTTACTTTTCGCTTGGCCTAGCACTGCCAGTGTGCTTTCTGTAACTTACCAGGATGATACTAAGTTCTGCTTTAAATTGTACATTGAACAGCATTGAGGGACTCTAATTGTGTGATATTGGCCCTTTAAATTTTTTTAAGTACTTCATAATGTGGTGATCAGCTCTCTTGTCGTCGTCTTCTGTTTCACTGAGTTCGTATAGTCATTATTTTTTCCCAGGCTCACATAGTCATCATTTTTCAAGGGACATAAGCTAATACTTTGCCCCATGCAGTTTGCAGACAGCTCAAAAAGTGTGAGATGTGCCTTTTGCTTGCTTTCTTATTGAGTAGAGATTGAGAGCTCCCTCTTCAGCCTTGCCTGCACCTTAATTCAGCAAGTCAGAGTACTTCAAAACTGGATAATAAAGATGAGCAATGGGAAAAGTGGAGGAGAGGCTTGGTTTTTCAGCAACTTGGAGATCAAGAAATGCTTCGGTCTGGGCTGTGACTAATTTCACAGGGTTTAGAGACAGAATCTCCCCTCCTCAAACTGTGCTTGCTGTAAAGTGTCTGCATATGTCTTCTAATAATACCAAGAGATTCTGCGAAATTTTGTAGGACTGACAACAAGGTAACAATTGTAACATTTTTAGGGTAAACTGAAAGTGTAAAGGCAGCCAGGCAGATAATTTCCCACATATGAAAATTCTCTTGTGCTCATGATTACTGTTCCTGACCTGTGCTGCAGCTGTTTACCAGTTAGGGAAAAGGTCCTGTGTACATGTTTTTTTCACATTAATAGAAACGATTACCTATCTAATATGACTACTATATAATATATTAGTAGTGATTTTTTCCTGCCATCCTTATATAAGCATAACTTATCTTTTACATGCATAAATTTGAGGACAAGGCTATCCAAGCCATGTAGTAACTAGCTGATTAGCCCTTGCTTTGTTTCAAAAGCTGTAGATTTTGAAGGTATGCATGCATGTGACAGCTCAATAGCAGAGCTCTGGGGAGAACATCCTTATTAGATATACTGTGCACATGATTTACATAAGGGAAAGATGTTTAAAGGGGAGAAGACTGAAAGATATCCTGCTGGAACAAACTGCTTATTTGCGAAATAAGTTAACCTTAATACATAGTAGAATAGAATATGCACATATACTAATATATCAGATGCTGTGAACTTCAACACTGCATGTTAACTTCTATTTTAACACAATGCAAGGTAATGCAAACCCAAAGAATTTAAAGTACCTCCCATAATACAGATTACATTTGGATGCGATCTCTGTAAGCAATATCTTGAGGTACAAAAGTGAATTCGTGACCAAAAATGTTGAACTTCAGAATTGCTGTAAAAATTGTAGAAAAGCTATCCATAATAGAAAACTGAAAATAATTACTTGGTGGTGGTGGTTTGTTTGGGTTTTTTTCTTAAAAAAAATAAACAAAACACCAAACACCTCTGATAGAACAAAATTCTTGCACAGGGAAAGGGGAGTTGTCCTGTACTATCAGTTTTTATGTATCGGAGCAACACTGCTTTGGGCCTTAAATGTATTAATCTTTGCCAATTGTTACATACATACCCTTATTTCATTTGATGTGTTCAGAAAAACATTCTGGCTTCAGTTCTAATGCAGACAATAATACTCTGTTATCTTCTGGCATATTCTTATTGTCATTTGTCAATACTTGGTACATTCTCTAGTCCTCTTCTCCTAATGGTATTCCCTAGGGAGAAAAAAGACATTTTGGCAAGTATGGACAGGGTGCATGTAACTTGCTTTTTTTTATAGCTGGAGCTCTAGATTAATCATTTTTATCTTCCTCTTATTCTGCATTTGGCTGTGTTTACTATTTGCTTGCTTCAAAACCAGAGTGTTATGTTACTTGTAGGTCACACTGAAATACCTCAGAAGTCTTAATTGTTAAATAATCTTTTTTTTTTGAGTGCGTACAGGTTTAAAAAAAGTCTTGTCTAAGAGAAGCCTTGTTTTGCATCTTTTAGATCCTACAGGTTTATTTGTGCTTAGAGCCCCAAACACCTGAAATAATTAGCATTTTGGGATTAAGTAATGCACACAAGTTGATTCACAACGATACTATAATTGACCTACTGCAGGATAGTGAACTGCAGTGTAATAAAGTTCCTCATCTCACAGGAGGGATTCTTATCAGGAAGCAACATGGTAATACTAGCTACCAAAAAACTGACATGCTTGTTAATTTTGCTAGGATTTTACTTGTTGCTTAAGAACAACAGAACATCAGAGATCTGGAAGTTCGGTGTTTTTTAAGGTAAAAGTTAGAAAAATTACAAAAGGGGTTCAGAAATCATGCATGACAGTAAAAATGGAAGTAGTCAGGCAAAAATAAATGCTAAGGGGATTGTAATTTTGCTTTATATAAACAAGTGTTGTCATAATAAAAGCTGCTCAAGTGAAGCCATTAAGTGAAAGGAGAAGCTTTGTATCATAAAATGCAAAACACATGCCAAATAGAAAACTCCATTTGATTCTTTTTTTGTTGTATGTGAATAGGTTGTCTGGTCTGTAGAACAGAGTTGGTAAATGTTTTGGTTTGCCAAAGACTAAAGGGAGTGCTTGAATAGGGCAAGATCATTGCAGAGGCTGAAAAGTTTCTTTATATCCATCTTCCTCAGTGAGAATGTTGAGGAAATATTTAACAGAGACCTATTCTATTCATTCGGTGAAATGAGGTTGTTTAAGGACACTGAGAAGAGGTCAAACAGAAGGTGCTAGCACAGCAATTGATACTTCTACAAGGAGCTTCCCTTGAAGGGCTAGACAATGTTCATTGAAAAGCTACAAGGAATTTAGAAATGCAGTAGCTGAGCTATTGACTAAATATGCAAATCTCATTAAGATGCTGTTCTGGAGAACAACAGGGTAACAAATATGCTCATCTTGTTAAACGGCTGTTGGAGTTTACAGATGAAAGAGAATTGAGGAGGTGATTCTGGGAAGTGTAAGGGTGCTTTGGTTAGTCTTCCCTACCAATAAAACTGATTGCAACAGTAAATTTTAAGGTAGTTATAAAACAACTAAATTATTATATTTGGTAAACTGTCTACATAGTAAACTAAATTTCTTTAAGCCTCTGAGCAAAATAACAGATAAAAGAGTGTATTAATTAGTTATCCTTCCCTAGGTTTCTAGAGAAAATCCTGTTAAGGTCATTAAAAAAATAATTTAAAAAAGCAAAAAACACGCAACTAATTCTGAGCATAAGTGAAAACAGTCTGATTAAAGGAAGAAAATATGCTAGGAACAACTGCTCCAGGTTTGTTACTAGAAAAGACGATTGTTAATTCGTGGGGAAAAAGAAAGAAGATTCTGCTGCTTTGTCTGGGTGTGGATCAGTTCTCCTTACAAAGACTGTTATCAAAAGCTCTTTTCTGTACTCTTATAAATGTAAGTATCTTTTCCCTGTAAGCAATTCTACTGAAAGGAGAATTAATGAAACGTTATCACTAGAATTGAGATTTAACACTCAAGCTCTTTATTTCTGCTTAAGTGAAACCAGTGGATTTCTAGTTCTGTTTCAACTGGTGCATCTAATTAACATCCTAGAGGAGTGATGTTAAAAATCTAGTATCTGTTGCAGTTAAGAAGGTCCATCACTTGCCGTTTCTTAAACGGACATGAGGTCAAGCCTTTCAGTAGTGTAGAAAAGTTCCCGAGTTGACTTAGTAAGAAATAGCTTAGTGTTTTTTTAAATCATTATTACTAAAGATTGTTTACAGCCTTGAAAGAACAGGCAAAGCTCCAAACAAAACTTTTATTTGATAATGACTTAGATGCTCAAACAATTCTAAAGAGCCCAGCTGGATAACTGGGCAACTTCGTGTTAGCTGGAAGTTGCTGTTGGCATTTTAATGGTGATATACGTAGAAACTAATTTGACAACTCTAAGGCATTTCTGAACTTGAAAGCTTTACTAATCTGACTTAATTGGGGAAAGTAAATGAGAGGTGTAGGCTTTGATGGTAATGCATATTAAAAGGAACTTACGTGCCTTTTTATAGTTCTTTTTGCTTGGTGCGCAAAGAGGAAGAGTAGAGACACATCTATTGAGAAAATAAAGTGACAGGAGAGATCAGCTGCCTCGCAAGGGCAATGTAAAATGATAAAAGGATAGGATAGCAAACTGGAAATGATCTGGACTAAACAGTCTGGAAAAGGGTCTGATAAATAGCCAACATGTACACAAGCATAGGAAGCTTCATGAAGAGGAGTAGGAAAAGCAATGGGGAGGCTAAGTAATCAGACATCTCGTTGCTCATCAGGCTCTATGTTGAAGCCCGGGGCAGAAGCAAACTTGGGCTGATCTTTCTGAAGGTGCTGCTCCCTGGCAATTAAGCCTGCTTTGTGCACTCAATTAGCGAATCACTGGTTTGGGAACTCTGCAATCAAGAGGCAAAGAGCCTAAATCTATTTCAGGGGAAGTACTTTGCAGAGAAAGGAGCTGGATTAAGTTTGCGGTTTGTTCTTAAAAACAAAACCAACAAAAGCAATTCTTGTTTTACTGGAAGATTTCTTTGTCTGTAAGCAAAGGAGTTTTTTGGCTTGAAGGAAAATTGTTCAATTGCTCTAAAGGCACATTAATTTTGGCAAGTCAACTTCACCATAGCAAACGTTTTAAGAAATTTTAAGAAATACTGTGATTTCACAAGCTAAACACTGCTAAGAGCAAGACATTCCATTTTGATTCAAAAGGCAAATACAGAGATGGGAAGCAGAATTACCTGGGAGTAAAATAACATAGGACAGATTTATAGTTTAGGGGGAAGGCAAGTGTATGAAAAAGTTTGGTACCACTTTTTACAATGTTTTTCTTACATAAGTCATTAATGTAATGCTGTTTGTCTTATAGCCTGAGAACATGGTGATTAGAAAATGAAATAGAAATGAAAGATGTAAAAGTCATTTAGAAAAGAAGGAACATTACTCCTTACATAACATATAATTAACCTATGAAATTCACTGCCAACCTATACTATTGAGGTCAAAACCAGAACAGAATTTGAAAAATTATTAGAAATATATTTGCATAATGAGAAAATCCACAATTCTATTGTAGGATTATTTTTTTTGTAGGTTTAAAAAGAAAGCTCTCTGGGAGTATTGCCAGCTAGTAGTTGGTTGTGAAATGCTGGGGTAGAAAATTGCATGATAAACAGGTTGTATAATTATCTGCCATTACTTGAATTTAAGCTTAATGTAAGCTTGACTACTTTGTATTGCCCTTTGAGAGTGCATCTCTCTCTACTGTATACAGAAGGAGCTTGGGGAGCTGAGTCTTAGAGAACCCGTTAGGTGTTGTGAGTAACCACCTCCTTCACAGGGTGATGGGTCTTGACGGACATTTTTCTGTGTTTTTGTACTAACTTGGAGTATGAAAGCAATTGTATCCATTAATTGTTAGGAAAGGTTGGGTGTTTCTGTTTGGAATTGGGACTGGGTCAAGTAAGTAGTGTGCACCACAGTGCTTCAGCTGAGTCCTGCAGGCATGTTTTTGAAATGTTTTGTTCATTCTTCATTGTAGATTAATTCTGATAGATTCGAGGTAGAAAATCACAAAAATTCACAGTTCCTTATATTCATGTTTAATGTGATTTTTATTTGTTCTTCAGAATAACTATAATCTCTTGAGTGATAAAGCCTTGTTAATTCTCATGCAACTAATCCTCAAATAACAATTCACTTAAAGAGACTGACTTCACAACAAAAGTTACTGCTTAAGTGCACTGATTGTGACTTATTCTGGTTTGGCCTGTAAAATGTACCTAAAATCCAAAAGTGTAGATAACTGGAAATTGCTTAGGAACTTTTCATTGTTATCAAAAAGTCCCAATCTCCCGATTAAAAACAAAAAGGGAAAATATTTTTAAAAGCACTGAAGCTAAGAGTTCTAGAAGACTCAGCAATGAAGTTTGGAACAGGAAGGCCAAGAATGAAAAAGAAACACAAAAACTACTCAGAGTTATTAAAATATTCAGTAGAGGCAAAGAGAGCTCAGTAAATATTTCTGTTTTGTGCTTGGGAAAAAGGCAGATACGGTGTTCACATCACGGGATGTAAGATAACACACTCTGTTTCCATAGTAATTGAGAAAGCTAAACAGTAGTTATACTTAAATTTGATATTTTTAAGTCAGAGCCCTGGATAACATACATCCATGAGCTCAGGCCAGAGAATTGTTATTTGTCATTCATACAGATATATATATTTTATAGTTCTTGCAAAATAGAAAAAGTTCCAAAGGATTTGAAAACCGCTCTGGAATTGCTTTCTGAGAAGTAAATGTAATCCTCTCAGTCTGCTATTAGGCCCAAGTGAAATAATAAAATTGATGTGATAAATTTCATAAATGTAAAGAATAGTAATTAATGATAATGATTCTTGGGTTTTGGAAAATAAGTTTGATCACATTAAGTTTACTGCTCTTGATGTAGTTGAGAGTTTGTGTAATAAAATAGCGTTAAAATTAATATAACTGTGTAACACAGTTGGCTCTAAGCTTGTACAGTATCTTTTTTTAGTCAAGTAGAATGACACAATGTCAATATAGTGCTTATGAAGTGTATAGCAACTACCTGATAAGTTTCATGTAATTGTAAATGTTTCAGTGATCTTGCCTTGGAATCAGATTTTGGTCTTGTTTAATTTTTGATAGTGATGTAGGGCTCTGGCAGGGGAATCTCTAAGGCCAGAGCAGCTGCACTCTGACTTCCCATGGGGCAGGGACATCCCACCCGCATAACCAACTCTGCTTCTGGTTAACTGGTACAGCCAGAGGGGAAGTTGTTCTCTAAGATTGAATGCTGTAAACTGTTTTTAGAAGGTGTGGGAATGTATCCTAGAAAGCAGTGAAATGGAAAATAAAGGGGGTGTTTTAATGAATCTGGTGATTGGTTATTCGAGATAATCCCTTAAGTACCTGAAATCCAGGCACCTATTCTGTCCATAGTGGTTGGTGTCACTCATAAGTATACCAATTTGAGTTTGGTCCTCAGAGTCAAGCAGTTGCATGAGATGATGTTGCTTTTACCCATCAAGCAAATTGCAGTGGGCCAAGAGCTGCAGATTTGAGTCAGGACAATTCTGCACATCAGCATGTACATCTATCCTTACCTTTCTGAGGCTGACAGCTGCTCCTGTCCTCTCTTGCTGCTATGTGGGAATGAAGGGTGTTCTCCTCACTGTGCAGTCTTATGAAAAGCCAATTTCCTCTGGAAAGTCAATTTAAATGAATGAAGCCTGTCCTCCTCTTCATTCCTCCATCGCAGCATTGTAGGTGACTGTTTGGGCATCCAGTTTCTTTTTAGAGCCTAAATCAGGCTTGTTTTTTCTCAAGCATTGACTGTTGCCTCTTTCAGCCAGTATGAAATCCTCTCACAAAAAATACACTCTTGAAATAGATGCACGTGAGACTTTCCTCGCAGTTGCTGTGGTCAAAAGGGTGTCTCATTTTCCTTGCAGTGGCCATCGTTCTCTGTTTCCAGAGGTGGAGAGGCCGGCAGTGGATATTCACACTGCTTCATTTCAGATTATGGTAGCAAATCTTTTTGGCACTTCTGTGGTGTTTTTTTTTTTAATTTCCATTGCTCTGGTTTGCACATTATCAATTACAGTGTTATTCTTTAGTAGCTCTCTTGTATTGTTATTGTTATTAATAGCTATTCTGATACATATACAGAAGAAAGATGATAGAGTGAAACTGGTGTGTTAAAGATAACTTTAAATCTTCTTCCCATCTGTTTCCTGTGCTGCTTGAATTATGATCATTTTCCTATCTCAGCTTTGCTTTTCTTTGCCCCCTTTCCTCCCTTGAAATTTCCTCACAGGGTGTTAGTAACTTAATAGAAAACTGTCGTGTGCATTTGGTAGTATCAGCTTCAAGTGCTGGGTTTATGAGATATCTTTGCCCATCTGATCTTTTCATCTGTACTGTCTGCACACTACTGTTGTCTATCTCCTTTGCTTTTTCAGACCTGTAATTCTGAGGGTACCTCTTCTCTATTGTCCCCCTTCCCTGGGGGGGACAATAGAGAACCTCATGTACCCTGGTTTTCCTGAGCTTTTACTGTGACGGTTATTTTGTTGTAACTATAGTAGCTCAAGTCATGCTAGTTCTGAGCAATGTCCTTTTTCCTTTGTGTCTTTTTTTTTTTTTCCTTCAGTCTTATCTTCCTTGCCTCAGAAATGGTTTATCAATTCAAACTGAATTTTGTCATGGCTTTCTTTGATATTTTAATACCATGGACTTGCTTTTCTTGGTTTTCTTTTTCAGTTGGGTAATGTAAAAATTACAGCTAGTTCTAATTCCTGCTATTCAGATTATAGTTTGTCTTTGTGTAGGTGGTCTGAACCTCAGATTCATGCAATCATGGTTGATAAATTTCTTTGGGAGATGGGGATTTTTATATTGCCATCTTTTTTTGTTTGGGGGCAGTAGAGTCTTTGCAAGAACTACATCAGACATGAAGAGTTGGTCAGCAAGCTTTCTGCCAAGTTGGATGATGCCTAATCAAAGCTTCCACATTGCTTTTTCAGTTTCTTTGAAGTTGCAATCTATTCTGGCATTAGACTCACCCTGCACAAGGAATAAGCTGTGTTTGGTATTTTGACAGGCATGCTTTAGGGACAGTTGTTAAATATGTCTCTGTCTGTATTGTTCTGATCTTCTGTCAGAGGGGAGCAATGTATGAGTTAGTCATTCAGTTCAGAACCTGTACCAGTTTTCTGACTTGTGATGAGCACCAGTTTCTCAGGATGCTCGTCCTTCCTGCAGCCTGGGGTAGGTGAGGTGTTTGTTTTTTTTCTTTAAAGGCTTTGTCATAACTGTGAGTCTGATGTGATCTCAAGCCCCAAGTCCCTCTTACTTGTGGTTTGTGGTAGCTTGATTTGAAGCAGTGCTCTCACATGCCAACTCCCAGCTCTACAATGTTGCTCAGTGCAAGTGTCACAGTTTCTGTGTTTTAGAGACAAACTCTGTTGCAGGTGTGTTTTCTGCTGAAGACTGTTGTTACCAGAACACCCTTTTTTGTAATGGGTGAGTTATATGAAGACACATGACTAAATTATGCATTAGAAATATCCCATTTTATGGGGTGTTAAGAGGTGGTAACAACAGCTAGTGAATCAAGTGAGGTTGGAAGAAGGATTTGAATACTGTTTAGTGTAAAGAATTTTGAAGTATTTGAGTCATTTTTAACAAACAAAAATTTAAGGGATTAATAAATCTTAAGTTATTAATATTACTTAAGTAAATTAAGAAAAATTTTCCTGGTGATAGTGTCTTGAAATTGAATATAGACTTACCTCAGAATGCTGGTTTTTCACATCATTCATTAAAGAAAAGTTAACACACATCTGGAAATCTCCAGAGAAAGGCTGAAAATAAAATAAGTGGGGTTCTCACCCAAGTACATCTATGGGTGTTGGCACAGCATCTTGCTTAGGGTAGGTCCTTTCCTCTGTTGCGGAAACAAATGGATTATACAGCAGTGGCTCCTTCTGGCTTCAAAATGTGTAAGTCAGAGAGGAGGGTAGGTGGTGGTTCAATTTACTGTCGTTACTATAGTTGTAGTCGTTCTTTGTGACTCAGCAGATTTTTTGCTGAGTCATTATCATTTTCTTTGTGCTCTGCCACAGTGTTATCCACAGCGTTACTGGACTGTGTTATCTCAGCTGCTGTGAATTGATCATCCACCAGCCAGTGCCGACCTGAGTTTCTTCTCTATTTGTAGTTGAAACCTGCTTTCTCTGTTAAATTTTGTCAAATGAGTCATACTTGCTTTTATTTAAAATGACTGTATTATCAACTAATGGTGATGTTGCAGATTTGGCAGGCAAAGTGGGAATTATTTTGAATATTGTCAAATTATACACTGAGAATCCATGATTGAAATATATGGGCTTTATTTGGATCTTGAATTATGGTTTCTCGTTATACATCATTATTTTGCAGAAGAGATTACACTAATATATATGTAGTTTATTAGCCAAGTACTGACAGAGGCAGGTCTTTTTTCATTTTAGGAATCTGGGTAAAAATGGCTTATCTAACAGTAGTATTCTATTGGATAAATGCCCACCTCCACGACCACCACCTCCACCATACCCTCCCTTGCCAAAGGACAAGCTGAATCCACCTACACCTAGTATTTATGTAAGTAGATCTAATGGCAGAAGTAAGCTGCTGACCGCCTTTTGTACTTGTTTGAATATCTGAATTATATAATGTAATTATTTTAAAGATACATGTTCACAGCTGAATTCTAATTACAGTGCTCTCCCAACTAGTGTATAAGTGGGGAAAATGTTAGCCTTAAAGAAAATTCTGAGGCTTAGTTTGACTCTTAAAGTACTTGTAAATTAAGAATTTCAGTAAATGAGGAAAAACATCTTCAGAATTTTTTTGTTCTTTTTTTTTATTAATGCTCCAAATATTGGCAGAATAGGCAAAACAGTTCATTAGATGTAACGTACGGTATTGCAAATATGTATGTACATTATTTGCAAGTGGCAGTTTAGCTATAAACAAAACTAATCAAACTAAATTATTCTAACAGTCTACTTCAAAATATAGTAAGTAAAAAAATGAATAAAATTTACAGTGATGGTAAGAACAAAATGTCATTAGGAAAAGGCACGCTTTAGTTACATAGTATTTTCTTATAGAACCATTAAAACTTCTGAAAATAAAGTTTCGCCATAAACTTAAGAAGAGTTTGAGCTAGCTTCCTTAGTAATAGAAGAATAATTTATAGGATGTCCACTTCCTTGATAACAGAAGAATAAATTCTAGTATGTCCATACAGCTGGTGTGAAAGCCTCAAGTTAGCTTTACTCAGCCCAACTTGGGAACCTGAAGCAATTGGCACTTTGGTGTGATATTACACAAACAGACTGCCCAAGAGCTAGATGAAGTTGGGAGCAATAGAGCTTCCAGCTGTTATCCAAGAGTTGCATCTAAATTAATCTACCTTGTTAAAAGTCTGTCACAGCTTTGTTGAATCTGTACAAAGCTGGTAAGTCACCATGTTGCAGCACACTGTGTGGATGTGCCGGCGTGGGTCCCAATATTTGGGAACTCTGTATCATGTTTTGTTTATTGAAAGAACATTTCTGGCATTTTAAGAGACTCACAACAAGTTAAAAAAAAAAAGGAGGGAAAAAAAGATGGGGAAGACTACAGCATAAAATTGGGGTCATAGGTGCACAAAAGCATAAGAAAATCCGATCAGCCTTTCTGGTTAACATGAGATATACTTTGAGAGTAGTCTTTTTTAATTATACTGTTTCTTGTATACATTATCTGTAGAATTAGCTTTTTGAGTTCTGTGAAGGAAGCTAATATATTATCTTGCTCTTCGAATCCGTAGAGAGAATTCCGTAGATTTAGAAGAATGTACAAAGCTACTGTCAGATAAAGAAATAAACTGCAGGAAACCTGAGTTGCAAAAGCTGAAACAACCTGGGAGTAATTCATGCCAAGAAATAAATTACAGTAACAAATTAATTTCAGGAGTGAACCTAGCTTTTAACATGGAAGGGGTTGTATAATGTAGCCGTTCGTTCCCCACAGTGCAAGGAAATAGAGAACATTCCTGTCTTCTTTCTGTTGTTTCTCTCTTTTTATTGTTCTTTACTTTTACTTTACAAATAACAAGTCTTAAGTTCAGATGACATTTTAATATTCCATTATAATTTTACAGTTGGAAAATAAACGAGATGCTTTCTTTCCACCTTTACATCAATTTTGTACAAATCCAAACAACCCTGTTACTGTAATACGTGGCCTTGCTGGAGCGCTTAAATTAGGTGGGTTTACTTTCAATGTTTTTTTTACTTTGGAAAAAATTGTATCTGTTTTATAAAAAGAAGTCTCTCAGTTCTTAAAAGTGGATATATTATATCTGTAATATTGTATTTTGTATTCTAAGTAATTAGGGTAATGTGTCGTTTCTCAGTTTGCTACAGTTTCTAATCTTAACATCTTAAAAAGCCCCCTAAAGTCCAGCAGATTTTGTTGAGCACAGAGAGGAGCTGAGCTATAGCACGGAAGCTTCCAGATAGATTCTTTCATATGAAAAATGGCTACATGTCTTTGTGCTTAGTTTTAATGATCTATAATCTGTGTACATTTTAAACTCTGTAGATAGAAATTGCTGGTAGGGAATGCATTGTATGATGGAAGTGCATTCATATAACAGTAGTCTGAAAAATACTTTACTGGTAAAGATATAAACATTGTTTGCAGATTTGTTAACACAAATCATGTGAAATGTTTCTTGGAACATAGTCCATATGGTAGCTGCCAGGTTTTTTCTAAGCTTCTACTGTTGGGTGCAGAAAAACTTTTTGATTGTTAATCATGTGTTAATTTTTAACCTACAGGTGGGCTGTGTTATGAAGGCTAAGGGGAAAAAATGCTTTACTTTAAACCTTTAGATAACTTTAGTATTAATGTTTTCTTTTCTTGAAACTTTTTATTATATTTCAAGCGTCATTTATGATTTTTTTTCCTATTTATTAGACCTAGGACTCTTCTCTACTAAGACATTGGTAGAAGCAAATAATGAACACATAGTAGAAGTGAGGACACAACTACTGCAGCCAGCAGATGAAAACTGGGACCCTACTGGAACAAAGAAAATTTGGCGTTGTGAAAGCAGTAGATCTCATACAACAATTGCTAAGTATGCACAGTACCAAGCCTCCTCATTCCAGGAGTCTTTAAGGGTGAGTCCATTGTTTTAAATAATTTACAAACTGTATACTAACTCTGGAACCAGTTAGTAACGGCTATTGAAAACAAATGGAAGCTGTTAAGGAAAAGGAGATATTTCCATTGCCATGAAGAGCACAGGTAAATTTACATAATATGTTTCGAATAGAGGAGCAAATAGTATATAGGGTGTTTCCCACAAGTGCTTAATGTAAAACTTAATTTTCTTAATGTAAAACTGGCTATTACATGCTTTCAAAGCTTGGTAGCTCAAGCTTTCAATAATAATGTCAAAATTCATATTAAAATATTTAGAACTTTAAATGCACTTTTTTTAAACTTGTATTGCTTCTAATTTCACATACCCTTTGAAATCAAATTTCTTTGTTCTTCATAGTATCCTGAGTTAATTTGATGTAGCTTATTGAAGTTTACACTTGTACTTGTCTTTCAGCACAAAAAAATTATTTTGCAGAAAAGTGGCTGATGCTTTCCATATATGTTATTGTTGCGTTCTGAACATAACAGTTTCTAGTTAGTTTAGAAGTTGTTAGACATACGTGACAGAGTGAAATGTTTGAAATGTTATTTTGTTGGTGTTATTTAATATTTTTGTTGAAGTAGTGAGCACATCCTTGGAATTAGCTATGGCCTCTCCTCAGAGGCTTATGTTATCTGCTGTTATAAAAAGATTAGGCTAAGGTGGAACTAAGACAAAAGGATATTCTTGACCAGTTGTTAATTAGAAAATAGGGAAAACATCAACATGGGGAATCGACTATTGCAGTTTTCACTGCAGTTACACAGAAACAGCAATGGTTTCAGTAAGAAAAGAAAGAAATTCTAAATTTAAACTTTTCATTAGAGGAAAGGATTAAAAACAAAGAAATGGTAGTTGAAGAATAGAGAAGGGAAGGTAGTCAAAATGTTTTGAGTGAGACTGATATAGGTTGAGGAGAAGAAACACGAATACTGTTGGGAAGTGGGGAGCACTGAACTCATCACGAACTTGAGACATAAATGTGATTTTTTTTTTTTTTTTTTTCCTCTGCAGTAGTAATAAATATAAGTAAGATACTAATGTTTTCTGGTGCCCCTTGAACAGTTGCATCAGCATTATATTTTTGTACATCATTCCAGAGGGGCTGGAGAACATTCCATATATAATGTTCCAGTGAAATACACATTCAATAATGTACATAACTGATCTGATAGCAGCTTGTCAGCAGGAAAGCCTCAGCTTTGGTTTTACACCAAGAAGTGAACTGTGGTATTTTCTGATTATTACTTTTTCTCTGTTACAAATTGGTGGTAAAAATGTAATATACAAAATAATTTTCAGAATGATGATTTTTATTTTCCCCTTGGAAATCAAAAAGACATTGTTTTAAGTCTACATGTGTCCTTTACCTAACACTGCTTTGACCTGTCCTTAGGTGACTTTTTCAAATGAAAGTTTTGTTGTTTCTTTATAAAGGCACAATCCTCTTGGTTTGCCCTACGTGATTCTTTTTTTTTTTATGCCTCTAACAACTATTATATTGCTTTTCTAACATGTCTTGCAGTATTTGATAAATCCATCATCACTAGGTTCCTTTTTGTTTCTCTTTGCCCTTCATTCAAAGGATGAATAAGACTTTCTCAGGTACATAGGGCACTTTGAGATTTAACAACAATCCCATTCAAAGCCAGGTATTTTTGGATAGCCTCCAGGCAGTTCTTTCCTCCTTTTTGTCTTGTTCTTTTTCCTTCTATGTCCATATACTTGCCAAAAAAGAAGTCTTTAGAATAGGCTTTTGAGCCCACTCCACTAAAAAGATCAAATTGCATCATTTAGTATCGGTTAGATTTTTTCCACTAGTCATGGTCCTAGCTACTGCAGTGCTAAAATAGCATATGGCTATGAAAAATTCAAAAGATTTTATATAATGGATTTTATAAAATTAATTTTATAAATGTTAGTCATCCTAGTTTCATATCAGGAGACCTTCTTGACTTTGAAGGAAGGTAAATGTTCTAGTCTAAAAATGTCAACAGTATTCCTTAAGGCTGGAGACTGGATTCCAGTTCACTTGCATAATAAAACAAACCAACATACTAATTTTCAACTGTAATGTAGGCTAGCAGAAACATTTACAGTTTAGACATTTTCTGTTGT
Source organism: Gallinago jamesoni (assembly GCA_025769975.1). Lineage (NCBI taxonomy): Eukaryota > Metazoa > Chordata > Aves > Charadriiformes > Scolopacidae > Gallinago > Gallinago jamesoni. The sequence goes on along the minus strand of JAOQGH010000001.1, from coordinate 115,870,285 downwards.
CCTGGCCTGAACATCACTGAATTTATAGTCATGAAGAATTTTTTGCAGTGACTTTTGACTAATAACTATTTTTTTTATTTATTTTCATAACAGTAATATTCACATAAAATCTTAGATACAAATATTTTAAAGATTGTACCAGCATCTTGAAATAAATGTGCTTATGTCTGTGAACATGTTAACATTTTATACCTATATATTTTATATAATATTTTATATATATATCTATCTATAAACATTTCCACAATTGCGTTTTATAGGAGGAAAATGAGAAGAAGAGTCACCACAAGGACCACTCAGACAATGAATCCACATCTTCTGACAAGTAAGTGTAGTATAACTGTGATAATTCTGTAGTTGGTTTTATGTGGTTTTTTTTCTTCATTCCCATTTTCACATTCACCTATTACATTTTTTGTATTTGCAGCTCTGGGAGGAGGAGAAGAGGACCTTTTAAAACAATCAAGTTTGGGACCAACATTGACCTGTCAGATGACAAAAAGTAAGTTAATTACAGTTTCTCCTGCTCACAGTGGTATTCTATGGTATCATACTCCTACTGGAAAACCAATGCATTCTTCTTAGACATCAGTCACTTGTTGATAAACCCAATTTCAGTTATATACCCCATTTCCACAATTAAATTGTTACCTTTGGTCTTTTAACTGTTATTAAGAGTCCTTCTTACCTTAAAATATTTTTTCAAGGATTCTTTCTAGGATCGGTATTTTTTCCAGAAATGAACTTAAAAATCCATTAGAAACAGTCCTCCTCCTAATACATTCACTTTGTTTCTGAGACTTCAAATTGTTTGCATAAATCTTAAATTACCTCTGACAATACCAAGTTTTCAGTCTTTGCACAGAACCTGTAAGATTGAAGGATTTTTCTTTTTCATTTCTGTGGATTTTTGTTACTTGGGTTTTGTCTCCTTTTGTTCCTGCTGTTATCCTTTCTGTTTCCATTTTTTCATAGCTATTGCTTCTCTATCCCGGAGCAGGGCTCAAAATACGTACTAAAATACGAGACCAATCTTTCTATGAGTAGATGAAGGTAGCTCAGAAAAATATCAGAAAGTACTAGAAATACTCTGAAAGCATATTTTTGTGTGTCTGTCTGGTAATAATTTTTTATTTGATTCCATCTCTAGTTAGCATGTATTTCCATAAAAGATCCAGAATGCCTAGGCTGTTAGTTCCACTAGCTGCTGTACAAAAATTCTGATCTGCTTCAGTCATTAGAGCAGATGAAAAGGTTATTGTGTTTGAAACTGGGGAATAAGGCCAACTTAAGGTGCTGAGGTGTTTTGTGGTATAGTCACTGAAAGATCGACATGTGTACATATGTATGTGATTAGAGATTGTTTATGAAGTTTTTAATATTGATGCTATTTTTTTCTTAAGAAATTTTCATCTGTAGATGCAAAATTTTTGCTAATAAACTAGCACCCAGAGCAAACCACAGGGAGAGAAACTTTAAATTAACCTAAGCAAAACTAAACTGAGGCTCATAGGGAATTGGATTTTGATACTTCAAGTATTTCTTGTAGGATCCCAGGTAGATGCCTGATCTTCTGATCTGCCGTCTCAGCTTTTGCTACAAAACTATCTTTGCCCTCAACTAGCCTGTCAGAATTGAGATTATATTTGGATATAGTTTAAAATTAAAAGAGTGACACAGATACCTGGGTGACATTACAGAACTCCATACTTAAGTTCTGGGATTTTTGTGTTTCAAGATCTGTGTTTTTATAAAATGGAAGTATTCAGTTCCGTAGCACATGCATATAGTTAACTTCATTCTTGGCCGCAGCAATTGTGTGCACAGGCTTTGGTATGTGTAGACACCCTTCTTGACCTATGTTGTAGCACAATATTGTTTCACTCTTGAAAGCATGGTTAACAGTTTCTTCACTGGCTTAAGAGTGTGAGGAGAGCACAGCTCCATTTTCACTTGGAAAAGATGTACACTGAGGTATAAATTGCAAGCAGAGTTTTCTGGCAGTATAGCAGCAGACTGGCTAACTGCAAGGGGTGAGTCTGATCACCCCGGATTTTAACTCACTCTTAAATGAAATTGTCATTTAAATTTCTGTAACTGTCAAATAAGGGGTATTGCATTGCCTCAGCTTCCCTCTGAAGAAATGCTGAGTTACATAGAAGTAGATTGTCTGCTCTTTTATCTCCTGTGCTAATAATTTTTTGAAAATGTTTATATTTCTCAAACTCCTCTAAGAGTCTTAAGGATTCACAGTTTGTTGATTTGCTATTTTGCTACAGGTGGAAGTTGCAACTCCATGAACTGACAAAACTTCCTGCTTTTGTACGTGTGGTATCAGCAGGAAATCTTCTAAGCCATGTTGGTCATACCATCCTGGGCATGAACACAGTGCAGTTGTACATGAAGGTTCCAGGCAGTAGAACACCAGGCGAGTATAATCTCTTTGCATGAAAAAAATTCAGGTTCTACTGCTGTGGTATTGATTTAACCACACTGCAGATTTTCCATATCTTACAGCATGCCTAAAGATGATAAAATTGTACGTATTCAGTATTTTTTTAAAATTTCTTGTTTAACTGAACTCTGCACATACAAAGTACTAAATTACCTTCTGGTGGAAATTTCTGGATTTCTGCAGTGGTAGGTAATTACCGTGCTAACCTCTTGCATACAATACTGGATTCTTTAAGGGCAAAAAGGTGGTGAGTTTATATACTTGGACAGTATTTGTATTTTGCATGCCTTGGAAGTTTTTACAGGCTTCCAAAATAGTCTTGTGCAATCACAGAAATCAGTATATCTTTTACTTTTTAGATTCTTTGTTGTCTGAGGATAGGATTCAACCCTCCGTAATGAATAGTACTGTGTTAGAGCACTGGACTGAGACTTGAGGGATCTGGACTAAATTTCAGGGTCTGTTTTTTTTCTGAAGTACAAGTTTAGATAATTCCATTAGGGATTACGGCTCCGTTTTCCAGCTGTCAAAAGAAGATAAAATACTGGCATTTCTACATTGATCTTGAAAGCTCTTTGGGACAGATTTTATTACTACTTGTCTATTCAGTGCCTGAAGTCATGAAGTTTTGCTCCTGACTGGGACTGTCAAGAGCTATCATAGAACACAAAATCTAAGGTTTAGCATGCTGAAGCATTCATTTCTACAAAAAAAGGGAACTGCTGAAGTACTGGTCAGATTTGCAAGATTGGGAGTTCCAGCTTTTCATTTTCCACAAACTAAAAAAAGCAGAATTCTCTAGTCACCGGTAGCTTAATTGTATTTTTAACACTGTGAAGGCCCCTAAGCAGTGTGTATAAGTGTCATATAAAAATGTGTACAAATATTTAAACTAGGATGTAGGGTTTTTTAGTAATTATTACTTTGCATTTTCATAGCATTATTTTGATTGGTCAGCCTTACATGAAGTGTGTTTGTTTTTTCTCTTAAATTTCAGGTCATCAAGAAAATAACAACTTTTGTTCCGTAAATATAAACATTGGTCCAGGTGACTGTGAATGGTTTGTTGTCCCTGAAAGCTATTGGGGTGTCATGAATGACTTCTGTGAAAAGTAAGCTGGGCATGCTATTTTTCTCTATTTTTATCAAGCTCTCTGTGCCTTTCTCAGACCTAAGGGGGGAAATTACTGAGGATGCTGTAAGAGGACATTATTTTTCCAGTTTTCCATGAAGTTAGAGAAGTCTTTTAAAATAAGTCAAAATGCAAAACGTAGAATTTATACAAAATACTGCATTTTTACAGTGTACAGAAAGTTGGATTATCTGCAATAGCGTTTCTCTTAAAAATTAACATTAGGTCCATTATTTGTTTTTTTCCAAACATAGGAATAAAGGAAATACAAGCAAGAGATTAGTAGTAGCAAATGCTCATCTAGGTTCAAGATTCAAAATACTACATTAAAGGGGATCAGGAGTTTAGTGTAAGCATAGACTGTCTGCTGCCAATGTGTATTATGTGGCATCAATCCAGTTTTTGTAACAATAACGTTTCCACATCAGAAAATCCATCGTAGCCCTTGCTGTTTATCTAGGCCACTCTATCATGCGTGTTAAAGCTGACCTCAACTATTACCAAATGGTGATGCTTTTATGATGGTGTCACGGCTTTCTAGAGCTATTGCAGTGGACTGATGGAACAAGTTGGGGGTGAAGGATTGTGGTTTTGTTTTGCTTGGTTTTAGGAGAGATGAAGTAAAGTGTTTTGCTGGTGATGTATGCTGTTAATCTTTATTATGATTAATGTACGTGTTGTACACAAGCAAGTACAGAGTCATTGGTATTTTGGCATGGTTTCTTGCTGCATCTAGAGGGAGAGCTTAGTTTATTCAGACCCCAGGAGGTGTCATGGCATGGTTTGCATACACTTGTGTATTTGCAGCTTGCTGGAGAAGTTGAGGCATACTGACCATACTCAGCCAGCTCTAAGATTGGGGTTGTTATGTTGAGCCTTGAGTGAATGCTTTAAAAACAAACAAAATACACACACATGCACACACAACCACACCACACCACCCCCAAAAAAAGAGGAGAAACAATTGTGTCCCCTAATAATGCCAGTGGTCAAGCGGTAGCCTCTGAAGCTGATCTTACAGGAGAGGTTTTTTTCGTATTATCTTTTCCAGTTAAAACTGGACTAAGCTCTTGACTTTTCTTAAGAACTTCTCCAGAGCTCCGCAAATTCATCTTAGGGTCTCTATATTTCATATTTTCTGGCTGTCTGCTGACAACTGTTCATATTTCATCCAGCTTTACAGAGATTAGCCATCTCAAAATTCTAATTCCACTCGTGGAATTGCAGTGTCTCTGACAATATGCCTTTTACCCCTATGACACTATCCTCCTGAGGGTGACAGAGAAACTAAGATCTTGGTAACTTCACAAAATGTCTGGAGTGCCTGCTGGAGGTGCTTAATTGTCCTTGAAAACAAAAAATTGTGAATGATCTGTCATGGTGCAGTATAAAAACAGTATAAAATTGGGATAAGGATGGGAGAGAAGTATGTATTTTGCATAACCATACTGAAAAGAGTTTGTGCTTAGGAAATCCATACAGAGGTGTTTTTTCATGCTTCTCACGAGGGTTGATATTTCTTGGCTGAAAAGACCATAGACCTGTGGATCATGGTTGAGATGGTGCCAACAGGTTGCTTGTTGGACAAGCTTCACATACATAAGTTGCCAGTACAAGTACATGTTTGGCATTGTGCAAAACAGAAGGCATTCTTAAGAGCTGGTACAGTCTGTATATAAAATCAGTCAGTGGTTAAAGAGGCAGCATTTGGCACCATTGTTGCACTTGATCTAACCAAGCATTAATCTCTGCCCCAGCATTAATAAAATACTGGGAAATTTAAAAGTAAATAGAACATAACTGGGAGCCGTAAACTGACTTCACATGGGAAGCCAGATGGTTAAGTGTTTTGATGTATTGCATGTGAACTGTGGAATTAGGATTAGGAATTTTATAGATGAAACTTTCCGTTTGACTAGTCCTGCTGGGTCAATGATTAGATGCAGAAAGCATTTATCGTGATGATCAGTTTTTACAGGCAATTTCATTGAAGTATGAGCCATTAATATGTCTGCGGATAAATGCTAACAACCTTTTTTCCTATTGTTTCAGGAATAATATGAATTTCCTAATGGGATCTTGGTGGCCAAACTTGGAAGATTTGTATGAAGCCAATGTCCCAGTTTATCGGTTTATTCAAAGACCAGGAGATTTGGTGTGGATAAATGCTGGCACTGTTCATTGGGTTCAGGCTATTGGTTGGTGCAACAACATTGCATGGAATGTTGGCCCTCTTACAGGTATGGTTGAATAGTGCCTGTGCAGAACTACATAATTAATAGTATATTATACTACATTTGCACAGAAACCATTTCTTACTAATTTACCATGCATTACTAGATTTACTGTATTTTAAAACATGATGTGCTGGAGCTTTTAAGTAATTCCATTGGCAAGAAGAGGAGAAAGCAGCAAGAATGCAGCCTTTGCACTTCTTCATTTAATGGACTTGTAAAAATTGAAATTATGTAGCAAACACTAGCGGAATAAATTGTTTACATTAATTCATAGACTTTGTCTTGTAGACAGGTCATTTCTTAACTTTTTCTCCCCAAATTTGTTCTACCCAGCAGACGGCTCTATAGCTTGCATATGAGTTAAGGATTCGTCCAATCTAACTTTCTCAGGACAACGGATTACCTAATTGTTCTTTAGTGAAAGCATCAGGAAATGCGAACAATTGTATAAAATATTTCACTGTGGTGCAATAAATAATATATCTCCAGGATTTTATGACTGACTGATACAGAGCTCACATGTTCAGTCACAGTAAATTCTGTAAAACACTTTTTTAAAAAGGGCAGGGTGAGTAGGTTGCTTAATGAAAAAGTCTGACTCATTGCAACAAATCTCTTGAAGTGCAGTTTTCCTTTTCAAGACAAATTATATACCATAGCATTGTAAAATTATGACAAAAAGTGACTAGAGTGAGATGCAGACATTTCAGATTTAGTACTTTTTTATCAGAGATATTTGAAGATTATTTTTCTTTAAGTAACCTTTTTGAAATGTTATTCTCTGTTCACCATAGAAATTGAACACTTGTCAGTAACTCATTTTCACAGACAGTTGTGGCAGTTGCTGCTGTGTTATTGCGTGTTCTTTTAGCATCATTAATGCACTTTTTAAAAGAAATTTTACAGAATTCAAGAGTACTTGGAATGAAGTTCCAAAGTAGTTGGAACTTAATTGCAAATGAAGTTTAATCTAGCCCTAAAATGTATACATTTTGACTATAATCAAATTATTTTTGCTCCAGTTGATAACGGTTTCTTAACTTGAGTAATCGCTTCTATAATATTTTTTTTTAATAGCTTGTCAATATAAATTGGCGGTGGAACGGTACGAGTGGAATAAACTGCAGAGTGTAAAGTCCATAGTACCCATGGTTCATCTTTCATGGAATATGGCTCGAAATATCAAGGTCTCGGATCCAAAGCTTTTTGAAATGATAAAGTAAGTTTTACTCATTTGAACATTTACTGCATCTATTTCCTCTTCAAGCATAAACCAATAGGTGGTTTGTAAGTAATTCCTTTGTAACACTTTTCCATTCCTGACAATCAAGCCAAAATTATTTATATTCTGTTTTTCAAATAATCCATTTATAAATACAATTAATTTTATGTCACAGTAACATCGCTTTAGAATGATCAAATTAACTTCTTTTGTTAAATATGGCATAGACTTCATACAGCAGTTTACAGAAGCAGTTGACTTAGATGACAAAAGCTGTTCGGAGTACATACCATAAGAAATAACAAAATTAGGTCATCAACCCAAATATCAAAATTAGAATGTTTAGTCATTTTTACAGTAAAGTTAAACTTAATCTGACATTCTAGAACCTCTAGTTAGTGCTCACACGCTGTAATTTGGAGATCCAGTAAAAATGTTTTAAATAAAGGGAAGTAGGAGTTTGAAAGCCACCTTCTCTCTGATCTTTCTGGTGAACATTGAATTAACTGATGTGTAAAAAGATAATTGGGTTTAGTGACATTTCTCATATGCATATTTCAAAATGCAGGAATATTCCAGGCTTGGAGAATCCTTGGTAATTTTTTTTTTTTTTTGAAAAGTGCAACTTCAAGCAAATATAAATCATATTGCGGCATCATTATAGCTAGGTTAAGGAAAGAATTAACATTTCGGAGTATATTGTGGGTTTGTCCTAAAGGAAGTGAGGGAATTAATTCCAAAGCACATTACTCATAATGAAAATACTGTAGTGGCAGCACTCTCTGTTTTCCTTAAGCCTACCAAAGGAGCTTCTAGCTTGAGCACTTCTTAGTCTTGTTAACATACTGGATCCACAAACATTGAATCCTTTTATAATTTGCCTTGAAATGGACCTTTAAAAAACTGGTGGGTTAACATGCAAATAAAGTGCAAAGAAAAATAAGTTCTTTTTTTCCCCCCAGTAGGATTTGTTGATGACATCTGAGCGAGACACCTTTTCACAGTAGGAATTTTATTTAGGCTTGAACATCTGTTATAGAATAGTGGAATTGGTGAACTGGTAACTTTGTAAAGATCAAGAATATTGGAAGCTGAAGACAGGGAGATTTGTAGTCACTGTAAATCTAGGGTTTGGAATTGCATTTATGCATTAATACTCTCTTAAAATGTAGTAACTAATACCTAGGATAAAGAAAATCTTCACTGAAAGCTTGACAATCCCGCCCTTTCAATTAAGCTATTAGAGCTCATAGTCAGCATGCTAGCTGTCAAGAAAGGGAGAGGAGAAACTGAATAGTTAGAAATGAGAAATATGGGGAGAGAAAGCAGGCTGTGAGAGAGAGGAATCCAAAAAGTCCATTTAAAAAAAAACAACCCACAAACTAATTTCTAATTTCACAATTATCTTTATATAACTTCCTAAGCCCAGCAGGCATCTATTCTAAAACTTGAAACAGTTCTGGAATGTTTTTGGCAAAATACGATTTTCATTTTTTGGCACCTCTATTTGCATTTGCACAAGTTAAGGTGGGTTTTTTTTGCCATGGTTTAGGCTTAAAAGGAGAAAAACATGACTGAGTATAGCATCTTTCTACAAGAGGATCTCTTAAAATGTTAAGAAACACAACAGACAAAATGGTTGTTTACTATCATCTTGCTGACTGAGAGCAGCTGAGCTTTTTCTAGTGAGAGACCTAAATTTTTAGGTGTGCATAAGAAATAAACAAAGCTGCTGAGGAGCAGATACAATTGGTCTTGCACACGTTTGCTTTTTCTAGGCTTCTGAAATCATTTCCAGTTTACTCAGATAAAGCCCTCCATCTAAGTTAGTTGTCAGCCAAATCCCAAGTTCCATGCTGTGTGTGCGGAAGGGAAGAAGATCCAATGATGAGCTCTAATTTATAGCATCTAGTAGCAATAACTCTTCATTGTGGTCGCTTCTGTAGCCATGGTAGAGCTGTTACTAGAAATGGGTACCACCCAAATAAACAGTCTGGTATCTGACCTTGGCTTTGTAAGCAGGCTGGAAATGCAGAAACCTTCATGGATCTCCTTAAGATAGGAAAGAAGCTGTATAATTTTTTGTATGGACTACTTGTCTGCGGGAAAAAGGAAGCACCAGCTGGCAAATAGCTATTGTCCACTGCTCCTGGATTTTATTATGTACAAAATAGACATTTGTGTTTGTGTGTATACATGTGCATAAAAACACTTGAGAAATAATGATTTCTGATACAGCTGGTTGAATTTCATCTTGAATAGCTGACTTTTCATTTAGCATCAGTGACACAGCTATCATCTTTTTTGCCAAAATGCAGGTCTGTATCTAAAACTGCACATTGAAGATTCCTGAAATGTTTAGGTAGTTTGACTTCTCTCTCTGGGCCTTCTTAGGTATCAGTATAGTAAAAAAGAAAATGATAAAAATAGTTTTTATCTTGGAAAACGATAAAAACTACTTTGTAATTGCAATTTGAAAGATAAATACAAATATTTCTTACTAGGTTATGTGAGAGTAACCACTACAGAGGCAATAAACTAAAATTAAAGCATACATATAAATATTGGAAACCAGATTAATGATGAAAATAAACAGAACAGCAATAGGGAAAAACTAATAGAAGGAAACTTTGCTTTTGGAAGAAATCTGAAGCCTCTTTATATTTTTAGTTAATATGCAACTCGGTGTGGTCTTGCTAGACAAAAGACAAAGCAAAAACTAAAACTTTCTCATGAGAGGTCTTTTAAAGATTTGATATTAACAGTAGGGTCATGAGCAGGAACACAGACAGAATGATTTAACACTTGACTGAGGGAGCACGACGCTCAAGAAAAGAAAAATGAACCGCAAACCTCTTAGATGGAAGCTAGAAGGACTTTTACAAATGCATCTCGGGAAGAGAAGAACTTTAGAGGTAGTGGGAACATAGTCATAAAGGCTTAAAAATTAATTCCAAAGTAACTGAAATACTAATTTCTTAGACAAAAATAATTTTAGAAACATAAAAGAACTTGATGTGGGAGAAATGATTTTGCACAAAATCATGAAGCCAGATAAAATACATTTTGGTATTAGTAGGGAAGATGTATTACTGAAAGATACAAAGAGATCAGTTTTGCATTGCCTTTAGGATGGTCTCCACACTTCAAAAAGTTTTATTGGATTTCTGAATTTTCAAACAGGTTTCTCACTGCCCTTCTAGAATAAACCAGGATGATGTCCATTTTAAAATCTTAATCTCTTAAATATTTGAATTTGACTGGACATGATTTACTCATATTCTTTATGCCATACCTGTGAAGAATTTGAGAGAGAGAGATGGTCCAGATTTTCTTTGAACTGAATTCTCACTGTACAAGAATAAAAGCAGGCCTACAATACTAAAAGCCGACATCATTTAACTTTATACATCGTGCTCTGCTCGACACCTTTTTGGCTTCCTGTAATTTAGGAAATTATGCTGCATTTTCAAAGTGGTCATTTCTATGCTTTCTCCCATTCTTTAACAGCATGAAATAGTTAACATTTATGGTTTCAAGTGCCATAACTAGGATCTGAACTTTATCCAAGAACGGAGAATTCACCTTCTAGCTATTGTTTTTTGCTTTGGTTTCAAATTTGGCAAACATTGCAGTGGTGTTATATGTGGGTCACATTTTATGCAATTCTGTCTTCACAACTGTAACACTAGAAAACTCATTGAAAATAACACTTTGAAAGTCTTTGGAAGTCAGGAGTAGAGAACAATGGTGGCAAGTGTGCAAATGTGCTTCCAGTTGCTCTTTGGCATACCCAAAGACTTTTCTGGGTAACAGCAGAAGAGAAGAATGGTAGGTTCTATGTTTCTTTGAAATCAAGCTGCATGGCAGAAAAGAATGCTATACCAAAGTTAGGGAACTTGTCAGAAGCACATTTACGTTAGCCCAACACGCAAGTGAAATAATACATGATCTATTGCATATGGTTGGCCTTAGCATTTTAAGTCCTATTAACATCATACTTTAAAAGTGGTGATGGAGTTACAGTTAAATGAGCTGTTTGATTTTTCTTGAAATTCAGTATATGATACTTAACATAGAAACATGCTTTCAGTTTTACATTATTTACAGTGAGGGTATTAATGAAGCTATAGACTTATTTTTAGTGAAGATGAGCAGTCTTGAGTGTAAAACATCAAGAGGAGAGTATATCAAAGTAAGCCTAAGATTCTATTATCTACTTGGAAACACATGAAAGAAACATTTAAAAAAAAAATATAGAACGTATATATTACATGGTTAAGGCTTTAAAATGGGAGGAGGATCAAGTTGAAAACATTTTGGTAGAACTCTTGAGCACTTTGTTTTCTGTCCAATGTTTATTCTTCCCCTTACATTTCCCCTGGAGAGATACGGATTTGATGGGTGGACTGTTCAGTGGATAAGGAATTGGCTAGATGGTCACATCCAGAGGGTTGTA
>JAOQGH010000001.1:115771354-115858680 GCA_025769975.1 Gallinago jamesoni | reverse complement strand
CTGTGACTGCAGGGGGGCCAGACTAGATGACCTTTGAAGGTCCCTTCCGGCCCAGATGATTCTATGATTCTATGATTTTTTCTGTCTTCTTTCTGCATCTAACAAACAGGTAACGTAACCACCCTGTGGAGGAGAAAATGAAAGGCTGCAAAGGCTGTGGCTCAAATAAATAGGGTGGCTAAGAGCTAAAAATTATTGTAAATAACATTGTATTTTAGAAATCTGGAGACCTATTTTGCCAACTTTTTTTTAGAGAACATCTGTGGCTCATACAATGCTAGGAAACAAGTTAGGTTTTCTAGTATGGAAGAGAACTGTATAAAATTGTGAAGATAATTATTTTTCTTTTATGCTTTACAGAAATAAAGCCAGGAATTGTTGATTTTAATTTGACATTTACCACTTCTTTTTTCCACTTGTGAAATAATTAATTTTTTTTTTATTCTGATTTCAAAGTTTTTGTTGTTGTTTTTTTTCTTGTGGAGGGGCTTACTTTTCTAACCTGTGTATTTTTTTTTCTTTTACATGGAGGAAAATACTTGTAACAGAGTTTTTAGGATGTTAGTTAAAACAGTTCTTTGTATACACTATAGTTATTTATACAAAATATAAACAGCTAATTTGAACTGCCAAATTGAAAATAACTTTTTGCTGCTAAATTTATAGTTCAAGATAAAATACATGGATTACTTTTGAAAACACATTGTTTTATTGTGCTTAAAAGGGCATTCTTGCATTCTAGTCAAAAATGAAAGACACAGCCTGTTTGCAGGGCAAAGGGGGGCAATACTGAAATTGAGCAAATCGACACAGGTCCATAAGCATGTGGTGTAGCTTCTACCTAAGTCACGGGTCTAGGGATTCTTATTAACCAGCTGCTCCTGAAATCCCAGGGTAAGAGAGAACTCCCAAGTACAGGGTCTTGGAAGAAATTTAAGTCTACTTGAACCTTGCTATGAAGTTGAATAGTTAACTGAACATACCACTGATTTTGATTGCAGGTACTGCCTGTTAAGAACTCTCAAACAGTGTCAGACACTGAGGGAAGCTCTAATTGCTGCAGGAAAAGAGATTGTCTGGCATGGGCGAGCAAAGGACGAGCCAGCTCATTACTGTAGCATTTGTGAGGTCAGTAAAAAATATGCATTGGGCTTATGTAGTACTATAATTAACATTATTTGAATTTTGTCCTGTATTTGGTTGTTATTAATATTTTAATTTTGCTTTTAAGTTGCAACATCTACTTTAAGAACATATAGGTGATGCAGTATTATCTTCAAAGAGCTTATAAAGCTGTTTCTTATATTTTGCTGTAGTCTCTTTCACAGTACTTCACAGCATTGTTACACGCTAGGTCGATTTTCAATTCTCAGTTATTATAAAAAGTTATCTCCCCTTCCTGCATATAGTTTGATCTGCTGAGCTTCATTGTAAAGGTGTGTCTGTATTCATTTCAAGTCAGCAACAGCCCCAAAAGAGAGAGAATTTAAGTACATTGTCTTCACAGGACATAACTTTTTGCTGAAATTTTTGGTGCTGCTTTCTGTTAATAGTTCTTTAAAGTATGTCATCACAGTTTTCATGAAGCTTAAAAGGAAATAAAATTTTCCTACCCCCTGAAAATAATTTTCTAGTTATTTTCTGGCTGAGCCTCTTGGGCAAGATGAGCATGTGACTGAGTAGTAAGGAAATAAATCACAAACTTCTTTTGCAGACAAATTGGAATAAGAAAAATTAGGTATAATTGTTACAAATCCCCACTTTACTGAGTAGCACCTGTTTAGAGTATGAATCCTGCTTTGTCAATATTGATTAAAAGCTTTCCCATAGTGCTGTTCATGCAGACATTCTAAGTGCAATGTTAGTGGGTTTAGAATATTTCACGTTTCTGCTTGAGCCTTAGGAGGATAGATTTTTCCCTGAACAAATCTAATTTTTCTCTTTGCATGCACAAGGTAAGGGTGTAAATCTTAAAGAAAATGCAATTTTCGTTGGTTTAACTTTAAAAATATGAAATGCTAATAGTTGACTTTCTGTTTCCTATCTAATAGGTGGAAGTCTTTGATCTGCTCTTTGTCACTAGTGAGAGCAATTCTCGAAAGACCTATGTCGTACATTGCCAAGACTGTGCACGAAAGATAAGCACGAACCTGGAAAATTTTGTGGTGCTAGAACAGTACAAAATGGAGGACTTGATGCAAGTCTATGATCAATTTACATTAGTAAGTCAAATTAATAAGTGGGTGCATAAATACATTATTTGTAAAGCAGTTGTAGACTGTCTTGGTACTCCATTGTATGAGTACCGTGGACTTTCTGATTCAAATGGAGGTATGGGTTGTGTGTGATATTTACAGAACAAAACGCTGAAGAGTCAGAATTATGTGAAATAGTAGAGTAACTTACTGCAGAACGTAACCGCTCAGTTTTCAGGAAAAGTATGATGTTACAATTCATAAAGTTGTGGCTTTAAAAATCCAATAGAGATCACCTGAAGACCATAACTGGATCAGATGGAGATGGGAAGAATCAGGACAGTGAAGCTTGGAGAAACTAGCACCAGGTTCAAGAGCATCTCTAATACATTGGTTGTGGTATGAAGTCAGTATAGCAGCAGAGCATCCTGTGCACTCAGATCCCTTCCTTCCCCTTCCCCACCCATCCTCTCCCAAATCAGCACTGTCCTTCTGCTTAGCAAGTGGATGCTCTCAAACAGTTCTGTCTTTTGGCTTGGGGCCTCCTTTGCATTTCAATTTAAAGCAAAAAGCCTCTTTGCCATTATAGCTTTGTGCTATATATGGCAGCCTCCTGCTTTGAACTGTGTCAGCACAACTGTCCTAACATTTCACCCAGGTTTCATTGTTTCAGGCAAAGATGGCTTGTTTGTAATCACAATGAAAGCAATGCTGGATTTATTTATAAGCCTTGCCTTTCTGTCAAAGGAGACAAACATTGGACTAAGCGTTATGAGAATTTCATGTTGAATTAATACAACAGCCCAGATATGGCTGTGCCTTTTGATTCATTTCCAGGTGCTGCAGAAAATGTATGTTTAGACAATTATTTCACGTAATGCTGGCATGATAAGTTGTGACCATTTGAGCTAAGGCCTCAAGGTTCAGGCTGATGAAAGTGCAGGACCATGTCCTCTGATTTTAATTCTCTTCATTGGTCCTACAGAGCCTGAGGTGGTTGAACTTCAGTTCGTACTTCTAGGAGCCCATTGTCATTATAGTTTGTGAAATACTGCAATTTCGAAGTGATGGTCTGTTATAGAAAAGCATATAAATAAACACCTGTTCCCAGATGCGTCATCCAGTTGAGTTGAAATGGGCAAGAATGTTTCTGTATGGAAAAGGGGAGGAGGGAAGGGTATTTTTTTGTCTGTGTTTATAACATTATATAGGCAGCAGTGATGATACTGTCCCTAGAACAAGGGTTCTCAACCTGTTCTAAATCTCCCACCAAAGACTGTGCCTCCAGTCTTGGAGGGCGTTAATTATTGCTCTCTTGCGAAATTGGTGTGCACATTCATTTCTTTTAAAGGGTATACAGTCTCAGTTGAGAAGAGTCATAGCCTAAAAGCAACATCTGTCAGATTTGGAGAAGAGTTCAGGTTTGTTCCAAGACACAGGACAAAGATAATCTCAGATGGCAAAGGTGCAATAGGCCTAACAGAGAGGGTCCGAGTTGGGGGAGAAATACTGGGAGCAAATACAGGAGGCAGGTAGTGGTATGTTTCATAGGTGGGTTACTATGGTATGATTAAACTGTCTTTAAAGACTATGAGCAGCTTCTTGAAGGGATTCCACATCATGACATGACTGAACAGGCAAAGAAGAAAAGGAAATGCCGTCAGACATTCAGCATTTTGATGGTAATGCCACAAAGTGCAATATTGGGAAATAGATATTTCTGGACCTCATCTCCTGAAAGCAGGCAGGAACAAGACATACTCTACTCTTGGGGCAGTCTGGTGGTGTCTTCGAGGATTGAAGAACAAAACAAAGCAAACAAGAAAAAAAAACCCACAGAAACCCCCAACTAACTCTGTCCCCATGTCAGAGAATCTGAGACCCTTTCCACAGGTACTGTAACTTCAAGGTTATATGTTATTGCTAAGGTAGAGGGGGAAAGAAATGAAGTCCGGAAGGCATCTGGAGAGCCACAAATGGACAATACACACACCCACACACACAACCTCATTGGTAAACAGGTTGAGAATCCCTGTTTTAGGGTATACAAAGATATATCCATACTGAGGCTACATGGAGCTCTATGCTGCCACAACGGGACTTGTTTTGGCAGCTCATATTGTAATAACACAGACATCGCCACAGCATACTCCAGTCTGCAGTATAGGCAAAATCCTAATGCAGAGTAGTCGTAAAATATGTGCAGTATTTAAGTAAGTTGGAAAACAAAAAAAAAGCCAGTATCCATTTGCAGAACTCCTGAAGTGTAAAAGCAGTAGTGCGTGTGACTAAACTCCCATGGTTACTGTTTGTGCAGGTCTTGGTTATACAACTGAGTTTTACACCCTTGTAGAAAAGGTAATTTAATGTTTTCTTTTTCAGGCTCCTCCATTGCCATCCTCCTCATCTTGACATTTTTTCATGGACATTAAATGAAAACTTTTCTGATATTCAGGAAGTGACCCAGTTCTGCACCACTGATTTTTGTAGCTATCCCGTAAGGCTGCTGGCTGAAAGCTGTGTCTATGCAACCTTCCAAGTGCGGAGTGTCAACCAACTGGACAGGAGAGAGCACTGCCTCCTACTCCAGAACTCAAAACAAATAAAGCTCATCCAGCTGTACTTCAAAAAAATAATTCCATGTTTTGTATATATCTGACAAAACTGGCAACATTATACAGACTACTGACTTGAAGACCACCTCTTTTGTATTTCTCTGTTTCTGGGCTGATGAGTTGGTTTCATCCATTTTTCCCCTTCAGAATTTCCCTTGGAAAAGTACTAGCTTAGCTGGTCATTTCTTTGTAAGGTAGTTAGAAATTTTAAGTCTTTCTTTGGGCAACTTCTTCTTTTTTTTTTTTTTTTTAATGTGAAGAGTTAGGTGATATAAATTTTTTACTGCTTTTATGTTTTTCTGTCTTGTTTTGAAACCATGACGGTTACACTTTTGGTTCCTAAATAAAATTAAAAACAATTAACAGCCAAGTCACAAAGATAAATGGGTTGCACATAGACTAAGGAATAAACTTCAGATTTGTGATTTTTGTTTCTAATCTTGATGTAAATTTACACTATTTATAAATACATATTTATTGCTTGAAAATATTTGTGAATGGAATGCTGTTATTTTTTCCAGATTACCTGCCATTGAAATTTTAAGGAGTTCTGTAATTTCAAACACTACTCCTATTACATTTTCTATATGTAAATAAAACTGCTTAGCATTGTACAGAAACTTTTATTAAAATTGTTTAATGTTTAAAGTTTTTCTATTGTTTGAGTTTTAAAAAGATTTTATGTACAGTGCCCAGTTTTTGTTCTTTTTTGAATCTGATTATATATATTTTATATATACTCTTGTGCTTGTGTATATATATAATATATATAGAAACTCGAATATAAATATGTGTATAAAGATTTAGAGACTAAATTTTTCTCGTTTTAAGTTTTACATCTATGGTAGATTTGAGGTGTCTACTGTAAAGTATTGCTTACAAAAGTATGATTATTTTTAAAGAAATATATGGTATGTATCCTCAAGACATAAAATGACCTTCAGACTGGTTTATTGTTAAATTGCACTTTTTGCAATAACAGACCAATAAATAGTTGCTGCCAAAATGTAGTAGTAGAAAATAAGTAACGGCTAAACTTTAAAGCTCTTTGAGAAAATACTGGCTTTGACAGGAAGTTTGGCACTAGTTTTAGAGGAGGAATGAAAAAGGTGAATTTGAGTTTGGGTGGGGATATTATCTAGAATTCAACCAAATTGCAACTTATATATTACGATATGTTCTATTAACAGTTTCAAAAGTTAAGACTGAATCATCTTGGCGTCATTGTCGACCCCAAAAAAGGACATTGTTTTGTGGTATACTATTGTATTTTCACATATTTTGTAATACGAATTCACTGGTAAATTTTTGAAGCACTAGGTTTATTTAGGACAAGTTTATAATATATCATTGTAACAGTTTGCAGTTTTAATGATGGTATTTATTTTAAGTTGCTCCTTTCTCATTAGCTTCTTGAAAATGCATTAAATCTAAATTTCAAAATGGATAGCTTTCTTATCGATCGGAGTTGACTCATGCAGAAGGTTCTGCATCAATTTCTCATAATTTCTCATTAGTGGGGTATGTTAGTGATTGCATTGTTAAATTTTTTTGTAATCAATGTGAAGTGTTGAAGGCACAGAGCATGCTAATAATTTCTTCCGAACAAAAAGAATCGCCTCTTACATTTGTAGCTTCAAATGAAGGGTGTTCTAATGAAGAATGAGTACAGCTTGTCTAATGCTGTTACAACAGTTTAACCATAGTTACAAACGACTTTCTTGCTAGTTCTTACAACAGTTGGACAAAAGGGTGTAGAGGTTACAAAAAAAAAAAAAAAGTATAACAAATGCTCTTGCCAGCAAAATTATCAGCTAGCAGTTAGGAAGCCAGTATTTGCAGTTCTGTAAAGATGTAAGTCTCAGCTCTTGATAACAAACTCTACAAATCATAATTTTTTACTTATGTATTTTATGCAGTCGTAAATATTGTAATCTTGACAAACCATGCTGCAACTGAAAAGCTACTCCTTTACAGTAGTCTTAAACCCAAATAAAAGCAAGATAACTTACCTCAACTAATGGTAAACGAAAAGACCTCGTTTCTCGGTGCTGTAAAAGAATATTGCTAATTAGGGAAAGAGCTACTGTGCACTAATCAAAAGGGTTCTGTACCTTTTCCTCTCCTTTGGAAAAGAGGAGATGCCATTCCCAAGGAAGAAAATTTGCATTTTGCCAATGAACAAGTAGAGCAAATCGGTAGAGCATGAGGCAGCATTGCTCACTCTGCTTGGAGGTTTTGCTGTGGATTTGAACTGCTGCAGGGCTTTAGTATTTTGCAGTTTTCATACTTCTTAACTGCACTATGCTCCTAACCGGTGGACAGTTTTGATCTATAAGCTGCTACGATTTAGAATGCTTTTGTTTTGCTTTTATTAAAAAGGCACAAGTTAATATTTCATCAACTGTAGTTATTAACGCAGCACCTCCGCTTCTTAAATTACGAAGCGAAACATTTGTAGTCTCTGGGTATTTCCAAGTGTTAGCAATTGGGTGGGCGGGGGCAGGCGGGAGCCCTGAGCTGGCTGGAGGGGGACAACTCGCTTCCCAAGGAACACAGTCTTGGGGCCCGTGAGCTGCGCAGTGGAGCCGTACTGCCAGTCGCTCCGATTTGCTTGTGGCCACGAGTTTCTGTAGGTGGCAAATGAAAGAGCGACATGGAAAAAGGGCGAAAACGGCCAAGGACGTGGCATTTATTACAGGAATTTTTGAAAGGTGCAGGCTATTTTTTAAAAAAAAACGCCATTAGGGAATGGACAAAACCAGAGATACAAATGAATGTTTAAAAAAAAAAGTAGTAAAAAGTTGAATTAAAGGTAAGAGGGGATTAAAAATAAATAGCAACAGTTACTACTGAATGGGGGACCTGAGAACTGTCCCAGAGGAGTGTGACAACAAAGGGATCCCATAAAAGTGGAGAAGGAATAGCCCTGTGTTTCTGAGCTTATTTTTCAGTTTTTCTGTACATACATTGAACAGACCATTTGATTTTTAAGCTTTGCTTCAGGTACATAACTTCGGAGCACAATCTGTTTGCTTTTTTGGAGAAGTGAAGTCCTACCAGTGGGTTACATTTTAGAAGTAATGATGTTGGTAGATACTTAAGTAGGAAATATCTAGAGAAAGATTCACTAGAGAGTGAGAAATTTCCCAAAACTTCCTGAATTTATATGGCAGATAGATAACGTGTTGGTCCTAAAGACAAAATATCCTGAGTCTGCGCCTTTGTAGTTGGAAGGAGGACTTTCAGAGTACAAGTAAAATGATGTTGGATTGCTTAAAAGGGGACAACTTGGCTCAGGTCAACGCAGTATAGCAGATTCTTGGAACAAAGGTGGGTGAGAACTGGGGACTCCACAGCTGGTGACAGTCCTGGCTGCAAAAACATTTAATATGTTAGGAGATGGAAGATGCGAGGAGTCAACTGAGATGATGGGGAGGAGGGTGCTCATCCTTGGTTGCTGCCCTGATTGATCCTGAGGAGGGGGCTCAAGTAGAGGGATTTGAAGCCTGAGCTTCCTGAGGTTTTATCTGGATCCATAGCAGAGATCCAGAGTGTGGCTAGGATGGGGCCAACAGATGCGGGTGGTGAGGAAGCTTCATCTTCCATGGCTGATTTAGCCAGTGTGGGGAACGGGCAGAGAAAGCACTCTAGTTGAGCGACCAGCAAGCGATGCAGCGTGGGGGGAAAAGGCTGATGAGGGTGACGATTTATCCCTGGGGCAGGTCAAAGCCAAGGAGTATGGACTGTTTCCCTCGTGGTGGTGCTGCAGCGGAGGAAGGAGGGATGCAGGTGATGCACAGACAAGTTCAAGCTGAAGCTCATGTTCAAGCAAGCTGGGTGCAGGGTGGCTACCTGCTGGGCACAAGGTGCTAGCACGGCAGCGATGCGAGCGTGGGGCCCACCGAGCCCCAGGGCAGCCTCCTTCCAGGAAAACAGCATCATTCCTCCAAAAAGGGAGGAGCAGAGTGTTGCCAACTGGGGAAGGGTTGCAGGGGGGAGATGGCAGATCTACCTGTTGGTGCCAGGTGCTACATGCAAAGTTGAAGAAAATAAAGATGGAGAAAGAGAGCATCTTCCATGCTACTCCTGGGGCAGAGGTACCTGGGGTGGGGTGGGACAGGGTGCAGTGCAGCTGCATGTCTAGGCGAGGAATGCAGGGATGACCCCAAGCCTGCCAGGAGCTGTCACCCTGGGTCTGAGGGTGAGCCTGTGGGCTGGAAGAACAGGAGTGGGTGCTAGAGGAGTGGTGCTTGGTCACCCCCCAGCATACTGGGCTCTCCCACTGCTTGTGGTGAGAGAGCAGGGGTGGTGATATGGCAGGGGAGATGGCTACAAGGCACCTGCCCATTAAAAGATTCAGTACAGGGTGAGGTGCAAGTGTCCTTATTTACTTTGGGAAGCCATAAAAGCATCCTGGAATGATGGAAAAAGGGAAAGGGCACCTCTTAGTGACAACAGTAGGGAGAGCTTAGCTTCCAGCTTCACCACTTGGGCAGTAATGTCAGCAACAGGCCTTGTTGAAGTATTAAAATACAGGTGCTGCTATCCCTGCCTGGGGAATGGCAGGGTGTTGGGTAAAGTAGCAGTTGGGACACATGAATGGTGGTGGGGTGGAAATGGATTTATCATTAGAGCCCACTGCCTCCCTCCTTTCTTGCCCCTGATCTCCTGATGGGTGGTGGTCATCTCTCACAGAAGGCCTCATGCTCCAGTTTCTAGCAGGATGGAGCACCACTCTCAAATGACACATCCCACAATTTTGGGGGAGGCAGGAGGCTTTTTCAGGCCTGGTTTAAATGTGCACTGTTTCCTGGGATATAGGGTTTGTAACATGGTTACACGTGGTTTGTAACCGAAGTTGTTGAAAAGGGAGATCAATCCAGAATGGGCATAGGAGAATGTAATTTCAAAGTACCAAAGCCCAGGCAGCGACTAATAGATGGGCTAATGGTTAAACAAATGGGCTAGAGCACTAACCTTTAATTCATGGAGCTGGGAGATCCTTGAAAGAATCCCACCCAAAGCCAGAGCATACAAACCAGCCATTGGCAGAGTCCATGGGAACACTGAAATGTGGTTATGGAAGAGTTGACTGTAAAGCACGCGCAAAAACTTAGAATCATTGAAAGGGGCAGAAAGGACACCACAAGAGAAGATTGAGAGAAGTAGCATAAGATGTATCCAGTGACACGTGGCTGGGCTCTCATTTATAGTGGCTGCCTGAACACAGAGAAGGATGAACAGGAATAAAGAATATTTTTAGCCCTTTCCTCGTCTATACTTTTCAGCCCAAAACTGGTGGGAAACCTAGTAGTCCTTTAAGGAAACTGGGCTTTTCTTGTGGCAGCAGTCAAGCGTCTTTAGCTTTCAATGCCATATGCAAAGTGCAATGGGTAGTTCATTTCCTGGCTGCTGCTGGAATTTTAATTTGTTCAGTTTTAAGGTATGGGAAGTTTAGGGGTTTGAGGGTTTGGTTTTTGCCAGTACATCATTGCCAGTGGGCTGTCCCACAGGCTGGCTGACCTTTGAATGATGGTTCCAGAGCCTAGAGAAGGCTGAGGGGTTGGAAATGGGTGCAAACAGGGTTTGGTCACCTCCTGTCTGCAGGCAACTTTCGGGTGGGTGCAAAAATGACGCATTTAAGAACCAAACTGGACCTCAGATACAAGTGAAATTTGCCTAGTGGAGGATAAATGAGCCACCAGGAATAACTTCACATGGGTTGTGAAAAACAAAACAAGAAAAATAACTAGCAGCCAGTCAGAGTTGCCACAGGTTTTTTTCAGAAGGGAGAGCGAAGGGGTTTTTTGAGGGCAGTAGCACTGGGCAGGGTGTCCAGCGCAATGCGAGAAGAGCATCTGCTGTGGTTCAGTTCCAGGACTCTAAGGCTGCCTCAAAGGGCAAATGTCTTCATAGCCGAAGATCTGGAAACACTTTCCAGGGGCTCAGGAGCTGCTGGCAGGCTCAGGGTAGGTTTATGGCTCTGTATTTATGTGCAGGACCTTGTCTTTGCTTATGAGATGCCAACTTTACCTCTGCTGCCCTGGATTAAGTGCTAATGATTTGAGGACGTATAAATTGCAAACAGGGTAGCTCTGTCAGCTCCTAAGTGGGGCGTCAGGAGGAAGGAGGACCAAGGGGGAGCTGGCTCCACTGGGTAGTGGAGAGCAAATGATGCCAGCAGAACAGCAGTTTTCCCCGAGTCCTACTGGTGGAGGAACCAGGGCAGGGCTGGGGGCTCACCCACAGCCCCTGGGGCTGGATTAGCCTGGGCAGAACTATCAATGGGAGCTGCAAGATATGTTGGAGGGGGTTTAGGACTGTTGCTCCTTAATACCGTGCCCAGCCTTTTTATCTACTTATGCTTCCCAGGCTGATGGAACCCTGAAAGACGTTGTGAGAGTACGTGGAAAGGTGAGTTTTTAGTGCTTGTGGTTACACTTGAGGAGGCAGATCCCTGGGCAGCTCGGGGATGCTGATACGCAGTCATCAGATAAGGGTGCAGATACTTAATACTTGTCTGGCAGATTTAAAAATAAACAATTGGTTTTAGCGACAGGTTGCCTGAGTGTAATGTTGCTGAGAAATGGCAGTGTGGGCTCATCCCCGTGGTGCCCCACGGGGGTGCCATCCCAAGCACTCGCATGGCACGATGCTAACATGTTTTTTCAGGAAAATACTGCACTTCGGCCAAGAACCAGCCTACAGCAGATCGTGGGATGGTGGACACCTTAGGAGAAAAAGACCCCGGCTCTACATGGATTAAGTTTCTTTCACCGTTACCCATCGAAGCACTCAAATGCAACATGAGATTTTGGCATTCCTAAACACGGATGAGGGAAATTGCTGTGTCTGTGTACATTGAACCATGTTTGTACCGTGTGGTTGTAAGTAAAGTTGCAGCCTGATGTTTAAACCCTACTTCAGCACCTTTCAGCTTTTACCTGTGTGCCCCTCGTCAGGAATTCTACAGGGTTACATCTGAGGTGCAGCAGAAAACATTTCCCCAGAGAAAGGAAAATACAAAGAACGGGGGGGGAAAAAATCACTGGTTTTATGAAAAAGTGTCTCAGAGGTGCAAGTATACAGTTTGTTAAAGGCAGGAAACCAAGAAGAAAAGGAGCGAAGTCTAGCAGGGCAAAAGTCTGGGCAGGCAAAAAGTTGTTTGAAGGAGCGCTCAGTGATCTTCCCTCAGTTCTGGTTAACAGAGAGACAATATGTGCATCAGTGGTTGATGAGATCTTTGAAAAGCCACTTCTTCAGCAGCTACAAAGTTAAAAGCAAAGGTGGGATGAGTTTTTCAGCACCGAACAAAATGAGTGGGCAATTATCCTAAGTGCAACTTTGGTTCCTAGTTCCCAAAATCAGTGCAAAATGCCTGATGGAGCCTTTAGCAATTATTGCTGTATTATGAAGAATACTGCAGATAATGCTGTATATGGCTTATTTACACAATTACAAGACGGGAGAACATAAGACAGCGTATTAATTAAGTGCTGCTGTGTTGGAGTAAGTATTTGCTTGCCCTGAGCATGCCAGAAGATGGCTACTTCAGTGCTGTCTGGTGTTTCTCCAGCCAGTCCTCTCGGCCCCTCTTGGGTAAGAGCCCCAGGGCCTGACAGTACAACTTGGTTGCCTCTGGCCCCTAGCTATGAGATGTTTTGGGCGTGATGCAGGACAACACTACGCGGTGCGTTAATGTGGAGACGGCACTAGAAAAATCAATTTGGCTGTCAGCATGGAAACCTTCCCAGCCCCTGAATCCCCACCACCTCCTCTTTCTCAACATTTCATCCTAGGGGAGGTGAGGACAGCCTCGGTGGAGATGCTGGCTGCTGAAGGAGGATGCTGGGGCAGCTCAACACTTTGTCCCCTCACTGCTCACTACCGGCCAGGTTTATGAGTGATGCCAGGCAAACGGGGAACATGGGGACCTCTGGGGGAAAACACCGAGTTCTGCTAAGAAAGGGTCTTAGGAAGGGATAAGGAGGTTTGTGCTGGCAGATTTTGGCACCTGCAGGGAGAATAAAGGGGTGGAACATCTTGCTTCACAGTTTCCTTCCCTCCTTGCCAGTGATTACCCACATTTACCATTTCTGCCTTCAGAGCAAACCCGCAGGGAGCTCACACACTGCATGGAAGGTGGATACAGGGCAGCAGTAGATGTACAAGTTAAGAACATGAGGGTTTCTGTGGCTGGAGAGAAGGGAAGTGCATTTCTTCTCATTTTCCTGAAGCTGGGTGGTGTGTCTGCTTTCAGAAACTTGAAAACACAGAAAAAAATATCTTAGACAGGAAGAGCTGCTCACTGCTCCGTGTCTTTTTTTTGCACCTCCTTCCTCCTCCAGTTACTCTGGCAAGCTATCGATCTGCCATAGCAGAAACCCTCTTTCTCTCTATTCTAGCAAATCTCTTCACTTCTTGAATGTCTTGTATGCTTTATGTGCTCATTTTGATGCTTTTTAGTGGTTGTGCTCATCTCTCTTTCTCAAAATACATCCCTTTTTCTTAACGTTTATATCTATGCTGACAATGCCAAGTACCCTTAGCATAAGCTTTCCAAGTGTTGACACATTCCTTGTTTCTCCGCCGTGCTCATCACCTTCTCTCAGAGTATTTGATGCTCAAATGGGAGCAAGAATTTGGGTTTGAGGAGCAGGTCAGCGTTAGGAGGAACCTCCAGGCCAGGAGTACAATTAAGCAATTAGCTCAATACTGTACCTAGATCTGTGCCTGTCACTGACAATGGCAAATCCACTGGGATACAAGAAAAATAGTTCTTTTTAAAATAGGCGTTTATTTGTCTTTCTGGAAGGTGACTCATTTGCTTGGGCTGTCTGAGAAAGCATTAAATGCTTACAGTTTTAAAAACTGTGAAGGCTTAATGTCCCTCTAATGCTCCTCCACCTTAGTCCCCGTTACTGAAATGGTGTTTTAAATGTTAGTTTAACTTGAATTATTCTGTGATTCTTTATTTGGCTTTCTTACATTTGCCTCTTGCCATCCTAAAATGCTCTGACTAGAATCATGACTTCCTGGCCACACAGGTCACATCTTTCCTTCACACTCCCCTGCCCAGGACATCCTCCCCACATCAGATAGAGTTTTACTTCTGTTGCTGATCATCTCTGGCTGCTCCTGACCTGCTCCCCTGCATCTTGGCTTGGGTTTAGGTGACTTCACATAGCTGATCTTTCAAGTTAGTGATGTGCAGTTGACATGACATGATGGACTCTGAGCTCAGCAGGCAGGGGCATCTCCTGTTTCCAGGAGGCTTGGAAAAGGGCCGGGGGACAAGAGCTTTGTTGGAGGGATGTTATTTTGTTATGGCCTTTTCCCCTGAGGTCTGCAGTGGTTATCAGGTCAGCAGGGAAAGAAAACAGTGATCTAATTACTAGGAAACGGTCTAGTTGCATTTGCATTTTTTTGCAGTGAAACCTCCTTCACAGTTTCTGCCTCCTGTGATGTATTTTCTGTATCTCTTTGGATGGAAAGTTCCCCCAAGTAGAGTTTATCTCATCTGACATGGAGATGTACTGGCAGAAGCCCAGCATCTCACGCCACGATGCCCTCTGCCCCACGATGTTCCCTTAATTAAGCTGGAATTGGAGGACCCAGTGGTTTGGGTTTGGGTGATGATGACCTTTCCTTAATTCCTCTCTTTGCAATCCACTTTCATCTCCTCTGGCATGCACCCGGAGGAAGTTTTTCCCCTGGTGCCTCTCCAACTACAGTGACTTCTAAGAAATAGTTTCTCTTCCCTCTTCCAAGCTGCGAAAGCAGCTCGAGTCTAGGTGATGCTGGGACACAGCTCCTCTGCAGCCAGGCCCTGGGGGGACAGCAGTGTCCTGACAGCTGGGGCCAGTGGCAGTGGGGTCATCCCCTAGGAGCAAACAGAGTGATGACCACACTTCACCTCTGGGGAGGGAAAAGTGTCCTCTTCCCTGACTGCTTGCTCCCAGGCAGAGCTAGGGAGCACCAAAGTCCTCTTTCATTTAATTTCAGAAGACACAAAACTCTCTGTTTCTGGAATGAGTAATTGCCCTTTAGCAAGGAGGATGGGGCCTCTCAGTCCTCCTGGAGAAATGACTTGATCTCAGCAAACATAAGTGAGCGAGGATAGTTAGAAGAAAAAGCAGCCATAGATTAAGCTGTTTTGGGTAAAACATCAAAAGAGCATGATCATGGTAATTAATGTCTCAAAAGACCGAGGGAAGACACAAGGAGATGAGAGGAGGGATAAGTTCCCGAGCTATAAGGCTTTGCCTGGAAGGAAAGCAAGTTCTCCAAGCCCAATGTTTCCAAACACTAAAAAGCACACAAAGATCAGATTATCTCTCTTGGACCACTTTGAATATATGAGAGGAGAGAAACTTGTATTAATCCATATACAGCCACTGAAAGCTGCTTCAGATGCTGAAATGAAACGTCTCTTGAGGGTTCCTGCCCTCTAAAATTAAACTGGATTCATTTTTGCCTGATGATTTGGTTTTGATTAGGATGAAGATTTGTTCTGAATGAACATTTCCAGTCATGCAAAGCGACGAGGCTGGCAAATGAATGTTTTAATAGGCCTGGGGTCTCAAAGCTCCCATGTGCTGTTACACAGTGCTCTGTCCCTCCCACTCACAACACTGATCTTAAGATGATTTCTCTGGATTAAGACAAGCTTATTTCCTCCAAGTTGTGGTTTTTTTTTTGGTTTGTTTTCTTTTTTCTCCAAAAGAAGATATCAGTGGAAAATTAGGGTGTTTCCTTGAGAAGGCAGTGAGTCATTACTAGAAATGTTGCAATAGCTTTATTCATAAATATTGTTAAATTATTCACATCTTTAATTTTATGGACATCACAAAGCTAAATACTCCTTTTCTACTGAGGAAGATGTTTCCTTGGTCATCGGAAGTGGATGCCTGGCCACAGGCTGAGACTTCTCCCCTGGTAGCTCCAGGCCTTCATTCCTGGCCATTCCTATGACCTTTGAAACTCCCTTGAGCTGAAACATTGGACCAAATCTCCAGTGTTGTGTTTGGGAAGGAATGTAAGAAACAAGATGAGGAGGGATCCTTCTCCTCTTATGTCCTTCCATTGCCCTGCAATCCCTGACATGGGGCTTTCCTCCGCTGTCACCTCTCTTCAGGCTTATGACGCCTTGTGAGGCTGCTCTCCCCTGGGAAAATCCTCCCATGCCTGTGCCCATCCAGTTATCCCGTTTTCCTCTGTGCTGTGCTCCAAAAACCC
Source organism: Gallinago jamesoni (assembly GCA_025769975.1). NCBI lineage: Eukaryota > Metazoa > Chordata > Aves > Charadriiformes > Scolopacidae > Gallinago > Gallinago jamesoni. The sequence continues at coordinate 115,842,629 of JAOQGH010000001.1, read as the reverse complement.
CAATTCTTTCCAGGGTCCTTTGGCAGGCTGAGCTCCCAGGTGCCCCTGCCTCAACTGCTGCTCTGCTCCTGGTTTTCTTCCCATGATGAACGTCTACCTTGAATGGGGTCATACCCACCCTGTGTGTCCCCTTGCCTTGGCAGTGAATAACTGAGCAGGGTTCCTCACTTACACCCCCTGGGTAACACTTCCATCAGCGGTGTTATTAGCCAACCTCCCTACGGAGCAGCAGCAGCAAAGTCTTGCATGGCTCCCCACACTCCCCGGTGTACAGGCTCCTTATCCCAGGCAGAGCTGGGGAGAATGAGGTGGGTTTTACCTGATTTTGTTCTTAACAGACTCATTTAAGCTGCTCCTATTTCTTTTTCAAGGCGCTGCCTGTGAATAACATTGCAAAATACTGATTTCTTTGTTCCTTGGGCCTCCTTGCACTGCGATGGCATGCTGGCCACAGCAGCTCTTCTGGCAGGCTTTCTGCTTCTGATGTGTTTGAGAAAAGGTTTATTGTCAGCCTCCACGCTGTTAGCAAGTAGCTCCTTGGGTTTCTCTTCTGGGGCTGCCTTATTGTAGTCTTGCATCTAATTTGCCTAATTTCTGCATTTGATTTCTACTTTTTGAAGGGCGTCTGTTTGCTTTGAATCCCTGCGTTGTGCTGCTGTTTAGCCACCTGGGGTATGTGTGTATTTATTTATTTCTTTTACTGTCGGTACACAGTTACTCTGAGCTTCTAATGTGGTGCCTTTAAACAGATCCCACCGATGCAGAGCTCTTCAACAAAAACTTGGGCAGACATCACAGCAGATCAGGCTTTCCTGTTGGGCTCCATATATGGCTCAAACAGTTAAGTCGTGAAGCAGCTCACAGCTGTCCTTGCAACCTGCAAACCCGGCCTCCGCAAGCCTCCCTCTGGATGAGTTCACTTGTTCACCATGTAGCACCCCTCCATCCTCGTCCGGCAGCAGGAGGTGATTTAGGGGGCTGCACCAAGGGTCTTTTCCCCCACCTGCTCCAGAAGAAGCTGGCCAGTGTCTCAAGAGGAGGAATGGGTGTGCTCACAGATCTATATCTGGGGCAGGAAAAAGAAGAACTTTGTAGTTGCACCTTTTCCAGTATCTCTTAATTTTTGCCTGTGTAGTACTGAGAGCACTCTCTCACTATCCATCAGTTAAATCTGTGTTTCTGTCAAATTTAAGAACAATTCTTCTCATAAAATCCCATGAACACTGGCATCCCTGGGGCTGACAGTCTTTTGAAGACTCCGGTCCGGTTAGAAAAGTCCTAGTTGTTTCCATGGCATTTGGCCTTTTATACCTTCTCCTTGATTTTGCCAGTACTGAGGGGTTAGATTATTTTTTAAACTAAATATTTTAATTTTTTTTGTGGAACCTCAAGGTCATGTTCATACTCATGTCCTCCATTCAGAAGCTACTCTTTTCTGCCTTCCTTCCCCGGTAACTTTATATTGCTGCATATACAATCCTTCAGTCATGCAAAAGCTTTATTTTTAGAAAGCTCTCCCTGGCTCCTACCCAGGGATGCACAACCGTAAAGTTCAGCCCTGCTTGGCCAGCCCTTCCCTGCTCGCCCTTCACCCAGACAGAAGTTCCCTCTTAGGTGAAATACCAATAAACCCAACATTACTGTTGGAAAAAGAAGTCGAACAGCTTAAATTCAGAGAGCCTTTCTCAAAGTACGTTTACAAAGCAAGTTAATAGCTGTTTGTTAGATTTTCTGGTTGTTTTGTTCACAGAACTGACCAAAGTGCTTCCTACAGGTTGCTTTTCTTTCACACCCTTGTAGACACAAAGAAAAGCCCCTGTCAATGTTTGCCGCCAGGCAACGCAACCACGAGATGGAAAGCACCTGAGCACTGGCCATCACCCCTGGCCTTGCTCATCAGGTAGCTGCTGTGGGTGGTCCTTTGGGAGGTTTTATCCTGCACTGCCTTCACGTGGCAAAGTTGCCTGGAGTGGTCCCCCTCTCCAGCGGAAGGGGACAGGCAGAGCAAGGACCACCATGAGTGGAAATGGGAAGGGATAAATAACTTGTTTCCTGAAACCTGGACAGCTGTTCCCATCCCTTGCCCACTTGCTGAGGCGGTTTCTGTTTTCAAACACCAACAGTGATGCAGCAACTCACTTCAAGGACACCTGAAGTGGTGACAGGTACCCTGTGATTAGGAAAAGAGATGTTTAATCCCAGCACTTTCCCTCAGCAGCATCATTCTTCCAGCACCTTTCACCTCCTGTCCTTCAGCAATACCTGAACAGTACACAAATCCCTGCTAGGTATTGCTAATAGAAATAGTGCAAACATATAAGGGCACTTTCTTATCTTCATCTCCGGCTTGAGATAGTGGGGGAAAAAAATTAGTAAATGTTTACAGCTGCTGCAGCCAGAGTGGAGTAAAAACCCAAAGGTGATCTTCTCTCTTGCTCTTTCAGTACTGAGAATGCAGAGGGAAGTTTTTCAACCCTGTGAAAAGTCTGATTGTTCCTAGTGACTTGATTTTTTTTTCAGAGCAAGAAAAAAACCCACTATTTTAAGACATCACTAGAGGAATGAATTTGACAAGCCTTTATCCAACTGAATGTTTAAATTTGGAAAGGAAAAAAAATCCAGTGTGACTGACAAGGTCCTTTTAAAATGCATAATACGCTGAACCTTACATGACACTTCTGTGGGTGTTAGTCTAAAAAGCTATCTTTACATGCAACGTAGCAAATGAACTAAGACAAGGGTTGTAGCTATATGCATCTTTGCTGAGTAGTACTATAGGACTGTAAAACCTGACAAACTTGTTCTCTTAAAGCTCCGTGTCTCCAGGGAAGAGGCTGGTATATTCTTCTTCTTTCAAGCACCTGAAAAATCTGCTTTAGGCTGACTGTTGCCATTTATACTCTATGTATAAGGAATAGAGTTTGCTCTTCAAAAACCCACTATTCCCGGGCAGTTGATCCCTAAAGCAGTGAGGGGCTTAGGCTTGGAGAGGTGCTACAGAGGGAGCTGGTAGAGGTGAAGGTGATGCAGCTCTGGCTCTCACTGGAGCTCATCGTCTTTTTCCTGTTGAGCAAACTTTTGCCTGATTGTTCTCCTCGAAGGCTAGGAGAAGGCTGGGGGTGCTGTAGACAGGCCCCATCCCAGCCTGATGGTAGGGAGAGGTGAGAAGCTCAGTGGTGGGATTTTGATGGTGCTTAGGAAAGGAGTGAGGAGTGCTGGCAGCAGCTGAAGCTACTTTACAGGGCAGGCAGCATCCTTCTAAGCTCCAACTGGAGACCTGTGGAGAAAGTGAAACTTCCGCTCTTTGCTCCAGAAGAGCAAAAATGTAAAATCCAGCAAGCAGAGCTATGCCAGAAACACAGTGTTTCTTTTTTCAATGAGAAAATTGGCTTACTGCTGCTGCCCCGTGCCTTCTGGTGGTCTATGCACAGATGGGTAACCCCACTATTTTCTTCTCTGGATTCAGCCACCAAACAGCCACCTGCAACATCTCTTCTTTTAGGAGGTCTTGTCTCCATGCAAGATATGTGGACCACAGTTTTAAGAGCTGACAGCTCATCACACATGATAGAAAGAACTGAGGCGAGGCTGTCCGGCCATCTCAGTTGCCACACATGGTAGAGGTGAAGGATCTCTAGTCGTCTCAGGATCAGTCTCCTGCCCAGTTTGGTGCCATGTTCAGCCACATGTCTATGCTTTTTTTTCCAGAGTCTCAGCAGCGGAGACCTTGCAGCTCCTTTATCCATTTCCATGCTATTCCTACTGCGGTCCATCTAGTCTACTACCACATAAGTTCACATGCAGAACAGCTTATCCCCATCCTTTTATTGCTTTTTTAAAGAACTGTTTGAAGGTCTTTATCAGGCAACCTTCTCTAGCTTTCCATCTCTCTTTTCTCCTCTTCACTTTTTTCTGGACCTCTGTGCCATCCTCACCCTTCCTTGGGGGGGTCTCTTGTCAGTTTTTCAAGTCTTCCCTGAGGAGCAGTGCTAAAAACCTACCAACCCCCTCTGGCTGAGGCCATCCTCATGCGGAGAAGAACAGATCATCTTGGTCATTTTATGTAATCTATTAGGAAGAAACTGTGCTCACCTCCCTTAGCCTTCTGTGGACTTGCCATGAGTGCTGTTTTAATTTAATTTTCCTTTCCCTGAAATTCATGTTTGTTTGTTTTTAATTTCAGGATGGCTACCTAGCTCCTTTCAGCACTGAATTAGAGAAACAGAGGATACAGTGGCAGCTAGATTCAGTTATTAATCAAATGAATATATCTTGGTACTGTGCTGCTGGCTCTTGTGGTTTTGTAACATCTCGTGACATTGAAATCTTTTGTTAAAGCTCTATTTAACTCTACTTTGTTAAAGCTCTACATGATTCTATGATACTTTCCATATTCATGTGATAATGGGAGAAGCTGAGGTTTCACTTAGGAAGTATTAGCAATAAAGTACCTAGAGCACCTGGCTGTAGTGAGTAAATGGCAAACAGGACCCAAGTGCATCCTAAAGTCTCGGAACCCAGAAGCCAAACAAAAAACACCTGCAAACAACTGTTGTTGGCTGAGCTTGCTAGAAAGAAGCTTGCAAATAGTGTGCTTATCTGGCTGCTCCTGTGGACAGGAGCTGTTGAGTTCTGATCCCCAGTGCTCCAAAATGCCTGGGTAGCCCCTTGTGGGAAGCTGGGAGGGAGGTGGAAGGGATGCAAAGTGAGACAAGAAATTATCACCCCCAAAAGCTATGGAGTAGAAAACGTGGACCTCCAACCCTCCCCATGACCAGTTGTAATGAAAATACCCCCTGACAGAAGGTTTTGTGGTGTTCTGTGTGCTACCAGATACCTTGACTTCAAATGCCTTCATGGGCTTTCCTGGCAATGCAGAACATCCCTGCCAAGGGCGCTGGTTGGGAGGTGCCAGGAGGTGTCAGAACTGCCCAGAGTCAAGAGGCACAGATATACCTGTGATGTTCAGGAGCACATGTGTCTCGGTGCCATTTCCTCCGTGTGTCAGCCGTGGATGAACGAAGGTGAGGGTGTAGAGCAAATGGACACTGGGTGTGTTGCTGGTGGAGGGGAAGCAGTTTTTACCAGCTTTCCACTTTCTGTGATGAGGACCTCTTTCAGGCAACGCTGCCGTCTTTGGAGGGAGGAGTGCATGAAAACTACAATTTAATGCCATTGTCAGCTGCTGTTCCTTCCCAAGGGGCTGTGTGGGGCAGGAGACAGCACTGCAAACACGATGGACATGTATGGAGGCACTGACTGAAGACGATCTTTAGAGGAGCGGTGAACTATGGTGGGTGAAACTAGGACTGCTCCTTGCTATGGGCTGCCCATACGCAGCCCCCATGCCCTGAGAAATTAGTGTTAAAATACCTGCTAGACAAAATATAGCAGAAAATACAGTTTAACAAACCTCTTGACACAAAAACTTAAAAAATATCTGGGATATGGGGCACCCAATATTGGTACCCGATAAACAACTGGATGTAAAGACATCTGCAAACTACCCACACATAAAGGAAGCTCTGAGGCTGATTGCGAGATTGGTAGAAGACTTCTCCTGCCATCCTTGTCCTGCTGTGGAAACGTTTTGTTATGAGGAACAGTTTGCAAAGGCTTACACAAAGCCACTGTCAGAAATAACTCGCACACAGAGAGGAAAAAATTGCTCGAGAGTTCTTTTGGGAAGGATTAGGTTTAAAATAATTGCCACTTATAAATTAATTTCAGATCCTTTTGGAGTTTGGCCTACTAGCATTTCAAGGTTTGACTGGAGCTGGCAGACAGGGTGGGCACCGATTCCAGGGCTTGACTGCCAAGAAAAAGGAAAATACTAAGAGAAAAAAAAATGGCAATGTGAAAAATCAGGCCAGGGAAATATAGGGAAATGAGATTTAGTTTAGGAAAATTATTGTTCTCTAAGCCATGGACTGATTTTATGGTTGGCATATTAGTCAGTCTTACATGAGCCTGGACTTTGTAATCAATGTCTGAAGAGAAACTGTGGTCAACACAGGTCCCCATGCTTTAATAATTTAAAAATCCATGATTCTGTTATTTTTAATCTTTTTATTTTAATATTTATTTTTATTTTTTAAAATTCATATAAAAGTCTATTGAAAGCAGTGGGGATACTTCTTTCAGCTTCAACAACTTTGAATCAAGCCATGTAAAACTAGATGCCACATGCCTCAAGACTTCTCTGCAGTCTTGCCAGCTGAGTCCAGCAGCAGAGTATGACCATGATTCTTCTATTTCTTACACCTGATATTTTAGGTTTATGGGTTCTCAAGGCTCAGCTGAAGCCTGTGTGACACCTCTCAGTCCTTTGTTGGATTAGATCTGAGACATCTGAGTTTGCTCCTACCATTCTCTAAGACGCTGAGCACATGCATCCCCTCTGCATTTCCATGGACTTGCTTGATAGCAGAGAGATGTTCTACTGCCCAGGAGACATTTTGCACAGAGCCATACAGTAGATGAATGCCTCATTTCCAGAAGAAAATATACAAAAACTATGTGGACAGACTAGAGAGGGTCCAGAGAAGGACCACAAAAACGGTCAAAGGACTGGGAAGCCAGCCACATGAGGAAAGGCTGAGAGAATTGGATTTGTTCAGCCTTGAGAAAAGAAGGATTAGGGAAGACCTTATCACCATGATTCAGTGTTTAAAGGCTGGCTACAAAGAAAATGGAGACTCCCTTTTTACAAGGAGTCACGTGGAAAAGACGAGGGGTAATGGGTACAAGTCACTCCTGGGGAAATTCTGATTGGACGGAAGAAGAATATTTTTCACAATGAGAACAATCAGTCATTGGAGTAATCTCCACAGGGAAGTGGTGGATTCCCCAACATTGGACATGTTGAATATTCAGCTGCACAGGATGCTGGGCCATCTTGCCTAGACAGTACTTTTGCCAAGAAAGGTTGGACCAGGTGATCCTTGAGGTCCCTTCCAACCCGGTATTTTATGATTCTATGAATGGAAAATGTCTGTGGTGAAAAGGAAAATGCCCAGGACACAAGGGAGAGGAGTGAACCCACTGTGGAGCCCTGTTCCGAGGGCTGCTCTTCCTCCCAATGCAAGTCAAGCCACTGCTAAACCAAAGAGCGCTGAACCAGATGCCAGCCTGAGTCCCAGGGCAGCTGCACAGACCTCTCTGCAGACCATAGCTTGCCAATCATCCCTGCTGGGGCATGGGCGGATCAAGCCAGTGCCTCATCTCAGGGCTTTTTGAGGATTTTGCAGTGTGCAATTTTAGTTACAACTGCATGAAGAAGGCTGCCCTCCAGCACTGAGAGGATGCTGGCAGCTCAAAGCCCAGGGTGGGCAGCACCTCACTGCTGCCCCATGCAAGAGTGGTGGTGTAGCAGGAGCTCCTCCTGCGTGGTGCAACAAGGCCAGCTGTGGCAGAGGACTCTCTGGAGGAGAAGGGGCCAGGGGCTAACGCCGAGCTCTCAGGTAAAAATCACAGACTGAGAGATCGGAGATGCAGACAGATTCAAGAAAAACTGTTGAAAACAGATTGTTAGTCAGCCTTATGGATCTCAGTGAAGGACATGTTTTTCTTATTGGAAGAGAGCCACGATGTAGAAATAGACTGAAATCGAGAAAGAGGGCTGCAGCCATAGCTTAGGCTGTATATTTAAACATTTTTGCTGTTGGACCATCTGGGCCGGGAGCTAAATTTACCTACAAATTATTTTCAATGTTTCTACTTCTTGAGAAGTGGAAGGTGCACTTGATACTTTCCGCCAGCAGGAAAGGCGAAATAAATGTCCTGGGTCAGATTTTCCCGGTGTGGTTTTGGATGCCTAATCTCTCTGCAACACCTGCCTTGAACCCCAGACTGAGTGCTCTGCACGCACGGAGCCCCTCCACAGCCAAAGCGAAATCTTGACTTGCATTCCTCCTCCTGGTAACTCTACAACAATTAGCAATGCAAATGTACTCACATCTTTTTCTGCTTTTATGCTGTTACTGATTTCTTTTTTTTTTTTTTTTGAACCATGGCTAAAGGAAGACTGTATCCGCAGTGAAAATACTTATGGGGGATCCAGAGAGTCTAGTTTGTGATTCAGCTCAGTCAATTTTTTTTTGGTGACTCCCACGCACCCGGATCCCAGGAGAAAGCCTCAAACCCAGGTGAGATTTGGCAGTCACCTAGACATCAGGGAAGGTTTGGCGTGGGCCTCTAATGCCTCATGAGGAGCACATGGGACGGGGACTGATAGGTGCTGGGGGGGGGGAAAGCTGTGTTTTGCAACTCTGCAACCTTCCCTCACAAAATGAGGCACCAGCATCCAGCCCTAAGTTGGCCACTGCTGTGAAAAAAGAGTCCACTACCCCAAATATTTGGTGCCTGGGTCACTCCTTTGGAGACTGGATTACTGATTCCTCCTTTGAAAGGCAGACAGATGATGATGGCTGTACATCTTGCTGGTCAGGACTTAGACCTCCCTAGCTCCTTGGGGGTGCCCCAGCACCTACACTGGAGTAGTGCATGTTCAGCAGGTCTCATCAGGTTCAGGGTAAACTAATCTCTCATTTTCTGCCTGTGTTGTCCCTTCTCTTAAGGTATTTTTCTCATTTAAATGGTTTTGTGTAAATGGTTCCTTCAGTTCTCTGTTGGGAGAAAAATGTGAAAATATCTACTGGACAATCACATCCCAGAGTTGGGGCTTTTTCTGATCTTAACCAAGAATAATTATTAGTCTCCAATTACTGCCCATAAATTTGGGAAAGACTAAAAGTAATAATATTTGGGAATTAGAGAAATTAAATCTCAAGAGCCATGGGGCCTTTCAGCTTTTTAATGTTGTTGGTTGCATCTTTCTGTTCTGTGTGCCATAAAAGCAATAAAATTTAAATATTTCATAAAAGTGACCTGTGATGGGTGATGGTGCAGAGCTGATGCAGTGATTCAGTTTATCTATGATTTAAAAATTCCCACAAGGAAAGTCTTAAATGCTTCCATTCATCCGACATTATGTATACATTATCTTGATCAGAAAGACATTCTTGGTAATACAGCTCCTCTATCTAGCTAGTTATGAGTTTGCTTGCTGAAACCTATGAGGTTTCTTTTTAACAGATGGCAGGGAAAACTCTTCCAAGGCCAAAATATATGAATAAGATTTATTAATCCTGTAGCTCCTGTCACTCAGGATAATGCTAATAATCCATAAACCTTACAATCACGTCTAACATGCCATGTAACAAACGCATCTCTGGGAGATGAGCAATAAATCCCATGTGCACTCTCCTTCCTCATCCTCTGCCTTGATGAGGAAGCCCCAGATTTGGTGCAGCTCTTCCCAGCTATCCCGGTTCCTTCTTGCTTCCCATGCTGGCAGGGGGGCTGGCACTGTCTTAATCCTTCCCGGGGGACCCCTTCTTCAAAGCCGTCAGTATTTGTCACTGTATTTGCAGTCAGGGTAGCGGTAGGCAAAACGGGAATCACAAGACCGTAGAGGTTTGAGGATCTCCGCCAGCTCTGCAAGCGCCTCGTTGACACCCTGGTCATCGTCGAGGCCATGGGCGCAGTGCTGCAAGAAACTGTCTATTTTCTCCTGCACGGGCTGCAGGAATTTCCCCTTCAGGAGCTTAGGCAGAAGCTCTTGACACACCATGACGAGGCTGTGCTTCTCTCTGATGGAGTTACAGGACACAAATGCAGACTGGCAGTCCACAGTCAAACAGCTAAATATGTCTTTATACTCCTGTTGGCCGTCAATCAGCTGGCTCCCTGTTAGAGACAATTAAACCAGTTGTTAGAAGCACGGGAGTGAAATCATGGATAATCGCATATGTCCGTACCTCTGTATTAATGCAAGGTTTGTTACTATCTAAAGGATACTGCTGTCTCACCACAAAGTAATCTGTGAGCTATAGCTGTCTATGGGCCAATTTTCTCACTCCTGAAATACATATATATTTTTCTGAATGACAGAGCTCTGCAGAACAGCCTGACAGAGGAATTGGAAAGGAGCCTGTCGAGTCAAACTGGTGCAGAAAAAATGAGGAGAACTGGAGCGCTAACCTAAAACATGGAGTTCCTACAAAAATTACCACAAATCATCAAAACCATAATTTTTCCATGTTACCCAAAATCAGTAAATTGCAACAACTCAACAGTAGCTCATCTAGCTGGAGTCAAGTCAAAAGTAAGCTGTTGGGGCAAGAAAAAGAAACCCATTGGAAAATTCTCTGACAGCTGCTTCTGAATATTTGAGATCTATTCAGCTGAATATGTGACCTGATCAAAGGCCTTTTGAAAATTTGAACATTCAAAATGAAATTGTTAAATTATTGAGGAAATAGTCTTTGACTAGCTCTCCTTCCAGGAGTAGATCAATGTAACCTGTGAAAAGGGAACAGTAACCCTTGATTTGATGTAAAAATGACAAAAGGGGGATTTTGTTGTTATAATAATAACGATGACTATTTATTTAAGTAAATGCACCTAAAAAGAGTCTGATTTGACCCAGCCTTAAAACAAACGAAGTTATGAAGTTTCTACCTTCAAGTATTGACATTTGTGTGGCAAAAGTTTATAACAGGTGATTTAGGAAGGCTTCAAACGAGACCATTCAGTGCCGTGCCCCCTGAATGCTGCTGCCAGCCACAGAGGGGGCCAGGCAGGACATAAGTGCCCACAATCAGTCACCAAACCATTGACCACACAAACAAAATGCTTATCGTCTTCCTGACTCAGAGCCAGGATGGCAGGAGCTGCTGATACTTTTGCTGTCAGTAAATCTCCCTGTGAATTTTTCATTATTTGATTTAGCAAGCAATGTTTGGTTGATTAAAAAAAAATAAAATATCAGCAGCAGAGCCTAGCGTAGCAGATTTGTTCCCCCTGTCCCGCTAAGTCCTCCTGCCACAGATGCGCAGCCAGGAAACCTGCTGAGTACCTTCCTCCTTGTCGATGATCCCCAGCGTGCTGGCATCCCGGATGAACAGATGCCCGTTGCTAAACACACCAAAGGTGCCAGCATCCACGTGGGTGAAGTAGAAGAAATAGTTGAGGTCATTGGTTCCCATGGAGCGGAGGACGGTGAGGAGCTGGAGGGCCAGGTCAGCGGCCACCTCGGGGGCTGCACCGTAGAAGTCACGCAGGGGCTGGGTGCTGGCACTGACCACCAGCCGCCCGCAGGAGCCCAGGTACCGTGGGAAGGGCCATCCCTCCACATCGGGGAAGATCTGCCGGGGAGAGTGGGAATTGGGGGATGGACCCTGCCCTCAGGCCGCTGTGCTCTGCCCATGGACCCACTTCCCTCCCAGAGGACTTTCAAATGCCATAGATGGCTTCAAGCAGTAATGCTGGTGTCATCTTTTGTTTTCTAAAGCAGCCCACCACCCTTCTTCACCCCACCCTTCTTCACCACCCAGCCTGCCCCATCAGCCAGGGAAGGTGGTCCTCCATCCTGGAGTAGCTATGCTGCTTTTTTTTTTTTTTTTAATAAAGGAACAAAAATCTGGTATTTCAAGACCTGTTCCATGAGGGTTACAAACTGGAAAGTTGAAGATAATAATAGAGCTCAAATTCATGAAAATTTTAGACACTGAATAGCTAATTTTAGGTGTCTTTGATGGGTCCCTCAGTGAGCACTGCATAGCTGAGATCACGGCTTGGAGGTGAGGTGTTTTTTTGTTAATTTGTGAGAACCGCCTGGTTGTTTCGTAAGAGATTTTGCAGTCTCGGGGAGAGAAGTGCTGGGTGTGGGCTACAGTGGGGACACCTGGGCTGGGCTCCCTGCATCACTTGTGCTGGCAGGGTAGTTATCCCACGTGGAAACCAAACCTGGTTACTGCTGAGCTATGTCCACACAACGCTTTCTGCCATTTACATTATAACTTGTCTGTCTATCCAGCACCCCTAGGCCCTGCTGAGGTGGGGGCTATGGACTTGTCTGGTTTCATGTTTAAGGTTACTTATCCTTTCTGCTGTGCAAGCATTTCAGGCACCCATGTAACAAGCCATTTCTCTTTGGTATGTTTTTCTCATCCCTCTACAAGCTGCATTCTCATAACTTTACAGTGCTGAGAGCTGCAGCCTTGAGCCCCATTGAGCTGTGGCTGGGCTGGCTGAATGACCCCTGGGCATGAGCATCATTCCCCCTTCCCGGGACCAGGTAGAGCCCTGTGAGCTGCTGAGGGCAGCAGTGGCCTGGGGCAGGAGGTAGATGCTGCCACTGCCTCTTTCTTCATAGAATCTCAAAGGCTTGAAAGAAATACAAATGAGGACTCAGGGTGGGGTGGTGGTGGGGAAGGATGAGGCTACTCCCTAGGAGACGTGTATAAGGAAAGAGAAGAGCCACACACCAGGCCTATGAGACCAGAGGAGGGATGCGAGGCCTCCCAGCTCTCTGCCTTCCAACTCAGAGCTCAGTTGTATTTGGAATTCCCCCAAACACCTCTGCAGAGCCGCGCTTTGCCACAGAGCTAGTTACCAGTGGCATGCAAATGGAAAAAACAGTGTTGGCATGTGGAGCCTGGGAAATCAGTGCTCCCCAAGTCCATGTTCAACCACAACACTGCATCTTGGTCCTCTCACACTAAAGCATGCACTTACTTTCTCTTTTATAAGCAGGCTGTGATTTTAAGTAATACATTAGCACTGCAAGCATAACACTGTGAAGTATCAGGGACGTGTAAAACCCTGGCTTTCACAGTGCGCTAGTGCAATAACCCATCTGTGTTCTGTTTTATTTAAGGGGCTGGCCCTCCGTGTCTCTCCACAACTTCCCAGGCTGATGCAAGGAGCACCGCAGGAGTCTGCCTGGCTTCAGCCATCCAAACCCACAGAAGAAACACGCTTTATGAAGTCTAGGGAGCTTGCCAGAGGCCAGGTCTGGGACTCGACTGCAGCTGGGGCTTGGTGCACCACATCTCATGCGAGAGTTTCCTGGCAAGGGTGGTGTTTCAAGCTGGGGCGAGGTGGTGTGTGTGTACCTGTAACAAGATGGGGTGTGAATTCACTGAGAGCGTGTACAGCAGGCGCAGTTTGTCCCGGTCGGTGAGGTGGTCCATGTAGATGCTGCCAGCGTCTGGCACCTCAGCATAGCGCCGCACTATCCTGTCCAGGAGACGCTGGGATGGGCAGCGCAGCATTGGGCTAGACAGGCCCTGGTGAGAGGGGAAAACACAACAAAAAGGTGTTTATTTTCCGGCCTGAGGAAAATAAACCCACTGTGCCTCTGCCCCCTGTGGTACAGCTGCTGATGGGTACAGGCATATGGGGTGGGGGGATCTCTACAGAAAGACCCTTCTAGGAAAAAAACCTACGCCATCCAAAAATGCCCAATCACAGCTCGGGTTTCCAAAATGGCACCCTAAAAGTCTTTGCAAAGTCTGTGGATGGTGCAGACCTGCTTCATTTCCCCCCAACTGAGTGGCACCACGTTGCACCGTGCCACAGGACCTCTTCTCTCTGCCCAGGTTTCCAGCCCTGGCAGCCTGGCTCGCTGGTGGGGGCCTCCCCATCGTTAAGCCGGTGAGTCACTTCCCTCGTTAAATAATGTCTCCGGATCACTTCGCTATTTTCTTAGCCTGTGAGCAGCTTTCTTGGAAATACAATTTTCTGAGGTCAGTAAACATGCTTTAAAAGTGTAAATAAACACTGTATGTGGATACAAGCACAGGATATATTCTCTCCCTTATAAACTTGTACATTAACTATCAAAACAAAATGTTAATAGCCCGTACATAATTTTTGTAAATACCATCATCAAACAAAGAACTGTTGGGCTAATGGAGTCAACCATCACTGTATTTTGCTTTTCAGATTTGGAGGTTTGGCTTGTAAAATTGCAACAGGCAATCTATGGCTGCAATAAATGCCTTGGAAATTTGTATGTTTGTAGTCAAAAAAGACTTTTGTTTTGAAGTCTGTCATCCTTAATAGCCAAGGAGAGTGGATGTATGGAGACTTGCCCACAGTGGCACAGAAACACTGCCCTGCCATGTCTCTCCTGGGGAAGACAATTGAGTTTTAAATAAGTCTTTTTCTTCCAAAAGATCTGAGTAGCCAAATTTACTCTTTTGAGTTTTCTTTCTAATTCGGTGGCTGCGAAATGTGCTTCAGAAGAAAGGGTACTGGAGCTCACATTGCTCCCTGCCATTCTTTCACGCTGAGAGCAAAGATTTGACTCAGAAACTCCTCAAGTCATTTGGTAACTCTGAGGTAGGTCTCTCTCAGCCCTTCCTGTGTGAGCTGTTCATTTGGCATAAAACGCTTAATTACCCAGCCATGATGAAGAAATGAAGAAACAAGGGAAGGAGTGTGCTGCTCTCACAATTGAAGGTGGAAAGAGGGGACTGGACCTCCCATGTTCCCTACTCTGCCTCCCTGCTGGCCTCAGTGTGGTCCCAACTGCTCCCTTCATGGCTGTTGGTTGCATGAAGCAAGCCCTGAATGCCAATAGCTGCTCAAAACTACCTGAAAAACTCAATCCCAACTGGAGCGTTCTTTCACCATTTTTTTTCCCCCAAGAGAATAAAACCTTTGTCAAAAATAATTCTTCCCAGTTCTAGTTACAAGTCTTCACACCCTCATCTCTTCTGGTATAGCTTTATCAAAGAAATATTTTTTCAACTAATTATCTAAAAACCATAGAAGGCGGGGGGAAGGGATTTCTGGTTATGGATTTCTGTCTCGCAGCACTCACAGGCACGTTGTGGCTGACTCTGTCACTTTCTCTTTGGAGGAGAAGTGAGAAAAACTGAGCAGAACAGAGCTGTGTTAAAGAAGAGATAAATGGTGGAGAAAGTCTCTTACAGCTCAGCGTGTATGCAAATATTTGCAGCCAAAGTTAGAAAGCCTTGCTGCCTCCAGGATCTTGCAATGCAAAAGCTGAGACCCGTAAGAGTACACAGCAGGAACAGAAACCACGGTGGCAGAAAACGCATTAAAGTTGTAATTAGGATTTTTTTCCAAGGTCAGAGCTCATCCTATTAACACAGACACGGACTTGCACTGTGTGTGATGGTCATGGCTGCTCATTTCCCAAGGAACAATTTCAGGCACACCAGGAACAGTGCAGGAGCAGAGGAGCAGGGCTGGGTGCTGTCATGTTTGTGTCAATCACCAATGCGGCTTCCTATGACTTAATGAAACCCCGATCCACCAAAGATAGGCAATGGGGTCGGAGCTATCCAAATGCATGAAGTTCAGCACCTGCTCAAGTGTCACGGTGGAGCAGGGCCTCCCCGTCCAGCTGAAGTAGGATGTAAGAAGCATCCCTACAGCAGAACAGGAGCTGAATTTCAGACAAACTATCAACTATCAGACAAAAAAATGTTGACAGAAGGAAAACTTGAAGAATGCATATTTGAAACACTGGAGATACTGATTTATCTGAGAATTTCTTAAGTCATTTGCAGTGTGACTTGACAGATAGCATCATGTGTTATTTGTGATTGATATGGAAAGCTTCTTATTTACTTTGATTAATTTGTCGGTTTTTTATATCTGACAATGAACATTTCTTGCAATGGCTCCCTACACTCAGCTGTGATTTCTTTTTCCCTGCTGCCCAGCATGGGACATGCTTTTAACACCTGTGTATGCATATCTAGTGTGGACTCACCCAGAATTCACTCTGCCATAAAAATGACTTCTGGAAGACAACTTTTCCTCAGTCCGCTTTCTCTTCAGCCAGGCTGAGGAGGAACAGTGCAGCTCAGGAGCACTGCCACCTCCTGCCCCACATGCCACTGTCTGGGTGCAGCTTCACCAAATGACCGAGTCTGGGGTGAGATCCAGGAGGAAACATTTGGATGTAGGTGTCAAAGCACCTGCAGCTTATGGCTGTTTGAATTCAAGGGGTTTGTTCACCCCCCAAAAAGAGAGAAACTGGGGATGCCCTGTGAAGCTATGGGGCTCGTCCCCACTGTAAGCACTGCTGCTATCATCCTCCTCCAGCGACAGACCGGGTGCAGTTGGTGCCAGCAGGTCCCTGATGCTGAGGTGCAAGGCTCAAAGAGGCAGAAGGTCTGGGAGGTGGCTCTGGGAGCCCTGTAAAGCCTGTCCTTCCCTAGGATGGACTGGCTGCCAGATCAGCGAGCTGCTGCACGTGCGCTGTGAGCAAAGGGATAAGTACTGGCCACATAACCACTGTGCCAGCACATCTGCTGAGGGCTGGTGGAGGTGCCGGTCAATAATTTCAAATAGTACACCCTAGGGAGGGAGGCTGAAAATGGCTGGCTTTTCTCCTTGTTACTGCTTTTGTCTGCCTGTCTTCAGCATTTCCCAGGCTGTGCTTTGTCGGCAGGGCTGTAAATTTGCCCTGTGGGTGATCTGTGCTGAAACTATCTCGCTTTTTTTTTTGTTGTTCTTCCCATCAAACAGGAAAAGCATGAAGCGCAGTTTGAGGTGATGGGCTCCTGGGTGAAACAGCGGGTGGCTGGGTCTACCACGCAGGCTGAGCCCCTGCTAAATACTGCTCATCTTCAAGGAGGGCTGGATTTTAGCACTGAAGACTTTGCTGTGTCCAATAAAGATTTTCACTGTGGCGGGTGAAATAATCACTGTGGCAGGCAGCTCGGCTGAGAGTTGGGTCAGTCAGGGCAGGCAGCGTAAAGCGAAAAAAACACTACTTCATGGTCTGTCATTTTGATTCAAGCACGTAACGGTTTGTTGTAATTCTCTGCTCTATAAGACAAAATTACCTGAGCCCATCAGCTTTTCTTGGCACTGTTATATATGCAAAACTGTGGGGAGGGAAGTACAGATACGACTGGGTGACTGCGGGTTTGTGAAATAGGGTGGGCATCATGTTGAGCATCAAGAGTGGTGTGCTGTTAATGCCTCCAAAAAGATGGGGGGACATATAAAGGCCAGTGCTGCTGGTAAGTCTTTGTAGTGATGTAGGGTACCCCCCAAGAAACCCTTCTCCCACGGCTCATGCTGGGTTACCAACGTGTGCCTGCCCAGCAAACATGGCAGAGGGGCAGCAGTGCTGGGTTGGGGTGTAGGCAGAGGTGCTCCTGCAACTTTTGTCTCTGAGGAGGGCAGGTGGGGTGGGCAGAAAGGAATGGGATCCCTGGCTCTGTGGGGCCAGATGGCTTGGCGGGGGGGCACCCAGTAACCTGTGCTGGCCCAAACAATGGGGTTGGGGGCGGGGGACAGTCTCTTGTACAAACTCACACAATGGCTGAAATATTGCCACAGGCTGTTTTTCACCTCAGACCACTGTGAGACCAGCAGTCATTTTGCAGAGCGCGTGGCTGATCTTAAACAGTGATTGCTGCTGAAATTTGGAGGAAGCAGAGCAGGTAGGACTCAGGGCCTCTAGATTGCTGTGCTCCTCTGTATAATCAAACCTGTATGCTATTAGAAGGGGTTTATCTCCTGATTTACATTTTCCCTGCTTAATGTTAAAGAACCGTGAAAATCCTGACACAATCCTGAGGCCAGTCCGCAAAGGTCTGGGTCACCCTGCAGCCCTCTGTGCCCTCGCCAACTGAAAAACTGCAGGTTTTGCTGAAATGTCCCTGGGTGTTTGTCTCTAGGTGTGTACCCCCAGGCTGACCCTGGAGATGGCTTCAAAGGCACCCAGGAGCCAGGGTCAGCTCAGCTTCCCACCCCTGCACTGGGAAATTTAAGCGCCCATGAGAAACTGGATAGGTGTGAGGCCAGGGTACCCACACGGTGCTCCTTCTGCATGTACGTGTGTGTATGTGCGCATGCATTTGTGTACATGTGAGTGTGTATGCATGGGTGCATGCGTGTGTTAGTGTGTGTGAGACCATACCAGCTCAGCTGGGGGATTCCATTTCAAAGAGGACAGTGTAGGGGAAGCTGTATGGCACGTCAGGAGCCTTTTAAGGAGAAGGATTTGGGCTCAGCTAATGCCTTAACTTCGCAGCGGATCTGAGATACTACAGAGCTACATTTCCCCAGTTACTTTTTCACTCAGCTCAGCAAATTTAGGCTCTCCACTTCTTGTGTTTCACATAGCACTGCTGTGGGGGACAGCATGATTTTGCACAAACCCCTTGGAGAGTCTAGCAATTCTGGAGGGCCCAGCACTCTGACTTGCCCTTCTGCAGCTCCCTGCAACGCTGCCTGGGGAGAGTGCCTGGGAAGCTCCTGGGGGGAGGTGTCCCTGCCTGCAGCCCACAAGCTCAGTTGAGGGATGCTCTGAGCAGAAGTGCTGCGTATTTGCCCCCCCTTCCTACCCCCTCTACTGAGGTTACTAGACAAAGTACAGTGTATCTCTGCTCCAAATAATTTTTTTCCCATTCAGCATGTGTCATTCTGCCGGGAGGGTGCAGCCTTCAGGGTGGCCTGCCGTGCGGGGCTGTCTGTGGCTCGAGTGCGTCCCTCTCAGAGCAGCTCGGGCAGTAGCACCAGTGCTGTTCCTGCTGCTGCTGCAGCAGCATGGGGTCTCCCTCCTTCCTCAGGCGTGCGGCTTCATGGGGTAACAGAAGCAGAAAAACTAAAGCAGCATATCTTTAGGATTCAGCAAAGCTGAGCGGATGCGGCAGTGTGCAGGCAGGAGGAAGCAGTTGCCTTTATAGAAAAAAAAACCAAAAAACACAACAGAAAAAGAAGTCCCTTTTTCACACCCACTTCTCTCTTGAAATGTGGGGAGAAGTACTGGAATAATCCTTCTTTGCCTCTCAGGGTCTTGTTTAGCTTATACCCGGCCTCTGCCCTGGTGCCTGCCCCTTGCCACTGGGTATCACAATGCTCTGCTGCTGTTTGGATGGCACGGGGGAAAGTGTGTGCATTGGGGGAGGGGACTTTTGCACTCAAATGCAAGCTGGCTGCTGCAAAACACACTGGTGTGCCCGGTGACCATCCGTGGCCACCCTTGGCATCCCTTGGTGTGGGCAGCGCTCAGTCACCAGCTCTCCTCCGGAGCCTGCCCACTCTATCCCTTCATCCCTGCCTACATGTCTGCCTGGAAGCATTAGCCCTCCACACACATGTCCTATTTGCACCTGTGACACCCCAGGACCATGACAGAAAGGGCAACTTGCTTCTTCATGCCTGAGATCATTTGCTATGGACAGCAGGGGGATGAGGAATCCGAGGCTCTGGCTCCGACCACCTGTGTCGCTTGCCCTGCTGGCCACAAACAGAGGGGTCTAAGCTGCCCCAGAGCAACATCACTTTCAAGGTATGGGCTGCCCTTTTGGGTACAGCTTTGTGAAGAAAAGAAAAAGAAAAGAAAAGAAAAAAAGGCAAATAATAAAAAGCAAAAAAGCATTGAGACATGATAGAAAACTGGAAAAACACCCAGTGGAAATATCCCCACTTGAGCTGTTGCTGTTTTTGTGTGCATGGCTCTATGTTTTACCGATGCCTGAAACCAGCTTGGTGGTACAGCTTTCCAAGGGCCTTCGGCCTCAGCCTGCATGAGGAGCCAGCAGCTGGTGCCTGCCTTCCCGGGGTTGATCCCCAGCCCTGACTAGGCTGGCCATGGCGATGCCTATGGCTGTCGGCCCAGGGCCTCAGGCACTCTTCATCCTGTTGGGGCCACCATTTCCCTCATGGTGGGTGGCCTCGGGTGGGGGAGGACAGGGCTGCCTCCTTCCCACCAGGAGGGACAGGGCAATTTGCCCAAACTCGCCCTCCACCCGGCAAGTCATGACCATGTCTCCTTCAGACCCTTTTTCCGTCCTCTTCCCTCCCCCCTAAAACCACATGGCACCCCCTGAGTCTCCCTCCCATTGCTGATGTGGGGCACGGCGGAGGAATGATGTGGGGCACTGACCTGGACCAGGTCGGGGGTGAGGCGCTTGGCCCGCAGCCATTTCTGGAAACGTTGTGTGCGGCGCAGGGCATGCTCCAGGCTGCAGGTCTTGGTCTTCAGCAGGGAGGTGCAGATGCGCTTGTCGGCCCGGTCATGCTGGTACTTGGAGGTCAGCCGGGTGATGTCGACCAGCCGCCAGCTCTTGGCATCATCCGTGTAGTTGCCCGAGTAGCTGAGCAGATAGCTGGGGGGCAGCTTTAAACGAGAAGAAAGCCAGGTATCAAACCTGCCAAACCAAAACAAGAGCCCCACGGAGAGCGGGTTAACAAGCTACACGGACACACGCCTAGCGCCACCATGGCTCCTTGGCCACACACTGGCCCCGGGGGCTCTCTGCCATTGCCTTGGGCACTGGGGTGAGGAAAGGCAGATGCCGTTGGCCAAGGAAATATACTTTTGGAAAAAAACATGTGTGTCTCTGCTTCCCTCTTAAACCACCCCTTGTCATGAGCAGTGCCATGGGGCAGGGGGTGAAACGCCCAAATGGGGCCTTTTGGGCTGTGTAGAGAGAGGGAGGGAAGGAAAGAGGAGGCCTGCGAGGTTTTGGTTTGTGAGGAATCCCCAGCATTTTTAAAACTTCCTTAACCTTAGAGAAAGGGGCCCAAAAAAGGAGTACTCAACACTTCAAGGGACCCCGAAGAACAAAACCTCCTGACAATAAATGTATTTGGGAATATCAAAATGACGTTTTGTTTTGAGTTGGTGGCTTTACTCGGTGCTGGGGTCAGCAAGTGACGCCACTGGCTGCGTTTTAGCAGCCAGGATGAGCAAACTCCCCCAGCAGCGGCAGAGGTTGGGATGTGATGTGATGGGAGGGACGGGGGGACATGTGCCCTGGGCGTGCAGCACCAGTGTAGCCATGGAGATCTTGCACTAATTTGCTCCCCCTACACAGGCACAGGAGGGGAGCATATGGGCCGGGTAATTAGGCTGTGACGATTTTTGGGGTGTGTGTGTGGGTGTGTGTGTGTGTGTTTCAGCAACCCCCTCAGCCCTGCCCACACACACGTCACACATGCAGGAGCCGAGGAGCGCGGTGCCTGTTTTGTAAGTGTGTCTGTAACCTGCTCTTGGAACTCTGACCTTTGTTTTGGGCAACGTCATGCATTCCCTGCCTCCTGCCCTAACCTCCTCGCCTGAGTGCGCAAGAAAGTTCATCCTAATTTAATCTCGTCATAAATTAAAGCCTATAGCTCAGAAGTGAAACAGGAGAGGCAAGAGGTTCCCTGCAGGATCAGCGAGCTGGAGTTAGATGAAAAAACATTAAGAAATCTGAAAGCTGAAGTGGATCTAGTATGAGAAGCTAATCTTGTACCAGAAACAGTGGAAACTGTACCCCCAGCACTGGTGAGGCTGCACCTTGAGAACTGTGGTCAGTTTTGGGCTCCTCACTAACAGAAAGACATTGAGGTGCTAGAGCGTGTCCAGAGAAGGGCAATGAAGTTGGTGAAGGCTCTAGATCACAAGTCTTACGAGGAGCAGCTGAGCGAAGTAGGGTTGTTTAGTCTGGAGAAAAGGAGGCTGAGGGGAGACCCTATCACTCCCCACAATTACATGAAAGGAGGTTGTAGTGAGGTGGGTGTCCAAGTAGCAAGTGATAGTACAAGAGGAAATGGCATGAAGTTGTGCCAGGGGAGGTTTAGCTTGGATATTAGGAAAAGATTCTTTGCTGAAAGGGTTGTCAAGAATTGGAACAGACTGTCCAGGGAAGTGGCTGCGTCAGTATTGCTGGAGGTGTTTAAAAGAGACATAGATGTGGTGCTTAGGCATGTGTTTTAGTGGTGGACTTAGCAGTGTCAGGTTAACAGTTGGATTTTATAATCTTAAAGGTCCTTTCCAACCTAAATGATTCTATGATTCTATGATCTTTTCTTTCAACTTCCAGTTGGGAAATTGGCACAGAGAAATTTTCGGGGGGCTAATTTCCTCTGATTTCAGGTAGAAAACTGATCTGATGACAATAGCTGCCCTCTGCAATCGGAGACTGACTGGCATCCTCTGCATGACCACTCTGGAAGGCAGCACCTCACTTCTCTTCCCCACCACGGACCCTGTGCAGCTCAAGTCCGGGGCAAGCATGGGTCCCTGGGAGAGGAGAACCTGTCTGCCCAAAATGCTAGTCATTGCCATACTTTGTTTTTTGGCTCTAGCTACATGCCTCCTTCACAAGATTTGGTGGGGAGATGGAGCTTGACCAGAAGTGGAGGAACTCGACACCTTGCACAACCAGGTTGGGGGTTTCAGGCATTTCAGTCATTTCGGCATTTTGCCCAATATGAAATCGAATCTTCCCTACAATTAGGGCATTTGACATGCAAATAAATGTCTTCTTTGGGTTGGTTTTATTTTGTTGGGATTTGTTTGTTTGTTTGTTTGTTTGTTTTTCCCAGCCTGGTTTTGAGCTAGGCCCAAAGAGCGGAGAATAGTTGCTATGCCTCACTGTGATTTGTGCATCATGACCCCTCCCAGTGCCTAATCTGCAAAGCAGACACAGTGTGCCAGGCACGTACAGGGAAGAGATGGCTATGGGCTGGGTTTCTCTTTCTTTCTTTTTTTTTTTTTTTTAAGTTAAACACAAATGTGCCTTGCGATTTGGCTTGAGCGTGTGTGTTCAGGGGAGCTCACATCAGGCAGATACCAGGAAAGTGCCGCCTCCCACATCAAGCAGCACATGGATGTGTGAAATCCAGGGCTGAGCGTTAATTTGAGCGATTTCCTTCACAGAGCTCCCAGGGGAGAGCCACACGGGCCTGGGAACCTGCCATGGGCCGCAGCAATTCTGTGTTTGGCATCATTTCTGGGCAGCGCGTCACTGGCTTGGCACACTTGCTAGATACTTTCAAGATTCATCATCAAGTTGTGCTGCAACAATATTTCACAGTCTCGTATGAAGCCTTTCAGCTGAGGGCCTGAATGTGCTTTAATTAAGACTTTCAGAAAGATCTGTGTGAATAACTGAGCCACAGATTACAGATTTTAGATCAACCCAGAACTAAACGTTGAAGAAAATCAAACTTGTTTTTCTTTTTTTCCTGGATGAAATGAAGTATTTCCTTTCAGCTGAAATAATTTTGTTTGCATTTAGAGTTTTACATTTTTCAAAAAAGTTAAGTCCTAAAACCAAAACCCAAAAAACTCCATGTAAACCCCCATCAAATTGGAACATTCCAGCTTTTTCAGACTTCCTTCCCATTACTTTTAGCCAAAGCTCATCACCAGGGTTGGCACAAGTCTGCAAATAGTTTTGGTCAGCTCATTTTCTCAGTGTTTTGAAAATCTAGTATTTTGCAAAGACTTTTGCTGCGCTCTGCGCTCAGGACAGTTGGTCGTCAGGCTTTGGTATCCTCATTTACAGATGGATAAAGTTGGGCAAAGATAAGGGAAGTAAAACACATTAGATGAGTCACCAGCCGTTCTGGGAACAAAACCCACATCTTCTTACTCGTTAGTTGAGTGTGAATGCATGTCACAGCTCCCGGAAATGATGGAGAATTAATGAAGCATGTTCTAATGAGGATTAACACAGAGAAGCGCCAAGTGCCATCCACCTTTGTGAACATGTGAAAAGGTACACGGGGGTGGATCAAAGAGCATAAGCACCACTGAAATTTCCCCCGTTTAACCTTCCACTTGCCAAAATATCCCAGCTGTACAAGAAATCAAGTGGGAGAACAAGTTTAACACCTGCAACGAAAAGCCTGAAGCTGACTGCCTGCTCAGGAGAACATTTTTAAAACTTACTCTTCCCAAAGTGCCCAGAGCAGAACTGTATGCTATCACTTATTTGTGTGCCGCACTGCTTGTGGGAAGCTGACTGCAGGCTCGCAAGAGAAAAAGAAAAGTCCCTGCTGAGGAAGCCCCCCTACCTTCCCTGATGCAGGAGCATCGTGCTCCCACGTTTGTGGTTCTGCACTCCCAGATCCTTCCTGGACCCTCTGCACACCCACAACCCTTTCCTGCTGTCCTCCCCCGAGGAGAGCCAGTGTGGGGGGGGGCTCCTGTTTTAGCTCACGTAGCACCTATTTCCCATGCCCCGGTGCAGCACGCAGCTGGCCACTGGCCAGCCAGAGCCACTTGCCCATTGCAGAGGGCTACTGCTATTTTTGGCAGGGCTGAAGGGAACTCCGCAGCCCCAACCTCCCTGGTGGCTAAGCAGGAACAACTGAAAGGGTGCACCTGCGACAAGCTGCACCCGCAGAAGCTGCTTTGCACCTGGTGGCAGGTCCCTAAGAACCCTGCAGAAGCAAGTGGCAAATGGGCTGCAGCAGATTGGGAAACAGGGCAGGAGCCAGCTCCTGTGCCACCTCTCTGTGCTGCAGAGAATAAAATGTAGGGCAGCCTGTACCCCGAACGCTCCCCCAGCCCCTGTCAGCTATCAGAATGCACTGATTGCAAATCCATCCCCTCTTTTCGGGACAGGAGCTTGGGCTGGGAGACACCCAGCGCTGATGACCTGGCCCTTCAGAGTGCCTCCGCACCCTACTTACCGCACACCCTGGCGTCGCCCTTGGCACGAGCCGAGGGAGACAGAAAGCCAGGAGGGCCAAGTGCTGAGGGCTGAGACCCCCGGTGTGCCACAGTGAGGGGTGCCCTGGCCTAACAAAGCCACAAGCTGCCCTTTTCCAAGAGCAGCAAGGGGAGGATGGTTGTTCAGTATTGCAAATCCATCCGAGACAAACCATTATGGTTTTACTATGCTACATTTTATAACATAGTTTAAGGTAAAAACGATGATTTGTCCATTATTATATTACTTACATTATAACATTAAAAATACAATTTTACTATAATAATTTCTTCCCTCCAAGGCTTTTATATCTATAAAAGAAAGTGCATATGGCTCTATAAATCATATCAGACCCAATAAACCCTTCCTCTGCCAAGCACTGCCTTTAACTTTCTCCTCAAATACACTGGCAACATTTTCCCTGCTGCCGTCAGATATGTTCTGCTTTTAAGCCTAAAACTGATTGGATCAGTTCAACGACCGCTTGAGCAACATCTGTCACATCGGCTTCGAGGCAGATGCAACTTCTTCCTCTGTCTTCAAGTTCTCACAGAAACCTCCCAAAAGCGTACCAATAATTTAGCCCTGTCTATTTATGAGCATGTAGGTAACCTGACGTGCAAAAGTCCTCATGCCTCAGGCAGGTTTAGATTGCTTTTGATCTCAGTTAATATGCAGGTGAAATTCTGCACGTTTGTGTTTTGCACCTGGTACAAAATTACATAGCATGTTTATATGTTTGTAGTTAACATAGTCCACTGGGAGCGTGCAAAGCTAATCCCCCTTTGCCTTTACTCAGGTGCTCATAATAAAATACTTCCAGTACATCTGAACAAGCCGATTTCTTCCTTGCCTCTTCCCTTCACCCATCATTGCCTTGAATTGTTTCGGAGCTGCACTCTATGCAGAAAGTTGTGTCTTTTACTTCTGCTTTCAAATTAAAATTCAGGGCTGAAGCCTGATCATGTTTGTGTGGCTTTAAAAAAAAAAACCCGAGACAAAGCAGCAGCTTATAGACATTAATTAAAATACTAGGCACTGTAATTGAAACTAGGCACTAAATTAGTCTTTGCATTGTTGTTCATTACAGCGCTTGGAAACACTAACAGGCAACGTTCAAGTTACTATGCAGAATGCTTTAAAAATTACTGTGCTGAGTTTCTGACCTTATTTCTTCTTTAAAGAATTTCTTGCAAATGGATGTCCCAATGCAGGCGTTGCATTTATCAAGTCCCAGGAAAGTCCGGCCAAAATTGTAGCTGGGTTTGATGTGGGGCGCAGACGGAGAAGCTGTTGCTGTTGTGGAAGGGTTACAGCTCAGAGCCAAAACCAGGAGCAGCATCAACAAATCTACAACTCTGGAGCAAAGGCAACGTATCCAACGCCCCATCTACAGTAGTGGAGAGCTCTGCCTTTTGCAAGTTACTCCTCTTTATGCTTTCAGTCTCTTTTTAATGACCTCAGCCTGCAGCAGTGAACCCCAAAACACAGCAAGACACACTGGTTGTGGGAGACCCTGCCACAGTCTCCATCCTGCCAGCTGGTCACTGGCTCTATTGGCTTGAGGTTTGTGTGGGAAAGATATGATGTAGGGTGGGGAGAAGGAAATACATGGAGGATGCAGATAACTTGAGTTGCCATGGTTACCTTTCCTTTACTTGGTGCAGCTGCTTCGGCCCCTACTGACCCTCCCATCAGCCGACTTGGAAAACAACACGAAGAAGTGCTCATCTGCACTTTGTACAGACAAATGAAGGATATCCTGTCGCTGGACCAAAGGGCATGTGCAGGACACTTAGTCAAAACTCATTTGGAAGGAATAATAGAGTGGCAGAAATGCACATTTTACCAGAAGCCAGACCCTTAGCCTTGCTTTATTCCTGGAGATTTGCGAAGGTGCACTGCTCAACTTTTCAGATGCTTTCTTGGCTCAGTTTCCCCTTCTCACAGAAGTGCTGAAAAGACTGTTAGGTGGAATCATTGCTGGTTTGTTTCTTGAAAATAGTGTTGTTTAAAAGCAATTACACAGCAGTGTTTCACGCTGTGAAAAGCAGGATAGCACGAAGCTTTCCAAAACACCCAGCTGACGTATCAGCTCAGCCTCTAAGCTGCTCTTAAAAAAAATGGGGCTTTTCAGCAGGACTTGCATGCTTTTGAATACCTTTTCCTGATGGTCCTGGCACTGGAAAGAAACTGGAGAAAGGGACGGGGGGCTAATGCAGGAGCTTGCCAGAAGTTTTGAATGCACTTAGAAACTACTGCAATCACACCCAAAAGTTGTTTGCGTTAGGCCAAAGACTTGAAAGTTACGGAAACGGCTGATCACCCGTCCTGGCTTGGATGCTGGGCACAGGACTTCACCTCTCCTGGGCCCAGGGTGGCTGCTCTGCAAGCACAGGCCCTGACAGGCTGCTGTAGGCAGCTGCTTGGGGCCCAGAAAGCAGACCTTGTCCCTTGTTGTACCCTGGCCCCAGACAGTATGGCACATAATGTACTGCTGTGGGGGCACCAGGTTTTGCCCCTCTCCCATCCCCAGCTGTCATGTTTCAATTTATGTGGGAGGCTCTCCTGGGCTGTATCTCACTGCGGGAGCAGGGAGGAGTGGACTGAGGCTTTGGAGACTTCTCGTCCTCCTAGCTGGACCACTCACACTACATGGGTAAGCCTTTTTCTAGCACATTTTTTTTTAAAGGAAAAGGTGCTCTGTAGCCATTCTTTATTACCCCCTCCAGCGTTTAACTGCAGTCTGGTGGGACTAAGGGACACGTGAGCTGCAGGGGTGCACATCAGGCTCTGCAATTGCCCCTTGTTTTCCAGGGGGGCTGCTGGAGAAGGGCGATCCCAACAGAGCAAGGCAGCTCTTTCAAGCACAGATGCTCATTAGTGGTGGCACTTGGGAGATCTGTGGTCTCTCCTCAACTCCATAGCCTTGTGAGAGGTTGCTTCATCTCCCGGTGTGTACCTACATGCAAGATGGAGATAGTGACATTTAGGGTTTGTCTACAGGGCGCAGCAGAGACAGAAAATGATAACGAGGCCTGCTGAGAGGGAAGGGGGATGTAATGAACCCTGCCAGTGCTGCAGACGAGAGGGGCTGGGCAGTGCTGGAGCACCAGTGAGTGCTTTCCCTGCTCAGCTCTGCACTGTGCCATGCTCACAGTTGGCCTTATACTCTAGTATAAAGCTCTTTGAAATTTTCTGGTGGGAAGAGCCACACCAGAGCTATAACACCAGCACTAACCGCTTCCCGCATCCAGACGTTCATCCTTGGCATTTCCTATTGCCTGCACATTGCTCCTTTCCCCCCTGCAGAAAATGGGGGCCCTTCCCACTGTTTCCTGCCAGTAGCTCTGCAACACTGTTCATGTTCACGTTGCTCCCTGCCCAGCTCTTCCCCGGATAGTACCAAAATTAAACGCCAGTGATCTGTCTTTATCTTCATCATGTAATATATAAACCACATATCCTGCAGTTTCTTCTTTAGTATTTTGATTGCCTGCCTTTGGTCTTCCATTTTCCTTTGTAATTTTAAGAGCAGAAACCCAGGGTCCCAACTCCTAGTGCCTCAGCCTGCACTGCCCCATGGCAACCCATGGAAAGGGGAGGGCTTCAACCTCTGGGGTCTCCGGGCCTTTCCCACAGCAAACCCCGGACTCTGGCACAAAACCTCACTACATGGACAGCAGTGGTTCTGTTCTATTAATGATGCCTTGATGGCTTTGTTGTTATTGCTCTTCTGTGTTGTTTAGGCACATGTAAAGCAATGTTTATCTTTCCCTAGGAACAGCATGTGTAATTGTGTTTTCATAGTGTGCACCACACCTGCATCACCTTGAAGTGTTATGAAGCAACTTTTTATTCAAGGAGTGGGAGCTGCTCCGTCATCCCCAACTCGTGCTTGCTGCTTGGCATTTGTACTTGCCCCCAGGGTCTGAGCCCCCTTGTTCCCTCAAGTGTTTTTGCTTAGGCTGGGCTGCCTCAAGCATAGATGATGTGTGTAGGAAACACTCAGTCCTGCTCACAGCACTGAAAACAAAGCTTAAAAGTGAGTACACATACCTCCGATCTGGCCTAAAATGGCAGCTGTATGTTGTGAGAGGGGCTATGCTTCTGAGAGGTGGTTCAGGAGGTAATGTCAATACTGTATTTTTTTTCCTTTCCTTCTGGTAACACAACATGTAGGTATTGAGGTCCACAGATGCCTTGTAGGTATTCTGCCCATGCCAGGTGGGAGTAGTAGCTCTGAATTTTAGGGCACTGATCACAGTGGTGTCTGCTGGAGCTCCTGAAGGGTTGGTCCTAATGGCCCCATGGGACCTTCACAAACCTTGTAACAAGACATTTCTATACAACACCATTAATCACATGAGAACGTGGAGCCAGTTGCCCTAACGGAAAAGCCTACTTAGTTTTACAGAAGTTATAATTTCTAAAAATTTGTAATATGGGCCAAAATGCATGTACTGCCCTATCAAAACAGATCAAGCGCAGAAAACCTTTTGAAGTGGTTTCTACCAACAGAGGTAAAAGGGCTTATTTAGCCTCTGTACCCTGATCTCTCCTTTCTCCATATGCCATGAGGAGTGTAGAATTCCACTCCTGGCTGCAACCCTGCAGGCACTGGATCCTCTAGGTCCCCAAAACGCCCAGACTTTGCAGAGCCCAATGGCTGTGGATTTGGAGGGGAATGATTGCAGTTTCTGACTGTTCATTGAGGCATGAGAAGATTTGTCCTTCCCTGCTGCTGGCTCTGGAGGAGATGAGGGGCAAGCAGGCTGATTTTCCCAGGGCATTAAATACACCTTTAACTTAACACACCCAATCCGTTGAGTGGATAGTCTCCACCCAACCCACTCATGCAGTCCAGCTGTTCCCCACCGCCTCTTTCCACTCTGGTCCTTCCTCGCCTCAGCCTGAGCAACGCTGGCAGCCCCCAGAGTGGGTTTCACTCTGGCGGAGCCTCACATCCACCATCTCCCCATCTCATTGGTGCTGCTGGTTGGCTCACCCCATGCCAAACGCCGTGCCAGCTCTGTGTTCTGGATCTAACTGGGACACTGGAGATGGCTTTGCAGAACAGGGCACATTTTTAGTTAATTAGTTAATTAATTAATTCTGTTTAATCACCACTAAATGCTTCGGAACAGACCAGATGTGGAGGAGCAGAAGGTCCTGCTCCCCAGCAGATGTTACCACCAGAGTCCTCCCTGCGACTGATCTGCATTTGCTCATAGGGACCTCGATGTTTGGGAGACAGGCTTCAGATGTCCCATCACCTCATTTTCCTCTTCAACCCAGGTTTACTGCTGCAAAAGAGGCCTCTCAGCAAGTACGGGGTTGCTGAGCAACAGAATATTGCCTGGTGGGTTGCGGGAGGGCTGCATCTCACTGCCATGCACAGAAAAGAAACAAAATACAGGAAAAATCAAGCTTTTGCTGGAAGAGGAGAGGCTACTGCTCTTCCTGAGGTCTTCAGTGGGCTCTGCCTGGGTCTCGCTGCCTGCTGGGCCCGGATAAGACCTTGGCTGCGGCACAGAGCGGCTTTGCAGGACGGGGTGGAAGTCAGTTCAGGGTGTGGTGCAACATGATTATTCTTAATAGTATTTTTCATTAATCACATCCAAGATAATCATTAAACTACTGCCAAGTAACAAGTACAGGCTTGATATCGAGCTGCTTATCACTTCAGTCCCAGTTCAGGCTGGATTTGTGGATTAATTGCTAGAGTGGCTTGACACACTTTCAATTCTTTCAAAGCAAAAAAAATATATGTGTCTTTTTGAATGCTACAAAACTCATAACATTTGGGAGGATGTGATCACTTCCTTTTTCTGCATTTTCCTCCTGATTGCATGATTATGAAAGAAACATCTGTTTTAAAGTGATCTGCAATAGAAAATTTTTGTTCCAGTTGGATTTGTATTGGACAACTTCTTTAATATGCTCCTATTCTCCCCACCATGTTTCTTTCCCTTTTTCACCTGCTAAAAGGTGCAAGAGAAAAGGAGAAGAGAAACAAGCAAGCAAACGAAAACCACTGCCCAGACTACAGATACAGACAAAATGGGACCACTGAGGTGTGCGTGGTGTCAAACACCACAGCTGAGCTGGTAGAGCGTGTTCGTACTTTGATTCACTAGGAGAAGATTTGAAGTTTTGTGTGTGCGCGTATGGATTTTTCTACATTTTGAATCAATGAAAATACTAAAACATGAATGAAAATTTGTCATGTTTTTTGCCTCACCAGGAAATAATTCCTGTTGTTTGACAAGCCTGGATGTAACCCATCAGAAGCATCAATAATCTTCTCTATTGATAATATGAGAAAATAGGTACTGTTCTGTATCTGTGATATTTTTTTGATTCTCCCTGACTCCATTCTTCTGCTGCAGAAGAGGAAGCCTGCTGTTCAGAAATCTCTGCCTTTGCATACTGGTAGGCAGCTGGAGGAAAAATCCAGCTAGAAGAAAAGCCTCAGGCACTGTGGCCAACAGATAAGGCCAGTTCTAGTTTGTGACAGTTTGAAATGCCAGTACAAAAGGCCACCAAATGCTATCAGCTACTGTAGTGTTTGCAGCATTTATGGGAGATTGTGCCAAGCAGTGAAAAGCATGGAAGAGGATCCCAGATTTTGGTGCATCAGGGTACACAGACAGAAAATGAGATACAGGGATTTTGAGCCTAAGGGAAAATGATAGTGAAAAGAAAATTGGCTGCACACCAGATCAGGGTGTGCTGGTGACTCCGTGCACAAACCATGCAGGAAAGAGGTGAGGAGGAGCTGTCTGGAAAGGGAGCAAAGCCCCTAGTCAAAGAGCACTTGCCCTCCATTGATGGTGGCCTTGCAAACGCAGGCGGCAGCGGCAATTGTGCTCCTGGACCACTCGTTCAGCAGAGCGGCTCCTTGCGAGGAGTTCAAGCCCATGTGACTGCAATTGAAGCACTGGTGTGTGCGTTGTGATTTTCTTTGACAATACTGCAGCAAAGAAACAAAGCATACCTCCCCAAGCAAAATAAATAAATAAATAAGATCTTCTTTCCACGGAAAAGGAGAAATATTTTCACATCATACAGTCTTCCAGAAGGGAAAGACATACCCACAATATTTTTCTTGTGTATGTGCTATTGATTCTGTGTCCCAACAGTTAAAAGGATTAAAAATAGTGCAGACTCTTTGGTGTTGTAACTTCAGATTTTCTATCAAATTCCTCTGTGAAGCAGAAGCAGGACAAAACAGGGTCATCTACAATAAAAATGGCATGGCAGGGAGGCACTCTTGGAATGGGTTGCCTAATGAACTGAAGCTGTTAAAATAGCAGCCTGGTTTCCAAGACTAAAGTGAAACACACTTAAAATGTGGGTCCAAAAAGATTCCTTATGAACCAGTTTCCAGGTAAAGGAAAAATCTTTCAAATAATATACCTCTAAAGAATAAAGCATGACAGATGACAGACTACTGACTTTGTCAAACTATGTATTTCTTTCTAAATATCAATTATTTGGTTCCATTTGGTTTCTGTCCACCTGGTTGGAATCTCAGTTTAATTATTTTTGACTGAGCGTACAGCAATCCATATTTTTCAACAACTGTATCCTTCCAGCTGTCTGGATGTAAGGTGAGGTCAGGTAGTGCGTGAGAAAGATGTGAAGGCTGCTTTGACTAACTTTGAGACTGGTCTTAACCTATACCCAGTGCTAGGACAGGGAATTCAACTATGAATTTTAGCAGTACAGGTGCACTCTAGGCAGTGACCTTTGTTTTTCCCTGTATTCTGGAATGTTCTTGTTATCATGCAACTGACATTTGCAGGTGACAACAGTGGAGACACTTTTCTACATTCATTAATAATTTTTGATATTCAGGCATCAATTCCTGTTCAGGTAAGATCAGAGCCAATGCAGACTAGGTGCTCTTGTGTCTGGTACAAACATGAACATGTGTTTAAAATAATTTTAAAATGGCCTAATCTAGAAGTGTATTAATTGGAAGGAGAAATGAATCAAGACAGAAAATGTATTGATTTTCTTCGTAATTTTTCATAGCTCTCTTATAACTCTGGCTCCTATTCTCTTCTGTCTATAAATCTGGTATTTTAGTATTTTGGTAACTAGATGTGTGACCTAGGCCACCTCCCTTCTCTTTACCCATTTACTCCCACTAGCCTTCTTCTTGCATTTCCTAAGAAAGAGCAATTGAACAAAGGAGACTTCTCTAAAGCCCCCCAGGTGTAAGTAGACTGTTAAAATCTGGAAAACCTTTTCTACATGTAAGCATTGTTGTCTGGGGTCCTACAGTGTGGAGCAGTAGAGCATATACATAAATTATATCTGTTTGGGCTTGTGGAGGGCTGAGGTATATGATTCAGTGCTTTATTTCATTGGGGCTTACATGTCTGGATCCAGATTTTCTAGGATAGGCACCAAAATCCCTGTTAATGAAGCAGGCTAAATGAATCAATTCACTAAACGTGGCTTAATCTTGAACCAAGTTCAGTCATGAAATTAAAGAGAAACTGAATAGCTCATGATCCATGAGCAGTGGTCAACCCCAGCCTGTACAAACTGTAACACAGTCTGTAATGCTTTGGCTGCACACTACATTGCATATGTTACCAGACACCCTTGAAGGCTTGTGACACACTCCAGCACATTGCCAGATTAGAAAAAAAAAAAAAAAAAAAGAAAAAGAAATGTTAAAATCTGAGTTTCAATGGTTTTATAGTCAAAATGGGGACCATACTTGGCTTTAGAGGGGAAATACACTACAAAACTCCTGGAAAGCAATTAGCAAGGGGGTGCCACTTCTTCTTATCAAGTTCCTTTGCTCTGTTGCCACTTTATGACTTCAGACTTTAACTTCCACGTGGGGCAATCCTGCATGTCAGCCTCCCTTGTCTCATGCACTTCTTCTTCCTTCCATCACTGGCTTTGCTTCTACCACCTCTGCTTGCCCAGGTGCCACATTCCCTGTGAAACACCCACATGACACAGCAGCTTTAATGCTAGCTGGGATGTCTTGGGGACTAGCACTGGTTGCAGAGCAGAGCCTTGTGGAGTTCCTTGCAGATGGGTTACCTTTGTGGGAGGCACGGCCAGGCAGCTCCAGGACTCAGTGCAGTCCTTCAACCCTGATATCATCCTGGAGACTACAAACCTGTGGCAGAAAGGCTTCCTGTCAATGCAGGGACGTAACTGGTTGCTCTTTCCCACTCTTCCTTAACTCTACCGTGCCTTAGTTATTTTCTTGTGCATTTTAGCATCCTTAAAGTAAACCAGTGACAACTTTGAAGATCCGTGTTAGAAAATGTGTGCACACATCTGTGCACACACATACGCACACAGATTCATGAGGGTATGTGGGCTGCTCTTCCTTGCATTTCCAGTGACTTTATATCTGCAGTTCTGGCACCAAACAAACCTAGAAGTGGAAAATCAAGAAAGGGTTAATTTTTTTAAAAAAAAAAAAGAAGTGCAAACTTTGCCTTGTTTGCACTGATCTTACATCAGTTTCCATGGAAATGGAAGTAGAACAAGCCAAGAGCAGTGGTGTAGCCAACTTCAGCTGCTGGCTTCTAGTTCTTGCTTCTGTTTCCATGGAAATAGATGCCAAATCAGCAAAAAATAAGGTAACTTGTTTTAAAATACTAGAGCTTTAAAGGCTTGTCCTTATTTAACCTCAGTCAGGAAGATAGCTTGTGAGGGGAGGCAGCCAGCAACAAAGCGAAAACTTTCAGAGGCTCTTTCAAGGACTGAGTGCTTGTTGAAGTCTGTAGAGAGTGAATTATCTGATCTTTAGAAGTACTTTGTAACTTTCCTCCATGTTGTAAATAAAATACATTTTTCTCTTGGCTTGGGTAGTCACAGTGGTCTCTAGGAGGCCAAACAGACTAACAGCTCCTTGCAATGCAACTGTGCAACTACTGCTTAGATTGTCTTTGCCTCCAAGAGTTCAGAAAGAGATGTGCTTTTCTCAGAGTTACAATATGTAAACTTCTCCCATTCCAGAAGCAATACTTTGTGTCTCAAAGTTTTGAGAGAGAAGCAAAGGAGGATTAGCTGGGGGAATTCCTAACAGTGTTTTACAATAAACATTCCACTTTCTTTTTTTTTTCCTAATCTGGGAAGGCAAAATTTCACCGACACAAAAGAAGTTGACCATAACCTATTGCTTATAGCAAAATGTGTATGTGGAAACAGGAAAATATGAACAGAATCCAACCAAAAAAATTCTGCTGTAATCTCAAGAACTGAAATTTCATCCAAAACTCAATTTATTAAAACCAACTTTAATAGAAGTTATTTCAAGGGTGGAGTTTGGCTTTTGATCCTTAGCTATTACTGTGGTGGAACTGGCTGCAGGGACGAGTATTTCTTGGTGGGAAGTTGTGTGAGGACAAAGATGAGAGTCCCTTCCTTGGCACCATTCTTCTTTTTGTTGCTCATAAATTGGGCTTGTTCCCAGGTATCTTCCACCTCTTTCTTCCCTCATAGCCCCTTTTGCTTACATTCTCCTCTGGCAGTTCTTTAATAGGCTGCAAACACACCCTAAGACAATGGATCATATCACAGGTCACTTGTGTGCCCTTTTATGGTAGCTGCATATCTCTGGAAGCAAAAAGTGTAGGTATATGTTTAAGAAGAAAAAAAAACTTGGCTGACATTTGTGGGGAAGCAAATGCAATTCTAATGAGACATTTTTTTCATTTTCATTTTCAGTATTTTTCCTTTTAATGACATAAAATCTGCTCTTGCAAGGGCACGTGCTTCACTTCACACACTAAATATATTCCCTTGGGCTGCTGAGGGAGTAAATAAATGAAGAGTGCAGGCCAACCTAATTTTAAAGAACTGGATCAGGCCTGGGCTGGGGCCACACAGTTGTTCATTTTCGGTATTATAAGCAATGCACTCATTTTCTGATGGCTTTCTTCTTTGAAGAAAACCCAAGAAACATCAAGACCTTCAAGAAATTGCCAAAAAAGGTAGAATTTTTTGCATAAGGAACCATTTAAAACATGGGAGATTTTTTTTTTCTTTTCTTTTCTTTTTCTACTGTACACAATGTCTTAAAATTCAAGGAACTTTCTCCGGCTTTATCAGATGTTTCTTGTTGCTGCTGTTTATTCCTGCTGTTGTTGCTGTGATGTGATTGCTTCAACGCTGGTTTTGAGCTGTTGGTGTCCTGCCTGAAGGGGGAAACCCAGTGCTGTGTTACCTATAATCCTCCATGGCATTTCACTAATATTTCCCCTAGAAAAGCTTTAGTCTCTGCTGGAATGGAAAAAAAATATCAGGGAAGCAATGCAAAGCCAATTCATACATTTTAAGGGGAATGGGGGGTTGAGAGTGCCACTGCTCCCCAGGTGTTTGTACTTAAACTTTCAATGTACCTTTTTGACTCTCCATTACACAACAGTTCATCATCCTTCAGGCTTGCACCAGCACTTCCAGGCCTCCAGGTCACTAACCCACATAATGTTCGTGCCCCTTGACTTGCAGTGGTTAAATCACACAGGGAGTGAAATAGGAGCTATTTGCCAACTTTTCTGCGAACAGCTCATAGCACCATAGCATGACTCAAGGGATCATGAGAACAAACTACAAGAGTAGCAAGTTGTGGAGCCAAATCCAAGGAAAAAAAAAACCAAAATGTAAAAATTAAAGACCAAGGTCTGACATGAGGACCTTGTGGCAAAAATTACATGCCTGCACTTTTCTGTGAGTTTCATAATGTTGGCAGATCAATCTTGCTGCACTAGGCAATCCAGAGTGTACCGATGGCCCTGTCCTGGGCATCCTGCTCTGCCAAATGGCTTGGCCTTGTGGCTACACCTGCCCCGGTGCCGTCCCCAGGATGCCACAGCAGATGGGCACTGAACATGGTGTGGCAGGAAAGTTGGAAACGTCCAAGGCGAATGTGGGCCATCCTGTGCTTCTCCTGTAAAGTGACCATTCCCAGAGCAGACACGGCTCCCATCAGGAGGGAGTGTCTCATCAGTAAAGTGGAGCAGCAGCAGCCACCAGGTGCTTATCCTGGGTGCAGGATGCCACCATGCTGGGAATATCCCTCCCCCTTTTCGCTCTGGCCAAAAGCCGCTGTAGGTGAAAACCTCTTCCCAGAGGCACCTGATGATGCTGGATGGCAATTGAATTATATGTAAAAGAACGATCACACTCATCCCTGCTTGTACCCCATGCTGAACAGGGTGAAGCGGACAGGCAGGATGTGTGGGGTTGCTGTGGGGATGTGGTGAGCACAAAGGCTGAGCTGCATTTGCCCTCTGCTACCTACCTGCTGGAGCTGGCACCTGAAGGTGTTCCCAGGCTGGTCCCAGCAGTTGAGTGACCAACCTTTCTTCCTGGCTCTGGTGCCAAATTGTCAACCATCTTGGGCCAAGTTTCTTACTCTTCAAGACCGTTGTTGCTCTTCTGCTTGATGCAAGTGTTTTTGGGGGCACATCAGAGTGGACATCTTGCCCCACGAGAGGCCCCTCTGCAACTAAGGCAAGTACTAGCAAAGAGAAAATGTGACCAGAAAAGCAGTGTGACTGCTTTGCTCCAAAGCTCAACCTTGACTGGGATTGAACCTTCATCCAGACATCCCACTGGTGGACTCTTGGTGCTTGCAAGTTTTCTCACTGTCTGAAAAATTTTTATTGTTTGTACTAATGGTTTTAATTCTGGAGGTTTTTACATTGGAAAAGGAAGGTCTGTAGCTTTCACAGCACAGATGGGAGATAAAAGCACCATAATCACAGAGCAGGGTCAATGAGGCCTTTTTCAGGAAGATGCTAAAGGCATTATTTGGCATTAACAAAGAAAGGGATAATTAGAAAGTATGCAAAGAAGGTTTTATTCCTGTAATTAATTTCAAAGCTGGAAGTTCCCTAGTGCTCTTCTGTTCAAAAGTGACAGCATATGAGCCCTCGCAGAGGAGTTATATCTTAATCATAAATCAGAAACAGGGGGGAAACTGGAATTTGTGTTTCCATGGACTTTAAAAAGAAAAAGCTGTAGTCAGGGGTTAATGTGTCTTCTGACTGTACATGAAGAAAATACAATTATATAAGTAAGTATTGACACGTTACATGATAGGGAAGAGGAGGATGTAACCAAACGTGGTTTTCTGGGAGACTGGGCATTCCTCTCCAGAGAAATACAATGCTCAGAAGCCACTTTGATAGCTTGAGGCTGTGCCTGTGTTTACAGCTGCTTTTTTTCACACAAAATTCCTACAATTACTATCAGCTCCACTGATGGTAGCAATGATGGAAGCGAATTTCCTCTAGCTCCCATCATTTTAACCAGTCAAAAATGTTTCTGAACAAGTCTAAATGGCTCTGCTTTAGGAATACCAGCTGCCACAGACATCTTGGTTACAGCCTTGCTCCCACCTGGATCTGCAACTTTTTAACAGGTAATATTAGCACCTTGCCATCCACTAAGATCAAAAGTAAACAAAGGAAAATGGTGTGCCCAGATCTCTGTATGTATCTTTTTATCCCTTCTGCCCCCCAGTCCATGGCTGTCGACCCCATCACCGCATTCAGCAGTTGCCCTACTGTTTGGTGCAAAGCATGCTGCTTGTGAAGTCATCGTCCATGCTACAAGAGATGTGGTTTGATAGCTTCAACACTGCCGGTTTTACTTAGAAACCCTGGAGCCCCTCAAGGCAGATGATGTTGCATTTAATATTAAATTTTAAATTTGGGGGTTTTTTCTTGGTTTTGGTTTGTTCTGGGTTTTGCTTGGTTTTTTTTTTGTTGGTTTTTTTTTTATTTTTTTTGTATTGGTAGCTTTACAGTTAGACTTTTTATTTTAATCTGAATTGAATTGTTATTCTGAGGTATTGCTAACTTTGTACTGTGGGTAGCACTGGCTTGGCTGATGAGTGGTGTAGGTGAACACAACTGCCATCGTGTCTCCTCACACCATGAGGAATTCACATCCTGCAGACGCTTGCAAGTTCACATTTGTGTATGTACTTGTAGGACTGACTCTAGAACCATCATCCCTTCAGCTACAGTGTAGCATATATATATATTTATATGTACCACCACTCACGTGGAAAAACTGTGCACACACACTTGCATGATCTCTTTGCAATAACTTTTGCGCTCAGTTGCCCATGAGCTTGGTTAGGTCTTCTCTCTTACATTCAGGTCCAGCTTTCACTATCTTTAGGCCTTCAGCTTGCTGGCAGGTGAACTTGACATCTTGGATTAAAAAAATGCATAAAAGTAAGATATAGCTTTATAAGGCTATAAATGGCTTTATAAGGCATGTATGGCTTTATTTTTCCCCAGTTCATTCAAAGACAATCCTTCTTTTATGTATACTATCTTGTTGTAAGTCCCACTCTGAAGTTTCCTTGCTTAAAGCACAGAAATACGTGCATGAGTTTATCACAGCGTTATACACAGCAATTCAGAATATGCAGGTAACATTCTTATGATACTTATAAGTATCTAAAAGGTGGTTTGAAGGAGGATGGAGCAGGACTCTCTTCAGTGGTTGCCAGTGAGAGGATGAGGGGCAATGGGCAATTGGAACATAGGAGGTTCCACTCAAATATGAGGAAAAACTACTTTACAGTGAGGGTGACAGAGGCCTGGAACAGGCTGCCCAGGGAAGTTGTGGAGTCCCCTTCTTTGGAGATTTTCAAGCCCTGCCTGGATGCAGTCCTGAGTAACATGCTCTATCATGCTCTAGGCAATCCTGCTTCAGCAGGGGAGTTGGACTAGATGATCTCTATGGTTCCTTCCAACTCTAAACAAAATTCAGTGAAATTCAGTGAAGTTCACTGGTAGCAGCACCGAAGGTGTATTGAGTATTTCTCAGTGCATGGATAGAGTGTTTTTAAACAGCAGTTTCCTTTTCTATTACTTGGTAATTTCTAAATTCTGTTGTCATTACATGAGCTTCAACACTTTGCTCTCAAGCAAGTGATGCTATTTAAATTCTCCTGGAAATATTTTTTTGCATGTGCAGGAATTAAAACATTATTTGTGTGTCCCTTGCAGAAATATCTTGTGGAAATGTTAATGGTTTTCTTATCTCACATCTGTATCCAGGGAATGTTTCTGAGTTTACCACTTCAAATCACCACAGTGATGGCTTAACTCAAGGCAGATGAGCTGCTCTCCTCCTTCTGATAAAATTATTTTCTCCTGATGCATGTGGTTCAGTCTCATTCTTGAATGTAAGCTGGGAAAGCTACCCCACTCACGTCATAAGTTAGTCTTTGGCCAGCAGTTGGTCCCTCCATACATCAAGTTGGTAAAGACCCTTCAGTAAGGAAGGGGACAGGCCCACAGGCAAGCAGGATGCAAGGTCTCAGCAGCAAGAGAAAGACTCTTCTCCTAGGACTTGCAGAGCTGCTTTCCCCTGCAGCAGCATTAAACTCCTATTTTTTTTCAAGTTCTGATCAGCAGCTTTGCTGCTGGTTTTGGATTTCTGTCCAGTACAAAACTGTTGAAGCTCCCCTCTGAAATCCACCCAGCACCGTTTTTTCTCTTTGCTTTTTGTCCTTGTCAGTAATTTTGTATTTTGTGAAGGACCTTATTCCTCAGTTTTTGTTATTTTGAATACAGTTGTAATGCAAATCTATTTTCTCTTTTATTCATTTATCTCTTCACAGAATAAATTTTACTAACTCTGGCAGGAAGAAAGTTTTAAATTTTAAATGTATGATTTATTTTACAAGGTAGCACCAATTATTTCTGGGTTGTAATAATAAAAAATCAAGTTTGCAGAAAGGCATAGATGTGAAGCTCAGGTATCTGGGCCATCTTATAAAAATATGTAATTAGACAAAGGAACAAGATGCCTTGTAGGGGAAATATCAGTAGAAATTTTAAAGCTCCAAAAATTACAATTTTTGAGAATATTTAAATTTTATATTAACACAAGCAAAAATCTTTGTTTAGTATACAGCATAAAGACATGGCAAGACACAATGTCATTCTTTTACAGCACATGTAAGATATACTATGATACACCACAGTAACTCTAAAACAAAAAACTTCAAAGACAACTTAGTAATACAATGATTAATGTAAATTTTGTGCAACATTCAAAAATATATCAACAGATTAAGCCAAAGCATAGAATGTAATTTTTTTCAAAGATGTACACAAATTTCATCCCTCTTTGGCACTTGTAAATGTAACATTTGGCTAAATAAGTTAACTTTCACACTCAAAACCTTTCAGTAGTTGATCAGACTGTGGAATTAATTTTTTGCACAAATCTTGAACCTTTTGATTGGTTTTCCAGTTGTCACTGGGAATTGATCATAAAAATTACAGAAGCAAACTTAAAATTATTTGAATGTCCCTAGAGCTAAGAGGCAACTAAATTTTAATTTATTTTTAGTTATTGCCCTATTCCGGCTCTTTGCCCTTCCAGAAGACAGGGCAACATTTCGGCCTGTCCTGGAAAGGGGTCTGGCTTGACTGCAGGCAACTCCTGCCTGCAGAGGGACCCAAAATAGACACCTGGCTCATACCCAAGAATAGTTTCCAAGTGAACCAGCTCACATCTCTGTCTCAGTGACCGCTTATTCATGCAGAATCAGACTCTGCCACCTTGTTCACGTTACTCCTCAAGAAATAACACAAGCTGCTTCCAGAAGCAAGCACTACCCCCTGTGAATAGGCTTAGCGCAATCTAGATCTTAGAAATGGCCTTTTTTTGTGGAGATGGAACTCATTTGCTCCAAGCCCCTTGACTGTGGCTGTCCTACTCAGCCTCTGCTGGACCACTGTAAATGCTTTTCTTTCAGTCTGAGTCATCCTGGTGTTGCCCTGGTCATCAGGCAGAAGGCAGGTCTGTGCGGGAAGCCCAGTCCGTAGGCTGTCGTGGGCTGCTCCCATCCCCTTTGGAAGACCTGACACAACGCCGCGATTTATTGGCAAGGTATTTTGGACTTCAAAGCAAGAAAAAGAATTCAAATTCATGGCTTTCTTTGCCGTGAAAGGGAAATTAGTTTCTTACCCACTCCTCCTTCCAGTCCGGGATATGACTCAGTCCCTGATAGTTTAAAGATGATGAGAGCCAATACTGGATGTCTTTTGTGAGACGTGTTGTTGCTGTACTAAATGCTTAGGATAAAAATACCCTCTGCTGCAGTCTACTGCTGCACTGGCAAACAAAAAGGACTTCTTCCTTTATATTGACTGTTACGTAGCTGGAGGTAGATTGCTTTTCATCTCAACTTCAGTCAAATGTATAGTTTTAGGACTTCTCATCTAATACAATCTAAAAGTCTTGTAAAAAGAATGAAACATACTTGTGCAATTTGGGTAGTGGTGCTAACTGGGGAACATACATCATGAGGAATGATTCCAGAAAGGTTTACTCTTTTGCTGGGCTTCAAAAAGAAAACTATCACACAGAAACACAGGTTGTTTGTGGTGCTAACAATGCCTATTTTTGAGGGTCTCTGGTTTCCTGTGGCGCCTCATCCTCAATGCACTTTATTGTGAACATGTTGGCACACATCCTTTTCCCAAGCCAAAAGCCACCTGGCAGTTGCAGCAGGAAGAAAGAAAAGCAACATCCCACTTTCAATGGTAAATTCTCAACCTATGCATGATTTGCCATAACTCATTTACTCTCCTCCAGTGATAAATTACTAGTGCCTCGACAATGCTGTAGAAGGAAAATGATTCCATAATACCTCCTACACTTATACCCCAAAGCATGACAGCCTCTCCTGTATTTTAAGACATAGGAATATCTAAAGCAATATACTCACCGTGTAGATTTTAGATATTTGTGAAAGACTTTTATTCTGTCTCTGACATTACTTTTAATTTAAATTAAGAATTCAAGCAAACCTGCATCTTAGAGGCCCAACCCACCCACCCCCTCCACCCCCTCCACCCCCCAACCCCCCTCCAAAATCATAATTAGTCATTTTGAGTGCCTGGCTTAAAATACTTTGAAGGTTCATTGATTTTCAAATGGCTGGAACTGAGCACAGTCTGA
The DNA here is from genome assembly GCA_025769975.1 of Gallinago jamesoni. Taxonomy (NCBI): domain Eukaryota; kingdom Metazoa; phylum Chordata; class Aves; order Charadriiformes; family Scolopacidae; genus Gallinago; species Gallinago jamesoni. The sequence goes on along the minus strand of JAOQGH010000001.1, from coordinate 115,800,354 downwards.
GCACCAAGTATCTCCTAAAGCATTTTGAGTAGAAAATCCAAAAGCAGAGCATTCGCTATTATTTGCTTTTGAAAATCTTGACTGGGAGTGACATTTCTGTTAACTAGATCCCTTAACTCCAAAGACAAACCTCCCTTATGTACATATGTTCGCCCCTTTTTAAAACCATACTTCAAATACTAGGTGCTTGAGCGCACTCATAATTTCCTGAATACTAGTAGTTCAATCATCATGCTAGTCCTTAAACATAGTAAACCTCAAGATGGCACTCTTGAACTACAGAGTTTTTCAGGGAATCTGATTATGAATTTTGTGCAAGAAATTTGCAAAAAAAAAATAAAAAGAATTTAATAGTGAGTGTGAACCTGTGCAGGAATAACCAAAGCAAATATCAAGTAGAACAGCAATATCAGACTAGGACATTAGAGCCTACTGGAGTTCACATGGCAAAATCTACAGGAAAATATTGATTGCAATAAAAAAAAAGATTGTTGATAAAAACCAAATTTTGTGAACAAATCCATGTTTTCTTGAAGCTTCTTGCAATTTTTTTGTTGCTCACCATCCCTTATTCACTGCTTCCTTTTTTGACAAAGGATGTTTTTATGTTTCCTCTTGAGTATCTTGAGGTTTCCTCAAGTATAGCTCGAGTTTGTTTCAGATGTGAGATAGAATGTTCAATATTTATGCAGATGCCAATGGTCTATAAAAGCTGGGCCTCTCAGTTCCTCCTTCCACTCATCATCTCCCTGCTTAAAATCGAGAGTGCTATGCTAGTACAGAAGTCCCTGACAGCTTCACCCTGGTTTTCCTGCTTTCTCCTCATGCAGTATGGGGGCAGATGGAGGAAGCCCCAGTATCCTGGAGAAAAAGAGAGGGGAAGGACACCAACCCCCTCTTTGTTTGGGTGCTGTAGAGCTAACCTGCTCCTTGCCGGCCCCACAGGAGCTCTTTGCTTTTTTCTTTTAATTTTTCATACATGGTAACATCATTCCCTGCATCTCCACCAGCCTCCTGGGTGGAAATCCTGCATGAGGCTGGAGAGAGGTTGCCTTAACATTGTTGGGGGGTTAGACACGGCTGCTATGCTGTGGCTCCTGTGCAGCTACAGAGCAGCTGGCTCCAACCCAGGCACTGTGGTGGGTGGGTGAGGAAATCCTGGCACCAGCAGGCAGTCACCCCTGTTTTGTGAGGTAACTCAGGCTTGTGTGAAAGCTGGGAACTGGGGGCAGCAGCTCCTAGGCCTCCCAGAGCCTTTCTTCCTCTCTTCCTCTTCCTTCTCCTCCTCCTCAAGAGGAAGTTTTGCCAGAAGTCAGAAAGATGTAATAAGGAGCATCCATGGGAGGGAGAAGGCAGACCATGGGGGACCTTCCCTGCCTTGCAAATACTTTTTGGGGTTTTTCTCCTTTCACAGGAGCCTTCCTTCCCTCAGCAGTTTTCCTCAGCTGTTGCTTTTATCCATGTTGACTTTGGAGACTCACAGCCTTGGCTGTGTCTTATGTGAGGTTAGGGTCACAGCTGGCACCCACCCAGCCCACCAGCCAGCCTGCCTTGCTAGCCGCCCTCATAGCCACCACATCGGAGCCGCTGCTGAGCGCTCTTACGAAATCATCTGCTGACTCACCCTTCCCTTGCTTGCCTAAGTGAAATCATGCCTGCCTTTAAAAATCACATTGCAGCATTACATGACGTATTTATCCACTTCTTTCACTGTCATGAACTGCTTCAGATAAGCACCTGTGAAGCTTCTGGAAAGCTTTTTTTTTGCTCTAGGGCCATTTAAAAATGCAGAGCATTTGTTTCTCCTCTGCTTGCTGGCCTAAATCGGAATCTGTTGACTCATTGAGGTCATTCCTGAAAATGCTGGGAACAGCCTTCTCCAGAGCTGGCACAGGTGAGTCCCAAGGTGGGCAGCTCTGTTTTTTTTAAAGGTGTCTGTCTCTCACATGCTGTTTCACTCCGGTTGTGTGAGCACAGTGGTGTGGCCGCTTAGGGCAGCAGATTGATGCCTCTGAGGATCTCATATCATGTCAGCATCCTTTCCTATCACCAGGTCACATTGCAACATGTCCCAAACTCTGGCCAAGTTTGGTTTTGGTACCAGTACTGTGAGGTTTTTCAGTTACTATGCCTATATCTGAGGCCTTATTTACTTTCACCCTATTTTGCAGAACTGCTGTGTCCTGCATTGAATCTTTGTCCAAGCAAGGCTCTGGAACAACAGGGAGATTGGCTACCCAAGGCAAGAGGCTGGTGAGTAATGGACTTTGGAGACAGACAGACAGGAAAAAAATGAGTGGGGTTTTGCTTAGATTGAGCCAAAACAGAAAACTTACTTTTTTTTTTTTTACTACTGAATAAACCATTACACTACATTTTGATTAATCCAAGCATTAGGTTTGATTTTGATTTGATTACTTTTTGATTGTGTTGGTTTTGATTCTGATTTATCTGACACTTTTAAAACCTTTTAAATTACAAAATAATAGGTTAATTTTTAATTGGGAAAAAAATAAAAGTTGACGGTTCTGATGTTTCCAAAATTTAACAAAAAGAAGGTTGCTTTTTCAGAAGTATTTCAATCTGATTTTAAGAAAAATACCATCTCATTTTTTTCTTTAGGAAAAACTATTTGCCAATTATGACAAATATTATTTATTTCATTTTGAGATGATTATTAAAACAATAATGAAAGCATACTTTGGTAAGTGATATACTACACCTTGTTTTTGCCATGCTACAGAGCTGAGTAGAGCAGAGACATGGCTCTTCACAGACCAGTTGCCTCAAAGATGCTGAGAAAACCTTTTAAACACAAGGATATTTTCAGTCCCAGAAGTCTATGTGCTACTATTAGAGTACTTACTAGGTAACTTGGGCAGTTTCATGATGTTCCTGGCAATCTAACAGCTAGCTGCTTCCAGAAAAAACTGTGCTGCCAGCCTCTGCCTTCCCCCGGTCAACTCTATAGCCCCACCATCATCCTCCCTGGGCCAGTACCAACACTTGGTCAAGCCTGTGACAAGGACTTCTGGAGAGAGAAGCTAGCAAAAAAAGCTGAACAGTTCTACTAGAAATAAGGAGTAACTTTCTGCCAGTTTAGCCCCCAAAGTCTGCTTTTCATGGCACCCCTGCCAGGTACCAATACCCATAAGGGAAAAGGGTAATGAGAAGGACTGTCCTGAGCAGCAGGCTGGCTCTTCTGCAGCAGAGCCTTTTACCCCAGGAGGCAACCATGCCGTGGAGCGAGAGGATAGTTTTAAACTTGGTGTTGCACCTCTCCTTTTCCTTTTGTGGTGCTGCATCACTCATTGTCCTGTTGCTTTCTCCTAGCATTAAATTGCTAGTATGACCATATGCTTGGTCTTGTCTCCATCTCTATAACGTTTTCAAGAGATTAAGTAGAACCTCAAAAGCATTAAAAAGCTGTGGAGTACCCATGCAAAGGTAAAATTCATCAGTTCAGGTTGCTGACTTTTGTGGGAGGCTGAAGAGTTCTTCTTTACTTTTAGAAAGTTGCAAATAAAGGCATTTAACAGTCTTCCAAGTGAAAAGCATCACTTTTCTATCACTTCTGCTACGCTGGTCATCTCTACATCTCAAGTATTTACAAACCCTCACATTTCTATCCAATGGGAATAAATTCTGGGTTATTTCTCCATGTATAACACCCCCCAAAATTGCCAACACCTTTTGGTCTTTGAGGCTAGAATGTTTTACTTTCACTAGCTGCAAGCTGAAAACTAATGCTCCCCTTTGCCTTAGCTTGGAATACTGATTTGCAGAATTTCTCACTGGAGGACATGGTAGGTATTTTAAAATCATGCTTCCCTTTAATGTGGAGAGCCATCTCTGGGAAAAGTTTGCAAGATCAGGCCCACGGTCATCGTTTAGTCAAACTGCATAATTCTTAGGTCTTTTAATCTTTTCTCATAAATCAATCCTCCAATCCCCTTAATCGTATTTGTTGCTCATCTCTGAGTTCCTTCCAATTTTGCAATTTACATTATAATTAGGGCTTAGTGAAACTGATGAGAAAGTTATTTTGGGGGCCAATTTTTACGCTGCTTGTAAATATTCAAAATCTTGCTTTCTGCAGGATCATGAAGGCCCCCGAACTGCGTGACAATGGCAGGGACCTGAGGAACTCCCTCTCCTGGGGCAAGGACAGATGTTTTCCCAGATTCTCCCACTGTGACTTGTCACTAATTAGTATTCATTATCCCATTGATTTCCCTGGGACTATAACTGCCTACAGCACAATTCACAGTGAATAAGGACAGGAGGATTTGCCCCAGCCTGCACCTAGTATCACTAAATCACTGCCTGATTTTACTCAAGGTGAGTAGTGATAGGTGGCAGGCAGGGCAACGGGTTGTAATTGGGCTGTTTGGAGGAAGATATGGCAGCAGGCAGAGACTTTTGCTGAATGAATGACTGTGCTAGTGGAAGACACTGCTGGGCAAGACAACTTCCCCAAGTGTTTTTGGCTGCAACAACACACTCTGCAGGCAGCTGGAACAATTGGGGAAGTTAGAGCCTGCACCCTGCCATGGCTGCCCTGTGCCCCTCCTTGCCCTCGGATCTGCTGGGTCACACAAATCCGGTGGGACTGAAAGTAGTTTGCAGGTGGGAGGCCTCAAGAAGATGTACAACTGGCAGAGGAGTGGCTACTGCCACCATAACCACCTCCTGGTGCTGCTGGATTGCCATGGGAACACCTCCTGATGGCCAAATCTTGCCCCTGCACTGCACATCATGGAGTGCATGAGAGAGCATGTGTGATCCTTCCTGCTAGGGAGAGAAGCTTGCCATCATAAAGACCCGATGGATTTAAATTTTCTCAGCCAGCACAGCTGGGCTGGGGTGTATGCATGCCCATAGGTGAAGGGTAAGGCCATCTGTGAGCCTTTGTAAAAGAAACCCATGCAAAGAGTCCTTGCTGTACCCCTCAGATCAGCTTCCATCTATGCCTCTCAAGGACCCAGAATTATTTCTGATTCTGTTTTTCTACCTTAAGATTTTCTTTTCTTATATGATGGCTGCAAAGAATTGGAAATCTGCCCCACTGGCAACAGATTGAAGACTCCTGTGAGAGCCTTAGCTCAAATGCAAGCTACAGAACAACCATTAGAAAATAAATAGCTGAATCCCTGCCTGCCTCTTTTATGCCCATAGTCATAGCAGCCATATTGTCATTTTGGTTCTGCTTCCTCTGAGTACACATAAGAAAAGCTACCAGCATATGTTTATAGTCTCAGTCACACAGGTCAATGAAAATGAAGATTTTCGTGTGGTCTCTGCTCACTTTTCTTCAAATATTTTGAAGATTCTTATGGAGAAATATCTCCTATTGCTCTTATAGTATTGCTTCTTGATAATAATAGTTCCATTACTTTAAAATACCCTTTACCTTACAGTATGGATGCTAGAAACAAAACCAGAATGAATGTTCCCATGTCAAAATAAGTAGGAGTCAGTGCACTCCCCCATGAAAGGCAACACCAGTGAGGGAGAGCAGCACCATTATCTCCATTCTGCAAACAGGAACACAGAGAGGTGCAACTCATCCAACTGATGTTGCACAGAAACTGGGCATGGGGAGGCTCTGGAACTGAGTCAGTCTCAGCTCCTTGACTACAACCTAAGCAAGACATTTTATAGACACTTTCTCACACATCATGTGTGGTCCAGTCCTCTCAACCTTCTTGAGAAAAAGAGTCGCCAAATTCACTGAATGATGCCCTAAATAAGGGCTGGGTGGTTGTCTCTATGCCACGCTGCTGGGGAGAGAGACCAACAAGTATATTTGCTGTCCAAATGCATTACCATGGCATCTAAAAATTATAGCCAGGAATCCTGAGGTTCCTTGTTTTTAGTGTGGCCTTCAGGTTCTACTTAGTAATAAACACAGTCAATTGTTTTAGTATTCATAGTATGGATAATAGACTAATGGTAAGAGCACTCTGAATATGCGAAGCCAGAGAGATTTTCTCATTTATCTTTCTTAAGTTGGCCTCAGAAGATAAACAAAAAAACGGAAAAAAAATATAACTCAAAACAGTGGAAATATTCTGCAACTCTAGAAGAAAGATGATGTTGTCCAAGATTTTTAAATGCACCTATTAATTTCAGATGACTCAGTTTTCCTGTGTCCAAATTGAGATCTCTAAGCAATTTGTTTTCTAAAAATGAGGCTTCTTCAACCTGCCTCATTTTGGATTCCCAGGAATCAAGTGTTGGAAATCATTAATAGTTTTGAAAACTGAGGACACTTCATCAGTGTGCTGTGACTACAGCACTTGAATGGGATTTAGGAAATTTGGATTTAGTCGTAGCTCTGCCACAGACCTATGGCGTGGTCTTAAACAAGCCAGACAATCTGTCTGAGATTCAGTTTTCTTTTTTCCTCTACATCATTAATACCCTAAGGGCCCAGTGTTGATGGCTGTCTCTTTCTACAATATCTATCACAATAGCCTCTTTGTTCTGCAAGATTAATCACAATTAGTAAACAACAATGCAGCTCTGCACCTAATTAAAAGTTAGAGAATTACTTAGGTAGGTTTGATAGACCTCACCAAGCTTTGCCCTGTGATGGCTGCAGAGCTATCTGTATGAAACTTATCTAGATAGTACTGGTTAAAAAATATGAACAACTGCTGCAGTCCCATTTTAGGACTGTGGTATAAGTACTAGTAGGTACTCAATATGAGTAGTAAAGATTTTCTCTCCATTAGGCAGATTAGCAGGGAGAAGACTATGAAAGACTGAAAAAGCAGAAGGGGCAATGGCATATGCTGCCTCAGCATCAAACTTGCATTTATCCAAGCCTACAGAAAGCTGTCTGTACAGAGCCCAATAACCCTGTCTCTAATGGGGCAAAGAATAAGCTTTGGGACATGTGTGCATATGGCGCTCTGTCCCAGTTTGAGGCCCATTTTCCTCCTGAGATGAATGGGGAGGGAGAAGCATCCCCATAATTGATAGTTCTTGGTGATTTGTTTTTTGTGAAGTGTCCTGTCATTTTTTTGAAACCATTTTGATGTTTCTGCTCTTCCAGCCCTTATCCAGAGAGGGGATGGAGGAAAGATGGGCTGAAGAAAAGTCTACCTACTCAATGCTGCCTTCTTATCAGTCCTTGCTAGCAAGAGTTTCTTTCAGTAAACTCAGGTTTCTGAGATCAATGGGAAAATCTGAAGCAATCGAAATTAAACTTTTATGGAAGAGGATCAAGCTAGGGAACATTTAGGCAGGCTGGATGTATACAAATATATGGGACTTGATGGCATTCTTCCATGAGTGCTGAGAGAGTTGCCCCATGTCCCTGAAAGGCCATTCTCCATTATCCCTGAAAGGTCATGGTGGTCAGTGAAGGCTTGGAAGAAAGAAAATGTCATTCTTATCTTCAAGAAGGACAAGAAGGAGGGTCCAGGGAACTACAGGCCAGTCCACCTAACCTCCATCTCTGGGGAAGTGCAGGAGCAAGTAATCTTGAAAAACACTTACAGATATGCAAAGGATAAGGTGACTAGAAGTAGCTCTAGAAGTAGCTGGTGTGGATTTATGAAGAAGTCCTGATAACCTGATACCTGATAACCACCTGTGATTAAGTGCCTGGCTTGGGGGATGACGTGAGAGGTGTGGATATTTCTTGTCTTGGCTTTAATGCTGTCTCCCAAAATACCTTCATTGACAAACTGATGAAGTATGGATTAGATAGTCAGTGTGGTAGACTGAAAACTGCCAGAACTGCTCAGCTGAAAGAGTTGTAATCAGCATGAAAAAGTCCAGCTAGATGACAGTCACCAGTGGTATACCCAGGGCTTGATATTGGCACCAATACTGTTTAACATCTTCATTAATGACCTGGATGCTGGGATACAGTGCACCTTCTGCAAGCTTGCAGATGATACAAAACTCGATCAAATGGTGTACACTCCAAGTAGTTGTGGTGCCATTCAGAAGGACCTCAGCAGGTTAGAAAAACGAACTGACAGGAACCTTATGAAGTTCAAAACCCATAAAAGCTAAGTCCTGCACATGGGGAGGAGAAACCCCATGCACCAGTGTGTGCTGGGGGATAACCAGCTGGAAAGTAGGTGAGCAGACAAGAACCTGGAAGTCTTGTTGAACACCACCGTGGACATGAGCCAGTAAAGTACCGTTGTGATAAGACCAACAACCTCCTGAGCCGCATTAGGCAGAATGTCACCAGCAGGTCAAAGGAGGTGATCCTTCCTCACCACTCTGGACACATCTGGAGTCCAGTACTGGGCTGCCCGGGACAAGAAAGCCATGGACATACTGGAGCAAGTCCGGCAAAGGGACATGAAAATTATTAAAGGATTTTGAGCATCTCTACTATGAGGAAAGGAGCAGAGAAGACTTGGGGGATCTTAACATTGCCTAAAAATACCTGATGGGACGGTGCAAAGGCGAAAGAGGCAGGCTCTTCTCAGCAGTAGCTGGTGTCAGGATGAGAGGCAATGGATTAAAATTAAATTATAGGAAATTCCATTTAAACATAAGAGAAAAAAATTCGTACTGGAAGGATTGAACACTGGAACAGCTTATCCAGGTAAGTTGTGGAGTCTGCATCCCTGGAGATTCTTAAAAACTGACTGGAACAACCCAGAGCAACCTGCTGTAGTTGATCCTGCTTTGAGCAGGGAGTTGGACTAAATGATCTCCAAAGGTTCCTTCTACCTCACCAGTCCTGTGATTCTGTGACAGGAGAGGAGAATGACCTTATGAAATTTGCCATGCTCCTTCAATGTAACTTTCTCTATCCAGCAAGTCTACAGTTTTCACTGGGATATGTTTTTTGCTTTGTTAATTTATTACTATTATTAAATTAAATTATTATCACAATTTATTGATGATAGCAGAAGTAGGCCAGTTGGAAAAGATTCCCCAGATATCAGTGGTTATTTGAATTCTGATCATGTTTTCAGTTTGCTGGGTATAAGGCCTGTTATACTCCAGAAGTGAAGTTCATGTGACCCTCAGTTGCTGCTGAGGTTGTGATGGACCACTTTTTCAATCTTGTTTATCACTGTTCAGATGCATCTTGAAGCCAACGCCTTACCTGCATGGTGACAGAGTCAAAACTGATACAGGGTGAGAAAATAGCTCTGTCTGCATCCAGAAGTGTTTCATCATGGGTCTGCTCCTGCTGCTTTTCACTATCCTCCCTGCCAGGAGACTGTTTCTCTCACAAGCTTCAGGAAAAACAATCTGGAATTGTAAAGCACAATGGTTTAAACAATACCAGGTTGTTATGACTGAGGAGGGTTAGAGAGGGCTCAGATGACCAGCTCTGCTGGCAGGTCAAGGGGGTTGGAGCTTTTGGCTGGAAGTGGTTATACGCAGCTAGGGAGTTGGTGAGGAGCAGTGGTCTCTTCCAGCTGCCTCAAATGGAGGGTATTCAGACCCTCAGGGCTAATTCCTCCTAAATGCTTCTCTGTAACCTCTTCCACCAAAATAGAGTTTAATCTCTTTACACAAGATGCAGAAGCTTATAAAGAGTCTCCTTCAACAGGGCAGGCTTATGGAAAACAGCAGTCAAAATAATGACTGCAAAGATAAAAATTTCAGTATTTTAAATCCTGTATCAATTTCTTCTGACCTTCAGTAGAGAGGCTTGAATGCACAAAATTGCTAGCCAGTGCTCTGATGAATTTAAACAGGTGATTTAGGATGAAGAAAATATGAGCTGGCAAATTGCTCATCTCTTTTGTTATTTTTTTTTCTGAGGACTAATATTAGGACTGGTGCTTCCTGGAGTGAAGCAAGGTGCTGTGTTAACAGATGCAGAATTACTGGAAGAAACTTTGGAAATAGCCTATATGTGCCAAGTTGTTACAGCTGTGCCTCTCTCCTGAGCTACTATCTTAATCTCTGGAAACTCTGTTTTCTTTTACAACACAGACAGGGTTCCAGGTGTGGTGACTGGAAAAGAAAACCACCAAACTGAGAAATTAAGGTAAGCAAGACAGACATGAGTCTGCAGAGAGCTTGGGACCATAGCTCCATGACATGTGAAGTGACCTATTCACTTCATTGAGATATTTATTCAGCATCTTCCTGGGGCTGATACTGAAAAGTCAGTGTTAGTCATTGTGATGTTCCTGTAAGAGAGGAAGAGGATAATGCCAGATAACCCCATTTCAATACCAGGCACATCTTTTGTGGTGTCATGAGTCAGTAACATTTAGGAAGAGCCATGATATATTACCCTGCTCTGCCTCTTTCAGGGTCAGGAAGAGACTGAGCTCAGTGTGTGCCTTGACACTCCAGAAGAGCAGATGTATTGGTCAGAGCTGGGTCATTCATAGGATGTTATGGCTGAACATGGATGAGTCTTATAACCCCTCTTGTCTCCACCTCTCCAGGCAGAACTGCCCCTCTCAGATCAGCTAGTCAATAGTTTATCTTAGCTATAATATCAAACCACAAAAGGGAGATCTGAGCAGCTTGAAACATAACATGAAAACATTTTTATCAGATGAATAGCCTATTGCAAATGATATGTCACATTGGCACCCCCAGCTGGAAGCCAGTGGTAGGAATGACATGCGATGTTGTAACACACCAAATACTGAAGCCTTTGAAATCCTGAGATGGTCTTGAGAACCCCCTGACCAGCAGCTCAAAACACAGAATCACAAAATGGTTGAGGTTGGAAAGGATCTCTGGAGGTCATCTTGCCCAAACCCTCCCATTCAAGCAGAGCCACCCAGAGCTGGTTGTGTAGGACCATGTCCAGATGGCTTTCAAATATCTCCAAAGATGGAAGCTTTATAACTTCCCTGGGCATTGTTTGTCAGTGCTCAGTCACCTCCACAGTGAAAAAGTGTTTCCTGATGTTCAGGCAGAACCTCCTGTGTTTCAGTTTGTGCCTGTTGCCTCTGGTGCTGTCACTGGGGATTATTGAAAAGAGCCTAGTTCCATTCTCTTTGCACCCTCTGTTTGGGTATTTTTAGGCATTGATGAGATTCCCCTTGAGCCTTCTCATTTTCAGGCTGAACAGTCCCAGCTCTCTCTGTCTTTCCTCACAGAAGAAATGCTCCAGTTCCTTAAACATCTTTGTTGCAGCCCTTTGCTAAACTCTTTCCAATATGTCCACTGCTGAGGGGAGGGGAAGGACCACATCCCTCTTGCCTGCTAGCAATACTTTTTCTAATGCACCCCAGAATACCATTAGCTGCCTTTGCTGCAAGGGCACATTGCTGGCTCGTGTTCAACTTAGTGTTCACTAGGACCGCTGGGCCTTTTCCACCAAGCTTCTTTCTAGCTGGTGTGTACTTGTGCATGGGGTTGTTCCTTCTCAGGTGCAGGACTTTGCACTTCTTCCTGTTGAACTTCACAAGGCTCCGTCAGCCCGTTTCTTCAGCCTATCAAGGTCCCTCTGGCTGGCAACATAACCCTCTGGCTTATTAGTCATGCCTCCCAGTTTAGTGTCATCAGCAAACTTGCTGGGAGTACATTCTGTCCTGTCATCCAGATCATTAACAAAGATGCTGGAGAGGACTGGACCCAATATTGACCCCTGAGGTACACCACTAGTTACTGGCCTCCAACTAGACTGATCACCACCCTCCAGACCAGGCAGTTCAGACACTTTTCCATTCTTTATAAGCTTGTCCCTTATGTGGGAGAGTGTCGAACACTTTACTGAAGTCTAGGCTGATAATGTCCATTGGTCTCTCCTTGCCTACCAAGTCAGTCATCTAATCATAGAAACTTCTCAAGTTGATCAACCATACCAACCCTTGGTGAAGCCACGCTGACTACTCCTGATGGCTTTCTTGTCCTTCATGTGCCTGGAAATGGCGTACAGAATTAGTTGCTCCATTACCTTCCCAAGGATAGAGGTGAGGCTGACTGACCTGTAGTACCCTGGGTCCTCCTCCTTGCACAAGGAAATAGTTGCTCAGATTTGCACCCATTTTTAGGCCTATAAAAGTCTAAAATGTCAGTGTTTTTATCACCATATTTTTTTTGCTTTGTGTGGCACAAAGACACTAAAACTGAAAGACTTGGCTCAAAACCAGCTTTTCATATGGGGGAGACTGGTCTTCTAACTGTGTTGTTGGCACGTCCTGAGTTGTGCCCAACACCTTTTGCCTAATTATCCATTTGCCCAAACTGGATTCCTGGAGTCTTTCCACCTGAGATGTGCTCGTGACAAACACCATCACAATCTAGAAAAGTTAATCTGAAAGAACATTGTCATTTTTTTTATATACCACTCTTCATAGGTAGGTTCTTTCCTCTACATGCTGCTTAACTTTCATATTAGGTCAGATCACCCATGTCTCTAGTCTGTTGCAGGCTCCAGGCATCGGCCAGTTCCTTCCCTATCAGAGGACCGTGGGAGCTTCTTCCTCCTGGCCCAGGCTATAGTGGAATTAGGCAATTATGTGGTTCCAAGAAGACCAGGGGATCTGTGTCTGTGCTGAGCATGGTGCTGCTGATGGCAGAGAAGCAGGTGTTATTGAAATGGCAGATTAAAAGCAAGAGGAGGACTTTCTTCTCTCTCTCATGCTGTCTCGTTTTCTTTCAGCTCAAGCTCTGCTGTGTGGCTAATCAAGAGAGGGAGTAGCAGAGAGATCATCTGGACAAACAGATCCTGATATTTGATTTGGATGATGACAGCGAAAACGTCTTACCTTGCTTTAGTGGCCAAGTGACCAACCCCTACTGCCCAGCCTTCTGTACACTACAGACTGGCCACAATGTGCTGGTGTGCTCAAAGTCACCACAAAGGTCTCAGCCTCGCAGCTGCCTTTGAGCAGTGCTCCAGCAAGGGAGAGGATGAGAGTGTGTGTGTTTGCTTGCAGGCGAGGGAATGAGGTTGGAAGGAGCAGTCCCGCAGAGAATGGGGGAGTTTCTGCTTCTGGCAAAAAGTTTGAATTCTTCGCCAAAGCTTGTCACCACCTTCCAAAGCACTGGTCTGCTCTCTCTCTCTCTCTCTCCCATGCTGGTATTTGGCCCCTGCCTTCTTTCCTCAGCTGCTGAGAAGCTCCTCCTGACTTTTGCAGAGGAAAGGAGATCCTGGCTTGGGTCTCGACACCCTCCTGAGCTGGAAGGGAAGCTGCTCAGGTGTCCGGGGTGTGTTGGACTTGTCACCCTTGCTGCCATGTGCCCTTTTGCAGGTCTCCTCAGCTCCCATGGGAATATGGACACCTCCTTGGGTATTTAAATCCATTTCATGTGCTAGATATTGTGCTGGTGAGGGCTGCCATCTCATAGAATCATAGAATGGTTAGAGTTGGAAGGGACCTTAAAGACTATCTAGTTCCAACTCCTCTGCCATGAGCAGGGACCAGGTTGCTCAAAGCGCCATCCAGGCTGACCTTGAACACCTCCAGGGATGGGGCATCCACAGCTTCCCTGGGCAACCTGTTTCAGTGTCTCACCAGCCTCATGGTAAAGACTTTATTCCTAATATCTAATCTGAATCTCCCCTCTTTCAGTTTAAAAGCATTACCCTTCATCCTATTACTACACTCCCTGATAAAGGGTCACTCCCTGTCTTTCCTATAGGCCCTCTTTACATACTGGAAGGCTGCTATATAAGGTTTCCCTGGAGCCTTCTCTTCTCCAATCAGCTTTTCTCAGCAGCACCTGGTCAAAAAATGTGGGAGCTGCTTAGGAGCAGAGCTCGGGAGGGCAATAGATGTTCTCAGGGCGAAAGAGCTGCTCAGCCCTTGGAGTCAGGAGTCTGGCAGACGAGGGAGCCAGCTTGAGCTCTGCAAAGAGGAAGGAACTATTTTCCATGTTTAAAATGTACTTAACCTAAGAAGTGGATGCAGACCATTCTGAATTAGCCTGAGATTTGGGTGGAGTTCTGGGTGATTATTTTTTTTCTTTATAGGAGGAGCTACCAGAAGGTAGGGTAAGTTATAGGGTGTGTACACTCTCTTTCTTTGTAAAGGGCTATATCTAGCCTTATAAAATGTTTGTATTAGTAAATTGGGTAGTATTCTTCCCTTTGGTGTATGTTTTCTTTATCTCTAATTCCCTATCCCATTAAGGCATTGGGTTTAGCTATTTCAAGACATACATAGGCATAGATATGCGTGCATAGATACGGGCATATGCTGTCTCCTTTTTTGCTTTTGTCATTTGGTGGTATTATAGTTACTCTGAATGAAAATCCTTTAAGAGATGTTCCAAGAGAAATGAAGATGTTCCAATTAAACTAAAAAACAAATGCAAATGACATTTAGGTTGAGTAGGATTGTCCAGTAGAAACAATGATTTGACCCCCTGCATGTATCTTGGAAAAACTGATCTATGCTATTCTTTGATCCGGGATGCGATATCATTATTTTGAAGTTACATATTGTTAGGGTTTTTTTTTTTCTTTGTTTTACAGAGAAGATGTATTTCTCACAGAAACTTTTCAGAGGAGCAATCAATAGACAGAATGAATTGTCTATTGTTAGATCTGAAATGCATGTCTGTAGGCAGTACATTTTTTCACTCTATGCTGCTCTAACAAGCATCATGGTTGAATCATAATAAACATTTGATCCCCCTATCAAAAACACATATACACACACAAACAAACACATTTTACTCCACCTTCAGTGTCTTTGACAGCATAAAATTTAAATACCTGAAGCAATTTATACAGTAGTTATAATACAAAATCCATAGTCAGACCACCAGAATTCAAATATCTAAGCCTTTAAAGAAATGGAAAATAGCCAGGCAGCATGCAGTTGTGTAAATGCTCCATTATTTTTGCTTTCCTTGCATTCGGAAAGAATGTGTAAAAAAAAAAAATAAAAAATCCCTCCTCATCTACTATATCCCCACCTGTAAAGCATGCTTGCAAATTATTTCAATGTGCATATCATTACTGGGGATTAGATTTTCATATATGCATATCAGTCTCTTCCTTCCTCCCCATACTGCTTCCTTGCTTCTGCTTAGGAAACAGGTCTGGCGCAGGTGGTGGGGACTGCTTCTCTGATGCTCATTGTTTTCAGCATGGCTATGGAAGAATTAAGAGGGCACTCTCTGCATTCACACTGAGTCAGGGTTAACGGAAATCATCACTTCCACCAAAAATCTAGACTGGAACTCAACTGCCTTCCCAGAGAATATGGGGGACCCTGGTGGGTTCCTGATGCTCCCTTAACAAGAGCTTGCTACACAGTTACACTCCTACCCCCTCTCCCTATAGTGATAATTAAATATACTAACTAGCTAATAGTTGGTGTTGAATCCTATTGAATCATTTTCCCAAGCCATACAAGTGAAAATACTTCGGTCGTGATGAAAAGCTCAGTTCTTTAAACCAGCTTCAGTTAAATCAGCCTGCTGGTTAGCCCTGTGTATTCCTCTGCTGTAAAACCCACTCATCTTTACATTTCTGTTTTGATGTGGGGACCTCTTCATTATGATCTCATTAAAAAAAGTTTTTACTTACTCAGTTTGAAGGTGCACAACCGTCAGGCCTGTGACCCATAAGGGTGTAAACACTGGCTGCTCGTTTCTAAATCCTACCTAGGTGTAAGTTTTTTGCTTAAATGTATCTGAAATTTGACATTTCAAAGCACAGCCTTTTGTAAACTAGAGGGAACTGAAACTGTTAGACTTGCAATCTGGAATCTGTTAGATCTACAGGGAATGTACTTCTCTCTTCTGCGTTCCCAGATTTACAGACAGTCCTCAAAAAGAGAACTGGGTTGAACCATTGAGGATTATGGTAGCAGCACCTAGAGATCCACATGGTGAAAAGCTCTGTAACAACACCTGGTAACTGTAAGTCCTTAGAGGTACAGTTTAAGCCGGCAAAGAGAGGAGAAAGAAAGACATAGAGAAATGAAGTACTTTTCCCAGGATGATACCAAACCGTGGTGGCAGAACCAGCCTTTAATCCCAGGTTTTGTGATTTCTAGTCCAGTGTCCCATGATGTGTCACGCTGCCCCCTAACACTTGTGGAATGCTTTTCTTTCTATATTGCTGCTTATCTCCCTCTGTCTATATAGACACGTCTATATTTAACACACAGACAGGGTTCTCTATATATGTGGATAATTCTCTATGCATTTAGTAATTTGTCATACATACCACATTTCAAACAATGTAAATATTTTAAATACTTCATTCAAAATAGTATCTGTGTAATTTTCTCCTTTAGAAATATCCAGAATGTCACACACTTTTCCTTCCAATTTTGAAAAGTTCTTTCTTGCCTGCAGAGAAAGAGGCACTGATATTGAAATTTCCACAAAGAGTTTGTCCCTTGAGTGTTCTTACAGGCATTTGTGCTGAAGAGATGTTAACATGAGCAGCATTTTACATGAAATATAGTCCCAATGCTCAGAGTTGTGCTGCTTGATGCTTGCGACACTGCAGCTCCCTACGTTTTCCAGCCCTCTGAGGAACCCTGCAGCAGAAAAAAGGAAACCAGGACTCAATATTTGGATTTAAAACAAAACAAAACAAGCAGAGGAAATAACACTTCAAGGTTTTTGTTTTAATTGTGACGCAGGAGGGGGGAAATTAATTTGGTTTGGGACCACTTTAAATCAACTTTAGTCCTGTGTGGCTAGACCAGTCTTAGCTTGTGGTGAGGACACAGGCAGGTGGGTGCTGACCTCCACCACTCTGTTATCCTTGATGCAAACCCTCCCAGCCCCTCACTGGGGGGTGAGCCATCTCCTCAAAGTGGGCAGGGGGCCTTCTCTTTGCACTCTGACAGTGAGGAGCTCCCCTTCCAGGGATGGGGAGTGTCCCCTGACCCGGGGCCGGGTCGGGCTTCACTCAGGCTGGCAGAGTGCTCCCAAGGTGATCCGCAGGTGTTATGGAAATGCTGCTTTTTATTGCTGCAGGTATGGGTAGAGATTAACCACCCCACCTGGCAATGGAACTGAAGTGAAGCCTCCTTCCCCACCTCTGATCTTAGATCAAAAGCTTCATCCCTGCCTGCCGCACCCTGCTCCTGCAAGGAGCCCTGCTGGCAGGGTGATGCCAGGGGCATCCAGATGGCACGGCCACCCCAGCGGTCCTGGCTCTTGAGGGGCAGCCTGGCATTGACAGCTCTTGCAAACACCTACTATGGCTCTCGGTGCTGCAGGAGGGCAGAGAGGAGGGGGAGGAGGAGGAGGACATTCTGGAGAGGAGGTGGGAAAAGGAGGGAACAACAGAAAATGCCACACCAGGATGTGTTTTCCACAGATGTTAAAAACCAGGAGCATCTCTACTAATTGCAGCAAGCTTGGCAGAAATGAAGCCTAATAGGCCTCCTTCATATGATTGTATGACTAAACACCAGATGCCCTAAAGGCACAAACTGACAAGGCTGTGTAAATCTTCAATAAAGTGTCTGTGATCTTTCTGACAGGGAGAGGATGTTGAAGGGCAGCCCCCAGAGCAGCCATCCTCCTGGGGGACAGAAACTGGTGGGGAAGGGGTGGAAGTGTCGGGACTGCAAGTTAAAAAAAAACAGTATCAAAATCAAATTTTATGACAAAGATGCCCTTGAGACTGCATTTTCATAAAAAAACCCATTTTCTTTTTCTGGAAAAGTGTCAAAGTTCCAAATGCTTTCTTCCTTTTTTTGCTCCCCTAGCACAGCACTCCTGTCCACTGTCATGAAGAGAACCGGATACTTTACGAATGGTCTTGATGCCTCATGGGAGGAGAGAGTTATTTTGGATTTATCCAAGAGTGTTGTAAACCACATGGCCTTTCTCTCTCCAGCCTTATCTTTGAAATGTCTCAAGAGACATCTTATTTTTATGACTGCTCAAGGACTGTAAGCCTGAGGAGCTGCTTTTGGGAATGCATATGATCCCTGTCACATCAAATGACTGCATCGTAATGTTAGCGCTGTCTGTTGAACGCAAAGTAGCTGCTGGGTCCCAGCTCTCCATCTGCAGTTCCACAAAATCCAGGATTTTGAATCTGAAATTTTCTTTTCAGTATTTCCAATAGTTTGAAACTGTTTATTAAGAGGGTTAATGTATGATATTTTACCTCCATGTGTTCTGTGGTCAGGAAAACATATAGAGATTGCTCTTGAGAAATTTTTATCTGTGGTTGTGGTTAATGTGCACGATTGCCTCTGGGAACATCGTGGTACCGTGCCAATGATTCTTAGTGTTCCAAAGCACAGTAAAACTTTACAATTTTAAATCACTGGCACAATACCTTTTTAGGTTATGTCAGAAACACAAGGTATCAGTTTCAATAAAGTTGCAGCATTTTTTTTTTATGTTTAAATTTATTGCTACCATGAGAACAGTAATCTACAATATATCTGCAAGTCAAAAATTAAGAAATTAACGTTGTAGAAATGAAACGTTTAGGGATTTTCTCCCTGTTTGAGAATGTCACAAATCAGAGATTTGAGTTTTTTAAAGACAGAATTTTCTGATGGACAAATTCCATGGAAAGATGAGTGACTAACATTATTATCAGGACAAATCTGGGGAATTAGAGGATGGTCAGAATAAGAAATCAAGCAAGTGTGTACTGGCAATACTTTGATGAGTTACTGTACATGTGAGTGAAATTTTGATGGCTTGTGATAACAATCCTGTCTTTTGGAAGATAAAATCGCAGGGTGTTTCTGTGAAGCTGATGTATGATTCAGCCTCCTTGACCCGCTAGCGGACTTAAATATGACAGAGCACATCACTAAGCATCTGTGGAGGAAAGAAATACTTTTCGTAAAGTCATATTCCTCTTTGGTGACGGTCACTGTCAGGCTTTCAAGTTTGTTCTGGCTCTCCTCAATAAAGAAATAGCTCACAAAAATGTTACTGCAATGTCAAATGATAACTGGTTGATCTAATTTTCCAAACTACCTCACCTATTTTTCACTGTGAGCTTGGTTACTCATTTTAGTTATCATTTATTTCTGTTTCACACAGACCTACGTTATGCTGCTGTATGTCAGTGGCAACCTTGATGTCAGGAATGATTACTCTTGTACCTGTGAGTCTAAATGTTAGAGGTTAATTGAACATGTCTCTAATGCTTGCTTTTCTCATGTTGTTATCCAGAGTTATGGTCCCAAGTTGAAAGGGACATAATCTAGGAAAAGAGAGCAGTCTGGGAGGGATGACTTCACAGGAATACTTATTTTCTGAAATACGAAAGCAGTTTGGTAATGTAGGAGAAGCAGTAGGCTGGATGACTGGGGTTTGTGTATTAATGACTAAGTGCGTATCACACCAAAGGTCATTCATTTCATGTACCCCACAAATATGCAAGTCTCACTCCGCCTGATAGTGACTAGTAGCAACTCTTCTTGTTTTGTCTCCATCATCTGGGCTTGTGACTGTTGTGGGGAGGCCTCAGTTCTATGATTTTGTTCCTGCTGATGTAGTTATTGCACAGCTAATAGTCATGATTCTCCAGGGGCTGAACGAATTGCAGTAGATGGGAGAAACTGCTTCTACAACAGCCAGCTCTGTAACCTGACTGCTCTGCCTTTCTCACCAACAGGCGACAGTTTGGATAAGCACAACTCTGGTGAATGAGCAGGAGGATGTTTCATCTGGGGTGACGCAGAGGTCTATAAATTTTAGCTAAGACCACAAAAGGTGAGTCCGCTCACTGAAATTGTAATTTCAAAAGTGAATCCCACCAAGTGCAATACCAAATACTTCCAGCCAAATCATAGTTTGGAAATGACTAACAAGCCCAGTGTCTACATCTGAGAAACCTGAGTGAGGACATTATAAGCAAGTGTTAGCAGGTTATCTTTCCTTCTAAACTGGCAAACCTGTTTGAATCTAACCTTAGGGTAAGGAAAAAACTTAGCATAAAGGTGACTATTTCACCTTGTGACATAAGAACCCTCTGGCAAGGGGGTGATGCATAAGCAGGTCATCACAATACATGTGGATGTTACTGCGAGATAACCGATGTCCTAAGTGTAGCAAACAGCAGTGTTACTGCCTTTGATCAGTTACAGACTTAGATGCAGTAAGGCAAGTGCCCATTTGCTCCACATGAAGGCAATGTCACATCACACTTACTGTAACCCCATGTACCCAAGCACATCATAACCCAACCTCTATGGAGCAAAACCAACCATGATTAAAAAAACTTGAGTGGGAGAGTCGTCTTATAAAATTGTCCCTGCCACAGTCAGAGAAAAGGAAGACTTATATTACACAAATCTAAAGAGACATCCTCTCTTTCCTTCCTTGGAAGCACTGTTTCTTTGCTACTAATGCTGACTCAGCTGAACACTAGCTAACTGTATGCTTTGCTTCCCAGTGAGGGATGACTCTCAACAGCATACAGATCTCTACCCTAGAAAATTTGGTTTTGTTTTGGTTTGGTTTGGTTTGGTTTTTTTTGTTTGTTTGGGTTTTTTTGTTTGGTTTTTTTTGTTTGTTTTTTTAACAGAAAGTATCATCTTCTTAACTCGTATTTCAAACCCTTTCTGACACATGAAAGGTAAAATTTCTTAGAGTTGCATCTGTGTTAGGCTCAGTATGGCCAGAGCCTGACCCTGAGCACCAATAAGTTAAAGGAGTGCTGAGTGAAAGGCAACTCTTTTCCCTTGTCTCCCTTCTCTGACTAGATATTACTATGTCTTGTTGTGGAGATACCACAGTACAAGCTTAAAGATGTGCCTTATTTCCTTAAGTCTGGGAAGAGAACTTATCCTGGAGTTAGGCACTTCCCCTCAAATAACTGTATGGACAAATGGGATCTGAGTGAACAATCCAGGATTTAAAAATAAATAATACTCCTTACTAAAATATCCATACTGCATCAATAATTGAATAAAAACAGGCTTATCAAAGTGTAAATTCTTTTCCTCAGTTGTTAGAAAAGGGTTTGCTTTCCATTTGAATCCTGTGCTGCTATCACAGAATCACAGAATTGTCAGAGTTGGAAGGGACCTCTAGAGATCATCTAGTCCAACTCCCCTGCCAAAGCAGGATTGCCCAGAGCACATCACTCAGGACTGCATCCAGGCGGGTCTTGAAGATCTCCAGAGAAGGGGACTCCACAACCTCCCTGGGCAGCCTGTTCCAGGGCTCTGTCACCCTCACCCTAAAGAAGTTCTTCCTCATATTTGAATGGAACTTCCTATGTTCCAGCTTGTGCCCTTTTCCCCTTGTCCTATCGCTGGAAACCACTGAAAAGAGTCCGTCTCCAACATTCTGTACCCCACCCTTTAGATACTTATACACATAAATAAGGTCTCTCAGCCTTCGCATGTCCAGTCTAAAGAGTCCCAGCTCCTTGAGCCTTTTTTTTTATTATTAAAAATGTCTTTATTGAAAGTATTTCTATAAGGCTCGGGAGACTTGGCAATCATTTTTATTGCATTGATCAGTTCCACTTGCATACAAATTGCTCTGTTTGAATTGACTGCTGCAACACATCTTTTTAATATAAACTGTTCCATTGGTTCTGACATAAATAACATTCAGAGTGCTTCAAATCATAAAAACAGCGGTTTTGGTGATTCTTACCAGAATCTACTACGTATCAGACAACAACAACAAGCAAACAAACAAAATGTAACTGTAAGGATCTGTGAAACAATTAGCTTTTAGAAATTTTTGTCATCCTGGCTTTGGCAGCCCCCATTTCTCTGTTATATCCTTAATGTCCACATTTTGCACATGTTGTTGCATTCATGAAAAAAAATGAAGAAAATAATAATCCTTCTAATAAATCTAATGCAGCTAATCAGAGTAAAAAAGAAGAAGAAAATGAAGGAAAAAATGCATTCAGCTATTTTATTTTTGTTTTGAACTTTTATTCTGGGAGGGAGGGTTTGTTGCCTTAGCGGTTTGACTGCCTTTCTGCTCAAGTGGAGTATTAACTACATGCTTCCAGGACACACCTGTTCTACTGCAAACATACCTGCTGCTTTTAGGACAGCTTGGCTAAACTGCAGCTTATCTGGAAACTGCATGTGTCAGTCATGGTGCTGTGCTTGAATGCAGCGGTGCGGTCTGCTCTTCCGGAGAACGTTTCAGGAGCCCACATCTTCTCAATCTGCACTCCAGTTCCTTAATTTCTGAATTATCATCAGCAATGGTTTTAAGGTAGGTCTCTATTTCTGTCCTTCCACTCAGACATCCCTTACATGTATGGCAAGCCTCACGTTTGCGTACTAACCACTGCCTGGGGTTACCTATGGTTCTCCAAAACCCTGCAGTTAGGCAACACACCCTAATTTCCTTGGCTGCCAGTCAGAGCTCACCAACAGGAGCCTAGAAGCAAGGTTCAGCTGAGATTTGCTGAAACAAGGGTGTTTTGATACAATGGGCTCCAGTTTGTAATAGAAGTTACTGAAACTGAGGTATAAAGATAAAAGTGCTTTCCAAGGGAGTGTGAATCCAGTTCAACCGTGTTGGAAGAGATACAGCTGTCATGTGTCTGTGTTTTGCTGATCTTGTCACATTTTCTGACTGGAAATATCACTCCTTCTGGACTGCTGAACATCTAGAAATTTAGGCCAAATGGACATGTATTTTTCAGATCCTGTCTGGACAGACTTTCTGGATAGAGAAAGAAGACACAGCTGGGAAATCTGAATCCTAGGCAGATGTTCTGCCCAAGTATAGTGTCCAACACAAGGAAGGTGGTTAAAGGCCTCTGAACATGCAGTATGCTGCATGGGCAGAAGCATTTTTGCCCAGACTTAGGGAAGTCCTAGAAAGAAAAGTCATTGTGGTTGTGGACACTAAAAAAGAGAGAAATAAAGAAAAACATTCACTGTCAGCTCTCTAGCTGTATGTTCATGTATTGGCCTTGGTTTCCTAGACAGATTTTATACTAAAACCTGGGGCATATTGATTATATGTCCTTGCCCTACAACTGTGGTGGTCTCTTCTTTGTTGCTCAGCAGCATCTATGGAGATTTGATGTGCCTAAGACTCCTAAATGCCTGCATTTCTTGCACAAATTGGAAGAAAGCCTGATGCCACATTGCTGCATTTTGCGTAAAAAGACTCAGTAGGTTTGGGGTTGGTTGGTTGGTTTTTTTTTTCACTTTTAAAAAAGGCTATTTAAATCAACAGGGGGTGGCCCATATTTCCTTAGACTGCAGAGGGATGGATGAATGGATGGCATTTGTTTCTTCCCAAGTGTTTGGGGTTTTTCTTTTAAGTAGAGAAAAGGAGAAAAATAAAACAAATATTCTCACCCATCTGTCAGCAGTCCATTAGCAAACAAGTCCTTGGCAGGAGGGAAAGGTAAAGCATTTACCATTCTCTAACGTGGACAGCAGGGCAGAAGCAACACTGGTTGGCTTGTGGCAGCAGCAGCATGTCATCTCATGCTGGATCTATTCCTTCGGCAACAGCCAGCTTGATGGTTCTTTTTCCTTCCTCCCCAATGTTGACTGAAATTTCCCTTTGCATACAATGCAGTGTCACGGAGTGAGTGAGATTCCACATCTCCTGCCAGTGCTAGGTTTATCTGATTATCTCTCAAAGAGCAAGCTACTTTCCAAGAAAACCTCCCCACACGTAGCCTTGACATTCTTTGCAGAACTTGCCTCACTCATACTTTCCTTGTCTCACCAGAAATCTGTTACTATCTGTTTGCTTCCTCATGCTTCAAGCAGACTCAGGAGAAGCCAGAGAGCAGTGAGGCTGCCCTCTCCAAGCAGCTCTGGCCAGCTTGCCTTTGTCTCCTCAGCTAGCACGTTCTAATAACAGTTTAGATGCTCCTATCCAGATTGTGGAAAATTTCTGTGAAAAATGGAAAAGTATGATCAGCTTCAATTATGGACTACAGTGACAGGATGGGGAAAACGAAGCTGGTTTTCTATTTGCATTATGCTCCATGGAGACAGCAAAGCTTTACCAGGGCTTGGTTGAATAATGAGCTGCTAAACAGGAACCCTGCATATCACTTTACAAACAGTTCCTCACAGAATTTGTATTAATTATCCTATTCCTTCTGATTAGATTCAGCTGATTTCTCACTCACTCTCACATGACTTTGTGCAAGGCTCTATGATGCCTTGTGAGAACAGCAATGACACATCCATGCTGATATAGTCATTAGATAGCCTGAGAACTCACACTTCTCGGTCCTTTGCTTGCAAACAGACACTGCTATGATGGAGTGAAGGTCTTTGTTCTTGTAAAAATTGCTGCAAATCTGCAGTGCAGATTGTCAGGGGGAAATGGCCAGAGTGTCAAATCTACTGTTCAAAGATGTGCATAATCTCAAAATGATGGGGTATGGTTATGAAGTTTTATTCTCATTACAGATTTGGTTATGCAAACATTAGCAGTTATAACTTTCTCAGTTTTTTATTTTTTACTCTCTGTCTGGTGTTGCCCTGTCTCGTGTGGCAACCGGGCAGGAGATGGATTCCGTATTGCTGAATGGCTATAAGCCTGCAGCAAGAAGGAAGGAGAGAGGAGGACTTTCCTGGGAACTTAGAGATGATAACAAAGGAACCCATGTTTTTTTTCAGGACACAGGATACAAAAAGAGCTTGAATAAGAAGAAAACAGCAAAAGAAATATTCAAATGCAGAGTGTTGGATTGGTGCCGCCTTTACCTTTTTGCTCAGTAGCTCCAGGGTTTGTGTGAATTACATTTATCATTGTCTTCCCAAATGGTTATGAAATGGCCAGACATAAAGAAGGGAAGGGAAGGGAAGGGAAGGGAAGGGAAGGGAAGGGAAGGGAAGGGAAGGGAAGGGAAGGGAAGGGAAGGGAAGAGAGGTAGAGGTAGAAGTGCATGTCATTGACGCATGTTCCTGGGGCATACAGAATACACTTGCTGCCCAGAGACCATGAACACACCAGAAGCACTCACAGCTTGGAGTTCGCTTCAGAGGTGCTGGTAGTCCTGCTGTGTCTGGATAGGAAGCAACATAGCTGCATCATTGCAGTCCTGCTGGTGAAAATCTAATAATCTAATAGTTTAAGTTTGGTGCCTTGCCCTTGTGGGTCTAAGCTGTTATACCCATTGAGGAGAGTGCTAGCATGTCTGTCTTGCATCAGACCCACTGAATCACACTGTGTGGCAAAGTCAAGACATTTCCAAAGTTTATGTTTCCCTTAACAATGAAAGTTTCACTGGTTACCTCTTCTGAACCTCTCCTGGTGGGCTCCCAACTCATTGCTGTTGCAGAGGAACAGGAGAGCAGAGCTTGGCTGTGAGCTTGAGGAGGACTGTACCCTGCCAGGGCTCTTCAACTCTCCTGCTCTCTGAAGGAGTGCTGGTGCTTCTTTTAGAGTCTTCCAGGCTTGAGGATAGGTACCACACTGTACTCTCTGTGGTTCAAATATTCTGAAACCAATTCTGGTTTCAAATAGCTTAGTCTCACATAACTGAGATAAAAATAAAGAAATGGTAGCATTTTACTTTGGCAGCTTTTAATAACAATTCTTTTATGCTAGCAAATATTGGTTTCATCCTCTGCCTGCGTATCAACATTTTTCTCTGAAACACTTTAGCTATAGCATAAGAAATGGAGTTTCTGCATTAACCAAGAACAACAAATGCAGTTGATGTGAACCTTTGCTTCACAGTGCTTCCTAAAACACAAACAGTTGTGGCACATACATCCTTTGTTTATAATCTCATCACTGTGTATATGGATTTCATTGTAAACTGTGTGATGTATCATTATGTCTCTTATAGTGTAGAAATAGTGTATAAAAATCAGATTGAGTCCTTTATTTATAGTTGTCAAGAACCAGATGACAGAAACATCTTCTGCTTGAAGTAGTGATTACTGTTAGTGTTTCCTGGAAACCCCTTTCATCAAACAGCAAGAATGTTTCTCGTCCTTAGCATCACATCTGCAATGTTAGAGCCAATAAAATGTCAATAACTCCATTATTATGAATCCCTGCTTTCAAGAATTAATAATTTCATAGATACTCACACAAAGACAGAAGCATTTGAAACTCAAATTTGGCATAAAAATTTGTAACCCTTGAGCAAAGCTCACTTTTGCAAAATGATCTCTCTAGTTTTGAATCTGAGAGGACTCTCAAGGTGCCTGCAATTTTTAATTTTTTTTTAGTCAGTTGTTTGGAAATGACACAATCTCATTTGCTATCTGGCAAGAGCTCATTTGTATGTCTGAATCTCTCAGTAGGGAAAAAATTGTATTTTACTTTGTCATGCATTCTTGCTTTTCTAATAGAGTTCTCTCTAGATGCCAAGGAAAGGGAGATGGTGAAGTCCAACTGGTACAGCAGAATCCCTCCCTCCTTTCCAAATTTATCCATTAAATATTCCAGCCTCCCATTGTTTAAAGCCCCTTTATATGTAACTGAGTAGTATGTGTAAGGAATACTATGCAGGAAAATATCATAACATAAAGAAACCAAAACCCCATGTAACTCCCCAAGCACTGGATTAAAGAAAGCCTAGTTTACTGTGGGTTTTGTTTTGAGTTTGAGCAACTTAATTTTTATAAAAATATGAACTGTAGCTGAAGTTTTTCTCATAGCTAGACATTTATAGTATCTTTTGCATTCTCTCTCTTCCTCTTGCCCTTTCTTTTCTCCCACGTAGATTTTAATTAGTTCTTTCTTTGCCTGTTTTAATGAATTTGGCTGAAATTCACATCTTTGACATCTCTTCCCTTCTTCCTTTTAGATTTTTTTCTTTTAAGTTGGTGAATAGGTTTGAAAAATACTGCCAGGTAGTCATATTTGCACATAATTAAAAACACACATACAGTGGAAGTACACAAACGTCATTAGCTTAGAAAAGCAGGTTTAAAAAAGCCCTCTGGCTCTCAGCTTTAATCTGACATTATCTCAGTTGTCCAAGAATGCTAAATAATCTAAGATCCTGCAATAATAGTGTGACTTTCTCGTCAATCATTGCACAATGATCTTTGGGCACCTATGCAAAATGTAAATAAACCAAAGTGCCAAATGTAAGGCAACATGCCCAGTTTCATTTTATTATGCAACTGGCAAGTTGCTAAATTACAGAAGTGTTGGTGAAGTTGAATTTGAACAGATGTGGGGTTTTTGTGGTGGCCTAAAATTTTGTCTCAAAATCCAGAACTTGGTAGTATTTGGAACGCCCATGCTGTTGTTGATGATGATGAAGGAGCACAGTGTGGTTTAACTTCTTCCAGCGACCTGACATCCCTTCTTTGCATTTCTGGACTGTTGGCTTAAATAATTCACTCATTCCAAACCCATGCACTTGCTTCCTCCCTCCTTGTTCACCTCTCCAAAGTATGAACAAACTTCCTGAAGTTATCACTTCGTATTTCAGCTTGTAAAACATGGTATTTCAGGACTTTTGCACAAACTGTCTTGGCTGCTGCTCCCGCTGTTAAGCCATGACATGATGGGTGCCCAGAATCCGAAATGCGAATGGAGGAAAGAAGCAGGCATTTGATACACCCATCCATGCACGTAGTGCTGCAATAGTCATCAGTCAAGTTGAATGTTAAACATTGCAGACTAGACAGCTTGAGTAGGAAGTGTATGCTTTCATGAGGAGTACTATTTAATCTCTTATTAAACCGATACAACTGGGTCAGAAACAACCAAAGTGAGTTCATGATTAATGTGCTAAGGGAAACCTACTCCAATCCTGACATAACAGTTACCCTTTTCCAGTTGAGGAAAGGGGCTAAATAAACTCTTCAGATTTCTGTGCATGGAACGTATCTCTTCTTTGAGTTGAAATGATGCTGTCTTAGAATTACAAATGTCTCTAAGACCATAATTTGTATTTGGATAGGCCTTTGTATTTCACAATGTACTGCAAGAGCATCTGCAATAAGAAATGTGGGCCAGCCAAGCCCAAAAGTCCCTGTCTCCCTGAGTACTGGCCACAGATAATACTTACCTGGCGTAGACCTGCACGCCATGCCAGGTCAGTTCTTTAATAATATGGAGAAAACAGAAAGTGGTATCACAGGTGGTCTTCAGATAACCTCAGTGAGAAGAGCCTGAAACAAAAAAACTGATTGAACAAAGTTTCTGAGCACTTTGGCATCAGAGCACTCACATGCTTAAACAAGCTGGATTCTCCTGTTAAGTGATGACTTCAAAAGGGAAAGAGACCACAGGGCATTTGAGTGCTGAGAAGGGTTCAAAATATATAGTAGGTCCCCTCTATGGCCTTCTACCAGAACAGAGGGTGCTTTAGGGACTAGTCTGGTGTTAACTGACACTCTTCATAGGACTCATACTTTTGGTAATGAATATTCCCTATTATTATCAGATCAGGGGAATTTGCCCTGTAAAAATAGATTCTGCTGCAAGACTGACAAGATACCTTTAGTATAATCAAGATCGATAACTCCAGACCTGGAGAACTGGGAGAAAGTGGAAAAGTCAAGGCAGTTGTTTAGTGGCTGATAAGTAAGTTGTGTTATGTCAGTGGCAGATAACAGTGCTCATCTTCTCCAGGAGTTTTGTAGCATGATGTGTCATCTGTTCTTGTCTGTAGAAATCACCCCAAAACCTGCATGAGATATTCTGCTCTTACATTTATTTCTGCTTGAATTATGCTGGTATAAAACTGGTGGAATAGAGAGGAGCATCAGGGAGTCTGTCATCAATGTCCATACCAATATGACAAACATTAAAAAGCTCCAATTCCTCAGTAGTGTAGAGAATGAGTGCTGCAGTGGATTGTATTTCTGGTACTATTACTACAGAGACTTGTAAGAAGCATACATGCTGGGGATAAAATGGGTATGGAATCACAGAAGCTAATGATAGAAAAAGGCCACTTATGTCAACTGCTACATTTCCCTGCTGATATAGGATTGTTCCCAATGAGATACAGTGTATTTTTAGTGCTTTGTCCAGTCTGGTTTTATATGTAAATAATAAAGATTGTCAGTCATAAAGGAGCCTGAAATAGTTTTGTTCTAGTTCTGTCCTCCTCTTCCCTCCCTCCTCCCCTCCCTAATTTCTTATTCAGGCTAAATGAGAACAGATCCATACTCTTTTCTTTTCTTTTCTTTTTTCTTTTCTTTTCTTTTCTTTTCTTTTCTTTTCTTTTCTTTTCTTTTCTTTTCTTT
>JAOQGH010000001.1:115760230-115771254 GCA_025769975.1 Gallinago jamesoni | reverse complement strand
CTTTTCTTTTCTTTTCTTTTCTTTTCTTTTCTTTTCTTTTCTTTTCTTTTCTTTTCTTTTCTTTTCTTTTCTCTCTTCTTCTTTATACTGTTTGACCCTCTTCATAGACAGGATTTCTCTGACCTGATTTTTTAAAAATTGTATTTGGACAGTTCAGTTTTATATTCTACTCTATCACAGGTCTAATCTAGGAGGCTCTTCAAAATGTGGATGCTCAGTTTGCCAGGAAAAAACCTACTTGCAAGTCAACCTGGAAAATAAATAATAAACACAGCAGTGATTTCTGCTCAGATAGCAACTGAACTGAAGCATTTGCATATGCTTTCCTGTTACTGTGTCTGACATTATATTATGAGTTGCTGAAGATATATTCACTGTCCACCTGTTCATTGTGCATGGCCTGCCAGAATAGTGAGCTAGGATGTGGTTTAGCTTGAAATCAAGTAGAAGCCATATCACACAAGAAAAAGCAATTTAAAAACAAGATAAAGCAGCCTTTTTAGTATAGAAATAGAAGTGCATAAGTGGTTCAGCATTTTCATATAAATACCCTTTCATGTTTGGGAGAGCTGTTTACCTTTTTTGACTTTGCGCCCTTAGAGAGTTGCATCTCAAGTGGACATTAACTGCTATGACAGCTTTCAGAAAACGAAGGTTTTGGCTTCGAACTCATCTGTATTAGGAAATAAACTTGTCCTCAGTGGTTTGTCATTGCACGTGCCAGCAAGTCAAGTGGAGAGGCTGAAGAATTACAGGTGAGATACTATTATCTTGATGAGCGAACAGCCCTCAGCATATTGTATCTTTGATCCATATGCAGTCACATCTCTGCTTCGAATCTGTTGAGTATAATACCTTCTAGTCAGTGAAACAATGGACAAATTAATGCCCTCTTTGTTCCTGATGGGAGAAACCCATCTAAACGGTAGCCTGAATGAGAACATAGAGAACAAAAAGACCTAGAGACTGAATTAATACCAGCCAAGCGTGCATGTCATGTCTGTAGCAAAAGAAATAGAGAGGGAGATGGAAAATGAGGACACACCAAAAATTACTTGGAGAGACCAAGGGAAAAAAGAACTTGTGTTATGGACTGTGTTGGCTGAAAAGAGTCTTGAAATAGAAACTGCGTCCTATTGTCTGTCCATGCTGAGTTCAGGGAAACAGGGGTCCTGACATCCTCTTTCAATAATCAGCCTTGCGCAAAGCACCCAGCTCCAGCACAAGCTTCATTTCCCAATAGAAACAACCCTCAAGGTACCCTATATTGGCTAACTGCTGTGGTTGGTTTGAGTTAAAAAAAAAATGCTGCTTTTTCCCAGAAGAAAAAAAAGGACAAAGCAAAAGGCAGTTACCTAATCCCTGTTATCCCTCAGCGACAGGCTGCAGTGTCCCACAACTTTGGGAAGCCCTCCCAGAAGCTGCTGAGAGCGAAATGGACCTCAGCCCTTACTTCAACTTATTCCTGATTTACTCCAGGGAGAGAAGAAACAGTCTCCAAGAGGATGAAGAAAATCTGTGCAAGGAGTAAAAATATCAGTGAGGGAGAGAAAAAATGTACTGGAAAATGAGGACTATTGGAGACAAGCTGCCATCAGCTTCCTTTGGAGACAGTATGACTGTATGACTTCATAATTTATAGGCCAAAGGACTTCAGGCATATAGGGTAATGAACAGGTAGTGACCCATCTCTTTCTGAGAACTGCTAGTGCTTGTTTCCTTCCTCTTGTGGTGTCAGCAGCACTCCGCTTCACCAGGCTCAGAAACATTCCCACAGTTGTTAGTGGACTTATCCTAGTGATATTTCAGCATGATATAGAAATACTGCTGTCTGTCTAAAGAAATGAAGCACAGAGGCTAAGTGCAGAACTCATCCTGCATGACTTTGTATGTCTCATCGAGACTCTAGTGTCAGAGAATCCACAGAGATGCTTCTTGGCCACAACTTGTCCGACTTTTTCAGGCATGTAAATGAGCTGAGACGTGCCACAGTGTCTGCCTCCCCATCAATGGTAAAGGGAATCCAAATAATTTTCTCATATGTAGGTGCTTACACTGTAGAGGGCTGAATTCACATGGGGCTCTTCCAGCCGAAACCTCTGCTTATCAGCAGGTGGGAACAGGGCTTGAAGCTGGAGCTGGGATCCTGGTCTCCCAGAAACCAGAACAGTAGCTATGAATTTATAGCTGTATGTAGTTCCTCATGTTTGTGTCACTGATTTCTGCATCTATAGTGAAATAGTCAGTTCATTCATTTATTTCTAATGAATACTTACTGATAGCCAGGTTCAGACAATCAGGAAAATCTGTGTCTTAGCAACAGAAAACATTGCTAAATTGAAAAATGGCCACCAACAACCTCACACTGTTGTCCTTCCATTCACAGGAGAATTGAATGTTTTAAAAATCAGTTCAGATTTGTGAAATGGCTTTTTTTTTTTTTATCTAATAGCTGCTGACCCAACTTTTTTGATAGATTGATATTTATTTTTCATCATCTTCCATATTGCCGTGCTACTTTAACAGCCTTCCTCCTTGACTTGCTGTTGCATGCCTGGCTTTCTGAGTGTGGTCTTTGGGGTTTACTAGTATCTTTCCCAAGAAATGTGTCTTTTGCTGCTTTCCTCCCATTGTGATTATAAGATGCATTCTTCAAATTGAGTCCTTGGGTCTTTATATGCTCTGTCTGTAACAAAGTCCTCCAAGTCCTCCAGATACCCTCAACTCTTTTTTTTTTTTTTTTCATTTTAACAACTCACTTCATAGCCCTCATGTTCCATTTTGTCTTCTATCACACAACGACCAACATTTTGATTTCTTCAGTGTATTTGTGTTTCCATGGTGAAGAGAATATTATTATCTTTTCTTGTAGCTTACCAGCCTTGAATGGTATAAGCTACAGATGACTTTTTAATCTGTTAGCATATTTTTCTGTCTTGAATCCTTTCTATTAAAGTGAAATACATTTTAAACCTAGGTGATTAGTAAATACCTGCACTTCAAGGCCAAATAAACTAGTAGTCTGACTTCCAGAAAATTTCACCGAGCTACCCTTAACCTGGGTTTAACATCTTGTATTTGCCTAAAGCATGTCTTCCAGAAAGGCACCTGGGCTTGAGATAAAGTATTCACCTTTTCATGTGGTAGTTTGTGCAAATAATTAATCATTATTTTAAAACTTTGTGCCTTATTTCTCATTTGAATTTTTCCAGATTTAAATCCCAGATATTGATTCATGTTTGGTTTCTGCTCGATTTAAGTACATAAGGTACTTACAATAAAACAGCATTCAGTCTTCCCTTTGACAGGCTAAACATACGGAGCTCTTCAAGTCTCTCACTCTATGCTCTTCCTGAGCCGGATCAGGGACGCGAATTGTGTCACACTCAGTGCACTACAGGGGAAGCAATGGGAGCAGAGAAACACCGTGCTTCATCAGGGCTTGGGCGAGAAGGAAAAAGAGGAAGGGAGGGGAGAGGAGACTAGCCAGGGCAGAAGACAGACAGATCCTTAGGCCAGCTGCAAAGAAAATCATCTGGGGATGAAACCAGGACTGTATGTGTGCCACGCTCTGTAGGTCACTCACCTGCTGTTCTGGAAAAGTGGCACGAGGCAGTGACTGCCTACAACATAACTAGTCTCTGGCTCTCTGAATCAGCTGGGGGTTTGACCCTAACAGGTCCAGAAATTCAACAAGCAGGGACAGGATCTACATTTCTCTGCAAATTTGGCCATCTAATCAGACAAAAGCATTTACTTTTCATCATAATATGCTCTAGCTTGAATAAAGAGACTGTGTTAGGGAGAAAAATAATGTTCATTCTCTTGAAAGGACTATTTTGTCAGTTATGTATCAAAAAGCATAAAGCCTATCTGGAAGAGTATTAAACCTCTACCTATACTCTCATATCAAAACAGTTTCATTTAAAAAATAATAAAGTGAAAACATTATCTCATTCCTATATATGTTGTTATTTTTAACGTGCTTGGGTATTTTGTTGCAGTTTTTTTTTTTTTTCAAATGTATTTGGGTTTAGTATTGTGCTTAAACAGGAACAATTACTATATGTTTTCAGATTTTTTAAAATTGCTCAGAAAACACAAGATTAAGAACAAAATTCATGCATAGTTCCCAGAGATGCAGTTCATGCAGTTCCCAGAGATGATTATAAAAGATCACTCCAAGGAAAGTACATTAGGGTGAGTAGGCCCAATTTGCAGGTTTAAGATTACAGTATTAAACTTTTAAATACCACATTGCCTCCTCTGAAATAGCTGCTGTGTGGTTAGTTCTGTGTCCTTGTAGAATTTTAAAGCAAACCCAAAAATGAGTTTGGTGAGCCTAGACAAATACCTTGAAGCATATGAGATTTTTCCAGGCTGGGCCAACTTGTTTTTTCTGGGTTGTATAGCAAGTCAGCTGTACCACATGAAATGTATAAATACGTGGAAAATTTTAAATATTGCCAAGACTGTTTGATGTGATAATCTGTCCCTCTTGACTGTTGTGAACACTTCCTATGTCTTGCATTTTCTTAAAGCAGGGTTTGATATATTTATCATAAGACCAGTGATTTGGAGCTTGAGAGGTAAGAAGCTCTTTACTCCCATCCATAGGTAAAAAGGGAAAGAACAAGCGTAGGATTACTTTTTTATCTAGCTAAGCACAAAGTGATTCGGAGAAGAGAAATGTCTTGCTACTACACTGTAGTAAACAGGAGGACATGCAGCTCCCACTTCTGCAGAGCTGCTATCTAGGGTTTCTCTTCTGCATAGCACAACATGTACTCAATGTGTGTTCACCTACAGCAGATGAACCAATATTATGGTTTGCTACCTCCAAGAACACTGACTTACATCCTTCTCCCTCCTCCTCTACTCATCATGCCCCATCCCCACTCTCTCCTGCATGGTCCTGACCCTTCCTTTGTGCTCTTCAGCTGCTGCCATGCATTAACTCAGCTCCTTTGGTCAGGAAAAAATTATACTTTTCTTTCTTTTTGATAGTTTACTTTTCTGCCTGGTCAGGGAATTGCACAGCGAGTCCAATGAGCCTCAGAGTTGATTTATGCTTTGTTATGAGGCTGGGCTCCTGCCTCCCCTTCCCTAGGAAGCAGCTGTTCCCCACTAACACTGCAGCCCAAAAATTCCCGGAGTAGCAGGGCAATGCTTGCTGGGCCTGCAGTCTGCCATAGGATCTGGTAATAGTTGCCAGAGAATTTTAGAAAAGCACTGGTACTTTCTCCTGAGGAGGCTGCTCCACCACAGGCTCTCCATGTTGGGTATCACATAAAATGCATCACAGCGGGTTTGGCCTTGGGGACCCAGATGACAGCACAGTACCTAAGGTGTCAAAGTACCTGGCCACCAAATGAAGAAAAAATCCCAGACAAATCTCAGGCTGTAAGTCTTGCAGCCAGGAGCTCCAAGGAGAGAAGCATCCTTTGCTCCCCTTGTTGGTGAATGCAGGGATAGCCCAAATAACTGTGCAAGACTTCACACAGACAAATGGCAGCAAGCTTCAGGCCAACTTTCCCAACTGGGAAATCATTGCAGCTAGAAATAAGATCCCCTTCAGTGGTGTCCAAAAACCTTCTGGGGTGGAAGAGTTTATTTCTAAGCCATAGAGAGCCCTTGCAAGCTTCCTACTTGCTCTGAGCACCAGGAGAACTGACCACTGGGAAGATGGACATGAGTGGTAAAGGGACTGCTGAGCATTGGCATGTGGAAGATGGCAAGATGCACATGGATGGCGTGTAGAAGCTGCATTCACTTGTTAGGCACCCACACATGGAATGTGTGAAATTAAGTTAACAGACTGCTGCTAAAGGTGGCCCAGGGAAACCTGTTATTCATTCATACAGAGAGGCTATGCTTTCCCAGGCTGATGCTGTCTTCCCTTTTCTCCCCTCTTTAAAGCTTTTTTCCTTACTTCATGTTCAGGTTTGTGAGAGGGGAACAGCTGCCTATACAGGACACAGGAGAAGGAATATCTTCTGCCTGCTGCTCAGCTGCAAGTAAGAATTGTTCTTAGGAAGGATTCTCATGTCTTAGATGGTCAGGTGCAACCTTCACTGCACAGTTGTATGCTCCTTGGCATGCAGGACCTTATAGAACTTCACCTTTATGAACTTAACTTGCATTAGCCTGTGCTGAGTTCCACAAGAGATTCTTTACTGCTGGGGACTTTTGTTACAAGATTAGACAGATGTCTGTTTGGTATAGAGAGTTGTGCCTTCTCTAAATAATAGAAAACGATAGACCAATGATTCCTGAGGAATCACCCAGCCTACATTTCTGCTTTTCTTTGCTGCTTTATTAAGAGACTAAAGTCTGGAGGAAAAAATCTGGTTGATAATATTAAATACTTTCCTGTAAAGGTTTGATTTATTGCTTTACGAACCTCTCACAGCTTTTCTGGACTTCTAGAGACTCTACTGCTGCTATCTGAGGAAATTTAGGATTACTTCATTATTTCAGGCTACTTTTAAGTAGTATCTCATGTATTACATTGGAATAAAACTGAATGCATATATACCAAAGATCAGAAATCAAACTGTTGGCACTGACTCAGGCAGTTCTCAGTACAAACTAACTCTTAGGATGAGAGTTTATGATTTCCTGCTTTGGTATTTTCATTGCCCCAGATGGCATGGTGTTCAGTCTCTCTCCTAGTTCATTGAGAAACATGAAAAATCCCTCCTACTTAATTTTCATTTTCTCCCTTTTCTCTACCCTTACTAATGTGGCTCCTGAAAAAGTGCTGAAATCTAGAAAGCAAAAAAAACATAATATCAAATTTTCAACTGTTCATACCAATTGATTTAGAAATGTTTTGTGTATCCAAAGGCATGTATAATATGTAGTCTTTTGACTAGCGCTCATTAGCTATTTCAAAGGCTGCCCTTGCTTTCTTTGGCCTGGCCTTGAAAAGATGTGGTCTGGGTCTGGGCACAATAACTGTGTTATTAGAACTAAACAAGACATCTCAAGTCTCTAGTATCTGTTATAGCTGAAGTCAGTGGATGGCACAAGGGCTTTGTTTTCCTTTGCAACTAGGAGGTCAGAAAGTTGTCTTCCACATAAGGCAATTAGAGAAGTTCTCCTCTAAATACCTGTTATTTGGTATCTAAAGACCAGCTGATAAATTCATAACCACCAACAAGACTATTACAGTGAAACATGTAATGCTCCTTCGGATATGACATATGCGTAGTCAGTAAATTCAACAGCTCAAACACCTTCTCCCAGTGCTAGCTCTGCTCTATTCCAGTTGGCTCCTTCAATACGGTTTTTGCAATATGCCAGCTATTTCATTTACAGCACAGAGGTGTATGCCTGAACATATTTGCAGGCCAGGAGGGAATTTTGGCTGGAGAGATTTATCTTTTTGGAACAGGGAGTCAGAAAAATCCTGTGTGGAGTTGGCAGCGGTGGCTTGGTATGGGTTAAGGTGCCAATTCAGCCGTACTCAGCCTCTGACGGGTGGCAGGTAAGTGCTTTGCTGAGCAAGTTCCTGGGTCACCTCTGAAGTCAGCCCTGCTTGTAAAGGCACTCTGTGTCTCCCGTGCAGATTTGGCATATGTGTGCAGGCTGGTACATGTATAAAACAAAGCATCTGATGGAAGTGAAAGTGGCAGAATAAGAAAGGACTATGTGACTATGTTTTTCAGAAACAATGTTTCCAGCTATCCTGGATATGCCCATTTTGTAGTTGGGGTTTTTTTTGTTTGGTTGGTTTATTTGTTCTTTTTTTTTTTCCTTAAACAGTATAGGAAGTGAGAGGAGAGAAGACAACAACATGTTTTTTGTTGATGTTAAGTTCAGCTTGTGGATGAAAAGTCTGGCCCAGGTTTCAGCTTTCACAGGAGGTTTGAGAAGTCTGTACCCCGTTCTATGAAAAGTGACTGAATTTTGGAAGTTTATCTCAATTTCACATAAATTTGAATAACCTAGAAATTTAACTCAAGTTACAACAAAATTTTAAAGAGATTTTGGATTCAGGGGGTACTTCCTTTTATAGAGCCTCTTCCAGGCAGATTCCACATGCATTCAGGAAAGAGTTTAAGCTGTTCAACTGTCATTTTGTAAGTATTTTTAAAGAGGTTGTCCTCCTCTTTTTCCCTAGGCAATAATTGCATTTCCAGTAGAGAGAAGCCCCAGTTGAGGATATGTAGATCCACAAGTAGAGCACTTCAGTTCAGTTTTACAGGAGCAATAAGTGAACTAAAGCACTGAAGTGAATTACTACCAAAATCAACTTACAGTAAGCCATTATTAACTTCTTCAGTGAATAGAGCCAAAAAAAGATATAATTTAAACTACCACTGCTTTCCCCCAACTTTTCTCCATCACATTCCAATATTATTCTCTTATAATCTCTCTAAAAGTATAGATGACTCAAAAATAAAGTTTGGTAAGCACAGTCATATGCTTTTCATCAATATTTTATTTTGAAACATGGTGAAGATTTGTGTTATACAATGAAAAATATTTCTCTCTAAACATCATTTTCTAATGGACTTTTTTATGTCCCATAAAATGTGCTAATTTTTACTTGTCCTCTGCTGTCAATGAAACAAACTATTATTTCTTTCCGCAGAACCAAACTCCAAACAAGAATGTCTGGAATATCAAGAGTAACGACGTACAAAGTCCCTTCTGGCCCCAGCTTCTATTGAAAAATAATTGGATAAATTGGTGATGCTTACATTTCATCTAGCCTGCCACTGTGAGTAATTCCATGGTGCCTTCTTGGCCAAAGCTCAGCCATTTAAGCACTTGGTGAAAATCTATTTGGATGGACTGAGTATAGGAATATGTCAGATAGTAGTAGAGTACGAATGAAAGCTCTTTGGACTGGCATTGCATAAATTGTCACAGCACCTAATACTGGGCAAACGGCATCCTGACTGTGACTTCAAGCTTCTGCTGCAGTGTAAATAATAAACTATGAGGATGTTAACCATAAAATTAAAGCTGGCCTAGATACAAACCATAATGTGATGGACAAGAGAATTCAGATGGTGGAATAGGCCCTTGTGTGGTGTAAATTACCATGGTACCATGTGATGTCAGTGAAGCTACAATTTACCCAAAGAACTATCTCTTTGCTTTGCCAAGAAATCACGATATGGGCTGTCACATCTCAGAATGGATTAATGAACCAGAACAAAACAGATGTCAGCTTGACAATGCTCTCATTGGGATCTCAATTTGCTACAAATTTTTAATAGGAAACAATTAATAGAAAAGGGATAATTTTTTTTTCTTCCAAATCCTTCAAATAGTTATTCTAAAACATGTATGAGCTTTTTTTGGTCTTTGCATTCATTTGTTTTCCAGTTACTTTTCCTTCTGTTCCTTTTTCCTGCCTTGTTGATGGGTTTTGAAAAAGTTTTTCACATATTCTCAGACTTTTAGATCATCAAAGGATAAAGAGAGGTGGGAGAGGACTGCAAGACAGATGCACCATAGAGGAAGCCAGGCTGAGATGAGACCAAGGAGTAGGGCCAGTGAGAGGTGGAGACTGGTGGAGTCCCTGGTGGGGTTGCTGCCCTAAGTAAGTCACTTTGCACAGCTGGCTCTTGTGCTGATTTATTCTGTCTTGAAAGTGAAGCCCACAACTTGGGAGGGAGGGAGGGAATCATAAACAAGGAGAGAGAAAACAACTAATTGCGGGTAATGATACAGTTGAGTGCCTATGGGTAAGAATCAGGGGGAGGGCCAGTAAGGCCGATATTGTGGTGGGAGTCCATTACAGACCACCCAACCAGGATGTAGAAGTAGATGAAATGTTCTACAAGCAGCTAGCAGAGGTCTCAAGATCGCTTGCCCTTGTCCTGGTGGGAGACTTCAACCTACCAGATATCAGCTGGGAACACAATACAGCTGAGAGGGAACAGTCTAGAAGGTTCCTGGAATGTGTCGGGGATAACTTCCTGACACAGCTGGTGAGAGAGCCAACTAGGGAAGGAGCACTGCTAGATTTGGTGTTTGAAAATAGAGAAAGACTTGTGAGGGATGTGATGGTTGGAGGCCGTCTGGGGAAAAGTGACCACGAAATGATAAAGTTTTCGATTCTCAGGGAGGCGAGAAGGGGAACCAGCAGGACTGCCATCATGGACTTTGGAGGGCAGACTTTGGTCTTTTCTAGTCTGCTTGACAGAGTCCCTTGGGAGGCAGCTCTGAAGGGAAAGGGAGTGCAGGAAGGCTGGATGTTTTTCTAGGAGGAAGTCTTAAAAGCCCAAACGCAGGCCATCCCTGTACACTGTAAAGCGAGCCATCGGGGGAAGAGACCGGCCTGGCTGAACAAAGAGACAGGGTCACAGCTCAGGGAAAAAATGAGAGTTCATGGCCTTTTGAAAAAGGGGCAGGTCACTCAGAAAGATTATAAAGGTGTAGCAAAGTTATGTAGGGAAAAGATTAGAAAGGCCAAAGCCCAGCTTGAACTTAACCTGGCCTTGGATGTTAAAAACAACAAAAAGAATTTCTATAAATATATTAGTAGCAAGAGGAGGACTTGAGACAGACTCCATCCACTACTGGATATGGGAGGTAACATAGTGACAAAGGATGAGGAGAAGGCTGAGGTGCTGAATGCCTTTTTTGCCTCAGTCTTTAGTAGCAGAATAGGGTGTCCCCCGAGTACCCAGACCCCTGAGCCAGCAGATAAGGGCAGGGAGCAGAATGAAGCCCCATAATCCAAAGGGAGGTGATGAGGGACCTGCTCCAGCACCTAGACACAAACAAGTCTATGGGCCCAGATGGGATTCTCACCCAAGGGTTCTGAGGGAGCTGGTGGAAGTGCTTGCAGAGCCACTCTCCATCATTTGCCAGCAGTCCTGGCAAACTGGGGAGGTCCCAGCTGACTGGCCTCTAGCAAATGTGACGCCTGTCCACAAGAAGGGTCAGAAGGATGATCCGGGGAATTACAGGCCTGTCAGGCTGACCTCGGTGCCTGGGAAGGTCATGGAACAGATCATCCTGAGTGCCATTATGCAGCACATGAAGGACGCCCAGGT
>JAOQGH010000001.1:115726897-115760130 GCA_025769975.1 Gallinago jamesoni | reverse complement strand
TCGCAGATGACACCAAGCTGGGTGGCAGTGTTGACCTGCTGGAGGGTAGAGAGGCTTTGCAGAGGGATCTGGACAGGTTGGATCCATGAGCTGAGATCAACAGGATGATGTTCAACAAGGCCAAGTGCCGGGTCCTGCACTTAGGTCACAACAACCCCAGGCAGTGCTACAGGCTTGGGGAAGAATGGCTGGAAAGCTTCCTGGCGGAAAAGGATCTGGGGGTGCTGGTCGACAGCAGGCTGAACATGAGCCAGCAGTATGCCCAGGTGGCCAAGAAGGCCAACAGCATCTTGGCCTGTATCAGGAACAGCGGGGTGAGTAGGGCCTGAGGGGTCATCATCCCCCTGTACTCGGCACTGGTGACACCTCACCTCGAGTACTGTGTCCAGTTTTGGGTGCCTTACCACAAAAAAGACATTGAGGTGCTGGAGTGGGTCCAGAAAAGGGCAATGAAGCTGGTGAGGGGTTTGGAGAGTAAGTCTTATGAGGAGAGGCTGAGGGAGCTGGGGTTGTTCAGTCTGGAGAAGAGGAAGCTGAGGGGAGACCTTATCATGCTCTATAACTTCTTGAAGGGGGGTTGTAGAGAGGTGGGGGTCAGTCTTGTCTCCCAGGTCACCGGAGATAGGACAAGGGGAAACAGCCTCAAGTTGAGCCAGGGGAGGTTTAGATTGGATATTAGGAAACATTTCTTCACCGAAAGGGTTATCAAGCATTGGAATGGGCTGCCCAGGGAAGTGCTTGAGGCGCCATCCCTGAAGGCGTTCAAAAGACAGGTTGACATGGTCCTCAGGAATATGGTTTAGTATTTTTTATTTCCTATTTCTTATTTATTTTTCTGTCTCAGGTTGATGGTTGGACAAGATGATCTTTAAGGTCCCTTCCAACCTAGACAATTCTATCATTCTATGATTCTAAAAGGTGGAGATTTTAACCAAAGCCAGTGCATGAGCAGCAGTTCTCTAGGGCTCCCCATTGCTTAATGAAGTAAGAGCATGAACTTTAGAAGGAGATGGCCTCTTTCTCCTGCTGTTTAGGAAGTAAAAGTGAATAACAATGTCTTACGTGGAATCACCTCATTGCTTCCTCTTGTCTTCTTGAGCAGGCACTTATTTCCTTGTGTATAGTTGATTTGAAAAATCTTTTTTTTGGTAGCTTGAAGTTTGTTTATTTTTTAACAAACTCTCCTGTAAGGAAGTATCACATGGTGACACGCACATCTGTCAGCCAGAGAACTTACCCGTTAAGGGCTGTAAGACATGAAGCTTTGCCTGTTCATGCCTAAGGTGTGTGTGCGTTGGCTGACAGACTGTGGTATGTGCTGTTGCTTATTCAGGGCAGTCTGAAAAGGGGGTATCTTGACTTAACCCTGGCAACAGGGTAACTGCTGAGAGAGAAGCAGGAGAATCGGAAAGGATAAGTGTTGTCTAGAGTGAAGCATTCTCAGACAGCCCCATGACTTCATATGAACTTGTCACAAGCAGAGTCATTATTTTGGACAGAAACACAGCCAAGGCGAAGTTGTGGTCTGAGCTCTAGACACTACTCCAACATAGATATATGAATTTTTTTCTCTACCCAAATAAATGAATACATAAAAACAAAACACACACCAAAACTGTAAAACCCAATGACTCAGTCTGATTAATGCAGAAACTGGAAGGTCAGTTTATGGTGCTCCTCATGCACATGAATGCAAACGATCCTCATGTTCTGATAATGAGAAACGTATTTCAAACATAGAGGAATCCCATATTTCATGAGACTTCAAATGCAACCACAGTTCTTCATCAGTGCTATCTTTTGGTAATATACTGATTCTGACTTCCTGAGACTCTGCCCTCTCTTCATAAACATCTCTTATTTCATTTCTATAGCTGTAATTCTGCTTCCTGGAAAAGGGTCTTTCCCTGAAAGAGGTCTACAGACACCTTCCAGATAATAATCTGGGAAGAAGCATGCGAGCAGCCCAGATGTCCCTGAGATGTCATGAGTAGATCAGTTTCTACAAGGGTTTGAGAGATTGGAGATGGTCTTTTCATCAGGAGAGGATAAGACCTTTGTCAAAACAAGACAGATGCCATAGATTAACCCACTTGGTGCTGAGGAGGTGTCCTCTCAGAGAAGGAGACAGTCCTACAGTTAGAAGACAGACTGTGTAAAAGGACATGTAAAAGTAGCAGCCAGGTGGCTGAAACTGTTGTTTATGCTTCATGAGACCTGTAAAGAAACAGGGTAGTGTCTCTTGGCATGGAATGAATAAAGAAGCTGAAAATGCGATTTTGGGGTGGGAAAAGAGCTCGCAACAATGACGTTGTAAAAACAAACCCCCTAAAATGTAACATGCTGAAGTTCAGTGCTGCTTTTTGTGAAACCAGAGAGAGATGATCTTACAAAAACAAGTGCTTGTTGAGGTTGCTGTTGTATGGAACTGGCGTGTGATGTTTTTCTAGCAGCCTCTCTTCACTGTCATCAGAGTGCAATTTCTCTAGAGTCACTGTGGGATGCAACAGATTTCTTGGAAAAGAAGGCTGTGTTGACACCCACAGGCTAGTAATGTTTTCACAAGAAGGAACATGACTTTACATTTGACTCTCTTGAAAAGAGATTAGCAACACTGTGATTTATAAGAATTGCCAGGGTTTGAGGTTGTTTTTTCCCCCTCTCTCTGAATCTAAGCTTCAGCAGGTAGGTGTTAAATGAGTGAAGCATTTCTGGCAAGATTTATGTGCCCATACAGTAGAATGGGAGTTGAAATCTGACAGTCTAAAGGAGGGGGAGTAACTGACAAATAGAGGGGGTGGAAAAGGCAGATTGGCTTGGATTCTTTCTTTTCCTTTGCAGTCAAAACCCTTTCAGATTCTTCACTCTTCAGTTGAAAATTTCATTTGCACGGACATTTCCCTTCCCTGTCCTTTTGTTCTAGCGATAAACATCGGTCCACAACATGTATGTGGAAAGCAAATGCAGTCAAGACTAAACCTCCTTGAAAGAATGTCTTTCCTAGAAACAGAAGACAAGCATTTTCTCTAGAAATGAGATCTCTTCAATGATGTAGTTCTCCTAGAAGAAAGAAGCTCCTTCTCGCTATCAAGTCTCACAGTTAAATATACAGTACTGGAAGAAAGTACCCTCATACAGTAGGGTATTTCAGCCTAAATAGTAACCAAAGCCTTTGCTTTCTGGAAAGAAGTATACTATTCTGTTTGGTTCTTTTGATCAAATGGGTGCTTGCAGCTGTGTTGGACAGCACATGATTGCTCTTGTAGGACCATGGTGGTTACCAATTCCGGGACTTCTTGACTGTTAGATGGGAAGCAACCTAGAGTCTGTAAGATGCCCAGAAGCTCAACACTTGATGGATGAGTAACAGATTACAAAATAAAAATGAGTGGGAATAGTTCCATTGGCCCTGTGATTCCTACTGAGCAATACTATAGCAATAGAAAATAGAGATATAGTTCAGATGATAATGGCATTCCTCTTATAGTAGAAGGGCACATTTTCAAAGAGACAGAAATATAGATGCAGAATAAACTACTGAATATATATTTAAATGTCAGAATTTATCTTAAGTATCTCAACCCACTTCTGTAAGATGTTCATCCTGAGCCATGTGTGGAAAATAAAGAAAAAAAAGAGTCACATTTGCCATTTGAGTCTTGTTTCTTTAGCCCATGAAGAACACAGACATATGGGTAATGAACTGGGTTTTATTGGTAGTAAAATCCAAATGTGCAATTGTGCCTATATTCTAACAGATTTGGAGTGTCCATCAGCCACAGAAACCTATCACTTCACACACAGAAATTTAGTAAATATGGGACACTTCAGAAGAAACACTTAGGCTGATGTCGTCTCTTTCTGATAGAGGTAAATCACAAAGCAATTTCCCACTGGTCCTAAGAAAAACACTGCACGTTAGCTACAGCTTGTATGTTTGTAAGGTGAATGGAGCTACCTGCTGCTTGGGACTACTGTTGGTAAAAACAGTAAGTACAATTGATCTGGAATCTTTTTTTTAATTCTCCTTTTCTGTGAAAACTATTAATATTTTAAAAATCCTAGTCCTCAGTGAGAAGAACATGAGAACTTTTGATGTTTCTCAGGAAAATGAGAAAGAGAAAAAAAATGAAGGTTTTCCTGAACAGAACTTCAGAACTTTCCTGAATCCCAGTTGCCTAGGGATTAAGCACTGATGTGAAATGGAGAAGCTATCAGGACCAAGTCCTTGTGCCACTGACTGGCACTTAATAAAACAGCATCAATGAGAGGCCATGAACTTGCTCCATCCTAAGAGGTGATGGTTTTTATAGCACTGTGTAGGATAGGGGAATCAGATTCAGGTCCCTATGTTGCCAAAAAAGTCCTACTTTGCTATGTCAGTGACTTAATCACTAGTGTCTTGGCTAAACGGAGCTGTTCTCTTTCTTTGGATGCAAGCAAGTTTTCTGATGAAAGCAAAACTGGTGTGTTTCTAAAAAAGATTTATGTTTTAACAAATCAACA
The DNA here is from genome assembly GCA_025769975.1 of Gallinago jamesoni. Lineage (NCBI taxonomy): Eukaryota > Metazoa > Chordata > Aves > Charadriiformes > Scolopacidae > Gallinago > Gallinago jamesoni. The sequence goes on along the minus strand of JAOQGH010000001.1, from coordinate 115,755,624 downwards.
TCTTCCAATAAAAAAGAAAAAGTGTGTATCACTGGAAAATTCCCAGCTAGCTCTACTGGTGAGTAAAGTTTTACTTTACAGATGGAGTTAATAATAGTTTATAAGCTAAAGTGAAAAGGATTTTGGGTGAGCTTCCTAAAGAGGAAGTGAGTCAGTGTCTCGGCAGGAAAGTGTTCCAGATAGGCAGGGCTGGAAAAGTTACAAAACAACCCCCAACGGCGTGGAGTCACAGGGAGTGGACAAGGGATTATTGCACTCCAGATTACAGAAAGCTGCTAACTAGTAGGGGGCCTTGCATACCCCCTCAACTCATGTGTCTTAAGGTATGGTCTTCTCCCGTCTCACAAGCTCAGAGCAGCTAAACTGAGTCATCCCAGGGAAGGCGTAATAGCTAAGGAAGAAGCAGGTGTTGCAGATGGGTGGGTGATTCAGTGGATGGTGTTATTCCTACTGAGTCAGTGCTGAAGCAGTTTGTAAGCAGGAAGTTGGGGACACTGTGTGGCTAGGAGATCTGCTTTCTAAATCCAGTGACATTCAAGGAGACAGTACGCTTTCCACAGGGTGACTTGTCTTCATTTGTTCTTGGGCACAGCATTTTCAAAAGCAAAAGCTATAGAGGCATTTTTAAGGTGACTTTCTGTGGCATTTACAGTCCTGAGACTCCAGGTCACCTTTGATCATGGAGTGGTATTTCCACATAAGGAAGGCATTTTTTGAAAACTGAAGCCTGGTATTCTTGTATTCTTCACAGCCCTTCCAGTGGTTCCTGGGGCCTCTGGGCTGGGCATTTAAACGAAACTCTTTTTAACAAGAGCTATGTATTTTTTTGTATTCTACAGGGCATCAGGAATGGTACTGGCACTCATCAGGTGTACTTAATGACCATGAAAAGCAAGCTCTCTGTGACCACCATGACATTTGAGGTGCCAATATTGTCTTATAGAAGAAAGGTGGAGCTGCTGCATCTCCTCTGACTTAATTGATTGCAAAAAAAAAAAGGAACAAACTTCGCAGAACACATCCTCTAATATCCATTACCAACTATGTGATCACAAGGCCCATATTACTTGCTTTCTGCTGTTCCCAAGCTCTCAAGTAACTTTTCAGAGCAGAGATGATATTTTCCTTCTCTCTGTATGTGTGTACACACACAAATAGAGATCAAAAATGCTTACATTGTACAGCACAGAGGAAAATGTTTAGACTTTGGAAGCCACTGCTGTTTCCCCTGTGCTTTTTGCTTTTGAGTGACTCTTTCCTCTTGCTGGAAGCAATACAGGTTTAGAAGATGGGTGAATTTTCCTTCCATTCTTCAGCAATTCAGCACTCAGAGCCTCTTTCTTTTCCTTTTATTCCATTACTTTTCCACTTGATCTTTTAAATTTCGTAGTATCTTTCCCTCCAGTAAACAAGATGAAAAATGATAATATAATTTCTGAATCCTGTGAGAAGAGCCACAAGCTCTGGTCCATATGGTGCCTGGGAGGATGGCAGATACTTCTGTGCATCTCTGCAATGTGACAAAATGGTCTTAAGATTTGGGTTGGCAGAAATGGCCTTCCAGTTTCTGGTGCAGGGAGCAATTTCTGGGGAGACCATATTTCCTGGGGACTAACACTTCACTTTGAATAAGTAGTCAACCATTCCTTACAGGCTGAGGAAAATGAACTGACATTTACGCTTGCTGTTTTGCATCCATTTTATTAACCATTGCTCTTGGGTTTTATCTGCTGAGACTTTCATCTATTTCCCCTGTGCCACCTCTTCTTCTCCCTTCACTGAGGGTCTCTGTGCCTGCACTAGCCCAGTGGATTCAGAGAACAGGTTGCAGATGGACTTCATTTCTGAAGTGCTGTGACACACACTTATTGTTGTGGGTTTTTTTCTAAGTAACTATTTTTGCTCTCGAAGGATTTAATTTTGGTTTTACTAAGAACAAAATAATCCAAACTGTCATTTGGGGAAAATTCATTGCAAAAATTTTTGCAAGGGAAATGTTGATGTTATGTTTATTTTAAAAAATTATATTGTTTTTTAAAATTATAGAGTTTCTAAAGTAGGAATGCTATAATCTCCATTGTCTAAGCACTGACCTGAATGGATTTGTCTTCCTGCCTTTCTGCTTTCTCTTTGTGTAGGTGGTCTGCTCAACATCCCAGAGAAAGTCTGTGTCAAAGCCTGAAACTGAACTGATTCCTCCTGAATGCTGTGCTGCTGCTTTAGCCACAGCACCATCCTTCTGCTAAATCACAAAAAGCAGTCATGTCCAACGCCAGCTGAGTCCCCACCGGGTAAAAATGAGAGTTTTGAGAGAAAGTAGCCAAGAGAGACCACCAGGATTCAGAGTCTTCCCACTATGGCCTCTACCTCTTGCTTCATCATTTTTATCACAGCCTTTCTTTTATAAATAAGGATAGACCTTTCTTATTTTCTAAAGGAATATCCTACTTCTAACTAAGTATAGAACATTTTTATTTCCAGAGAGGAACTGAAAGAAAATCCACCATATGGAGCAGGAATTAAGTTCAGTTACATAGTCCCCATCTCTGTGAAACGCAAATCAAACCTCAAATGGGATGCCATCTCCTTCACTCCTTGACCCCTTTCTAAACAAATTCAGAGTTGAATGACATAGCTTGAATTCATCTCAATTATTATTCAGAAAATCAAGTGAAGAGTAACATCATGTATCAATTAATTTTTCCTCATCCTCATCTCAGCACTGTTTTTCCACAGTGAAACAATTAATATAATCTCTGCTTTCACAAAGCTGCTCTATTGTAAAAGTATTCCTCAACTGCTTCCTATTGAGTTTAGCCCCAGTTGCTTTACTGAATGCCTTTATTAGTCAGCCATGGTGAGCAGAGCTGTGACTGAGAATTAGGCAGGAAAGTAAACTCTAATGAAGTAATAAACCATTATTTTTCATACCTGTAGGAAGCTCCTGATCCTCCTTGTTTTGCTTATAATATCAATATCTGTATTTATCTTTTTAATATAGGTCAGGAATGAAAAGATTTAGGAAAAAAAGAAGCGTTTGCTGTTATTTTTTAATATACACAACTTTGCTTGACTTGACAACCCGCTGTCTGAAGTCCTAACTTACAAGCCCTTTGAACCACTGGAAACACTCCTGGGTGGCTGAAAGAAAAAAAAATAAGGCACCAATTAAAAAAAATAGAGAAGAACTATGTTGATCATTAATTTGAATCACAGTGAGAGAAACAGTAAACAAAAGCCCTATGAACACTCTGCATCTGTAGCAAAAAATTATAGCCAGGGCACAGGGCAGGGAGCAGCTTTAGGCTTTGGATCTAAAATGTCCAGCACAGCAGGGCTCTGACCCTGAACTGCAGCTCCTTAATGTTGTGACAATGTACATAGAAAAACCTGCCTCCTAAACAGGTAACTGTGTCAGAACTGATGAGAAAGAAATGTCCTCAAAAGCAAGCTCTCTCCCTTGTTCCTATCCCCAGAGCTTTGGTCTGCTTTTACCCGGATTCTTCACGAAGGTTCAAAGAAATGGATGGCATTTCCCAGCACTAAAGCAGCTCCTCATGGGCAGCACAGGGAAGTTGTGCTACAGAATCGCAGGGAAGAGGTTTTGCCCCTGGGATAACCTTGGCAATAGACATCTGTGTTTTGGATATCTGGACTGAACTAGACTGCAAGACCTTTTTTGGAGTGCTGTGTCTGCTCTGACATCCTCTTCAAAATGAATGTGACCAAGTGGAGACAGTTCAAGGAGGGTGTGCAAAAAACTTAGATATGTGGAAAAATATGCATCACAAAGAGAGTTGAAGCTCCATTTGTTAAGTTTACTGATGAAGTCAGCAGATGGCTTGCTCATAGTTTATTAGCTCTTATGTAAAGAGAAGGTATTTGATATTGAAAGGTGATGTAAGCAAGACTGGACTTTTTTTTTTTTTCTCAAGGAATATTTTTACTTTAAACAGAAGTTACTTGGCTGAGGAGAGTTCATTCACATAAGAGGGAACAGTAATTCCCTTAGGGGTATTAAGCGATTGAATGGATGAAATACTGCAGATGTTATGCAGGAGATTAGAGTAGACAATCATGATGGTAACTCCTGGCCTTGAAACTTGACTGTTTCATAAAACTTCTGGGTGGAGGGATCATAACAGAATGCAGCACGGGATTTCAGAGATGCTTATAAAATCCTACCTCAGCATTCACTGAACGTGTCTGGAACAAGTACTATGCTGTCCCACGCATTCAGATTTGGCTCAAGAATGTTAAACTGAGCATAAAGCTAAATGACAACGTAGCAGAGAATAGGAGGGACGTCTGGTGATGTGGCATGAGTATTTAAGATCTTTACAAGCAGTTGTGGACAGAAGATAAGCAACATAATTCTTAATCACAGTGAGCCACACTCAGAGAGAAGGCAAATGTCATTGCAGAATAATGTGTCATCTGATGGCAGAAAATAACCCTCTTGTACTACTTTCAAAGGTTAGTTCAAAGCTTGTAGTCAGAATGTTATCAGGACCTTAGGTTTCAATATTTGTGTTAAGTAATGTTGTTCTCAAACCATTTTTAAGGTAGTAGTCACTTGTGGTAAGAGGGGGACAGGTGGTTCAAGAGACCTTTTCTTATTCCATACCTCTAAAATGTAATCATTGGATAAAAAGGAGGATTGTTATGTAAGGGGGCAGTGAGTAGATACAAAGATGTGCCAAAATCCAAGCTTGTGCAGGATGAGTTGTAGCTAATCTGTGTTCCTATGTCTTCTCGGCATCCATGCAAATTTGGGTTACAACTTGGACACTGAGCAGCATTGCGATTTCACAGTGCCCCCTAGTTGAATGGAGCTCAGCAGTGCAATGCCATCACCCCATTGTGCCTGCTGGCTACCCACTGAACCTCATATTGATTCTTCTCACTTTCCTGAGACCACTGTAACATGCTTACCTATGAGTGAGCTGTTTCCGAGGGATTGCTGGCTGTTCATGGTCATGTCACTGACTAGTACTACTGCTGCCAGGCCTCTAATCAAATAAAAAGTGAAACCCTGAGCATTACAATATAACAAGATTAAATGAAGTCTCAGAATACTGCACAAAGTATTTTCCATTACTGTCAGAGTTATGAAATTTCTGCTTCGTAGGAAATCTGAATGTATTTTTTCTTTTTGAAATGCAAACAGTTTCAAATGGTAAAATTCCCCATGGCTTTCAGCTAGTTCAACAGGGCAACAGCACAGAGAAAGGGGAAGGCATGTCACCTTGAGAAGTGAGACTGACCGTATGGTATTCTCTCTCAATGGCATGTTCTTATCTAGACCCCAGGATTTTTGCAAGTGAAGGAGAGACAGGTATTCATTGCAATGTCCCAGTTCCCCAGTTCTGTATTCATAAGTCCCCATGCTGTCAGTGGCTACATGCAGTATTTCCCTCATCACAGCAGAAGAGACAACGTTCAGGATCTTGCCAGTTCGTTTCCAGGAGGATGCTAGTTTGACACCGATACTCAGAGACAAGTATTTATTTGGGGCAACCCTGTTTATTTATCCTGTGTTGTTTTTCTTCCTGGATGAGTGGGAAAAAGCAAGAAGTTAATTTCCTTGTTGGGAAATGATGGTTGGACTTTTCAGTAAGATCGCTGCCTAAAAGAAGGTTTGGGTCCTGGTTTCTACCCAGGGTCACTTTTTTTTTAAAAAATTTTTTTATTCTGTATAATTGCTTTCTACTTACTTTCACTCTCTGACTAATTTTTAATAGAGCTGCAGCCAATAAGCACTCCAATGTTTTGATCTGCAACCTACCTCCAAGGAAGTCCTTAGGGACATGTATCAAGACATGTGGTCAGTGACTTGGGGATGGTTTGATTTCTTCAGTCATCATTAAATGGAAGGGATGCTGGGGATGCAAAGAAAGAAAATTGTTTCATTATTGGGTGTAGGGTGCTTAGTACATCATCAGCTTTTACCAAGTCTGTGATTTATAGCAGTTATTACTAGCTTCTCTTGCTGCATAAAGTTTACATATTGTCTCACCTTTGCCTAACTTTTCAGTTACAAAAACCATTGATCAAAATGGTCAAATGTATTATTACCATAAAGCATCAGATGTTTTATACTAAAAAGTTGCGTTGCTCTTCAGTTTAGATAGAGGCACACATCTGAACAAGAAAAAGGAAAGGGCTACATATTTTTTTAAATGTAAAGCCTGTATTATTGCAGAATTTAAAAGAAAAAAAGTCCACCAAAATAAAAGTTACTGTGTCAATCGAGGTGGGAGGAAAAAAACCCATCTTGAAAAAAGCATCATGTTTACATGGTACATTTTGGAAAAGTTCTGTGCCATTTCCAGGTAGTTTTAGTTCTAACAGAATATCTGGTTGTTAAACGGTATGGCTGGAAGATGCTTGCAAGGTAGAAAGGCCACACATTATGGCTTTAGGTACTGTTCAGCACATGAAATTGAGGAGAAATTTAACAAGCACAAGACTACCATGCAATGGCTCCACTACCACTGGGAGAGCCAGTTGCACTGCTGTAGTTATGGCTCTTGGTTTTGCTTCACACGTTCTCCCCACAGCAGTCCCTCGATGTAAGCGGATGTGACTGACTGTGCTTGGCCCATCCAGAGCCCAAACACAGCGGCAGCAGGGACAGCCACTGGAAGAAGCAGTATGTCTGTGGGTGAATAGGGTATTATAAACACTCAATGACTTTTGATTTAAGGGGTGTAGTGCCTCAGTGCTTTAAGGAGTGGATTTGGCTATAGACAGAGAGAAAGAATAGCAAAAGAAGAGCTGAGAAAGTGCAAAACATATTTTTTCAAAAACACTGTTTTACTCCACCTTTGTTAAAAATTCAAACAAATACCCACCAGCTGAAAAAGTATATTGAATAATTGGACTTCAGATACTGTGCCAACAAAACACACATGGGCCGTGGTGATAAAAGGTTTTCTCCCAGTGGAACAAATCACTTATCAGGCTATGATACAAAGTAAGGAAACATTTCAGTACAAGTGAACTTTAGCTTCACAATAGCTGCAATAAGGGAACGCTGACTTTCGGCTGCCTTATTTGGAGGAGAACTATCCAGACCTACCCACAGCCTTTACTTATCTGCTATTGTGTAATTTTTAATGTCATATTTGCTTATACGTGCCCCATAATGACTATTTTCCACTAGAGACATGTGGACTATTTTGCAGCCTCACATGTTTCCTTCAAAATTTTTTCTCCCACTTTTCTCAGCCACTTTGTCACTCGTTTTCTTTTCATATCTTGGATATTTCCCCTCTTCCATTCATTTTCATATTATTTCTTCCCTTTCATTTATCTCTCTCTTTCCTTTCTCATCTTTCATATTCAGTGTCTGATACAAAGACCAGATTGTCATTTTCTCTTTTAGTCCCTATTTCCTCCTTGATGATGTTTTCATCAAACACTTGAGAAGAGAGAAAAATTTGGAAAAGTTTTTCATTTATCCTGAGATATTTATTCTTCTTTATGTCCTTTCTCCACCTGAGGAGACTAGTAGCTTGCCCAGGAGAACTTATTAGAGCCAAATCTGTACCAGGGTTTGGAGTGCCAGGAGTGAGATATGAGGGGTGTGATGTAGAGTAGTGGCACCTCCATTTTTCGTTTTCCTAATATGAAAGGAAAGTTATGATTCCCCTTAGAGTCAGTGTTAAGCTGGTTTGAAAAGCGTTACTAAAAAAAAAGGGCATAAAAATGGCATAAAAGGTAGAGAAAGAGAAGGGCTGCATCAACTTCCTGTGCCACCATTGGAGGAGCTGGGCTGGCTCTGGCCATCACTGGTGCAGGGGTGTCTGAGCTACCAGTGACCCCAAGGGCAGGATGGACAGGGATAACGCCGCTGCCCATGCACAAACCAAGCCTGACCCGAGGGCACCTTGCTGGGGGCACCAGTTGACCTGCCCCACCACTTATTCTCCTTTATGTTCCTACTGTGAAGTTGAGTAATTTATTTATTAGCAACATGTTATTACAAGAACTGTTTCTAGCAGCTGTTTCTACCTGTTGTTGGTGATGCATTTTTTTCCTCCTGACTTAAAATATTTAAGTCTCAAGAAAGTGAAAAAACTGAAAAGAAAAACAAAACAACCCCCCAAGTCCAGCAGGTGGTACCACACTGGCATTAGTTAGAGCCTGTTCTCACTTTTAATCCAGTTTTGTTAGTTAGTTAGTTTGTTTGTTTTTATAAATACTGGAGAAATTAAGGGAATCTCCAAATTCCACCTGAGGAGGACTTACTTTTGATGTTCAACAGCTGTTTGGGAAGACATCCATGACTTAACAGGAGGTAAAGTGATCCCAAATGTACTACATTGCACTTGTATTAAAGAGATTAGGGGACCCTACCTAGCCTAAGCCAAGACTGTTTCCATTTTCTTTTTTCGTCTCCTTAGCAAATAAAAGGGGTAATAAGGTACCAAGCTATTCCTCCTTGTTGGAGGCAGCAAGTAGTGCCACGTATGACCTTTTGTTACTTTGTCGTGCTACCTTATAAGCTGGTAGCTTTAAGAAATGCAAGGCAGAAAAAAATTAATCTCCTGGAACATGATGTAAAGTCATTTAATTATTTTTAAGACATTCTTTGAGAATGACTGGATTGCTGCTTAAGGTGGGGCATGTGCGTGTGAGTAAAGGTTTGCACTGAACCAAAAAAGGCCTCCCGGCTGTCCCAGAGCTGTTAAAGCAGGCTGTTTCCTGGGCTGGCCTGTAAGCTCTGGGCACTTGGAGATCCTGGATGCTTTCCAGCCAGGCTGCCAGTTTTCAGACAAGCATGGGTAATTCTCAGGCTCACCCACTCCTACCCACTAGCTGAAGTTTCTATACCCCTGACAGCACAGTGCTTTTCTTTGGCTATGCTCCCACCAGGCACCCACAGCACAACTCCAGCCCTGCCATTGAAAAGGTGCAGGCTCCTGCGTATCAGGGATGGGTGAGAGATGGATTTTTTGGGTCTACAGGGAAAGGAACAGGTTTGAAAAATTCTTCTTTCTCAGAATGGAACAAAGACAGTCCATTTTTCTCCCAAATTTCTTATGAGACCAAACTAAACTCCCCCAAAACACACATAAAACCCCCTTTTTGAACTACTCTCAATGTTTCATTTTGGAAAAAGTCAATGTCTCATTCTTTCCCCACCTTGAAAAATATTTTTTTTGTGTGTACTATAAAATAAAAGTCAAACCCTGATATAATCGTTTTTTCAAACTAAAAACCTGAAACATTTACTTCCAGAAAGTTCACGTGAGGCCTTCTTGGAAGACTTTCTCTAAAAATTTGTTTTTCAGAGTGAGTTCTCTTTGAATTTACCCCACTTAGATAAAACCCTTTGTTTTCAACAAATTATCATTTTTTTCTGGTGGTAAAATTGCCACAGAAGATTTCCATGCAGGTCTGTAGTGGGCTGGCCTGTGGAGATACTATGGACTAATTACCAATCAGTGGTAGAAAAGAGAAGGGTTTGCATCAAAACTTGAACTAGGATCTCTCTCAGCCTTCTCCTTTCCTGATGATGTACCTGCTTCTGCTGCCCATCTCCTAGCACAAGCTTGCCCTATCACTCCCCTGACCTGTAATACAGGCACATCTGGAGAGCAGAGAATAAGGGCTTCAACCTCTGCAAGAAGTTGAAAGGCTTTTGTGATCTAGTATATAGACCTCCAGAGGAACATAGTAAAACATAATTCTGCTCTACGGTGGCTATTAGATTCAGTGCTCTTCTCCCTTGTTATAATATTTTGCTGTAGAAGTAGTATTGTCTCCAAGGACTGGATCCAAAGACTGTTGAAGCCAACTGAGAAAATCTCTTAGACTGAATTTTCCTATAATTTTGAAAATCCTGACATTTATTGTTTTTTTTATTTTCAACAGAGGAAAAAATCCTAGTATATTTATCCTCTTTTCTTTACCAATGCCAGTTGCGGTAGTACTGGGTTTTGAACTGAGCGCTAAACCTAAATTACAGCAGTAGAGCTGTAAAAAAAGCTGTTCTAATTCTGGGAATACAAATATTCAGTTGTCTCTCAAAGACTCGGCTTGCATAAAATGTCCGACCCGCACATCTTTTAAAACCAACTCCCCTTCTCTTCTTATTACCACCTCCTCCAACCTGTAGTCCTAAGAGTAACCTTCATCGCTTTCGTCCTTATACAAAACCTGACCTAAAAGAGAAACAAAGCAGGGGTGCGGTAATAGAGACGTTTCTCCTCCTGTGCTGGGTGGAAGAGCACATAGTGCTGCTTTGTTAGTGAGAGAAAGGTTTTCCATCCGTTCTCAGCCAAGGGACTGCATTCACATTTCAGCTGACCAGACAGGGCCATGCAGCTCTTAAAGAGTTTCTGTGGCAATGCATGAAAATATTTGTATCTGGATTTGTCTTCTGCTGTATTTGTCAACACCAGTAAAGGTCAATGATTTTCCTTGGTCAGGGAAAGACGTTTTCTAGCTTTACAGCAGCATGAAAGCTGAAAGAAGAAAAGCAAGCAGAAGTTTTGGCAAGTGGTGGATTCTTCAGGATCCAGGAACTGTTAACCTATTAAAATGAAATTACTTCTTTTTCTGTCCCCAGGACATTTCAGTCATTCCCATAAGCGCGGATCCTTCCAAGCAACTTGGAGAAAGCTTAGTCTTGCTGTAAAAGGACTACATTAGCAAAGCTCCCCAAAACATTCCCGTTCATCTCTTCTAGCAGGCACTGCAGAGAGAAAGCAAAAGCCTAATCAAGCCATATTATGGGGAAAGAAAAGAGGTGAACCACAATAATTCTCTTTTCCTCTTGCTAGCCCCAGAATTTAATTTCTGACTTTTAGATTCTGCTGAAGTCTAAACATAGCAACATGGCATTGAAAGAGAGCCTTTCTAAATTTTAGGGAATCTCTAGTCTTGCATTCATAGTCTAAAGGATATATAATGTCTATTCTGCCTATCTTCAAAATAAATCAACAGCTGAGCACGATTCCTATTCTAGTGTTGTTGGAATGAAGCTAGATTCATAGAACATTACACTATGGAAATCTAGAGTAAGAGTGCATTAAATCTGAGTCTTGCCCAGTACATGGATATTTTCCTGTCAGATCCCAGGCTCTGCAACCTCTTTTTTACAGTATTTTGTTCAAATGTAGCTCCATACATCTTTTGACTAGAAAATGAATACATGCAAGATCCAGGCTGCTTGATTCTGGCAACAAGAAGCAGCAGACATTTAAAAATGCGTTTATGATTTCAAGAAAGCAATTCCAGGTTGCTTTTTCAGAGTGTGATTGAAAGTAATTTTGAAAATGTGGAACACTAAAATAAGAGGAAGATGGAGAGAAAACTATCTGTAAGCTCTCAGATTTGTTCAAAGAGACCAGGATACTCAACAGTATATAAGAGTCTTTTCTACTAAGAGTAGTTTCAAATGGAAATGTGATTCTGTGCTTCTGTTTTCCTCAACTAATGAAGAAAAAAGTTGTCAAATAGCATATTTTAGAGTTAACAAAGCGGTGGCTGTTTGTTCCTCATGCCCGCTATTGCATATAAGTGAATACAGAAATAACTCGGCGATGGTTTGAATTGGCATTGGATTTTTAAATCTGGTGGTTCTGATTTTAATTTAACATATCCTGTGGTGCAGTGTGTGAAATATGTACTTAACCCAGATTGTTGTGAGATGAAAGCACACTCGTGTTTATTTTACATTATTTGCTGTAGTTTGTTGAAAGCCAACATTCCTGGGCAGTGAATGCAGTAGGGATGAATCATTTGAACTAGGTGAGGGGTTAGTAGCTGAAAGAAAATGAAAGTTAAATAGCTACATTAAATTTGAGTAAAATGGGTTAAAAAGTGTAACACTAGAGAAGCTGGTATCTTCATTCTGAAACAAGGAATTACAGCACTTATTTCTATGGGTTATCTACAGCTACATTTAAAGTCAGTGACGATTAAAGGTAACCAACATCACACATTTCCTACCTTCAGACGGAGGTGCTGAAGCAGAGTTAAATACAAATTACTACCTGGAGCTGTAGCCAATGGCTAAAGTGACAATATAGCACCAGGGAATTGATACTAATGATTTACTATTCATACCTCCATAGTTCATAGGAATCTTAATCAAGGACCAGGACATCACCAAACTGAGTATTGAATGGTTAAGGCAAAGATATGGGCCCTGTGCTAGAGAGCTTAGCACCAAAGCAGAGGCAAAGGGAAATGACAAAGTAGGTGAAGAGAAGGCAAAGCAGAACAAAATGATGGAACAGCAGCATTCAGCAGATCAGAAATGAACTCAGCAGAGGGGCAGTCCATGGTAAAGGTTTTCTGAGAGCATCCCAGAGGCTTTTAATGATGATTTTGACAGAAGACAAGGGAGTGGTTGTGTGGGTGTTTGTGGTGTGCCCATCTCACGCCTGAGGAGTGGTGGGAGTGAACAGGCAAAGGTGCTTGTCTGAAAATCTACCACGTGAGGCTTGTATTAAGGGCTAGCTGAAAGCAGAAATTGTATCTGGTTAGTGACTAATGCACTGGGACGCCTTGAGAGCAGAGGCAAGGGGCTTCTGCTGGACATGGCAGAGCAGGCGAAGGGGGATAGAGGTTGCAGCAGCAGAACCAAAGGCACCCATGAGGAAAGGGTGCTCGTAGCAGTGTTCGAGCTGGATACAAGTTGGACGAGATAGTGTTTTTTGGGGCCATAAAGAAAAAGAGGTGGGAGTAGCTGAGATTTGAAATGACAGAAGCCTGCACAGGAATTTTAGCTCTAAGGAGATGAAAGGCCACAGCGTAAAGATCGTATCCAGAAAAAAAATATAAAAATCTCTGAGGATGTGAGAAGTCTGAACCAAAGATATCTCCTAGGGGTACCTGTGGAACAGGTAGCATGCTCCTGAGGTCATGTGGAATGTCCCAGGGCTGTCAACTGAGCAGCTCTGCTCCCACCATGCTGGGCTTCAGCTGGGCGGGAGACTGTCTTTGGATGGTGTCAGAGGGACAGGCCTCCACTGGGATAGATGGAGTAGGGAAGCAGACCTGTAATTAAAGAGGGACAGGGAATGGGAGTTTGAATTCGTGCTTGTAGGTGAGATAGCATGAAGAGACAGAAGAAGAGTAGGAGAGAGAAGCAGCTGCAGAAGTCCTTGGAAAGTGGTTGATGAAGAGCATCTGCAGAAGAAGACTCGAGCAAGTAGGAGAAACCAGAGGGTGTTGGCTTCGAGGGTGCTGGCTTCATGGGTGCCCGGCCAGTGAAAGGCTCAGGTACGTTCCCCAGAGCTGTGCACCGCTTCTTGCTATTACACAGGCTGGTCTGCAGAGGTCTCTTGCTGGTCTCTGACTTTCTTCCTCTGTCTTCAGCTGCTCCGGTCTCCTCCTTCAGGTGTGAACAAACACCAAGGAGGCTGAGGACAGGCTGGCATGTCTTGCATCATCTTCCAGAGTTTGGAAGATAAGTATTTGTGAAACCCAGAAGACACAGAGGTGCTGAAAGCTGCCAATGCCGGGAATTCATCCAGGCAGATGCACTGTGGAGTACAAAGAGCAAGGACAGAAGATGCAGAATAGCAACAAAAAGTTTCCTTGGGCTAGCTAGCGTGATTTGCACAGCCACAGGGCTCATCATCACCCTACTCCCCCGATTTCAATTTTCAGATACAGCATGGTTAGTCCTTCATCATCCTGTCGGTCTGGTCCAGATGGCAGAGACTTGGAACAAAACAGTTATTCACCATGAGATCAATTGGTAAAGGACAGTCCCTCTGTAAAAGAATGAAAGTTACATTCAATGGAGAGTGTTAACATGTCTAAGAGCACTAAGGGCTGGACTAATGTAAGATTTCCTATGATTCTGGGCCTTCTTATGTCTGCATTTAGTATACAGTATCCATAGGTGAAATTAATGTAATGTTTTTATTTACCATAGACTGTTGTCCTTCAAAAAGCCTGGGGATACCTTTTCTGGGCAATGCCCTTGCTAAGCGAAATGAAAGTGTTTCCTGGTTACTCTGCATTGCTTCTCTCAGTCTTTAGGCTGAGACACAGTGAGATTCAGGTGCTTAAACTCCTTAGACTCCCTTGGATATGGAAGCTTAAACTCAATGCACGGGTACCAACTTGAGTTTTGGTCAGACCTGTTCGAACCACAGAGGTTGCTGGTGCTGAGAGCCTTGCCTCCATGCTGCCCAGCTCCCTCGCCCCTGACATCGCAGGGGACCATAACTGGCGTCTTAAACTGCCTTAGGACCTGCTGACACAATGGGCTGGGCTGTGAAGGACCAGCACAGCTTGGACAGAGGGGCTGCCGACCCCCGGCAAATCCCACAGGGGTGACTGCAGGGGCTCAGCCTGGGGCGGAGGCGGGGCGGGGGGGGGGAGAACCGATATTTCCCTTTTCTAGCAGAGGCGTGCGGGGCCCGGGGCTGCCAGCTTTGGGCCCCGCACCCTCAGGTGGGGTCTGGGTGCTGTTGCGGGGGCAGCGAGGGGCAGCCGGGGGCCGGCAGCGGCCGGGGCTGCAGCGCGGAGCGGCGGCCGCCCGGGGGAGCGCAGGCACCGCCGCCGCCGCGGCCCCGCGAAAGGCAGGCTCTCGCTTCGCAGGCAGGAGTTTACAAGAGCTGGCACCGAGTTGGAGAGGGTGCTTTCGAACCCCATTCAGAATAAAACATTTCTCCCTTCCCCCCGGTGCGTTACATAAATTTAAACTTTTTTTTTTTTTTTTCCCCATTATCGAAGCTCTCAAATATTCCGAGAGAGGTTACAAAATGTGTTTACTTACAAATTTGGAAGTAGGGACAAGATGCAATGCAGTGAATTTGTCATCTGCTCATGACTAGCAGATGGTCCTCCTTCTTTGCAAGCAAACTGCGTGAGTCACATCTTGCCTCGGTTCATAGAATCGAACTGAGAAGCTCCCTGGCACCAGGGTGGACAGTGTTGCCCATCACTAATCATGCCGCCTGCCCACACAACGAACGGGCTCTCTTGCATTGGGCGGATTTCACTGCGCCTTTTGCAAAGGTTCGTTATTCCTCTTTCTTCCACGTTACATTAATTTGGGGTGCGCTCCCGTCTATAGAGACGGCTTCACGTGGCTCTTGCTGTGCAAAGGGATCTTTAAATTGGAACACGTTACATTAACATTTTGCAGACGATCTGAAAGAGACAACTGTGAGTTATGCTTAAACAGACTCATTTTTTAGCACTGGATGAAGCCAAAGTGGGAAATGCAAAAAAGCCTTTTGAGACCCTCTTGCCTGGAATCAGTGCTGCTGCAGACAGTGCTGTGAAAACCCAGTTTCCTGCACCAAGGCATAGCATGTTGAAGACAGCTTTAAACCGTGCTGTTAGTCAGTAACAAAAAAAAAACAAAACAAAACAAAAAACAAAACAAAAAACCCCAAATTAAATTAAAATAATGCATCTCTGCGTCAGTTCAGGGGTCTGTGGAGATCTTGCAGGATTGGAGTTGCTTGTCCTGGCAAACAGATGAGGCTCAATTTTATTGCAGGTTTGTTAGAAAGTTTTTTACAAGGATAAAGTCATCTAACATCTTCTCCTACCTTCCCTCTGAGGTTCTTGAAACAATTATTTGACCAGCTATTTTCATGTTGATTTCTCTTGGTAGTTTTTTCCTCAATCATGACACATTCCTTGTTTTGTCTTATCATGTAAATCTGCACAGATGATTGGTTTTCCTCTGTCACTTTTTTTTTTGTGTGTGGATTCTTCACATCAGAACAAGAGGGAGCAAGTCTAAATGATACAAAAATGAAATGCTGAGAGCGATGGGGAAAATTCAGGGAAGATATCAACCTGAAAATGTTTTGAAATGTTTTTTTGCAAAGTGGCTAGGTTTCAAGCTGACAGACTCTTTTAAAATGGATTCATTTCCAAAGTTGTCACTTATTTATATGGCAAAATACTTGTTGCTCTTTGCTGGATGCAAGAGTTCCACTTGCTCACACCAGCAACATATACGTTATTCGCTTCTGTCAGAAGCTCACATGCTTGCACAATGTGAGACACTTGAATTGAGTTTGGCTGTCTTTAGGTAGCAGAGTGCATGTGAATAATGTAAAGAAACAGCTCTGAGTTTTCTTGCTTTTCCTTTTATTCTGAAATGTTTTCTTGTCTGGTTCTCATAGAAGATCACTCCAGATTGAGGCACTTTTTCTTTTCATAGGTACGAACAGACAAACAATCCTCTTGTTTCTGAAAGTAATGCTAAAATCCATTGTAGCAGGACAGTAAAGAAATTCTCATTTATTTAATAACAAATCATGGCCTGGCACCAGTAGCTGTGATTTGGAAAGTCAGGAGCTGGAACCAACCTGTGAGCACCATCATTACCTGCTGGCTTTCCGTGGTGCTTTAGACTCCTGCCACAGCAGAAAGAAAGTGCTATCAATGGATGCTAAGATTTCTTTCTGTGCTGCAGAAGGGGAGAAGTTGGAGGTGTGGAAGTGTATCTCTGAAGTCAAGGGAGCCACAGACTCACCCTGGGTCTGCTGCTCCAGAAAAATCCCCTTGTACCTTTCAGCTGGCTACAGAAGAAAATGCTGGCAACTCCAGCTCATGTTTTTGCAGTCTCTACTACTACTTTTTATTGGAAAAAGAGGGTTTATGGGGACCAGAGGAGTCCTAGAAATGAAGTTGGGGTCTTTGGTCACCCTTATTTGGGCTTCCCACCTCTGGCAGGTGGGACTTTCTGGCCTCTGATGCGTCTCAGCCCCAGGCAGAAAGAAGCCAGAGCCCATCACTGCTTTTTCTCCCAAAGACTTCCTTTTCTGTTTCAGAGGTCAGATGCTGCCCTGGGAAATTGTCTCCCTGCAAGGAGACAGCGCTTGGACTGATTGCCCTGCCTGAGCTCCTGACCAGTAGCCATGAGGGTGCTGCTGCTGAATTATCATTCAGGATGTTGGTATGAGAAAGGGAGTGAAACTGAGGGCTGGATTCTACTGGAAAAAATGAGGAGGTTGCTTGCAGAGGTGGATCATCTTCAGATTTGGAAAGGGTGATATTCATGGGAGCCTGTGGGGACCCCAGTGCATCTAACCATCATCAAGAGAGCCCTCCAAAGTGTCGAGAATAGGCTTGTCCTCTTGGTCCCTGATGAGAGCCTCCTCTCATTGTTGCCAATAAATCCAGGATTAGGAAGCTGACAGCCGCCTACATGCTCTGGAAGAACACAGTGACCACATACAAAATTTATAGCCTACACTATTGCTGTAGGTGGGGATATAAAATACTTTTGTGGGGGTTTTAGGCTTGGGATTCCCCACGGATGCTGGCAGTGGCATACTTATGCTCATACATTATTCCCCCACAGCAAGGCACACTGAAGGGGAGAGCAGGCAGGTCCAGGTCACTCTGCTCTGCCATGGCAGAGTCCCACTGATGGACACTGCCCTGCGCCAAGTCCCAGGTACTCTGGCAAGTTGCAGGTTACCTATGCATGATACATCTTGAGCCTGGCTTTTGCTCCACAGTCAGATCCATTTACCTTGGGTCAGTGCTGTGCTTCTTTTGCTCTGTTAAAACCATAAAACCTTGGCTGGTTGCCTTTTTGAGCAAGCTCATTCACTCAGGACCCTTCCCTTAGGGCTTCAGCTACTTACTGTGTGGACGGTCCTACACAGACAGGTTCAGCTCTGAGCTAAGCTTTCTCCACAGAGCCCCATTTACCTGTTGGACTCTATGCAATGCCTGTGAGACCAAGAGTAACAAGATACCAACAGTGAGAGACTGGGGTCACCTTGTGGCTGCAGTTGCACCTCTGCCCCTGGTGCAGCATCCTCACTTGTCCACAAAAGCTGGGACTCTGGTGGTGAGCCCTACCAGCCCATATGAGGTGCCACCAAAGACCACACTTATAGGATTGGACAAGAGTTGAAAACAAACACTGCTTTCCTCCCATGCTTCCATGTGTTGGCACAACTCCATGCTTTGCTTTGCAGCTTTTGGGACCTCTACTCTGCGCATAAATCCCATGGACTGTGCAGCCCCTCTCTTCCCTGCTCCACACACTGTGCTGAAAAGTGAAGGACCCAGAGAAACCAAAAGTGCAAGAATTCAACAGCAATGAAATGACAGGGATTTGTAAAGAGGATGCAGATGGGGAGCAGGACACAGGCTTTCTAAAACATGGGCACCACAGGTACCTGTCAGCTGCTGTCAGCCTAGTGGCTTCTCTTCTGCTGACAATATGCACTGCTAGCCACTAGTCACTGTTGCTTCACCAGGTTTGGTGACCCCATGCTCAGGGAGGAGAAGGAGGCAAGAAGTGACCCCGGAAAGGTCTGTGGGAGGCCCCAGAAAGCTAGTATGAAGTCTACAGGGGGAAAATTAATTCAACAGAATTTGTGGATAAAAAGATGTGGCATAGTGAGCTCACACAGGTTTGGCATTTTTTGGTTTCTACAGTATCTGAGATCCAGGTATGAAAATCTTAAGTAAAATTGTAGCTTGGGAGGATGAAGTGGTAAAGGCATGCCAGTCTCACCTGTGTCTTCATTGTTGTTGTTGGAAATAGAGAATTGTAGCTGTGAAAATTAGATTCTGTGAAGAACTACTAGTCAGCCAGCTGCGGGGTTTCACCTTTGAGCTGAAGCTCTCTTGTAGTGGGAAAATTTATTGTTGCTTTGAGTTTCCTTTTGAATCTACTGGGATGAATATAAAATATGATTAATTCCTGAAAAAGAACTGCTGCATCTCCAGTGGAGATGCTGTGGGTAAATGGGAAGCTCTGAGATATGTAGTCTGCAACTCACAATGAGGCTTTAAATAAGATACCTGGAAAACAGCTAAATCAGCAAACACTGGAAAACCCATCATCTCAGTTTGGATATTTGAGAAAGGGCAGAAACCCAGCTTCAAAACCAACAGAGCTACCTTGCTCCTAAGCTATTTAGTTTAAAGCTAGATCAGTGAGAGCCACACAAGCTGCTCACTGAAACCAGATAAGACTATGGATGAAATATTAAAGAACAACTTTGCTGTTAGAAAATGATAATGAAAAGTACAGATGTCCTGATTCTAATAATATATGACAGTAGTCAGTCCATACAGGTTCCTCATGTCCAAGCTTCCAGCATAAAAATATGAGTGATATTAATCTATTTCAAAAAGATCTTGCAAAGATCAGCTACTTCAAGTTTAATGAGGGCTTTGGGCATCTCAGGTGAAGAAAGCACAATAGAAGGGCAAATCTTATCAGAAACAGAATTGTATTTCTTGATTTCCAGATCTGTCTTAGCCTCGGGCAAGGGAGAAGTTTGTACAGCATAGTTAATATGATTAACCATGACGGAAACCACATGTTTTCTAGACTGGAAGAACTGCTAAGTCTCCAGTTTTTGCCCAGTCATGTCACTGAAAGTGATACCACACATCTGAAGAAGACTGCTACACCCAAATGTTTATTTTTCCAACAATACCAGTTGACCTACTTTTACCTACAAAGGGAGGTACATTCTGTTCCTATTCAAATGTCCTGAGCCCATCTCAGATGTGTGAGCTGTCCTTCTTTCAAACCTGTTCAAAGTGAAGTTATGTTCTGGGTCCCCTCTGGCATGGAGCTGAGTTGAACATCTCACGCTCCCCTTTCCGGTGGCTTTCACATGCCTGGCAGAGACTCTGAAGAAAGACAACTTCTCCAAGAAATAAACCAAGCTTTTGACTTTCTCTGAGAAAAAGATGTGATAAGGACATGGATGTTATCCAAGACACATAAGGGAGAGCCACTGGTCCCGCTGCATGACAGCCCCGCTGTTGAGAAGTCCCACGGGAGGAAGGACCGTGAGTTTGTGGGACCATCCCTAAAGATGATTCCAGCATCCACCACTGCACTCTGACTGCTAAATAGCTGAATCAAAAAAAGAAAACTGAAGTTTTGCTAAGGAAAACCAAGCCTCTGGTCTCAGGGGATACAAGATATGCTTTTATTGTTAATTTGTATATTTGCCTTGCTGTGGATGTCATCTAAAGCTGCATAGGAGGAATGTAGCTGGAGGCATCTTTCAGATTTGTATTATTTGGGGTAAGCAGGCTCTAAAATAAAGCTGAAACCTGGGAGGGGTAGGGGCGGGTGGCAACTGCTTGAACCTAAACCCCACGAGTGTGCTTCCCAGCTGCTTGGGCTCTGTCTGTGCAGCCCAACGAGCATACCCTGGGCTCCCCAAATTGTCTCCCAGGGCAACATTGTGTAGTTAACTCCAAGACACATCGAAATGGATGGGTGGGGGTTGTAGCTTCTTCTTTAATTTTCTGATTGTTGATGTTTTCTAAACAGAAATCCAAACTGTGACAAGGCAAATGGGCGAAGAAAGACCTTGTGAAAGAGAAGCGAAATGGGAGCTGATTCAAATGTGTGTAATTAGCTAATAGCTGTGAACATTCATGAAACCTCCCAGCCGTGGTGGTGAAGTACTGAATCTGGAGAAGCGAATGCCCTCTTCCTTGATGTCTTTAAGCCTTGCAGTCCCAGCTGCTGAGGCTCGAGTGCTGGAAAACTCCACCCTCTTTCTGGCCTCCGATCAAAATCAATATTTCAGAGAGAAACACAGAAGAGCAGAGGAGTTAAACAAAAGTTCAGATAAGCATAACAAATACTGGAAAGATGAGATCCTCCAAGCAGAGTGCTCTAGAAAGCACTCCTGTTAAACTGGGCAAGGCTCTCGTCAATCGCTGTGCGCTGAAAGAGCTATTCTTGGACTCATAAGGAGGTAAGGGATTTATTTCCTCAGCTGCATGGAGTCATGCTATGAGATATCATTAAGTAAGAATAATTAGGATCTGAGCTTTCAACGCAAAAGATTTGTAGTTTTCCCTGTGTTTCCAGTCCATTCCAAAAAGACCTTTCCGAAGTGGTACTCAGGATTTCTCTATCATTTAACTATATAATACTTACAAGTAATCACTTTATGTCTAAGTGATAAGTGGCTGCGTTGCTTTCCATTTGAGCACCTCCAGATGAGCTTGGCAATTAATAGTTTGGTGTGATAACAAAATAAAATATCGATGCATATTTTAATTTGAGCAGTTCAGCAGTGATCCACCAGCGTGGATTTAATTTACTTGGCAATACCTCGGCTACAGTTAAGACAAATTACGGGAAAAATGATGGTAAAATCTAGAGCGGTCACTTCAGGGCATTTGGTTCCATGGCTGCAATGGAGATATTAGTAGCTTGCATTAACATACAGAACTGAATTTTCACAGTGCGGGAAGCAAGTGTGCAAAGGGTCTGATGATTAACAATCTGGCACCAGTTGCTTTCCTGCGACACTGCAATCATTACTTCAGGCAAAAACAAATCGCTCCGTGACGTTTTGTTGCTTCATCAGCAGAAAAAAAACTGTTCGGCTCAATCTTCTGCCAAGCCTGAGCCTTCTTTCCCTCTCTGTGCATATGGAGGGTCCCCAGGAGGCACACAGAGGGTCTGCAGCAGCGTTGTGTAAGAGACCAGAATGAAGGTGGGAGGAGTGCAGAGATCCCTAGTGCCCGGCTGAGGTTATTTTGATGGAGAGGAGCCCAGGGACAACCCACTTTATTGAAGAATTTGAGATCTACTGAGGTGTTTAGTTTTGCAGAGCAACAAATCAGGGTTTTTTTTTTCATTTTCAGAGCTCCAGTCTTGATCTCTTTTAAAACTGAATGTTATTCAGATCTGGACCACAGCCTATCACTGCTAATTCTGATACAGAATTTGACTTTCCCACCAGAGGGATGGGTTTAAACTCAATGCTTTTCCTTAAAGGCAATACATATGGTTTATTGTGTGAGATCCAACGAAGCTTAAACTGATAAAATTTAAAATGAGGTCCAGGACTTAAAGAGACAGCCTGACTTCTAGTAGGTAAAGCCAAGTTAGAACATAGGCACTGCCACAATGATGGTGGGAGCAAACTTCATTGGGTTCCTACAACTTCTTGCTATTCCCACCTTCCTTTTTGCCCAATAACGACTGAGCTGACACTCATTTAGGCTATTCTTGATGCTACAGCTACAAAACCTGTTACCCTGTTAACAGAGCAATTGTCATACACTTCATGTCAAGGTTTCCAAATCAGGAAGACATAATCATTAGAGGGAATGACTTATACAAAGCTACCTATTGATGAGCTAGGAGAGCACAGAACTTCTTCTCTGCAGAGCAATATCAAACAGATCATGTCAGAAAGGAGAAATTATGTCACTGTTGTGAGATAACTATTTTTAAGTTTGGTTGCTTTACTGCCAGTGCAGGGGTAGGTAACTTGTGCTAATGTAGTTCCATTAAATTCTAGTTCCCTGTTGTAATTCAGAGAATTTTGCTGCTGACTATAATGGGACAGGACTTTACACTGGACTGCTAATGAGCTGAAAGTTTGCACATGCTTGAGCATAATAACTCATGATTGGGCTAGGATGTGCTCTGTTACTGGCGTGCTGTATGTTGCTCTGCTAAGCTCTCTTGCTGCCCGTGCTCATAAGCTCTACCTCACCAGGCACAGCAGAAACTTTTCGGCTTTGTGGTTTATTTGAGATTATGGGTTGTCCTGCTAATGTTCTCCATGGCACCTGGCCAGGTGAGCCTACCTCTACTGTAAACAGACAGCAGAGACTAACATTAGGCTCAGAGGGAGTACAGAGGGTATTGCCCTGAAAAGGTGCAAGAACTTGGTGTGGCCCAAGGGAGTGGGGTCAGAAGGAAGACCCGACTGTGGGAAGACTCTGCTTGTTGCAGAGGGCAACAAGCAAGGTCGTGCTGAGCAGTCCTGGAGGTCCAGGAAGCCACAGAAAGGGGAAGCTGCAGGAGGAAAAGGGAGAGAGAAGTAATCACTTTAAGCAGATGAAGGTGCTGAAGAAGATCACCCTTTACCTGAGTCATTTCATGCCAAGGCACTACCGCAGCTATGCAGCTTAGGGTGTGCTACATAAACATAACTACACGTTCTTCCCAAAAGCGCTGTCCATTGCAATAGTTGCAACGGTCCAGGATAATTAATTGCAGCTATTATAAAAATAATATGATTCGGTACATATCTGTATCTCTTTAATTCATGCCATTCCAAATTCTTGCTGTTTTGATCAGTCACGTGCTCAGAAATGATAAAAACTATAAATCAGGTGTTCAAATTCCCACAACCGTGCTAGCTTGAAAAATATTCAACATCCCAGGCAGAGCGCCAGATTTCGTTATTACAAAAAAAAAGGGTTCTTCTGCATGTGCTAACGGATTAGATGTTCCTGATGTTCTAGGCAAGTGCACTGTAGGTTTTACAATGGTGATAAAATGCAAAATTTGCCCATAAGTCTTCTTGTTGACATAGAGGATAACAATATACACATACGTGTGTGTGTTTAAAAATACTATTTTGAAAATGCTGGGGAAGGGAGTGTAAAACAGTATGACTTCTCCAGATATTTATTTTTCCAATAAATATACTGAATTGTATTAAAGTATAGCTATTTTTAGGTATATTTCCTTAAATATACCTAAAAATTTTCTTAAAATTGTAGTGTTTAATGTGCAGCATGGATGTGCAGCCTGTAGCACATCAAGGCATAGTGAACATATCAATATACTGAGTGTTAGATAAAGAAATAAATTTTGCAGGATCAGAAAAAGAGGCATGACACAAACAAATAAAGAATGGAAGTCCAATAACAGGAAAGGTGGAGCATCTGTAATAGTTATAATTGATTTTCCATTGCCCTACATTGTTGGTAGCAATTACATCAGAGGTCATGGTGGAGATGGCTATAAAACGTTGCTAAAAGGAAAGGCTAAACGGAACAGCCAGTTTGCTCTGACATGGCTGAACCTGCTTCAGGTTTGAGTTGCTCATGGTAGATTAAGTTCTGGAGTCACAGTTCTGTAAATTTGCAACGTGCAACCAGGAGGACTCAGATTTTAGTGAATCAGGGCAATATTCCAAAAGTATTCCAGCCCTAGGACACATGAAGTTGAGAAGTACCCTGACATGAAATTGTCTGCACCTGAGCTGTCTTTCACAGGACACACACTGGTTTTGCGGCAGGGGTTTCATCATCGCTTTTTGAAAACATCAGAAAAATCCTGAAAGGTGACTTGCAAATGAAACCCAACCCCTTCCAGCAGACTTGATTCTCTGCCCTCACCCATGGTTTTATCAAAAACCAACCAGAGGGTTAAAAAATAATAAAAAAAAAAGTTGTGAACTGCTGTCAGAGAAATGAGATGAGTATGAGACCTCTCAGAGCACTCTGCCCACCCACCTGCAACTAGAGTTAAGCTCCACACAGCAAACCCCACCTGTATGCGGATGGTTGAGACCCTGTTTGCCTGGTTGAAATGGTGCCCACTTACTTTAGACTGAGATTTGGAGCGATTTAGCGAGAGGGTCCCTGCCATGATGCTGGCTGGGGGGAAATCCAAAACAGAAGTGTTTCTCATAGATAGATTCCTCACTTTATGCAAAATGTGTTGTGACACATTATTTCTTCAACATGTAGCAAAGTGTACTTTGCAGCAATTGAAGAAATTCAGTTAAATCTAGCCTGTACTTGTGTTCTGGTTTGTTATTTATAGCAAGTGTGGGAGTGTGTTGGCCTCTTCTGACAGCATATCATGGCCATCTTAAATTCTGAAAGCATTTTTTTGTTGCCACAGTAAATGTTTAAGAAGTTTAATCTTAAATTTGAGAGTGATTTGGAGACCAGTCTGTTCGTGACACATTAACAAAATTAGACCAGGAAATGTGTGTGGAACAAGCTCCCATGCTTTTATAACAAGCGAGGTTTTTGGGAATGTACTACTCCCTGCACGTGCTGTTAAGGCATGGCCTTGGTGGTTCACGGTGGTGCCGTGCAGGTGTGTTTAAATGTGGTACTAAAGAAAAAATTGTCTACTGCAAC
The DNA here is from genome assembly GCA_025769975.1 of Gallinago jamesoni. NCBI lineage: Eukaryota > Metazoa > Chordata > Aves > Charadriiformes > Scolopacidae > Gallinago > Gallinago jamesoni. Next base: position 115,730,766 of record JAOQGH010000001.1, on the reverse strand, counting down.
AGCCCAAGCGATTTAGGAAACCAAATCTCAAGCTGTTGTGGAGAGCAGTTTGCCCAGTATGAATTGGAGTTTCCACAGCAAGCATAGTCGGAGGCAAAAGAGTTAATTTTGCTTCAATAAGAAGACATGGAAATAATTTTTTCTCACTAATTAAATATGAAACTGACTAACTGCATGCAAGTGTAATTTTCTTATCTTATTAGCCATGTTCATTTCTGAAGTGAATAACTACCAGCACTGGTACAGTATATGGGCAGAATAATAGTCGTACTGATTTTTACTTTAATCTCTGAATACAATTAGCATAATTTAAACCATTATAAGCTACAGTAGATAGAAATCACATTATAGAGACTGTAGGTGGAGAAGTGGGTGGTCACATGCAGAGGGAAAACTGGAAGATCACTTAAAATACAACTGAATAATAAGCATGCAGGGGAATGTAAAGCTACGTGGATTTGAAAAGCACATTATTTCTAGTGATGGAGGGAGAAGGGTGGGTAATCAAGAGCACGGCTCAAGGACTTCTACTACTGTGAGGCCTGATCACAAGAAGTGCATTATACACTATTGTGTGTGCACTGTGTTCACTCCAGTCCTCTTCATATGAACGGGGTTTTCAGGCAAGGTGCCCTGTAGCCTTCAGTCAAGGCGGGAGCTGTTTGGGGTGGCAGCAATTGGCCAGACATGTGGCAACTGTGGGAACTGATTAAACAAAGAAGTAGAGAACGTGGAGATGCCATTTGCACATAGGCAGGAGGGATGATGGTCTAACTCATGTGCATTTTTAGTTGCTTGTCTTTGGGAAATAACCCTGAGTTTTCTTTTTTAAGGCATCATGTGAGTCATTTTGGTACAGGTAGTAGAGGGCAGCACTGCCTCTCGTTCCCTTGATAGCAGGTTGTTAGGTGCAATAGTTACACAACTATCTTATGGGGCACAAATCCCAAATTCCATTTTCTGCTGGAGAAGAGAAACTGCCCAATGGAGATGTACAGATCACATCTTGCCTCACTGGGTAAACAGGGCAAGAAGCCAAGATATGATGGGGGAAGGAAAGAGGCAGGTCAGATGAGGGACCAGTGGGAGACACCTAGGACCACAGTTGTGAAGCATGTGTTTGAGTGGGTTCTGCGTGAGAGAGGGGACAGAAAAATGATAAAGAAGAGAGAAAGGATGGGCTGGATGAATAGACTGGGGCTGGAAATCCTCAATTGTAGGCTAGGTCTGATAGAATAGGCAAAGGCAATGAGTGTGGGAAGAAAGTTCCACAAACAAGGAGAAGAGATGGGGTCAGTGCAGAGAAACCAAAGCTTGAGTGGGAAGAAGTCTGCATCTCAACCTGCACCTGAGCTCAAGATACTCACATTGTCCTACAACTCTTCTGTCAGCAAATGGCTGTCAGAGCCACTGGCAAGCCATTGTATATCATCAGATCCATGGAAAAGAAGGGGTTGCAATTAAAAACTCAGGGAAAGAACACCTTGAGCTCTTTGTCCTTTCCTTCATTCATTTACATCCCCTACTAGTTTCTGCAGTGTTTTCCAAATAAGTAACACAATTAAGCCCAGGAATCTAGCCTATTTAACTGGTAATAATCTGAAGTTGGCCATACTTAAATTTCTGTGGCTGCTTTTCAATAGTTGCAAGGAATTCTATAGGATTTGGTCCTTAGTACAGACCCATCTGAAATGTTAACAAAGGCAACAACTGAAAAGCTGTGCTGAGCTAGTATATAATATATTAATCATTAGGTAAGTCTTATTTATATCCTGACAATTTAGCCAGAGCATGTTGTTTGAAATGAACTGGAAATGTTCTTCTTCATGTCATTGACTGCAAGTCAGCTGTTGCCAGCTTTACTGCTGAAGACCATAACATGACTTTGACGTATTTTCCACATCAAATTTATTGGTTTACTATCATAAAGATGTTTCTGATGTACAGAACATGGACCTCACTCTAAGTGGCTATTCTGTTATTGCAGTGCTCTCTGCTCTTTGAAACTTCTTCTTATGAAAAACCAATCTCCAAACTAAATTTTCTGCTACATAATAGACGGTGCTGTCACCGAATGGCTCTTGCAAAAGCAATCTTCCAGCTGGGTGAATGTCAGACTGGAAGTCCAGAGACTTGGGCACTAGCCCCAGGTTGTCCAGAGAGCTCCTACAGAGCTTTCAAATAAAGATGAAAATATTCTGCTTTTTGGATCAGCCCTACCTGCATTTTTATGATGAATTAAGCATAGCTACACTGACATGTGGCATGTACTCTGGAGGGGAGAGATCATCGAGAAAATCTGCAGAATCATGATTCAAATCAATATATATCACCTCCAGAAATTTATGCATTCTGCAGTGTTTGTAGTCGAGCAGTATATATAAAGTAAAGATCCATACCTACTGTGCAGTTGTACTTTTGGCAAAGATGACAGATGATAATATTAATGAGAATATTTTCAAGATCTGATTTTTGTTTATTCAGTTAACGTTAGCTGAATTTAATGCACCAAGAAAAAGAGTTGCAATTGCAGCACAGAACTCTATTACAAAAATTTCAGCAAATCCAATTCAGTAATTAGAGTAGACTTTTTTCCAGTTTTTCCTGTAAGTTTTATGCTTTACAGACTTTTTAATGAGATTAAAGTCTTTAAATGCAAGTTCCTATAAAATGGGTAGTGACATCTGTCTGAAAGAGAGACACACAAATACAGAATGTTTGTATTTCTGAAGGTGAAAATGAAGGCAGCAAGTAAATCATGTTAAAGTGTGTTTAACATGCTCTAGTTCTGCTATTTGATTTAGAAAAAAAGTTATGAAAGAATATGAAGTGATAATGAGGACACCCCTTGCCCAGCCCAAACTCTTAAGAAACAGCAGCGGTCCTGCAACATTGCATTTGTCTCTCAGTGCCAGGGCTCTATATTTAACAAGCTTTCCCCAGCTCCCACACCCAGATGAATTCATTGGAATGCAGAAGGAAAGCAAGAACTCATCTGACTCATTAGGAAGCTGACACGTAATTACCAGCAATTAAATATGCCTTCTAGAGCCACCGTGTGAATTTGGGGGTGCTGAAATAAATTAAACCATCAGGATCTCTGTAAGCAGGATTTAAGCTTGGCACTGCATCCAGGACAAATGCACATTTGACTAATCTGCAAAAAAAAATTGTTGATGTGCAGACTAACGTGTGAAGGGATCCTTAGAGAAGAAATGCCCGAGGAAGTTTTACATCTTCCACTTCACTGTCTGCGACTTGTAAACAATATACCCAAAGAAAAGCTTCCCTATATTGGGAATGTATGGAAAAAATACCTGTTGTAACAAAATGTTTTGTTGATGTCAAATGATTGTCTCTCTTTTCTTTCACCAGCCACTAGTGAGGAAAATACTTAAGAGTTGGAAATGAGATAACAAATGATTTACAGATGAATTTCAGTTTCTCTATATCCCAATTAAGATGGGTTGAAAACACTTTCTTTTCATATCCCAAGATCCTTCTCAGAATCTATTCTGTTTAGGCTTAACATGTTAGATTTAGAATAAGCTATTCAAAAGACTGAGCAGCTTTTGAGCCAACCCAACAGAGGTACCTCTGTCACAAATGTCCTTTGAAAAGTTTTATCTCAACATGAACTTTTTGCATTCATTTAATATTTTCATATGCAATTTTGACCATTTTAGTACTATTGATCAAGCTTTTAATTATAACTTTTGAAAAAATATAATAGATCAATTAAATGTACATCTATACATAATTCCACAAGCATTTTAAAAGTATATACAATAAAATAAGCCTGTGCTGATGCTATACTTATTTGTATTCATTAGTCATAAGAAGCAGCTGATCCTACCTTTGTCTGTGAG
>JAOQGH010000001.1:115669850-115726866 GCA_025769975.1 Gallinago jamesoni | reverse complement strand
GTTTTCTTCTTGAAAAAAACTACTCTTTAACTGTGAGAACTTTAGAGCAGGAACTGCCATTTCTGTTACTATTTATATTATGGTGGTGCCAAGAGGATCCTTATGTTTAGACCTTTATAAGCTTATAATGAAGCAGAATTAGTTCAGCAGGGGGAAAGTATCTAGACCTCCACCAAAGCCTCTAAGAGCTGCCACCGCACAAGTAATAAATAACCATAGAGTGCAGATATTGATCATGGTGTAAAGCTTGACAGATCCTTCTGGTTCTTGCATGAGTGTATTTTAGGACAATAAGAAAGTCCAAACAAATCCTTTTGGGTTTGTGTGGGTTTTTTTATAGATGCAAAGTGGTTCAAAAACCTAGATCTGAGTTTTGCATTTTGGCTCTACTTCTCATTTGAATATTGTGTAGAAATTGTAATAGAATACAGAATAAAATCTGCATATATGTTCATTTTTACAAATATTGTAATATATTTTCTATCTTGTCTGCAGTAAGCAGCTATTCTTTGGGGGCAAGTGTGGTCAGAATTTTCAAAAATCCCTAATGCTTTTTGCTGGTATTTTAGACACACATATGAACTCAGTTTACTGAGGCCAAACAACTACTAAACAGGTCTCAAGGAAAATATTTGAAGTTATCACATTATAGACACATGTATATTCTTATATGACCAAGGAAGAGGTGCTTACAGTTCAAGAACACATCAGGTCCCATTTAACTCAATTTTACCTGTACTTGTTAACCTTTTTCAATATATAGGCTTTTGTTCAATAAGTTATTCTACAAATAAACAAATACTGATTTTGATTTTACATAAATCCCTCCAGATAACAGAAGCAATCCAACTGAACACCAGACATCATAAACTTTGTCTCACTTACATAAATTAAATACAGACTGAGATTTTTTTTCCTAGTGTTTCCCTTTTCTTGTGCCTCAAGGAAAGGGGTGCTGTGCTAGGAATTGTAAGTGTCAGTAAAGTATAGGGGTGGTTTTATTAACAGTATGGATGCTGCTTTTTTGGAAATATATCTAGAAGATTTACTGCCTGCTATCTCCACTGGAGTTGTATGAATCACAGAAGAAGGTGGAGCCAAGGGTTGGGACAGGAGCTATTTATCAAGCATATTTGAGAACAGCCACCAGGCTGAAAGAAACAGAAGATAGAAGATCCATTTATTTAATCATCTTTCATCATCTGTAGACTTTGTTTGAATGTGCTTATATCTGTACTTGCAAAACTGGAGGGCATGCAAACTTGGTGCCAGACAGAAAGGCTCTCTCCTCCCAGATCAATTAGATTGAATTCATATGAGGGAAAAAATAAGTGTTTGAAGCCAAAAGCAGTGTGACACTGTTGATGTTCCAGTGGAAACTGAAGCCTGTCCTCCTACATTCTGAATGTGTCCTGGGTCACATTGCCAACAAATGAGATATTTTCAGCCACTATAGAAAAGACCTTTGGAGCATTATGAGAGAGAGCGATTTCCACAAGGGTGTCCAGCATCACCTGGAAGAACCAAATAGTAAATAATATCATTGCCATCAGTGCTTCAACAGGGAGTTTCAGAAGGAATAAACTTCTAGAAACTTGGTTATTTCCTAGTAAACTCTGCAGGCTTCTGAGTAGCTTTTGTACAAAGCTCTTGGTTTAATTTATGTTAATCTTCTTCACAGGGCAGTGATAAGCAACTTTCTGATTACAAGAACAAAATAAGAAAATAATGGGACAAAGTCTCTGTGGACATAGATCAGTGCAATACCCTTGAAGCCAACACACAGTACGCAATTTCATTTGCTATCCAGCATGTTCTAAAACAGGGAAAGAATGTTAAAATTCTTTTTTGTGCTGGGATTAAACCCTGCAAATTTGCCATGGAAACCATTTCTTTCCATTTTTTTAACCTTTCCTCTCTTTTTTACAGTTGAGCTTTAGTGATTCTTTCAGAGACAGGAGGTGCAAGTATTGCGTTTCGGTGTGGGGGTTTTGGGGAAGTGGGATGAAGAGAGAAATAGGGAGTTGTGGAGAGGGGAGAGGGAGGAATACATTCATCCTCAAAAATGAGTTCACGTCCCTGAGCTCCCAGTATCGAGAGCTAGCAAAGGGCAGATGCTTCTAACAGTTGGAGAATTAAAGTATGGAGGAGGCAGTCATTCTCCAAAAGCTGAGCAGCCACCCCATGAAGCAGGGAGGCCTGGGATGACCCACTTCAGTGAGTGTCCGCATGGGTGTGGGTGAGAGGAGGAGTGGGACTGTCAGGAGACAGAGGTCTCCTGGACACCTGAGCTGACCCATCCACCCGGTTTGATAGCACCCCTGCAACAGTGGCACAGAAAGTGGTCCTGATTGTAAATATGGCCAGTGTAACATGATGGGCAGGTAGGGCTGGGACCAGGGGCACTCCAGTGTGCACCCACAACCCATCCCCATTCACACAAGAGGCACCACACGGGAGCAGCCACCCTATGGGGACCCACTTGTCAACCCAGGTTTGGCCGAACGAGAAGCGTTCTCCTCAAGGCAAGCTGTGGGCTTCTCAGAGGCATGGGTAGGGTCTGCTGAGGCTTTTATTTTGGAGTGAAAACCTGACTTTTGCAGCACACCTGGGTTGTGCTTTTAAGAATACATGGGGTTTTTTACCTCCAATTTTAAATTCACTTGTTGTAGAATATCTCAAGGGTAACCCATAGGCTATCTCAAACTTTTCATGTAAAAAGGCTAAGAGAAGGGCACAGGAAGGAGGTAAAAGGAAAGGTAGACAAGGTAGGCTTGGTTCCCCATTGCTTATGTTTCATCTGTAAATTAGGGATTCATTTTGTATTGGATGCAAAATTTGAATCAATCCCTCCCTGTGTTAATTCAGTCAAGACTTATAAATTTTATCTGGCTGACAAGATTGTCAGAATCAAATCAGATCTGCCCTGTACCAGCCCACTGAGGGGACCTTTGGGTCCATCTGTCTCTGTTCTTCATTTCTTGGTGATTCCAGTTTTTCATCAGTTTCTCTCGGGTGGACTTTGCATGTCCTTTTATACTGATGGAGCATTTCATCATCCTTCTGTTGGCATAATGTAATGTCTGTTTGCTTATACTAAACATGAGGAATTTTTTATGGAGCCTCATCAACCACATTGAATTTTTAGAATGATTTGTTCCTTCCTACTTCTTTTAGTCACTCATACAGTAGACTTGTTCATGACAGAAACGAGACATTTCAAGGATGATTAGATGCTGTAGCAGCCTAGCACAAAATTACATCTTTCTGCCCTGTTGTGTTTTTAATGTGGTACCTCACTGACTTCCAAAGTCCTCAGCTGTTCACCCTTTTCTTCTGAGGATGTCCACAAAATAGAAAGTTAGAGAAAATTCATACTCACACACAACCTCAGCAAAACTTCAGAGACTGAATGGTCTAATTAGGGTTTACAACATTTACAACGTTTAGGTTTTGCATGTTATTAACTCTGCATTTATTTTTCACTTTATTTATTTGTAACCCTTTGGTGTCCTGGGGTGTGTGTCGTAGGTCTGGATCTTGCTATGGATGGCCTCTGTACACAGACTTATATATATACCCCAGAGATCATCTATTTTCTTCTAGTTTCAGAGCATAAAATTTCTGTATAGGAATGCACTTCTTTCTCCACTGAGTAACACTGGTGCTTCTAGACCACATACATGCTGGGTACTGCCTCGTGCCTTGGTACAAAAGATGAGTTGTTTAGCTTTTGTTGATTTTCTTCATCTATTTACTGTCTCAAAGCACTTATCCTCTTAGTGCAAGCTGCATTTAACTGCTTTTTGTGTACTGCTTTGCATTTCTCATTCTTGCACAACTGACTGTAAGATACATAAACGAACATGTTATTTTTCTGTAGTGAAATACAAACCAAACAAAAGTGTCTACACAAACCTCCCAAAAAATGAGCTCTGAAGTTTCAGGCAGTTTTCCCACTTGCAAATGGACTGTCGGTATTCTTCCAATGAAGCTTTCAGGTTCATCAAACTGTTTGTTCCAGCTCTTCATTGCTCTGATTGCTATTCGTGTGCTTTGCACTGGTGTTAAATTTTGTATATCTACTTCTGTGACTTCTGCACAGCATTGAAATGACTGCTGATTCAGAAGGTAATGGGGATTTTTTTTTTCCAGGTCAGTAAATACAAGCTTAGGATTCATCATGCAGACTGGTGATGTTGAAAGACCAGCTTTATACTTTCAGCCCTGAATAGGAAAGTCAGTCTGTAATCTAAAAGGGATAGAAAACAGGGGACTGGGAGGTAAAGCAGTGGTCAGGCATTCCTTCAGGAAACTTTTGAAAGACTAACTTGCATTTGGAGTCTCGTATTTGATATTTTGGAGACTCAAGATTTCTACTTTGTCAAGGCTTTTTGCTATGTTGAAGTTTGGAATCAAAATTACTGTTATTTCCCCAAAACAAAGATGCATTTGAACTGTTTTCTCTTTCTGAAACTTAAAAAAGATTCTTGTACCCAAGGAATGTCAAATCTTTTAGGATGTTGCAATATATTTTCATAGCTTAGTTGATAAAGGTGTACATATATAGGTATATATGTACATACACGTACACACACACATATATATATGCATTAGAGGAATGCAAGCTTTCCTTCACATCTACAAATGGTTTAGACTCTGGTTTCATGACCACAGATGTGGAGTTTGGAAGATTTATTATATTCATGCTGCCTTGGAGATGGAGATCTAGAGCCATGGGATTCCCCCTGACACCCACAGGAAGATATAAAGCCTGGTAGCCCATGCTCCAGAACTATTCAGAGGGCACAATTTTTGTCAAACCCATGCTCTCCAGGTCAAGCTTGTCATGCCCAAATGCCTGCGTGCAATGCTTGGAAACCACCAAGTTAGTTGAACCTAGCAATAATTTTGTATAATGGAAAGATTTCCAGCAAGTCCCTGTATACACTTGCAATCCTGTCTTTCCACAGCACTTGGTGTGGCAGCAGAGCATCTCCCAGATATTTTGTACTCCCAGAACCAGGGTGAAGTGCAAAAAGGCTCTTAAATTCCCCTTGCACATGTTGGGGTAAGGTGTGGTGATACTGCACTCCCCCAGCCACATGAGAAGCCTGGGGCAAAACAGAAGTACAGGCACATTTCTGAAGGCCTAGACTGCAGCCCTAGTTACAGGAGCATCCTTCTTGTGCATAAATAAAGGGATCCTGTTGGAATAAAGCTTTATGAGAAATGCAAATTTGTGAGAAACTGCCTGATTTCTGTGCTGCTGAGGCTTTCTGTGCAGTAGCACCAGATGCCAAAAAAGAAGCAAAAGGAAAGTGTGAACCCAAACCCACTTCTCAACAGCAAAGGAAGAGAGCAAGTTCATTCCTGCCACTGTCTCGTCTGCAGGGGCTGCTTCAGTCCCAGGGACAGCAGTGAAGAAAAGGCTGCACCATTGTGTGTGGGACACCCCCGTTTTCTGTCACGCTCTCTGCATCTTCACAGAAACTGTGAGAGCCCACTCAAAATTAATAAGCATTTAAAAAAGGGGTATCCCGAGACGATTTGTTTAATGTGGAAAGTAAAAGTGACCATGGCTCCTTCCTCATTTCCCTTTTGCAGTGAAGTACGTCAACAAAGACACAAGTTGAAGTAAGAAAGCTGGTGGTCTCCAGGCTGATATATTTTTTAGGCAGCTTTTGCTGCTGCTCTTCTGAGTGGCCATTTCTGAGCTATTAGCTTCCTAATTTGGCCACTCATTTAATTGACACTGTGTCTGCCAGTGTGCTTAGGCACAACGTGCTGTGACCCATAAGGAGCAACGCTCAGAGCTGGAAACAGGTGGATGGAACCGAGCAGAGTATGAAGAGGGGAAGAAACGTAACAGCACAGTCTGCTCTCAGGTGGTGACCTCCATGGCAGGGTGCATCTGCAGGAGGAACAGCTAACAGGTTTACTTTGGCAGCTTGGCTTTCCCTATATGCCAGGATCAGCAGAGGAAAATGGGGAAGCACTCGGATCAGGCACAGGAGTGGGAGAGGAGGTGGGAACTGTCCCTGTTGCTGGGCTCCTGTCTGGGTATCGGAGCCAGAGCTGGACAGCAACGTCTTGTCGAAGTGGGTGAAATAAGTTGGATGTGGAGGAAGAAAGTGAGCCAAAAACACAGAGGGGTGAAGGACATCAGCAGAATTATCTCACCAGCTACCTTCTGAACCTGAGGAAGGGTGGCTTGCAAGCACCGAAGTTGGAGAAGAGTAGTGTAGGAAGGAGAGGATAAGGAAATCTGCAATATTCTGGCAGTGACCCTTGGAAATTTTATGTAGTAAAAGTATTACTTTATTTGTGTGTAGATGCAAAAGGAATCTTTTTTGGCACCTCTCTCCATCCGTATTATTGTTAATAATTTAAAACTAAAAAGCGGAGAAGAAAAGAAAATGAGGTTTTGGTGTGCAAACTATTTTAAAACAAGTGTTCTCAAGCACTGTGGTATTTGGAAATCAGTTGGTTTTTCTTGCGTATTTTAACAGGACAATCTAACAAAATCTACATGGACAGTATTGGTGCATGATACAGTATTTCTCACCCAGAATTAGTGGGATTTGAAATCGATAGCTTCAGGGCTAAAAGACGAGCATCTTCCACTTGAAACAAAGGAATAGCTTATGGTACTAGCTGCTGTAGAAGGTTCATGTTGGCCACTTCCTTAGGCATGACAAAGATCGATATAGTGCTAAGTAGGTTCCAGCAGGTTTCCATGATTGCTGTGTGTTGTACAGTACCTGACACAAGGCTGTCATCCAGGTAAAATAAGACAGTTAAGATAATCATTAATGAATTATAGTATTTATTTTTTTTATTGTAGTCATTCTATAACAGTCACTAGTATGAATTGATACTGCCTCAGGGAGCAAATGTGCTATGAGGAACTTCTCTGTGCTCCTCGTCTAATAGAAACAGACTTTCCTGCAATATTTATAGGTGTTTGGTTACCTGAACTGCAGACTTCACCCTCTGTAATGACATAGACATGGCACCCAAAATTACTGTTTGGACTGATATGAAGATATGAAACCTGTTAATTCCCTATCCCTTGTGTAACTTTTTTGTAGTCCAAAATCAGTTTCTATAGACTTTTTTTTTTTGGTGCCCAATATGTGTAAAGGAAATCCTTTCTATTAATCTCTCCTTCCTGGATGCTGGCAGTCCTGCAACTCAAGGCTCACACAGTACCATGTCCTCAACTTCCATGCACTACCATCATGCATGCAAGGAGGTAATGATTTTTCTTAGCCTGGTGGACTAAAACTATATGATTTACTGTTGCTTTTGAAACATCCTTGAAGCTCTCACCAAGTTGTGCCTCATTCAGTAATGGTTTGGCATAGGGAATGCAGAATTACCCCAACTTGCATGAGTGGCTGGGAACTGCTGCCAGACAGCTGAGACATGGTGGGGACCTTGTCAAAGTGGAAGCAGCTTTGCATAGATGTCCTGTTTTGATTTGAACCAATTTCAGATTTCATTCTGACTATTTTTCTATTTCAAGTGTAAAGAAAGAGCAGATCGAAGAACACAAGACACAGATCTGAAAATGGGTCTCCACTCACTCTAGGGAAAAAAATACTTACATTTCCCTTACATGCCCCTTCTTTCCAGCCTGTGTGGCATGCTTCCCGATCCAGGAATTTCTGGTTTTTAAGAGTGTTCATAATTTAGGATTTTTAACACTGAAAACCACCTAAGATTATTGGCAGTTTGCATGTCTTAATGTTAGCTAGTTTTTATCTGGAGATTAGAATGTATGACTAAGAACAGGAGAGGTGTTACTGAGCATCAAGGGGAGGAGTAAGAAAAACCCCCCCAAATATTGCATTAATTTTGTAAAGGAGAAGTATGAAAAAATCCACACTTGCTGTTACAAAATTTTATTATTTTTTCCCAAAAGTAGGATTTGAAATTTCACTTTGGATTATTGAATTGTTTTGAATATCAAATATATTTTTGGAAAACTCTTCCATTATGAAATACTATGATACAATAACATATATGATAAAGTAAATTATGATAAATTATAATGTATCTGACATTTAACTTCTTTTTACAATAACTGTGTTTATACTTTCTCAGATGCACAGTTAGAGATAAAACCATTCTAATTAAACACTCTTTTTTTCAGAGGCCTACACAAATATTTTTTTTCTCTTCGTACTGAATAGTCTACATAAAATTGTGGTGATTTATATCAAAAGAAAAGCCGACCCTTAAAGACGTGTTGGCATCTTATGTAGTCTGTTAAATTGTATTAAAAAGTGTTTAGACTGGAATAAAGTCTCTTAAAATATTATATATAAATTGGAAGAGGCAAATTATTTAACTAAAACATAGAGCCGCATAATTTATCTTTCCATTTTATCATGTAATGATGTTAAAAGAAAAGCATTCCTATCAATGTAGGAAACACTTATTTCTCCCTATCCATCATAACCTTCTGCCGTGAAGGAGATAGTAATAAATCCGTAATTCCAACAAGTTATTAATATATTTGCAGTGCTTTAAAAAGATGGAAGAATAATTATATATTTTTAATTGTAGGTTAAAAAATATTTTACATTTTGAAGCTTTCTCGGTTCATATTTCATTGCCATATTTGCATGGTTTTCACACAGTTTTACAAGTTAGTTACTAAGGAGTCAAGGAATATATCTCAAGTCATAATTTCTTCAGGCTACATTCTAAAATATCTGAAACCATGTGGTAAGGAGAACTTAACTTCTGTCTCGTCAAGGTTCTGACAAAAATACTGTAGTATCTGTATTTTCAGGTTAAATTCTAAAAATAACACTCACAAAATTTTCTCTTGTTGGCCAGAAGAAAGTGTTACATGCTACAAAGAACAGCACGCTTGAAAATTGTTCTGCAGCTGCAGTTCAAATATCTTTTCCTCACAGGTTACCGATTCATCCTTTTTCAGAAGTACATTAAGCTCCAGTTCTGCAAACACTTAAACCAGAACTGCAAATAATTTCAGATGCAGGACTTTAAATGCTTCTGTAAAAGAATTAATGGTTGTGTCCAACCAGCAAGCATAAACATGAGGCTGCAAAATCCAGGATCAAATATTTCATTATTTTGTGATTACAAATTGAATACAGGTTCTATAGAGTTGACTAAAATTAGTGTTTCAGGTAGTTATTTTGGTTCAATTTGGTGCTATTACAATTTGGTGCTTCAATTTGGAGTTTTATGAGAAAGATGGAAGGTATGTCAATTCCATATTTTTATTTTTTAAAGAGGTTGTACATAAGAAAGAATACCACAAAGGAGCAGAAAAAAAATCACTTCTCTCAAATCTATCTCTAATGGAAATTGTTCTAGAAATCCTGTTTAGGCATCTGTTCTCTGAGGGGCTGGTTGTATGGGTTTTTTGCTGTGGTTTTGACTTTTTTAAAATACAATTTGTTATGCACTTTTTGAAGAAGGGAATTATTTATTCCTCAGATCTCCTTCAGATTGGTGGTGGTGGTGGGTTGTTGGTGGATTTAATTATTTTTTTTTTTTTTTAAAGTTCCTGCCAGTTCTCAGGCTTTGGGTCTTATGAGCATTTTTCAAAGACAGAGAGAAAGCGTGCGAACAGATCTGGAGTTATTTTCTAATTTGTTCTTGAACTCTCAGCAAAGCTCTATTGCTTTCAACAATGACAATACTAAAAATCCCCTGCTCTTTACAGAGCTTTCAGTCCAGGTCTCAGACCTCTTACCCTCCCTGTTTCCCAGCATCCGGGCCCAGGCTGGGGTGGTGTGGCTGGGACTGGGAGCAGGGCTGCAGAGCCGGCCAAGAGAGCCCCGCATTGCTGTTTGCCTTGAACTTCGTTCCTCTGTAGATACCTAATAATCAGGCATTTGCATTCTCAGCCTGGTGCAAATACAGTGTTAGTCTAATCTCCTTCTGCTTCACCCCAGAATATGACTAGAATGACTTTCTTTTTCTTTTCCTTTTTTTTTTTTACTTTTTAATTGGAAAATGGCTAAAAGTTATTCTTGACCTTTTTATCTCGCCGGCAATGCCACTGCTTTTCTATTAATAACAGGCTTTGGGGAGTGTTTCGTCTGCACTGGCAGCAGTACTGCTATTTCTTACTCAGTTTGGTATCTGAAATTACAGTACTTTTCTGAAGTGCAAAAGACATCTATAAAAATCAAACCCATTTCCCTGCTTAAGATCAGACACAGTATGGCAGCTCACTGCTGCTTCCAGCTTACATTACTTTTTCCATCTTTTTGTTGAAACTCTGTCTGCAGTGATTGTCAGCAAACATTTGCTATCAGTGAAGGTGAAGGACCCTCACTGAAGTGGCAGGAATAATGTACTTCATCAAAGATCATGTTAAGTTTGTTTAGCTTGGATGTTTACTGATGTCTTGCTTGAGACCTTCAGCTCCTAACAATGTCCTGCCTTGCCAAGACGCCTGCATTGTCCTTGAAGGCAATGCTATTGAGAAGCTGGAGAAGGGAATCATAGAGAGCTGGTTTTCATTTCCTAGGAGGCTTTAATTTCTTCCTTTTGGATGGATAGTGCCGGTGAGGCTGCTTTCATGTTCCTGGTCTCCAAGTGGTGTCAAGGCTTCTGAGAGGTCACTTGAAATCCCTGACTTTCTCAGACAGAAATAAGTATTAGCAGGATGGCTTAAAAAGGAAGAAGATGGTGTTGGTGCGTCAGGGAGGACCAGAGAACAAGCAGTTTCAGGGGACTCCCTGGGACATATGGTGATATTGTCACTGTCCTTTCTTCACTCAGGTTTAGAAAAGCTGCTGCTGCTTACAATAGGCCAAACTTGTCAGCAGGTCCAGCAGTGAGTACCCTTCTTGTATGTAGAGTTTCAGGCTGTCAATAAATTACAAGCATGTTTCACTCTTCCATCCAGGCTCTCTTTCTTTCCTGAGGGTTTCCCTTTCCTTTGCCAAGCCATCCAGGGGGGACTTGTCACCCATGTGCAAATCTCAGACCGTGTCACGCCACTACAGGATTTTTTTGTACGTGTAGGTCCACAGTGGCTTTCACAGGAGCAGAGAGGTCCTGCCCAGCCCTGTGGGGCCAGCCCACTGTGCTTTCTTATCCCACATCCAGGCAGTCCCCTGGGGAGGAGCATGGGGGTATTAACACATCCCCTAGCATTCCTGGTCCTTCCTTGCCCAGTGCTTGACCCAGGGGACACCACGCACCCTGAGTTCCCCACCAGCCTCACAGTGGCCCCCTTTGTCCAAACCACGCAGCCGGTGGAGCTTTTTTCCCACACTAAAGCTAGTTCTGGCTCCAGCACTGCAGCAGCAGCCCTTTCCTTTAATTCCATCTGGGAGAAGCTGCTGTCCACTGAGGGACAGGAGCGACACGGCAAGTGTCAGATGAGCCGTCCCACCTGCCTGGTGTCAGCAGACAGCCCAAATCCCCCACGAGGGAAGGGTTATGGTTGCAGGCACTGCAATAAGCGATGAATCGACTGTGAATCTGCATTCATAGCTCTGCGGCTGTTTCCCTTGGAGCGGTCTGCCTGGTGATAATCTGCACCAATAGTTTGCTTTTTAAATTTATTTATTTTTTTTCCACCGGCTTCTTGTTTTCTTCCATGAATTCGACATCGCCTCTTGTGTTTTACCTTTCCTGGCAAAACCGTTTCTCCTCATGACACGTAACTCTCCCCCAGGGCCAGTTATGTAAGGTATTGCTGCTCGGTGTTTGCACAGCCCTACATCTTGATCCCCCGTAGAGACCACATTGTGTATCCTACTGGCAGCAAACAAAAGCAGCTTCCTATACAAAATACACAACTCTTGCTTCTGTGCTTGCATGTTTAGGCAAACACCCTCCTGCGTTTCGGGACGCAAAGGAAGAACGCTATCAGTACCCACTTTCCCGGTGACGCGTGGCTCTGAACAGCGGGAAAAAAAAAAAAAAAATCCTCCTAATAAGGAGAAAAGAGTCTGCTTTGCTAGTCTGCGTTCTATATGCATCCTTCACACTTCACACACTCATACCATTTTAAATGCAAACAGCTCTTTCAGCCAGCAGCGTCATAGTCATTTCAAAGACAAACACATTTGTTTTGTCTTTAAATGAATGTATTCATACTGGATGGCAGCCTCTTTCTCAGGAGGCTCCTTAAGTTTCAGCTAGTAAGACGGAGTAAGACGGAGTAACAGTTTCTTTAAAAAGAGAGAAAAAAAAAAACAGACAAAAATCCACCTCCCAAACCTCCCAAAACCCAAGTTCTGATGTGATATGTGATAGCTGATATGAGTGTTGACACTCCTGTTGTGGGCAAGGTGTAGGTGTTCTTTACAAGGGGAAAAAATTATCAAACCCTACTTACCTCATTATCTCTTCCTCTCTGTGAGTGGATGATTTGCGTCTTCCCCTCTCCTGCCTCCAGCCTTCCCCTACACACGGGCTATATTTTAGGTAGCTGCACTGCATTTTGTTCATTATAGGTGATGGACTAAGTCCCAGCAATTAAGCCAGAACCGCAGCTATCCGAACTCTGGGCATTGGGGCAGGCTGGGGGTGGAAATTATCCTGCAAGCTGTGCTGTGCTTAGCACTGGACGACTACCAGCACGGCAGTCTGGGTGGCCACAGTACTTTGGGGCAGCTTGGCTACATCCCTACGGGTAAAGACATCCCCACGAGCCCTCGGGCTGCCCAAGCACAGAGTGCATTGGCTTCTGACTAGATCAGGCTGACCTGATAAAGGACAGTCATAGGGTCTCCTTCTGCTTCCTTCCATTTTCCAGGGCCAGCACAAGAAATAAAGGGGTTTCTGAGACCAGGTGCAACAGATGGCAGGGATGTGAGGCTTTCTTTGTGACGTGGCAGGATGCACTCAGTGTCAAGGTCAAAGAAGGGTCTGGCTCCAAGTTTGGGTTGGTGATTTACCCTGAGGGAGTGGAAGAAAAAATGGTCCTGGCTGGTTGGATAGAAGTTTGTTTGCTCTCAAACGGGGGATTTCTAAGTGAGCAGAAGCTGGGTTGTGCGGAGGTGAAGGAGCTCAGAAAAGCATGGGGGGAAGGCCAGGGTTGGCAAGGATGAGTGTAAAGGAAATAATTAATCCTTAACAAACGTGTGAGTGGGAGGCATAAGGGGCTGGCTGAGGAGGGATGGAGCAATACTGGAGAGGGAGAGGTTGGGAATTGAATGAAACAGCAAAAGAGTTTCACAGACCAAAATGCAAAAAACAAATCAAAACAAAACTTTCCCTTGCCATTACTGCAGATTGCTCCATTTTTTCCTACCCTGTCAAACCAAAACACTCCCTGTAGCAGCCTCCAGCTCCTTGCCTACCTTCCAATTTCTGTCCTACAGCAATGTCTCCCAAACTGCAAGGTGCACCCCCTCCCAAGGAGGATGGACTAGCAGAACCCACAGAGAGAACGAGAGATGCCAGAAGCATGTGAGTGCTTGACTGGCTCCCTGTTCCTGAAACCAGGTCCCTCACAGGATAAATTCCAAACTGTTCATTTTTATTCCCTAGCTAAAACCAGGTGCATAACAAACCATAATATAGGTTGTAATATAGGCAGTTAGAGACCTTTATGACCAGCCCAGTCACCATACCTATTAACAGCCTGTGCTGTGTTGAGGACCATCTGATGTCGAGCTGTAGGTGCCCCTGACCCACACAGACTTTGTGGTGTTGTGGTTCCTCAAGCACAAAGTTGTCAGCAGAGGACTGTCCCTTCCCATCTGTGATTCCCGGCAGCTCTGCTGCTGGACACCCTCTCCTCAAGGTGATATTGGCTCCCCTGTCCACCCCTGGGGTTGGGTTTTTTTCACATGTTTAAATTGCAATCCCCTTGCTAACCTGTGTTACAAGATTAGTCATTAGATCAGTAACCTCTTCTTCATTTCTGTACCTTTGTGTTACAAATGTCTTACAAATGTCTTACACGTTGCATTGTGATGGGAATATGGGATTGCCAAATTTCTGCTATCCTCTTCTGCCTGAGAAAACTGGAAACTGTTAAACACATCAAAGGTATCAGACTCATTTACTGTCAAGAGCCAGATCTGTGTCCTTTTTCACTAGCACTCATTGCTTACAGACACAGAGTGAAGTATGGTTTACATTTCTTCCAGTTGTCTCCCATATTTGTAGACTGTCAGATCTGATAGACCTTTTAGTCGCTCTGTTTTTCCACTTATTTTCTCCTTCTTTAAATTCTGTGTAAGCCCGGCTCTGCGAGACATTCAGTGGGTTTTGTGGGACCACAGCACTTCAGAAACATCCTGTCCCTTCAATGCCTGCTTCCAACTGCCTCCGCTCAAAAGAAAACGGGCTTCCTCAGTCCCTCCACACATCGTCCACCTCCAGCATTAAAGCCACGTAAAGGAGTGGCACGTCTCACTGTGGATGCTGCTCGCTCTTGCCCACGCTGCCGTGGTTCTCGAGGAGGATCAGCAATGTGCAGACCAGCGGCTTGTGGCAGGCAGCCGCTGCCGTTTAGCAGTGCACTCCAGGGGAAACCATGCTGCTTCACGCAACCAACATCTGCCTGGAGGAGGCAAAAACCCACAACTTTGCGAAAGTACTATTGGGAACAAACCCAGAATGGGAAATCAACTAGCTCCATTCCATTGCAGATTTTTTTTTTTTTTTAAATAGATATAAATTTTCCACACAACCGTGTGTGATCTCCCACCTGCTAATTACAGATTTCTTACGTGGGTGGGATACAGATTTCAGTTATATCAGCATTAATCTGGAGCAACTCTATTGATGAGCTTACAGTGAAGGATTTTTTTTGCCATGCATCTTAAATGCAATATTAAATGGAAAATGTCTTTGTGGATTTAGGACTTTTTCAATAATTTTAAGGGAATGCTGCCTTTTTATCTCCTCTTCCACTCAAATTTTATTGGCTTCACTAAAAGATTTTGCCTTTTCCTTTTGCCAGAACTAAGACAGAGGTGAAGTTTTGGTCTAGAACAGCACTTGTGGCAGAATCTGTGTCTACTCACATTCAGACTCCATGACTGAGTGGGAAATGAGACTCCTCCATTGTCATGCAAAGCTTGGATGCAGATCAAGCTTCTTAGATGCACCTGTTATAAGGCTTACTTATTCTGGTGGCCTAAAACACTGTCTCTGACAAGAAACACAGAAGTAGGACTTCTCAGCACAGGCTCCCTTCTCATGTCGCCATTAGCACCAGTCACCACCAGCTGGGCACCTGTTGCTCACATTCAGGTTTCTGAGACATCCTCCTTCTACCCACCTTACTTTTGGGTGACTTCTGCACATCTCTTATTACATGAAACAGCAGCTTTGGAGTTCTGGAGCAATGGTGGTGGATGTATAGAAGCTGGGTACCAGTTTTCCTTTCCTAGGCACTGGCAACTCAGGCAGAGATCACAGCAGACCAAAAGAGAAGAAGTTTTCTTTCCTGCCACCATCCTAAATAGGCAGCAAGAAACATATATACTGCTTTCCTACCTCTGGCATTGCTTAGTTTCTTAAAGTTTTTAATAGTTACTGGTTTCCTCTGCCAGTAGTGGTGGATGGGAAGCTGTGGACCCAGTGATGAACTGCAGGAGCATTTAATTGTTGTGGGAGAATAAGTGCTTTCCCTAAGTTATGGTCCCAGTTTTAATAATTTTTAAATTTTTTTTCTGTCCGGTATGCAATAAAGAACAGTCAATGGAAGGTAAAGCCAAAACTGAAGGCATATGGTATTTTCTTGCAGTCTTGAGTGTATCTTAGACAATTTGTGTGGCTGGAGGAAGCCCCATGGGCCACAGGTTCCCTGTTTTTAAAATGGGCATTATAATACTTAACCAGGTCAAAACACTGTGAGGAGCTTGGGTGAAAAGTGCTCTAAGGCATGCGTAGTGGGCCACTGTTATATTTGCCTCAGGAAGAGGCCATATGTCTCCATGCTGTGCAGCTCTGGCCTCAGAAAGAAAATTTTGTGTGAAGATCTTGTTTCTGATTTTGATTTACCTGGGATTACTCCTGGTATTTTGAATGACCTTATGTGAAGTTCCAGTTTGAGTGACTCTATAAGCAAGAGATACTCTGAGACTGAGATTTCAGAAGCATCAGTTACACAAAAACAAAGTGGAATAAGATAAATATAAAATAAAATGTGGAAATCCTTCTCTTCTTACCTGCCTGCAGAGATGTTATGGCTGCTGCTGCCACGTGTGCATGAGAAATGAGGGCTGAGGATGCTCAGTGCTGTGACATGGTGTGGGTGGGCTGCCTAAAGCTGGAGGAGCAGAAGTGTTTTGGGCTGGCAGGGGCAAGGGAGGCAAGCAGGCATTGCTCTGGGCAACCTGCCCAGCCTCCCATGGGACGGGGCAGAAGGTTTAACATCCATCCCACTGCCCTGGATATTTGTGCTGGCTAGACAATATGGCTTCCTTATAGGTGCTCCAAAAAATATATGGAAAGTGTATTTCACTTACCAGCTGCAGAAATACAAATTCAATTTCTGGGATAAGTTGTGGGCAGTACTGCTAACCTCAAGCATTCCAGTATCCAGAGATAAACTCAAAATCACAAAAAAATAAATTAATCCTATTGAATTCTGATTTTTTAAATTACATCTAGTCAGTGTTTTCCTGGTTTTCTTTGTGTGAAAGCTAAATATTCAACAGTTTCAAAAGGGAGGTGTGGGTAAAGATATTCTCCAATCTCCAGGGCCAGGGCTGTGAGACCTCCCCAGCAGTTGTAAGGCTTGTGTTAAACCTGAGAGGTGGCAGGAACATCTCTTTGATGTGACATCCAGATGGAGGGGAAAGCGGTTGCCAGGGTGACACTGAAAATGGAGCTCAGCCTACTCTGTTCCCATTGCGAGAGGTCCTCGGGGATAGCTCCAATGGGAGAGGAACGCTGTATACAGTAGGAATTCATGTGCTGCTGTTGAAAACACGTGCATTGGTGGCATCTTACTTAGGAGAGCCCAAACATGTAGGCAAATGTTTTTCAGGTTTTGCTCCTAAATGCAGAAGCCTGAATTTTGGAAAGTAAATAAAAGGGAAGCTTTTGTCCTCTTCTGTCGCCCAGCACACGCTTGCATCGCATGCACCTATGTGGTCTCTAAACAACGTCTCGTTTACATTTGGGTTCAGATGTAAAAATGTGTTTCAAACTTCAAATCTGCAGAAAGAGTTAATCATGTGCAATATTAAGCAATTTAGTTAGTTTAAATATATGTCATAAAGATTTTCTTTGGGGTCTTCTTCTTGGGCAGCCGTATTACCAGGCCTTTTTACACTTTGAATTAAATTAAATTCAAGGCTGTTGCCATGTTATTTTCTTATTTTCTCTCCCCGCCCCCCCCCCCTTTTTTAATGATAAATCTTGAGGTATATTTTCCTTATAAAAGTTATTTCTCCGCTCTTTGGCTTTTAACTCAGCATTTGTTGAAATTCCTTAGAAAAGGGGCTGCCCTGCCTCTGAGGTGATTTACACTGAGAAGAATGTTAAAGAATTACAGATGACTGTTGGTAACATACCTGCGTAACATTAAAATCAGGTTAATTGCTTACATTTCACTGGAAGTTATGGATTGCTGCAGAGCTTAGTACTTCAGCAGATACTGGTACAGCAGGGGGGTTTTATTGATAGTTAAATAGCAGTAGAAGTTGTCTGTGTTCAGAAGGGACCTCTTTGAGGGAGGACAGAACATTTCTCAAAGCTTCATATTTTCCCAAAGGGATTTTTCTAGCAGAACATGCCTGCTGTTCAAAGGAAATATTCCCTGTATGAGCAAATGAATGAAAAAGTTAGATTTACAATAGACACCCTATTAAACTTTAAGGGGGCTGAAGTGAAGGAGTCCAGCTCCATGTGTTTTCAGAAAGCTAATAAAAACCAGAAAATTATCTGTGGTGTTCTGCAAGGCAGCATAAGTACAGGAGGCTGTTGCAAAACCTGCAGAAGGAAGCAGGACAGAGGCACTGAAAGAACATAACTAGGCAGTGAGACAGCAAAAATCCAAGGTAGTGAATCTTAGCAGTTTTAATTGACAAATTTAAATGCCAATTTGTAATACTGTCTCTTTCTCTCTCCCTCTCCCACTCATTTTCTTTTCAAGTTTCAAGTGAGATTTCGAGTGGCAAATGAGGAGTCTGCCCCCTTCCCATTAGCAAACCAGGGGATGTGAGTACTATGTGCATGCGTGGAGAGGAGGTTGCCGCTGTCGACAGCTCTTTGTGCAAGTGCTGAAGCAGAGCCGGGGGAGCTCAGAGATGGGTGGCAGCCCCCCAGCTCACTGCCCGTGGCTGGCGCAGCCATTCGGTCTCTGGCCCTGGGTGAGGCAGACAGAAGGTGGGGATGGGAATCTGCTTCTTGGGTCCCCTTTCCATTTGTCCCACAAAACCAGCCGCCTCCAGCCTTGTGGGGGGTGCCCGGTGAAAGAAAAGAGGGGGTGCTTTCAGCTGGAGCTGAGGGCTGCTATTTTGGTGCATCCTCTTAGCCCTCGTGTCTGCTCATGTGTGCATGGAGTAGGGTGGCTTTCTTGGCTTGATCTGTCAGCTCTGTAGATTTTCCTATAATAAAGACTCATGTTAATTACACAAGATGTGTTGACTGCTTTATTGTGCAGTAATTGCTGCTCTTGCAGGACATCCACCCACTTCACTGTGAGCAGAGGCTCCAGGCTTTTCTCAAAACATCTGAGTTTATAGGAAGTTTTAGAATCTGATTTTTACAATATTTGCTAGTGCAGACTAAGGAGGGAGCATTTCAGAATTCCCTTCCCTGCCCCAAATTCAGCCAGATTTTTTTTAGGAACTGTGGAAAACAGTACAGGAACCCGTGAATACAAAATTGAACATTGCAATCAGAAAAGGGGGCCAGCTCTCCTAATGAGGCTTTATTTAACCAGTGACAATGTGCTAAGAAAACTAGAGGAAATAGGTCAGCTAAGAAACCTGGAACTACAAATGCCTGCTGTAATTTCGCCCCACTGAAATGGAGACCCTTCTTGCTAAGGAACCATCCCCTGAAGTCCTGCAGCTAATTTGCAACCCAAGGATGAAAAGACTGGAACACTGGGACCCAAGACAGGTAATGTGACAAATCCACAGTAAGATGGATTCACACAACAGAGTGTAATGATGAAACACCTGAGCTGTCTCAGCAATTAGTGGGGTCAGTACCCTACCTGTTTCAGCACTCACAAACTAGTTAACCCTTCCTTAGTGCCACAGTTTCATGATTGCCTTAAACCAGGAATTATCCAGGGCTCATGTCAGGAGAAATTATGTTATCCAGTCCCAGCTGTGAGTTTTTTACCCAATGCCATCTCCTTCCTTAAGCACAAGTGCTGTGCCATGAACTGGAGCAGGGCACTGGGCAGATGTAGTGTGAAGCATCTGTATGAGTTAGTTTTGACTTTGTCACTTCTCTGAACTGCTTTGGTGCAAAGGTTTGTGCCAGCTCAAGCAAAAGAAGAGTGGGAGGGAAGGAAGAGGCACTGTGAAATAGTGGGACTGCTTCACTAGTAGCAGTGGTTTTTTGTGCAGTCTGAAAACATCTGTGAAATTGTGATCTGAGGAAGGGCTTCCTGGCTCTGTCCCAGTGCTATACAAGGACAGTGATGTACACTGTATGCCTTCCAAGACCTGATCTTGGCATTTTCATCCAGAGCTGTATTAAATCTATCTGAGAGAAAGACCTGTGGACCAGGTTACTTCAGGCCCTGCTACTGACTCAAAAGTTACTCTTGTTTCTGGTTTCAGGCAAAGCTGAGTTATAAGTTTGCAACCCTGGTTCTTTTTATACAAATGCATAAAGTAGGGTTGTCAATGTACATGTTCTTATACAACGTACGGATTGCATTAAAGGAAGATTTTGCTCTGAGTTCAGATGTTGCTTTCCAAGTACAGAGAGCATCTGCATCATCACAGAATATAGCCAAGGACGAGATAGCACACCAGTTATTTAATATTTGAGCCAATAAAAACTGCATCAGACCATCCCCAAGAAATATTTGTGTTGTTAAAATGGATAGGAAAAAAAATGGTCTGGTAAACGAAAGACCTAAACCTCCCTGATTAAAGATAAAGGAAATCTTCTGGAAAGGAGAAAAATCTGAATAAATCTCCAAAGAGAGATCTTAACTGCAAAGGGAAAATTGAATTCCCAAGATGTTGAGTTCCTGTAGTGCAGACAGGATGAAAGCCTACAATTGCATCTTTAGCTAGAAAGACCAGAAAAGAAAACCTCTAAAACTGATGCCAAACACAAGATTGTATTTCCAGTGGCTTTGCATGGTGGGTCTGTCTGAGCTTTGATACCTTATCACTTAACGAATATTTCATTGGCATTGCATTGCTTCCACATGTCCAAAGACATGCTTCCCTTTAAGCACAATGATCATCCTGTCAGAGGAAGAAGGATGATCAGAAGTGATCATCCTTTGACCACTCTGCCAGAAAACTTGCCCAACATATAGCAAAAGAAGTGCGTAGGATTTGGGATCTGCAGGTCCTGAAGAAGCTGGTGGGATTGAATTGAGCAGCCTGGCTTGGTACATAGCTGAGGATCTTGTTCGTGGTCTCCATTGTGCCCAGTGGTCATGTCCTGAATAGATGTGTGCCCAGGCCTGTGGAAGAGGCACCAGCCAAGCCACTGAACCATAACACAAGAGACGCCCTTACAGTAAGGTCTCACCAAAACAAGAAGCTTAACAACTGGGGAGTTGTGAAAAGACAAACTAACAATCGCTTTTCAAAAGTGAACCTGGCCCAAATCACTCCACACTAAGGATGGCCAGACTCAAGGACCTTCTATTTATTTATTTCAGTTAATTCTCTTCAATACACCATAGACTAAAGTGTGCAGCAGCAACAGATGCTTAGATACCATGGAGATGGGTGCTATAGAAAACCTTGCATAGCTATGGAAACCACAGTTGCATTTATCCTTCAGAACTGAGTTTTTGGCAGCCCGTGGCTATCCTTCATGTTCTGGAAGATCACGAAAAAAATACTTGTACAAGGCATAATATTTCACAGCTTTCTTTTTACTTGTCAATGCACACTTATATCTATTTGATAATAATAATGGTACATGTATTTTTAGACTAACATTATGTGATGGTAATTCTACTGTTATCCAATGTAATACAAGCTGAGAAAAAAAAAAAAGTGCCTTTAGAGAGAACTAGGGAAATCAAATCAGATTTAACCTGGTGGCAGATAAACAGGATTTATCTCAGAGTTTAAACAACCACTTTTTTCATTAGAAAACAAAGAAACCAGCAGAAAGTATATGCCTGGCTTAGTCTTCAGTCTTTGTGTTCAAAGAGTCTTCCTAATTGTCTGATTTTGCTATGCAGAGTGTAAGAACAGAACATGTACTGTATTTGTCATGTCTTTGTAACCCAGAGGAATGAGAACAAGACTAAGAGCAAGGCATTTCAGAGCCCCCCTCATGGGTCTGACAATGGCTGTATCGTCAGGGACAAGTGACATTCCTTCTCTGTTCTCCTTTCTCATCTCCAAAACTAAGGCAATAACACAAAGGTGGACATATCTGCATTAGAAGAAAAAAAAAAAGTCAAATGGAGGTGATAAAGTTGCTTTTTGCTTGCAGTAATTGGCTACATTCAAAGCTATCGTTACAAATGAAATAAGCTGCGTTAGCATCATAGTGCCTTTTGCTTTTAACCTGGGCTATTTTTACCCAGGCAAGCAGCTCAGCCTGCATGCCCAGGCAGCCACCATGGCTGAGCTGGCTGCAGCATATTGCTGACTTGGTCATTCATGCTGGGCAAACGTGCTCCAAAAGCACCCAGTCCACAAGCCAGATAAGAGCTGGACAGACCACGGGTAAAATCCTTGCCCCAGGTAAAATCTGTGGCAAACTTTCTGTAGATATAGCCTCATTTCCTATTGCCCTGCAGTGTTTCTGGATCAGAATGGGGTCACCAAGAAATATTTCTTCCCCTCTCTTTCCTGCAATACCAACACTCAAGCTCACCTGGGAAGCAGAGGTATATAAAGTAGAGACCTTGGATACCACAGAAAAACTCACAGAGGTGTTGGCTCTTTGTCTGAGTGCTCTAGGCACACAGTGAGAAGGATTCCTACATGAAATGTCGTTGTTAGCTAATTAGCTCTCATCTTAAGTTCCGTAAAGATACTTATTAAAAAAAAAATCTGGAACAGATAACAAGAATTGCAAAGGTTTATAAAGCCATGGATAACAGACAAGTGAAAGCAAATTACACTTAGTTTTCCTTCAAGGAGATCAAAGTCACTGGGCCTTCTTGATAAAACATGCTAACCTTTATTTACACTGTGTTCCTTCAGTGCCTCTTACAGGTTTTTTTTTCAAATTCAAATCTTCTTACCCCCTCCCCAAAGGCTGTTGATCTCTAACTTTATTTAAGAGGCAGTTTCAACACTCCTTTCCACAGTTTATTGACAGCCCTCTCCTCTGCCAAAATGGCAATGCCTCTTCGGTTAATTGCGTGCCCTCTGATGGACTGGGCTGGACAATTAGCAAATCACTGGTGGAGCAAGGGGTAAAGCTTCTCCTTTCACCCATCTCATAGACTCCTGATGAATCAGAAAATCTCAGCATGAAGCTGTTCAGTACTTAAACTTCATTACCTATCAATATGAAAGCAGGCAGCCACTCCTGCTACAGACATACAAGAGAGATTTCTAGATACAGCTTGTTACTGGCCCCTGACTGAGACCAAATATAGCAATAAGGCATTTGAGGCCACTGGACTCTAGCCCGCAGTTTCAAGAAGTGCTGTGACATGTCAATGGCAGAAAATGAGCCAGAATTCGAATTAATTGTATTTTTCTCTAAAAGCAATCATAGGCCAGCTCAGTTCCTGAGGCTAAGGAGTACCATATTACTTTTGATAAACCCCATCTAAGGTTACTGCTTCCAAATGCAGGCCCTGATGATGATTTAACTCAGAATCTACCTATGGCTTTTGGCAGATGTAGAAAACAAATTAAACAAAAATTGTACAGCTACCTATTCATCTTTGTTGGGAAAAATCCTCAGTTATAGGCTTGAGCAGTGGAGATCATGTGTCTTTCACAGCTTGAAATCCTGGCAAAAAGGAACTCGAGGAATTTCAGCTATTCCACATGACACGGGGCTTGCCTTGTTACTTCCTTCTGAGGAATCTGCCCCCCAAAAAGGAAGATCTGAAGCAGCGTGGCATTTGCACAGAGGTGACTATTTGCATCAGGACAATGTCAGCTTTCCCAGCCATTGCTCCAGTCAGGCAGGATAGCGTACAGCCTGCAGCAGCAAGAGCGTTACTGCACATTATTGTTTTGCCTTTGGGGGGGAGGGGGGGGAACAAAACAAAAAAAAAAGTGACCACCAGGATACGTGCTACTTTCCTTCTCTTCACAGATATATCTGCCTCCACAAAAGTGGCCATTCTGGTCCAAATCCAAGAGGTTTGGCCTGCAACATAAACAGAAAAATGCCTCACAGCTTGAAGCATTTCACTTGGCTGCTCCCCCTGGGCCCCCTCCCACCACCACCACAGCCTTGCCGGGGGCTGAGGGCAGCCAGAGGTGAGGGAGGTCCCTGGCCTCCTGCCAGCGGCCGTTTTCTCCTGGAAAGTTCAGAAATCCACCTGCCTCCATTTGATGGTGGAAAGTGGCAGAAGAGGAAGGAATCAGCAGGGAGAGGTGGGGAAAAGCAAGACACGGGGCTGATGATGGGGGGGGGAACAGCAAGAGTCAGGGCAAAGAGGCAAAGGAAGAAATCTGTCAGACACCAGGGAGGAACGACACACGGCGTCACCCTCTGCCTGCGTGACAGGCAGCCCCCCTTCAAGGGGGATGGAGACAACGCTCTCTGGAATCATTTCCCCCAAAAAATATATCTTTAAGTGAATTAAAACAAAACCATTTTCTGCCAGGTTCCCCTTACACCAGAAACTTCTGTTCAGGGAAGTACCCACCACTCGGACCCTCTGCCCAGCTGGGCTCAGTGCTCTCCATGGGCCAGAACCAACTTTTTTTGAAGGCTCACATCTGTCCCCATGTTACGTTGCCAGGTGCTGTCTCAAAGCCATTGAACCAGACAAAAATCCATTTGTTCCTTGCTCCTCAAAATTTCCTCCACGGGGCCAGCGGAGGCAAAAGGGATCAGCCACAGCGGAGGCAGCAGCTCCCGACAGATGCACCATGGACCCCCCATTTTAGACGTGGAGCATGTGAACACTCCTGTTCCTCTCAATCCTGCCACCAGCAAACCAGTCCTGGAGAAAACAAACTATCTCAAGTATTTGGCAAATTTGAGCTGCATCTGCAAAAGATGTTATTTCTAGCCCTCCAAGAATGATGTGTGAACCTCAGGTGTAACTAACCCCTCCCTGCTGCCCTGGGGCTGTGCTCAGGCCATGGTGCCATGGACAGCCGGGGCAGGCTGGCCTTGCTGGGGCGATTGCACAACTGCACCTCAGCTACTCCAGCTTGACCTCTTATTTGGGGATTTTGGTGGAGAGATGCCTGGGGACGGCCTGTAGCTGCCGTCTGGCAAGCAGGGACCATTGCTGCTGCCATAAGTGTTCTTCACTTTTCCCGTCAGTCACCAAGTGCTCATCCTATCCTCCCTCTTATCGTTTTTCAAAATGGAAAGGTGGACTACTTTGGCTGAAAAAACGGCCTTTCCCCATTTTCCTGAAAGTTTTCTTCATCTTTATGGAAAGTCTTTCTATTGCTGGTCCCACCTCCAGGGTGAATGGATACACTTATTTTGGCAAGGTGCAAAGTAGAGTACCAAGAGCTGTTGGGGTTTTATTGCACTCTTTACCCAGCACTGAACAATTCATCTTAGATACGGCTGCTGCCAGGCTTGAGCTGCTCGTTGTGTCTAGGAACGTGCCTGGGTAAATATAACAGCATAAAAATGAGCTCTTGAGAAAGCTTGAAGCTGCTGCAGACTGGTTCAAGGACCCTGCTGCTGGACAAGCTGCATCCTCTGTCCCTTCCCTCCCCTTCCCCCCTCCAAAGACACAGAAGCATTTTTAAGCCTTCTGGTTTTCAAATGGAAGACACATATCCAAAAACACGTGTCCAGGTGTAACGTGAGTGAAGCTTCATATGGAGATGCTTTCAGAGCACATTTAAGGCAAATGAACATCTTAAGTTTTGGTGTCTAGGCTTCCTCCATAGCCAGAGGAGGCTCTTCTGGAGGGCGAAGGGAAACACAACCCAGCCTGGATGCTCTGGGGCTTAGAGACACTTCCCCCAGACCACTGAGGACGTGCAGGACTGGACATGGAGTTATTCTGTGATTCTCATGAGCACAGGGCAGAAAGCTTTTTTTTCCTCTTTCTTCCCACCGATTCCTCTGTTATATATAAGCCAAGTGAATTCCTGTATGACCCGATAGTTTGCACTAATTTTAAAAAAAATCCATTCTTACTACTTTTAATGATGATCCTTCAGTCACAGGAGATTCTTTGTGTTTCCAGAAATGTCATCTGCCTTAGTCCTGTTACGTTCACCTGTTGTTACCTAGAATACTGATTAGAGATTTTGTTCCTTTTATTTGGTAATAGGAACAAAAAGCTCTATCGTGTAAAGTTTTGTGAAAGCAGGGTCCATAATTAGGACTAGGTTTTAGCAGCAACTAGGCCCCACTGCTCTGTGTTTCAGAGCCTTTGTGATCTGGTTGCCTAAGCTCCCTCTCCAAGAGTGATATCAACCTGTAGGAGCAATCTCAAGGAAAATCAAGACATGTGATTACGTACTTATTTCCGAAGGCATGCGCAGTCCTGCTGAGGTCAGCAGCGTTCCTCATGTGCATAGAATGAAAAGCCTACTTCAGTCCTTCACCGAACCAATGTCAGGGCAGAACTGCTACTCTCATGCCATCAGACAAAGTGAACATTGTCTGATCATCTCAAGTGGTGATCATTTGAAACAACCTTTCAGTCTGCTAAAAGAAAGACAAAAAATTCGCAGTAAAAATATCCCCTCTTTTAGAAAGGTCAAACACACAGAAAGTACATTTCTGAAGGAATGCTGGATGACCCGCAGAGCCTCTCACAGGCAATTTTCCTGCCCCTGCACTTTGGGGTTTTAATTGCCTCTTTGGGGAGGTGCTAGTAGCTGCCTGAAAGTGTAGTCACAATTCAGCAATTTGGCACACGTGACTCCTCTGAATATGGGAGCAATTAGCAAAAAGTGATATGGTGAATAGTAGCGTAAGGACCAAATTCTGGACAGCATTCAGATGAGAAATCTAAACCAGAAGAGAGTGGAGCAGACGGAAATCCAAACAAGTTTTCACAGAAATAAAATGTATTGGCTATACTTATATAATGAGAGTCTAACATTAGAAGACTGAATTCAGAGTCACCATCGCACTCTTAAACCTTGCTGACTGAATGGGTTGCAGCAAGTTCACAAGATCAGTTTGTGAGGAAAAAATATCCAAAATGCTTAATAGATGTAGCTTTAAAGACTTCTGTGAGAATTAAGTGAGCCCAGATTGGACAAGGAGCACACTGGTTCTTAGTGGAGAGGAAAAGATCTGTATTCTAGGCATTAATTATTTATTTAAGACTGTAAAGTTTTGGTTGTACCCACAAGATCTAATTTCCTAGATAACATTGGTTATATTGTGCATACAGCACTGTTTTCAGCAACCTGCAGGATGCCATGAAACATTAACAGTAGGTTTAAGACAACAACCAGTGAGCAGTTTCTGTCTTAGGGACGGCAAGTCCCTAAGTCATTAAATCCTTCCTATTTCAAACAGCTGCAAGCTGTGTTTGTCCTAAATCATGTCTCCCCAGTCCTGCTATGTTTGCCTTAATAACTGGAAATGAACTATTTGTAACCAGGACAGTACTGTCTCCAGGGCCCATTACACCTCAAATAACTTTTTCCCTACCAGCAAGGTCCCCACTCTCGCCAACACCTGGTTGTGGTACCCGGCCACTTCCACCGTGCCTGGGGGTGGCTGCTGTGCCCTTATGGAGGCTGGGCTGGTCCAGTGCTGAGGCAGGCGAGTGTGCAACAGCAGAGAAAGAAAAGAAAGAGGAATGGAAATTGGGAAAATACGGAAAAGGGAGGAGGGCTGATACAATAAATGAGAAGGTAAACATGGTGGCTAGAAAACCAAGAAGAGGCCTAGGGAGGTGATCGATTAATTAGCAAGGGATAATTAATTAGTGGGCAAATCCAGAGGGCAACTAAATTAAATAGTTAATTATGCAATGGAGCAAACAAACAGCAAATTAATTAACTGTGTGTGGATCTACCAGGTGCTCTGATTATTTAAGGCAAAACATGGTTAGTGAAACTACTTATTCTCTGGTATTTCAATTATTCATGGTATCTCTGGCCATGGAGATTACAGCCTGTTTAAATGCAAGGTTCAACCATGTGCAACTAAAAAGCATTTATCTTGATAGTGCAAGGGAAATGAGTGGGACACTGATGGAAAGTGGTAGGAACCATGGCTGTTCTGCATAAAATGCCTTAAATGAATATGCTATAACAAGATAATATATAACTTGTTGGTTGTTTTTTTGTTGCTTTTCTTTTTTGAATAGTTGGTTTGAATTGTTACAGCTGAAAATGAAAGTTGGATATGTTAGACTCTTGCTGCCCCTGACAATGGAAGCTCTACTGTGTCTGAAGTGAGGTAATTTCAAATAGATACAGTTCCTTATTCCTTGATTAACCTGAAACTTCTGGAGAAAGCCAGGATTTTTGAAAATTAATTATTAACAAAGTCCAATAATTTCTAATGCCTAAAATATTCCTTGTCCGCTTACCTGTAGATTAAAATCTTGATAAACCCACTGTACCATCTCTACTGTCTAAAATGATTTTAAGTTACTTTGTAACTAACTCCACTTTTTCAAATATGGCATTGTATCTGCTTGCATTTCCTATCTTTTTTGTTTGGTTGGTTTTTTTCCAGTGGAGGTTTCTTGTTTGTTTTTGGAATTGTTGTCCTTTAAATATTTTCCAATTTCCTCTCTGTTAACTAAATTTTTACCTCAGGTGTGATGGCATTAAATTGAAGTAATTCCTTTTCTCTCATCAAATGTGCCTGATGAACACCATCAGCCCATGTGATCATTCTTGAGAATATTTATATATGGTATGAAAATTTTACTTGCATGAATAGCCAGAGTGCACACAGTGAATACTTTGAGGACTCAGCCAGGTGCTCCTCACTGCATTTAACAGCAGTTTTCTGAGTTGAGAGGTCGTGGGTAGCCGTTGTCTGCATTTGGACAATAATAGCAAATGTAGCATTCATTTATTCTTGTCACCTGCACATAAATGTCTCCCTCACCTAATACTTCACAGCTCTACAGGACACATTTATTGTCTTAAATGTGAGAGCTACAGCAGAATAAGGGTTTAAATAAACCACAGGTGTGAAAAATTCCAACTGGCAACTTCAAACCAAACACCATGAAGCATAAAAAGACACTTGTCAGAGCTGGAAGGAGCAGTTTGATTAAATCATTGCTTCAGCCCAGACATGTTGGGCCTGATTCTCCTTTCCCACCTCTCCCACCAGATGACTCACGTAAAGCGTGGGCAATTGCACTGCTGTAAGACTAGCGTGGTGGCACTTGGACTCTGGAGCTCTAATTATGCCTGTCTGACACCACAGAGCTAAAATGTGCAGCTGAACAGATTTATGATGCTACACTCATCTGAGGTGAATGACTGCTCCTACTCATGGTCTAGGATCACTAAACTAAAGCAGAGCGAATTTTAGTAGCCAACATTGCCCCAGTGTTGAAAGCAACAAAACCTGCCTGAACTGCTGGTGAGGCAGATGACAAGAGATGGATCCGTTTTTAACTGTGTTTTTCTTGGTGCCAGTTGCCAGGGAGGAGCCAGCATGGCTTGTATGTGAAGCACTGCAGTTGAAAGCTCTGCTGCCATTTTTATGGCCCCAGCCTCTCCTCTCTGTGACCTCTGGTGTGTGTCCCCACCTAGAATCCCCTTCTGGCAATAGTCTCTCATCACTCAGGGCAGGGCAAGGTAGCTCGCACAGCAAGCACCTCCTGCCTGCATCTCCCTCTCCTGTTTTGGGTCCCTTAGAAAAGAGAAGGTATGGTAGCTGCAGTAGGCATGCCAAGTACGTTCCTCCAGTGAGTAGTCCAGAGAACTGCATCCTCCTCAGAGGTATCCTTTAAAGACCATGGCAAAGGAGGACAACCACCACACCAGCCCTTTCCAGGCTTAGCCCCGGTGCACAGCAGCAGCCAGCTGGAAAATGCAGGTGCTGCATTGCTGCCTAGGTGAGCAACATGCCCAGGAAATGTAGGAAAAGAGGTTGTTTTTTTCAAAGTATGATACATACCAGTGCAATACTATTAACTTCTCTGAAAAACATCAGCACGAATAGTTAGTATTACATTATTTTCAGTACTACTGAGAAAAGTTTGCCATTGAGCCACTCTATGTTAGTGAAAGCCACATGATCCACTTTATTCTTATGTTGATATTATTGCAGCTACAAGAGACAATTTGTAAATGCTTGGCTGTTTCATAAAAGCCAATGTACTCAGATTCACAGCAGGTACTAATTTTTCATGCATCTGCTGAGCTGTGCATGGCATCAACCTGTTTTTAATTACACCTGCACGTCAGGCTCGAAATGTGTCTGTGAACAGGAAAGATGAAAGGTAGGCAGAACAGGATGTCATGTATTTCCCATCACCTTTCGCTGGCTGGCTGCCCGCAGAAGTAAGAGGAAATTCCCTTCTTCCATAGTGAAAATGTAAAGATTTACTAAGCTTTGCACTGCCAACAACAAGGTGTAATCACCACTTCCTTAAGGAAATATGCATGTGTTAACAGGGGAGAGCAGGGGAGCTCCAAATAGCTTTCCACACCTTTTCTACCACTGATCTGTAAAGAGCCACAAGTTAGCCCTTGTTTTGTTATATTTTACTTGCATCAAAATGTGTAAGTTGGTTGACTTAATATCCCAACTTCACTGCAAAATGAAATAAGTAAATGCATGGATGACTGGGGTTTTCTGATGCCTGGAATAACAAAGAAAAAGTTAAACAACACTTCTCTCTTCTACTATTTCACCCAAGTATAGCCAAAATAATAATAATAAAAAAGTTTATCACAGTTATACAAATAAAATAATTTAAACTACAGCTAAAAATGGCCAAGACACTTGAAACACTGGACAGAATGATTCAAAAGCTGTTAATCAGAAGAAATATTTTTCCTGAGGTATTCCCCTCTGAATGAAAAGTACTAACCTATTTATGATTGTACCTTCAAGTCATTCCTTTAATTTGTTCCTGTCATTTGAAATGGTTTCTTTTTCTAATTGCATTAAAAGTTTTGCACTGTAAAAACTGTGGTGTGTGCCAAGAATGTGTATGTGTAGTCAGTATATAAAACACAAGAACAAGGGAAAAACGTTTACTTTTGTTATTGTGGAGTCCAGTCAGACTTCATGTGCTACTTCAACCATTCCCCATTGAAAAATAGCACTTACAAATCAGTAACGGTACATATAAATTAAAAATATAAAGAAGTAATTAATTAGCTCCATCTATTTTAGTATAAGTGAAAGTTGTTGAAATATTTTCATCTTGTTGCTTATTCCTACAATATTTCTTGGGTCTTTTGGGGTCTTTCAGTTGAACCTGCATGAATTAACCAAGCAATAATCTAGTTATAAAAAAGCACCCATGAAATCAGCCTATCTGGCAGTTTGGGGCTTGAATTTGTGTTCAGGCAAACTTGAGCCCCTGGCTTTTTGTAGCCTGTGCTGTGCCCTGCATAGTCCAGGTTGATGCCGGAGAGCATCCTTGCTTTGTTCCTGGGGTGGTTGCCCCTCAGGCAGCTTCAGGGGCAGGGGCTGGGGGGGGGCAGCAGTCCTTAGTTCCTGCCAGAGTTAGGGGAGAGGAGGGGATGGGGGCCAATGCATCTCACCACTTCATGTTTGTGTCCAAGTTTCAATGAGTTTAGTCAAAGACCTTGGAGACCGTAGTCCTGAATTCCTGCTTTCCTCAGTCAGGCACCGATCCAGTAGAAGCTGTAGTTGTAGCTGCCCTGGCACCATCTTTGCTCTCCTGGAGTGTGATATGAAAAAACCTGACTCTTTTGCAGTAGAAGGAAGGGCCTTTCAGTATAGTTCAAGCGAGAGAAAACAAAATAAACGAGAAAAGAGGTTGAGATCCAAAGACTCCCGGATGCCTCTGCCCTGAAGGTTTCCCTCCTTTGTAGCCCCATGATCCAAATATTCCCTGGATTTTTTGCATGCCTTTTCAATTTATGCCACCAGCTGTAATTTCAGTTTCATGGCAACCAGGCAAAATCTCACCACTTTCAGCAGCGCGCTGCCAGGTTCTACTCTTTATGAGCCCTAAAGTTTACAGAGGTGGTACCTTAACCTCTCTCCATTGTTGCTGTGCAAATAGAGTGCCTTTTGAAGGTTAAAAGCACATTGCTATTTTAAAAGTTTTAGCCTATTTACTTATTTCATTTGTCAGTGGAGGTAAGTCTTACATAACCCTTTCTTTTTCCTTTTAGTTAAACTGCAATTTTCATACATACAAAGCAATTTCTTTGTTACCCGAATACAGTTTTTGTGCACTTTTGCTCAGGCTGCAGGAATCCAGACAAACAAGTGTTAATTCCCCATGATGTTTTCCAGCTGACAGGCCTAATTGATTTGATTTCCACTGTTTTCACAAGTGACCCCCCTCAACCCATCATCACCACTTCTTTTTGATACCTGAGCTTTACTTTCTACTTTCACATTCCACTTCAACAAGTAATAAAGAGCTTATTAGGAAGGAAGAAACTGATTATTTGTTTTCTAAACTGTGCTCCATGCGCAGCAGATTCAGAGGGTTATAGCCCTGTGTTATTAATCAATACAAAACGTTTGCTTCTATTAGGTTACCAGCATCTTTTATCATCAGACTGAAGTTAGGAACCTGTTTCTTTGTATTCTGCTACCCACGCTCCAGCTAGACTAGACAGAGATAAAAGACATCTGAGTAATATTTTCCTGAGAACCCTGATGATGCACACAGATGGCCTGTAACAAATGAAAAATGCAAGGTGACGGCTGGAGTTCTCCTCGCTCCAAGTTCAACTTTTGTGGTTTAGCGAGTATTCCAGTCCTTACACCACAGCTTCATGGTAGAGAGAGATATTTATTTTCTTATCTGTAACAGGATTTGTGAAACTTAGCCTACCATGGCCATTAATGATTGCAATTGGAAGTAGCCTAGTTGTCTCTCTGTACTTCTCTTCCTTCATTAAAAAACAGTTGGGGAAATAAATGTACTAAAAAGAGGAAGAAGGCCATACGGGTCTTGAGAAATCTAAAAAGAAACACTGGAGAAGTTTGTTAATCTGCATGACATGAATGACAAGACTGAAGAATTCCATTAAGGGTTTTAGCATATGTAAAAACAAGCAAACAAACAAAATCGAACACATATTAAGTCAAGTGAAAGAATACATGTTGGCAGCACAGGAAAAAAAAAAGCCCTTTGGAATAAAATAAACACAGATCTGTTTACAGTTCCTGAAAGAAACAAATATATTTGTTCTGGCCTATTACTGTGTCATTCTCTGAGACAGCCTCATCAGATCACAGTCCAGCTGGTGACTGTGTCCATCAAATTAACTTTTGCTAATGTATTAAATAATCTGACCATAATGTCTGAATGTGGATCATAGTCTGGTGAGCAGGAATTCATCCAATTTGAAGTGAATGTAGGTTTAAACACGTAACTCCTAGCCTTCTTAACCCCCAACCTCTCAGCCTAGTGGCAAATCATCTTAAAACAATCAAATATCTTCTGCAAGAAGATGGAGTCAAAAAGTGACTTAGGTCTGTCAAACTGCAGAGCAGTTCTCGTAAAGCAGAGGTTCTTTAACTGCTTATGTGGCCTGAACTCCAGCAAGCCAGGAGTAGCTCTCCACCATCCCAGCTTCAGTGTCCTCAAGAAACTACTAGTGCAGAGAAAAAAAAACAAAAAAACCCCAAAGCAAGGTGCTGTCTGGGAACTGTCACCCTCCCATGAAAGTGATTTTATGTGTCGCTCCACCTTAGAAAGGGTGGCCACAGATGGTACAAGGCCCTGCAGAAGACTGCTCTGCTATGGAGATGCCCACTCCTAAGAAATGCAGGGCACCTTCTCCAGATTCAAGGACAGAAGAAGACAGTGGATAGCCCCAACCAAAAGAAGTGCCAAGTAGCCAAGACTCCAGCCAGGGACTGGGGACTCCCACAATCCTAAGACTAATTGGGCTCCAGACCCAGCCCTGCTGTTTGCAGTGCCAATAAGAGCAAAGAACTGGTATCCCATTTAGGAGTGGTGGGATGAAGAGGAGGTAAGAAGATACACCTTTGAGAAGATTTTATGGGAGCCACGTGAGACCATCAGTTATGACACACAGATGCTGAACAGAGTAGATTTGGTGGCTCTGAGCGACTGCTGAACGGCACATGACCCTCGTACCAGGCGTGTCACGTCTTCTGAGTCTGGTGGGAAAGAATCTCTCTTAAAGTTTCCAGATTAGTCTTTTTTGGGCTGTACTAAAGTATTTACATAGGTGGATATCAGTTTTGCAGCTTCAACCAATTATACAGTGATAGTTTTTAAATAAATCAATACATTATGTATGCATATAAAATATACTGTATTTCTCTATATAAATCTAAGCCATTTCCTGTCTATATGGAAACTATGGGTATTGTCTGCTGTGTGAAAAAAAAAAAACAAAAAAAAAGTATATGCTCCACTTTTTCCATTTATTGTCCAGAACATACCCTCATATCAAATGGTTTCTGATTGAAAACAGCCTCTTAATGCATTACAAGTAAAAATAACCCATTATTGTGTAATATATGATATACCCTTTCCTCTTTAAGGCGAAGTAGCGCTTGCAAATATGTCTAGACAGCATGATGGAAAAGCACAAATTGGCCTTTAACTATTGCCGCCCACTTATCAGACAAACCTGGAATAAAATTTAAGATATTACAGTCTCACTCTTTGCATGACATCTATAAGGAGGAGTGTCTCTCACAGACACAAAGGCTTCATTGCTTACTGCAAAGCAAAAGTATCAAAAACTTTGTTAATAAGAGCATGAGAACATACCCTCATGGCCTGATGAGAATTGCCAAGTGACTGAAGTATGCCAGTGTTTCCTGTTAAGTAGTGGTATTTCCTATGTATGGACAGTGTTAAAAAGTCTTCTTTCCATGCTGCAGATGAATTAGTCACCTGCTGATGCTCCAGACATGATCAGAATTCAGAATCTATTTGCCACATTTTGGAGGAATGCTTTTAAGTCCTGACTTTATCCTTCTACCTTGCACTTGACCGTTTTTTAAAGAAGTTTTTTTAACTCCCTGCATTTGTGTCTGGTAATAAAGTTGTCTCTGACAAGGTTGTCTTTGTAAAAAGATCATTTTCCTGCTTTGGCATACCTCCTTGCTACCTTGTCATGGCAGGAAATCAACTTCGTTTGTACTTGTGCTGAGGAGTCTCAGGATGCAATGTACATCTTGGATAAAGCATTTAGGTTTTGTTATTCTCCTGTTCTTCTCCTCACTTTTAGACTTTAATGACAGGGTACAAATGGTAATGGAAAGAAAGAGTAGCAGAAGGATAAGAGAAATCGGTTGTTCAACCAAGAGGTTTTATTTGATGCCATTTTCTTCCCACTTGCAAAATACTTTATATTTATTATTCAGAAAATGTCAGCCTTCCCTGTGATGAAAAGAGAAACAGTGAATTAACAAGGAAGTGGGTGATTTTGGTATAAAGGGTTTGCTAGGTGATATTTATTCAGTTTACAAACACTTGTATGTTTTCCTCTGTGTATGTATGTTGGTGTGCAGGAAAAGTGACTGACCCTGGTCCCAGAGAGGTTGCAGAAGCCTTGTCACATTTTGATGCATGAATGTTCAGACACCGTGGTGGCAAAGAACACATGTGGGTTGGGATGTACAAGCCCTGTTCAGGACTGGGATACTGGAATAACATATGCCACCTGCTTTAGACCCTTCACCTTAGTGTTTTGGCTTCTCCTTCTACACAGATATGTGCCTAGGTCGCAACGTTAAACTATGTTTTAGTCTAAACACCTACCAATGAACAAGTCAAACAGTTGCAAAGCTGGATGTGTTTGGGTGAAAGAAGAATCTAATAACTTCACAGTCATCTGTAGCCTATGAGTCAGCACAGACTAAACTCCCATTCACCACCGAAGGAAAGTCCTCCCTATACACATATATGTGCCCACACTCCCCTGCACATATGTAAGCGTACATATGCACAGCAGAAAGATAACCTAAACAGGACCTTTTTTTCTTTTGTTTTGTTTTGGAAAGCCAGTATAAAGTTTCTTTGAATGGAGGAAGAAGGAAAATGGCACATACAAAGCTACTCTCCCTCTCTCCGTACAACCAAATTGCTGATGGGCTTTGCAAACATCACAGCGGCCTTGATGCAGATGCCCCTGTATATTGAGCCAAGAAGCCATTCACGATGCACTAGCAATGCACTTGTTTTTGAGCTCAGAATTGACCTATATGTGTAAGTGAGGTTGCAGCTGTGGCTTTGCTGCTGGGACAGGCAGAAAAACAACCCAGGGAATAATCTGCAAGACAATCATCAGGAGAATGCACTTTCCAGTTGAGTTTTGAAGTTACATGCGGTCTGCCAATGTGCTTTGGATTTGCTCTGCTATTTTTAAAACTATAAGAAATGTCCAAGCCTCTGCCCAGCCCTCCCCCTTATGTTTGGTGCAGTTATCGTGGTTGGCCTCCTGTCTGAGGCAGGAGATCAGTCAGGAAGTTAACCAGGGGTCCAGATGCTTCTCTTGGAAATGCTCATGCCAGAGCCCAGCTTCCATGCATTTCAGCTGCCAAATTCCCTCCACACAAATGTCCACGGTTTCTGGCTCTTGCACTGGGGTAGTTAAAGGAAAAGCCTGAAGAAGAACGTTTTCTACTCTACAATTAACAGGGAGGAGCCGTGCCAAGGGAGTAATACTGCTGACATACGCTGGCATGATTTGCAATACAAGCTACTGCTTTCCAGCCAGAGAAAGTTCTTGTTTGATGATGAAGATTTGCACATGTGATGGGACAAGCAGTACACTTGGCAAGCTGTGCCCTGAGGAAGGGAATTTGGTTAGGCTGTTTTCCACTTACAGGTAATACTGAGATGCAGATGCTTACAAACTTATATATGTTAGATAAATTTAGCAATCCCTAACCCACCCTTTCCTATCAAAGACACTTATCTTACAGTAACTGCTTACAATATAGACCATGTTTGCTACCAATCTAGCAATTTTCCTTCAGGCTCCTGAAATCCTGTCTTGTGGAAAGTTAGGACTATTATTTCAGGCTCTCTATGATATCAGAAAACTTCACATTCTAGGAATGATTTTTTTTCTAAATGGGGGCTGGTTTTGTATAGACCTGGATGCGAGGTTCTTGCTGATGACTCTGCTGGGGACACCTGCAGGGGACCTTTGCAGGGGACACCTGCTTTTTGCTGAAAGTCCAGCTCTGCAGATACTGAAGGGGCTTTTCTTCAGACACAGTGGTGAAAGGCTAGGGCTGCTTTTGGTGAGCATAGACAATACTAACTACTCATAGTAGGAAAAAAGACCAACTGAAAAAACCAAACCTGAACAGGTGTACCTTCCCCCATCATGATTTCAAGCCATGTTTAATCATCATGCTCCAAATAACTTGTCCCCTGAAACTCCTGACAGGAAGGAGATTGCAAGATCTATAAACATCATCAGAATGGGGTACCATTTCTTTGGATGAAACCTAAGGGTCATCAAAGCACACACACACATGGCTCTGTAGGACTACGAAGTATGAGACTTCAAATCCGCAGTTACATTAGTATTTACCAGGACATCAGTGCTTTTAATGTTCTGAACTGTGGAGCTTTTTTCTTCCAATTTTAGATTGCTCACTGAGACCTCTATTGCAACCATGGACCTTGAGCCCATAAAAGGTGAGTAGTGGATCTTTACAGATCCAGCTGTCGTCTGAGGCCTGATTTTGTTTCACAAGTCTCTTTCAGATTCCTCTGGGGTGTCTAGTTTGTTAGTTTCAAGCTATGCCAGGGCTGCATTTCAAATTACAGCTGACCGATACCCAAACAATTAAAAAAGAAAAAAGATTATTCAATCTAACATCGTTTTTTTTATCACAGAATTTTTACCACGCAAGTACAACTTTAATCACAAAAGGAATTGCTTCCTAAAGTTTTGAGCAGCTAAAAATGTGTTAGAGAGGAAGAAGGAGGTAGGATTTAGGCCAAAAGCTGGAATTCTACCTTAAGTATAACAATAGATACCTACACTTACTGTCATAAAGATCTTCTAATCAAAAGTGTGCACTAAAAGCCCTAGTGCACACAGCAAACACTGCATTATTTTAACTGGCCTATCCAGGGCTCGTTTCACTCAGTGAAGACCTACTCACTTTGGTAAGACATGGTGGCAGGACTCACTTTTTGCTCCTATCTCTATGCTCAGTGAGATTTTCTCACAAATACAAGCAAAGGCTAGGGCATTTAATCCAAGATTTTATCTTTTGTTTAGTGGCATTTTGGCTTCAGTTTCACTACCCTGCAGACAAAGACATTTGAGCATTTTTATTGATTCAGAAATCTGGGCATTAAGATTCATCTTTATAGTTCACCAAAAAGTAAATGTTTCAAAATGTAAAACTCCTCATACAGCTTTTAAACTTTATAGGCTGAACAGTGACTACTGTAAAATGATATTTTTTTGGTAATAGAAGCTCTATTTTATAGAAAACAGTAACCATTAATTCTGCTTGCTATGAGTAAATGAACAAAATCAGACCTGCTCTATGAAAAAGGAGGATTTGGTCATCATAACAAAAGTACAAGTTTTTCACATCCTGTTTTTCACAGGTCTATTCTTTTCTAGCTCATGAGTTTTACTATACTGCCATATGTTAGCAGATGAATGATTTTGTGTATTTTAATGCAGCTGCAATGAAAAGCGATACATGCAGAAATAGGAATGAATGGGGGACAAGTTGGAAAATAGTTTTTCCTCTTCTTCACTGTAGTACTTGTGCACTACCTGGAGAGAATTCAGGAGGTTATCCGTGGTAGCATCAGCTACATCCTTGTCCTACCTAGTTGCTTTTTCCCTGCTCTTAAAGGCATCCACTGCCAGAGACTCCAGAATTTCTCCAGACAGTCCGTTACAGAGCTTCATAATCTTACTATCACAGAGGTTGGTATTTTTTCTCCTTTGGTGTCTAATAAGAATATTCCCTACTCCAGTATAAGCGCCTCCTTACCTCTCCAGCTCACAACAAGCTAACACAGATGAATTCACCTGCTATTTGCAATAACTCTTTAAATATTTAAACACATTCTCACTATCCCCTCCACCTCCTTTTCTTTACAGTATGGAAATACAGTTTTTTCACTCTTTCCCCCACAGGTAATGCTTGTCATAGCTGTGGTGGTTGCTACAATGCTCTGGACCCTCCCTGGATTATATCTGCATCTTTCTTACGTGCTGCGACCAAACTGAATCCAATGGGGCCAGATTGATGGAGAGTCAAAAGATAAGTGTCGCCTGGAGTCTTCTGGCTCTTGAGCTGATTTTCTAGCACACATACAGGGCTCAGCACAGTCCACAAACTGTATGACCTCCCTGTAGCATCTGCATGACCCCAGACATGCTTCTGCAGTCTCTAGCACATACATGGCCCCCCTACAAAGGGAACCCTAGATCTCGTCTCCACTTTTTACAATTACAGTGTTTCAGTGAGCACCTTGTCCTAAACTAATCTTGCTTTCATCTCAACCAGACAATGTAGCTTCCTATTTTGCTCCTCACAGCCACACAGGACAAGATGATGTACTTTGGCACTCACTGAGCTCTCCTTGTCTGCAGAGACAAAAATCCCTCACATAAGGAAACTGCCTGTGGGAAGGATTGAGAATTCAGTAAGTTCTCCTCACATAAATCATCTAACCTCTCTCACATTGTCCTTCAGCTGCTTAAGAGCTTACTACCCCCTGTTTTGCTATACTGCATGCTAATCCTGTGGCTTTCTTGAGCATCTTATCTGTACTGAACATCTATGGAGAAGTTACAGTCTTCTGCTCCTTTCTTTGCAAAGCATTACATCCCTACCACTGTCTCTAGACTTGATAGAGTTTTTGGGAAACTCTTTTTTGGCAGTGGCTTTTTTAACAGACTTGAGCCCCATC
Source organism: Gallinago jamesoni (assembly GCA_025769975.1). Lineage (NCBI taxonomy): Eukaryota > Metazoa > Chordata > Aves > Charadriiformes > Scolopacidae > Gallinago > Gallinago jamesoni. The sequence continues at coordinate 115,687,604 of JAOQGH010000001.1, read as the reverse complement.
ACCAAAGAGAAGAGCTTCAAAATTGCACAGGGGAGATCAGGCAGGTGCAGTCACTAGGGGAAGGGAAAACAATTGTGCGCTGCCCCTTAATGACTGTTTTTCACGTCTGTCCCACAATTTATGTTCTCTCTCCCTGGCTATAAAGTCTGTTGCAGGATTTGGATATGAAGGGTTGAAAGGGGATTTCTGGTGGCCAAGGACAGTATTTATAGGGGCAGCGCAGTAAATTCTGGATGTTCTGTGCTGTTCTGGATGGATGCAGCTACAGAAAGCTCAGGGTTCAGGACTTCAGGTGAGGGCAAGGTATATGAAAAGGTAAATAACTGTCTTTGGACCTTCTAGGAATAGTTGCACTTGTGTGTGTCTGGACTGGAGGCAGGGCAAGGCAAGGTCTCAGGCTGCTCAGTCACAGAGTGCTCCAGAGTCCCTCCACCTCCACATGGGGCTAGCATTTTTGTAGATGTACCTGCTGCTGACTACAGTCAGGCTGTTCCTCAGCATGTACATTGCCTAAAAGCATCTCTCATTGCTTCAAACATCTTTTAATTTTGCTCAGTCCTGAAGGTAAACGTAGCAAGATGGCCAGAGAGCAGCCCATGGTGTGCTGACCACACAAGTAGATGTATGCAAGTAGACCAGAGAGCCATAACAGAACAGAGCTGGCATGGAATGGGTTGCCAATGTACTTACCCAACATTCTGGCAGGATATTTCAGACCTTGCAGGTGGTACAGTTGCTCCTGCATGTGAATTTAATGCTAGCTTAGAAATTTCTTCCTGAGCTGCATTCACACCCATGAAGTACGGACGTATTTTTGGAGGGAGTGAGATACTTTGAGAGGTACCACCCTCTTTTTCCCTCAGGCTGTGCTAGCAGCCTTTCAGCGCTCCCCAGCTCTCCCCCAGATGGCAGTCCTTGTTCCTGCCCAGCAAAGCTACCAGCTCTCCCCACCAAAGCCCCAACTCTCCTGTAGGAAGGGAAGTCAAAGCCAGTATTTTCCTCCTGGGTTAACAGGGAAAAGAAAAGCACTTCACCTTATATTCAAACTCCCTAAGATGAGGGCTAAATAAGCTTGAAAGAGACTGCCTGGTGCTTGTGTGTCCATCCGGGAGAGGGGTGCTGGCGGGGGGAGGTTTGACTGACACAAGTGCGCACCTCCCTTCCTCGTCTGACCTGGCGAGTCACTCCAGAGGATCGCCCCGTACCCCGCTCCCCGGCGAGATGGCATTCTCCCGCGAAGGAGTGATCACATTACCCAGGCCCCTTGTGTAATTCTGGTTCCCAGCAATTGTTTTCTGGTGACCTTTTATTGTTAACAATTAGCTCTGGAGCTGGAGCACAACTGGTGTAAGCATATTTTACATCCTCCTCAAGCAAACAAAAAAGATGGGTGGGCACAGGCTTGTTTCCTGGTTCACACCCATGACTCCTTTGTGTCTCAGATCTCCTCCCACCGTGTGTCACAGTCAGCAAACCCACTCCCTTACCTTTTGGCTCCCAGATAGAGTGACGTCTTCGAGGGATGCGTAGGCATGCTCTGTGGATCCCATTCTCTTCTCACATCCTATAGGAGCTCTGCTTCTCACTGATACTCAGTCTTTCCTTATCCACGAGGCTGGAAATGTAAATCCCAATGCAGCAGAGTGCAAAGAGCGAGGATGAAGGATGGTTTCTATTTGTTTAAATGTACAGACCATAAATATCGCCCTCCAGCACTATGCTGTGGGTGCTTGTGTATACTGCTGTACAGTAAATATCTTAACAGCCGGTTCCCCCTGCTCGATCCCAGCGATATACACGTGCCCCTGGAGACACAAACAAATCAACAGCCTGCTAATCATCATGTATAATAACATAGATTTTCTTCTCTCTCCTCTTTCTCCCCCCAACTTTATTAAACGACGTTTGGGGAGAAATAGCGTTGTTGGCCACCCACTCCAAAATGAACAGCGCTTTGGACCTGTGGGAGACCAAGAATATGCCAAGTTCCTGACATGAGGACCCTTCCCACTTTGCCAATAAGTCTTTGACTTTCCTGTGGGAAAGGAAGGTGGGGAGGCAAAAATGCTGGGGAAGACACCCCAGTCTAATCTTGTTTCCTGCAATATGGCATGTGTGTATGAGGAGGGGGATGTGAGGGGCAGAGGGAAGGATGGGACACTACATCAATCAAATCATGATCCTTTTAGGGTACAATAGGTGATTAAAAACAACCACTTGAATTTATCCTGCAGCCTGTTGGCAGCTTACACATAACTCATTCTTTCTGTGGATGGCTTTACTTAGCAGGTCTATGCCATGACTAATGAAGCCATCTCTCCTCTAGCGCGCTAATTCCAGACCTTTTGGGAAGGAGCCCAGCTGCAACTCGTTGCGTGGCCCTCCCTTTGCAGTCTCCTTATGGCCACCCTGCAGGTCCCTCCCACCGCCTGCACTGTGCTCAGGAAAAGTGTGAGAAAATATTTCTCCCTTAAATCTGCTTTAGGAGGCTCTGCTTTGCCGTGACATTTAAGGATGGATTTTCTGGGGTATTTATCATTTCGGCCGAAACATTTGCAAGCCACTTCCTTGGCTATCTTCTTGCCTGCTCCTTGGTGGCACGTAATCTGATCTTGCCATTCCCACTGGCTGTGGGGAGAGGCACACATTTCACCGGTAAAGACATAGTTAAACTAAACATTAAACTGTCCAAGAACTGACTTCCTCGACAGCTCTGATTCAGGCTCCCAAAAATGCTCTGCACGGTGAATCATGCTTCCTTCTGGAAATGACAGAACTTCCTCATCATGGTGTTCTAACTTGCCCTCTCCTCGTCTCTGGTGCTATCAGGAAAGGACTGAATTGCATGCCACATTTTTTCCGTGGTCGGCAGGGAGATGCATCCTTTTTGAAGAGGAATAATTTCTATGAGTCAAAGGATGACAAACTGAAAATTAGCACCAGCCACAGAAATAAATGACAAACAACAACATCAAGCCCCGTAGAGGTGGCCAGTGGGTGTATGTTGGATATTTGCCTTTATGGCAACTTGAGTTGCCTAACAATTGCAAAGGGAACTTGCTTTTAACCACTGAAAGTAGCAACAAAGTTGAAAATGCTAGTATTAGCTGCCTGTCTCTCTTTCCTGTGCCTAGTTTGACAGGTCTTGTCTGCTTGGAGATCAGGTAAAGCAGTGCTGTGCGTGACGGGTCCCAGCGTCCAGCCCAGCTCCAAAGGATGATGGCGTTTGCCATCCGCACAGCGAGGGTGTGGGGAGGAGGAGGGAAAAGGGCAGTGCTTCTGGTGGCTTGTTCCAATCAGACTTACACAGCAGACTGGTTTGCAGCCATTGCGATGACAGCAGTTTGCAGAGACAGTTTGCCGCACAGAACTTTAGAATCAAAACAACAACCCCCTTCCTTCCCCCCCACCCCCTGCAAGCCCCTATGATTTACTGAACAACATGCAGTTGGGATAAATACCTTACCATATGGTAAATGATGACTTGCAGTGGAAATCAAATTTTAAGCAGCTTTTTTTGTTTCTTTGTATACAAATTTTTAACTCCCTCAGAGACAGGGTAGGTGAAAGCCCTAGATGCACAGGCTGACTAGTCATTATTAGTTGCCAGGCTGTGGGCATTCCTGGGTTGAATCTTCTTCCAACCCAAATTGGTAACAAATTCCCATAGGAATAGATTTTCAAGCTCATTTAGCCTTAACATAATGGGACAGGTTGGACATCAAAAACTGAAGAGTGGTTGAATGGAAATATAGGGGCAATTACAGTGATTTCCTTAGAGCAAACTTACCTTCTTTACCTAGCCAAATTCCATAGTCACTAAAGCTATATGTGTCTTTACTTGACAGAGGAGTAAGTAATACTAAAATCTGTAACTTTTCATGCATTTTATCTAGTTGAAATGCACTTTTTCAAGACTGATTTTGGAACACTCATTGCTGTTGAGACTTAAGTTTGTATTCCTACTCTTTACATTGTCCCTGAGAAATGGCATTATTTATGCATCGATATTTTATTTTTTCAACATAGTTCACACTTGCTGCCCATAGCAGATGAACAACATTAGAAGTGAGCATGAAAAAAAGAAGCAAATTAAATGCTTGGGTTTTGGTTTCCCTGCTGCACACAGTAAGCTTAAGGCATATCTGAGGTGGAAGTCAGAGAACTCAGAAGTGGAAGGAAAATACTGAGCCACTGAGCCCAGCCAGAAGCAGTGTAAAACATAGAGTCCTTTTCATAAATGAGTCAAGTTCTGCCATGAAAAGAAGGAAGATGATTTGCTTTTTCTTGAAAGGCTACCCCAAATCTTACTCCTCTGAGTTATCTTTTTCTGATTTCCTCCACAAACTTTTCTGTGGCCAGGACAATTATGGTGTCTGTTTTAACTCCAAAATCGCCAGTAACATCAGTCCATTACACAAAATTGATGCTTCCATGCAGTAGCTGATTTGATCATGGGAATAATAAATATTCTTAATAATGACTAACAGTCAGTCTCAAAAATGCATATACAGGCCATACTAAAAGCCCAGTGTTGGAGTAGCATACACTGTTAAAGTCACCTGCTTATTCATGACCCTGAAACCATGAACATTCAGCAGAGTGATCTGGAGCTGCAAGGCATAGTGTTAGGTATTGAATCCCAAGGACTGATAGTGCTCAGCAGTTTTGCAATAAAACAGGACCTTGCCAATGTGCTGATTCATTTCCTCTGGTCCCTCGGATGTAAAAATGAGAGGTCTATTCCCACTGCCACTGTACAGGGTATGCCTCATTGATGGCATCCAAATCAAAGTAATCTGAATCTAATGGGAAAATTCACACATCAAAAGTATGTACACTCATGGAAACGTAATTGAAACAACATTCAGAATGAACATTTGTTTTTTTAATTTTGTTGGTTTGAAAACTGTAGTCTTAATGCAGAAAAGCTTATTTTAAACCACAAAGAGAGAGCTGTGGGAATTAGAAATTATCTATTTTCAGCAGCAATAGCCTGTTGAATTTTTTATTCATCTGTCTTTCAGATGAGGGTTTGAGCCCAATTTTTATGCAGCTGTTGGCAAACCTCCCCTTGACTGCAGTGGAAGAGGCTGATTGTTCATCTTTGGAAGATACTTCAGATGTCTTCTGTCACATGATAAGCGCATGCAAAAAGAGCTTGTTCAAGTTGGATTGGCTGAAACACAAGACCAAGACTCATTCCCAGGAGAGGGAAGACTCAGTTTACAGGTGGGTGTAAGGCTTCAATGGACAGGAGGGGCACAGCAGGGTGAAAGGGTCACTTTGCTCAGGGGAAAACACAACAGACCAGTCCCAGTTCTTGTCACTGTGGTTGCAATCCAACAGGAGGACCTGCAGGCAGCAGTGGTAGCCAGAAGGAGCTTTGGAACTGGGACAGTGCTGGCTGGAGTAGAGAGTGGAGCACGTATTCCCGACATCAAAATGTTTCCTTATAGCTCTGATGGGTCATATCAAAATGGTTTGTGTTTGGGTAATGCTTGGTTGGTTATGTAACACACAGTACTTATCAATGGTGACATTCATTAATGTAACTACATACAGTGATTATGGATTTAGAGGGCCTGTTCACTCCCACCTCCCTTAACATCTGTGAATACCACAGTGAGTAGAAAAATACCATAAAAATTCACAGAAAGGCTTTTCTCAAGGTGCTACCCTGGAAAAAATGTAATTCAGCTACTCTGTGAACTGCTCAAGGAGCAGTGAGCTACCTTCAGAAAAACGAAATCAAAATCACAAAACCTTTCTATCACTTCTAGTGAACAAACTGGTTTCTCTCTTCTCCTACAGATCCACATGTACAAACACATAACCATGGTCATGAGCTCTTTTTTCACCGAGAAACCACTCCTCCCTGTACACACCCCCTTCTCCTCCTGCCCTCTCCGCATATACTCATTCAGGCTCTTTGGTCTTCTGCTCACACACAGAATGACTCTGCCCGTGCACACACAGAGATGTAAAATGAAGTGCAAACCCAGGCCTAAGGAGCTGCTGAGCACCCAGCCAGCTGCTGCCACCCAAGGAGGCTCAGGGAAGAAGCTCTGGCCAAAGCTAGCTCCTTCTAGCTATCACTGACTCCTTGACTGTGGACTCATCCACTGCAGTCCCATGAGACCCCACCAGCTATGCAGGGCTGGAGCAGGTCAGCATGTGGCTAAGATGCCTTCAGAGGGTTGAGGAATGTACTCCTGGTGACTCACTAGGAGTTCACCAAGTGAACCAAATCACAAGCACTGAGCAACTCTGCCGACTGTGTACAAATGGAAGAAGAGGGATGGAGAAATTTTTACTGTTGCTTTTTTTTTTCCTGGTGATTAATGCTTAATCCAAACAAAGGCTCTAGGATAAAAGGTAGGGACATAAGATAACTAGAGAAAATGAATTAAAAAAAAGATAAAGCCAGCTGGATGGGAGCTGGAATCCCATGGGACACCATATTCTTCTCACTGTAGATAGGCGGTTGTGAGAAAATCAGAGAAGAGAGTGACAAGTCGGTGGTGGTAGTCTTCATTGCAATGGTAAGGATGTCCAGAAAGCAGTCCAGAGAGACATGAAGAAAAGAGATTGGAGTTGTGCAGAGAGGTACAATAAGAACTGATGTATGGTTTAGGAGGAACTAAGCAGCTTAAGAGAGTACCACCAGAAGCCACCATGCTATTGCATATGTGTATCTGGAGAGGAAAGCAGGGACCTAAGTCAGGAACCGTGTCTCAGAAGTATATCTGTTTTGGTGTTCCCCTTGGCCCTACATGAATTGTCTTACCTTGTTCTACTCTGCACTGGTGAGGCCACAACTGGAATACCAGACTCCCCAGTTCAAGAGAGACAGGGAACTACTGGAGAGAGTCCAGCATAGGGCAACAAAGATGATTAAGGGATTGGAGCATCTCCCTTATAAGGAAAGACTGAGAGAGCTGGGACTCTTTAGCTTGGAGAAGAGAAGGCTGAGGCGAGACCTTATTAATGCTTATAAATATCTAAAGGGAGGTTTGAGGGAGGATGGAGTTGGACTCTTTTCAGTGGTTCCCAGTGACAGGATGAGGGGCAATGGGCACAAGCTGGAACATAGGAAGTTCCACTCAAATATGAGGAAGAACTTCTTTACAGTGACGGTGACAAAGCCCTGGAACAGGCTGTCCAGGGAGGTCATGGAATTCCCTTCTCTGGAGATTTTCAAGCCTCACCTGGATGCAGCCCTGAGTAATGTGCTGTTGATAATCCTGCTTTAACAGGGAAATTGGACTAGATGATCTCTAGAAAGCGCCTTCCAAGTCCAACAATTCTGTGATTCCGTTCTATGACATGGGAAAAGTACCTGGGCCAGGTATTTGCAGAGCAGGGTTTGATCTACTTGTCTTTCATCCTGGCCTCTTGCTAATCCATCCTGCTATTCAATGTGGGGAGACAGAAGGCCCGGTTAAGCCTGCTTTTCATAAGGAATGCTTCTGAAGCAAGGAGGTTGATTTCTGCTGGCCTTCAGTGAGCTGTTCATGGTCACTTGTACTGACATGGTGCTGGTGGAGACCTCAGAGACCTAAGGTGCTGACCAGGATATTCCCCACATTAAGCAGAGGTAAAGCTCAGCTGCACTTCAGGCTTTGGTGAACCTGCAGTCCTTCACTGAGGTAAAGTTACCAGGTTTTACATGTTAGAATTCAGGAAAAATAGATCTAGTGTAGCATGGTAGCACTTCCAGTAGTGCATGCTGACTACTTAACTGGAAAAGTGAGCAGTTGTTGCAAAAGTACCAGAAACGTGCAGGTTCCGTGTTTTTTCACATAGGATGCAGGATATGCTTATATTGTATAGGATGTTCAGCAATCTTAATAATACATCAAATACGCACTCAGAGGTTACATTTTGAGATGTTAGCATTTTGGGCAAGAATTCTTCCGACAGATTTCCTCGGGCACCAGGAGCTTGGGACTGAAGAGTTTGTCTTGGTTAATTCTGACCTTCTTAAAAGGAAGAAATTGTGGACATCAGATCCACCAACCTAAATAAACTTTTGAGTTCATACACTGGCTAAAGAAGTCTGTTGTATTCTTCAACTATTTAATCCCACAGATTTTCACTGTGTTGGCAAAAACCAGTTTGGTTTGCATGAAGAATTTCTTAGGTATTTTTCAGCTCTACCTTATTGCCAAGTTGCTAGCACCAATGCTTAGTCCAAGCACTACCTGTGATCCTCTGTACAATCAGTGTTTGACATCTAAGTGCTGGAATGGATTGCTCAAGCAGATAGCTGAGACTGATGTACAAATGTTAATTTTTCTGTCTAAAGAAGCCCATCACAAATACCCATTAAATAATTGTAACTGCTTCTGAACAGCTGGTTTTGCTTGGCTTTTGCTTGGCACTATGTATCTTATCTATGTATATTATTTTCTTCACATTTTTCAAATCCATTAATAAAGTGGAAACTATATAAGATCTTTCAGTGCCAAACGTGTTGCTTAGACTGTAGTTGCCAAGGAAAGGAAAAGTGGGATAAAGAGCTGTTAGTAAAACAATTTCCAGGATTGCCTATTTTTCTTGCTTGTAAAAAGGTTCACTTCAATTTAATGTTAGTTACTAATGAATAGTTGTCATAGGGGACTAGTGCCTTGATTTATGCTTCCCTGTGATGTACTTTTGGCAATTGTCCAAACTGCTTTTTTTCTTAGTGCTACATTGATTAGTGCAATGATGCAAATTGGTAAACCTTAATATTAAGAAGTCAGAAATGCTCGGTTTGGTGTATCCAGTTTGTATATATAGATACACATTCCTGAAATGCATCATCCTTTTGAAAGGCAGCCTTGTTTTATGAACCCTATTTATGAATGTTAATTATCATAGAAACCAACTTCATAGTCTGATGTGAATTTGGTGCTTAAAACAGGAATTAAGCCATTTAATCATTTTTGAAACATATAAAGCAACCTTCCAAAATTTACAGCATTTTCTTGTTATGTACAGAATGAATTTTCTGAAAATTGACATAGTGAAGTACGAATTGCTTTGATTGTTAAAAAAAAATTATTAAAGACATGCTTTAAGAATTTTTTTCCACCTTTGTCAGCCTATGAGATCCTGACATACCTTATATAATTCAGTTTAGAATTACCATGTAACTGTAACTGTCTACACATTAATTCTTTCCTTCTTCTTGGAAGGTTCCTCTTCCAAAAGAGTTAAGTAATACTACATTCCAGAGATTGCCACAAGTAACTTTCCCCTTTGCAAATGGTTGTTGCTGCTATTATTACTGATGCCAGCACAGTGTAGGAAAAAATACCCTCTATCACAATGATCCCTACTTCCAGTCCAGTGGGAATGAAACCAAGATTGCTCTGGGATGACACTGCCTTTAGAAACCACATTCTTGAAAAAACAAAAGTGGCATGCTCTTGAGGAGTTATGCAAAAGGAAGAAGTTGTAGACATTTTATGCACAGCCCCATACATGCGTATGTGCAGTTGAGGGGCTGGCTATCCAAGGGAGATGCCTGCTTAGGGTGGAAAAGAAGTCAGAAATTAATGTTATGAAAAAACAACAGCACAACCAGGGCAAGTGTAAAGTTACAGGACACTGTTCCATGATGATTTCCATGGCCATGAGGACTGGACACAGAGGAGTCTGTGTTTGTGGATGGAGAAGTAGGGTATGTACTCTTAGATGCCTTGACTCTTCATGGTTTTGTTTTTGTTTTCAGTTTTTATGCTAACTGTGGCACATATAGAATGATTTTAACATACAACATAAGAATTTTTATTTGTCTGAATTATAATACACCATATGTGAATGCATCTGTTCTTCACTGTGTTACATTTATTATTTGTACTATGGTGGGGCCTCAAGTTTCCACCTCAGATCAGGGTTCCAACTTACTAGGCAATGCACAAACACATAATGGGAAACACTCCTTGCCTTGAGAAAAACACACTCTAAATTGACAAAAACAACTCAGGGTGGGAAAGAGAAACAGAACCAGAGTACCATTCCATGGTAGCTTAACCTCATCTCAAGTGAAGTTGCCACAGTCCCACACCTCCAATCCAGGCCACCGACTGCCCGTTCGGTGGCTTAAACTGGTTTACGTCTTGAGTAACTGCATCTCAGCAAGGAGAAGAGTAATATCAATCTGAAACTAATCACTCACCTTTTCTCGGTTAAGGTTTAGTTTGGCAGAATTAGGTCCTTGAAGTTACTCACAGTGCAGCAATATGGGCACCAATGCTGGCACGAGGTCCCCATGGTGGGACAGTGGAAGAGCAACAGCCCTGCCCTGAGCTGGCATAAGCTGCTGTGGAAGGTCACATGTGGGAAGGCTGCACCTGTCCCGTCTCTACAAGGTCAGTGCTGAGTAGAAGAAAGCAGTGTGCAGTGTCACAGCTCCATGTCACCACATTGTTCTCTGCACCATGCCTCTTGCTTTGGGGTGCTGCAACCCTCACCTGTCCCCAACCACCTGGTGACAGAAAAGCACTCTAGGAAAAATTCTGCAGGCAAGAGAAGTAGAATATCCAGTACTGAACAGGTGAGGCACAGAGTAAATGCTGACATGTGCTAGCAAGTAGAGTTTGCTCAGGAACCCAATTTGTCCAAGTCCTTCTCCCCTATGTATGCACACGCACATGTACATATATGCTCACATGATGGTACAGATGCTGGAGAGTGGCATAGGATCATCAGTGTTTCTGGATCTTCAGCGCAGAAACTCAAGGCTCCTGGGACTAGGCTGAGTTCACCAGGCCACGGTCAGTAGATAGCATTTACGAACCTTTTGATGTCAAGTGCTATATTACTAACAAACGGTGTGCATTACATACGTTAATACCACAAAAAACAACCAGAATGGTTTTCATCCTCAGATCTGTGTGTGCTTTCTGCTCCTTTCATTTTCAATTTGCACTCTTGTTTTTAAAAGTCCACTGGGGCTTGCTCCATCTCAGCATTTGGTTTCTTTCTTTGTCCTCCTACTGCAATCTGTTACCTCTTGTTATCTAGCATTATCCCTTTATTTATTCCTTCATGTGGTCTTGCATGGTTGCTGCTGCCACTAGAAACAAGCTGCCTGCCTCCAAGGGCATATCTTTTTTATTTAATTTTTTTCTAAAATTCTCATTTTAAAACACATGTTTTTCCCGTATTTATGATGCAAAATTGTTCTGTCCCTCTCTGCTATGGGCCATGAAGAATGCTTGCTTTAATTTACCCTACATGCTGTGTTGTTGCATTCTTCTTGTCTGTAATTTATGCCACATACTGTGCGCTCCCTTGTATTATACAATATAAAGTTACCAGATGGGTGAGTGCAACGCGTGCTTTAAAATGAAGTCTTTAAGGCAACTGCTTAATCCAAAGCTGCAGAACAAGCCAGCACCAAAAAGGAAAGAGTGTTTCAAAATACACCCAACCAGGTCAGTACTTACAATGTGGGACTAACGCTCTGAGGAACGCTTGTGAATTAGCATATCATGCTATTAACTTTTCCTTGAGATTTATTTTTTCCTGCTTGCTTTTCATGTTGTATGGTGGCAGAAAATGGATCCACCAACAGAGCATTAGTGGCAAAGAAGGCTATTTGGTCCTAAACAAGGAGCAGGCACCTTCCGGAGTTAATTGGTGCCCAGCGCTTGGAGATTTTTTTGCCTGTGGTTAGTGGGTCAGTTTGGCACTGCACTTTGCCAGGCTGGGGGGAAATGTGTAGAAGATATTTAGCATATGGGGGGGTTTTGTGGTTCTGGATCTTTCCTTTTCCCTTTCCTTTTCCCTTTCCTTTTCCTTTTCCCTTTCCTTTTCCTTTTTCTTTTCCTTTCCCTTTCCCTTCCCCTTCCCCGTCCCCTTCCCTTCCCTTCCCTTCCCTTCCCTTCCCTTCCCTTCCCTTCCCTTCCCTTCCCTTCCCTTCCCTTCCCAGTGCTAGATGTCCCCAGGGTTTATTTTACACTGTGTGGGCTGGATAACTGGGGAGGTCTAGTTCTCAGTTAGCATAACTCTACGTATTGCATGTTTCCTGGGGCATGTGTTGTCATAGCAGCTGCACAGAACCTCTTCTTCCATCCCACTGTCCCATATCCAGCTGCTGATCTGCAAAATTTGCTCTGCTCTTACTGCCCTAGACCATGCTACACAAGACTCGGCTACGCCCCCACAGGGCACACAGTCTGCCTTGGGCTTGGAGAAAGCTGGTGTGGCCATAGAAGGGTCCTGCACTAACCAGACCTATTGCCCACCTTCGGATTCTGTGTGTGCTTATGCGATACTTTATAGGGGAAGCAGGGATATCTTGGGTAAATCGTGGCTCTGTAGAAGTTGACAGAAACTCTGCAAGTGTTGGCTGTGAAACAAGACTTTCTCCCTACTGATGTGTTCATGGAGGCTGTGGTCGCTGACACCAGCAAGAAGCAAGACAGCTTGCTCAGACAGTGCTCCAGCAGAAGGAAAGGCTGGGAGTAACCACACGTTTCAGGTGGGCTATTGGAAACAAGGCTGGGATTGCTAAACAGATGGAGTCACACTAAGCTTCAGCACCACCACTCCCTGCGATGAGCGTTTTCAAAGAGGAACGTGAGGATGGGGAGAAAAATATGTTAAAGTGTGACAAAATCCTACTGTGTTATGGAAGGACCAGTGGGAGGAAGGGAGATGTGGAAAGAATCTATCTACATAGTCAAATGAAGGGATAGTGCATCTCTACTAGCTAGCACTGGTAACAGCAGCAGTGAAGATGGACTAGCACAGGCTTTTAATACACTGTTCACAATAAAAATGCAAGTTCTCATCATGATACTCTGGTGGTAGCCTGTGCTGAAGCCTGCATGGCCTCATCTTGATGCTCTTGCAACTTGGGGTAGCTAGCTCAAGCTAAAATGGCCATGCTAGTGCACACTGCAGTAACACCTTAGCAGGCAAGGTGCCAGATGGAGCAAGAATGAGTAATTGCCAAGAAGAGCTGGATTCTCTAAATATAGACAAAAACACAGCTATGAGCTAACAGCTGAGAAGTGAAGATGCAGGACTATGATTTGCCTTCTGCCTTACCTGTTCTCTTTGATAGCAAGGCCTGAAGCTGATAAATGGACCTATTGCATCACCCATAGGTAGATTTTGTTTTTCAAATGGCACCTGCTGTCTCACCTGGTGTAGCCTTAATTGCCTTAATTATGAAATTGGCACCAGAAAGACAAGGAATGAAAAACAATCTTATTGCTCATGTTAAGAGAGCAAGTCTAACAGAATGGGGTAAGGTTGGTGCTGCGAACACTTTTTGTGCTCTCCTACACAGAGTGATGTGTATGCAATATCTTCTAAGGACACACAGGTGCTTGGAGATGTTTCCAGGCCATTTCATTCAAGACCATGCATTCAGATGTTTAAATTCTAAGTCATAGAACAGAGCTCACTAACATTTGGCATGTCAAGGTTCCTTCTCAATTTTGTTTTAAATTTCTTCACCACTCTGAATGGTGGTGGATTATACTTTTGTTGCAGATTATTATAAAAACCCCATGAAGATCTTGTCTCTGATACAATGAATTTCCTATTGGTAGTGTAGATTGGTACTAGATTGGTAGTGTAATGGAAATGATAAATAAATTTCACAATTAGTTTAATATGCTCTTAAACAATCAAGTCAAAGGACTGAGAGTAAGTAAGAACACATAGAATAGCTGCTGATAGTTTTCCTTATAGAAAATAAAGACTTGACTTTTTAATAATCAACCCATTTCTCCCATGCATTCTCATGTACTTGAGTGAGTTGGACACAATCCAGGCATTGATTGAGTATGCTTTGCAGATTTTGCTAAGTTTCTTTTTCTTCTAGAGGAAAAAGAAACTCAAGAAAGAGAAACTTAGCACAATAGTGCCTGAAAAAAAAATAAATTACATCACAGGGCCTGAAAATAACTAATATGTGCCTGTTTGTCATGGGTACATTTCCCCTTTCTGTATGACAGCCATTAGATGAGATGTGTCAGTGCAGCCAGTACAGTAACTTCTTCTCTAAGGATATTTATGCATTTGTATTTGCATATATTTAACTTCTATTCAGGGCTTAGTCTCCATTAGTACCTAACTTGTGGTTGCAACTCACTCCTGTTATTTGGGAATTGGATGCCACTGGACTGATTTATTAGCACACCTCTGATGCTAGTCCCACAGCACAGTGTTTCGAAAGTAAGAAATCAGAGCAGTGTTTGCCAAATCCCAAATTTAAAATCTTGTTTCCTGAGCTTTTCTATACTCCTTTCTTTGCTGCCTATCACAGTCAGAAATTCTGCACTGGACCAGATGCTCCTGAATTGGTATTTCCCTAAGGACAGCACTCTAGAAGATTCCAGACAGTCAAGGAGCAGAGAGGACAGAGCCATCTCTTTGGAGTTCTTGGCTCCCTTCACAAGGCCTGCTCTGACATCTCATGCAATGTTTTGCTTGTCTGTTGTAGTGGTCTGTGAACAATGTATCTCCTTCAAGCTTTTCATTCTTTTGGTTTGGGTGTTTACAGTGTCATCGAGAAAGATTGAGGCCAATATGTTAATTTTCATACCACTAAGATATAGTTTTCAAAAGAGAAATCAGTCACATGTGGAGAGAAGGAAGGACATATACTGGCTTATTCAAAATGAAATACTTTTGTTTACATGACTAAGACTTAGTCACATACCTGGGACAGGGTTCTGTGTTGGCCTTAAAATTGATATGAAGGGATCATCCTTAATTTGGCAGGGGTGGGAGTTCAGTGCATTTTTCAGGGATGAAACTCAGAGGAACAGAGAAGGTCAGTTTAACCTTGTGGTTGTGGTTACAAATGAGCAAGGAAGTTTAAATTACACTGGAGGACAGCTCCTTTAGTCACAGGAGCCCGTAGTGCACTCTAGATCCTTTATAAATAAATACAAGCAATTTGTGTTTTTACAGCAATAAGCAAACTGCTAAGACACAATGATTAGGTTGTTCCTTTTTAGCTTTGCTGATGGTAAAGTTCCTTATTGGTTGTTCAAGATTACAGCCGTGGAGCAGTCTATAAACAGAACAACCATGCATTTTTCACAAGTGAAATACAGTAGTTGTTCAGCAGACCTCTCTCCTGCTTCCTCATCATTTTAAATGATAAGCATCAAGCAAAAGAGAAAGAGTTAATTGCCTTTGTGTTTAATCTAGTCAACAGCTCATTCAAAACCTGATGGATTGTTTTGCACGTCTGGCTGAATTGAGCTAAAGAATCGGTTTCTTCCGTAAGCAACTCATACATCATGCACAGGATTACTCAGACATTGATCTCTACAATATTTCCTCAGAACTTCACTATATCAGACATGTGAACTCTGATGCCTGAGATTCCTTGCTGTGCTGCTCCTGTTTCACCTTGGGATCAACTGCACTTGTGATTGTTCCTGCTGTTTTCAAAACCCATCTCCCGTAACCACAGTCGACACTGCAGCTCTGTCTCACAGAATGCCTGCTCACAGAAATCTCCAGATGTGGTTTAGAGCTCCTCCCTGCCACTAATGTGCCCCAGCATTTTGCTGGCCAGTGCTGGCTGACTGTACGTGCTTGCTCAGCGACACTGGGTCCATCCCAACCTCCCCAGGTTCCTCAATCAACTTTTTCTAAATTGTTCCAGGAGCGGCGGCCTTTGACTGACTCACTGAAGCCCTGTTAACTGTTAACAGGACATCTCCCACTGCTTTACCTGGCATCTGCTTTCATCAAGTAATATTAAAGTTTTCATTAGTAATATAATAGAAGTAAATAAAAGCCCGAAATCAGTAACGCTCCTGCTGATTTATGTCACCAGTTATAAGAAAGATCTGAATCAGACATCTAATCTTTATTAGCCAGGTAATTAAGCACAAAATGATGCTGGGAGTGAGAACAGATGCCCAAGATACATCTACTAAAACTTAGGTAGAAAACGCACTCCTGTTTCAAATGGCACTTCATATTAGGTGGCATTTACAAAAACACGTAACTGTACAATGTTGAATGGATGAGGCAGGCCTTTAATAAATCATGTGCAAAAAAGGGCCTTTTGTGAAGAGAAGCTGCACTTCAGGCATATTCTTATTATTACTTAAACCTGAAGTCAACCAAAAGGGAAAACTCTCGTTGCCAACTGTGACAGACTGCAGCACTGCACTAACAGGAAAGCTATTTTAGTTCTGAATTGGGAACTGGATTACTTATTCAAACAGTAGTTTTCAAAACTGCAAAACTGTGTTCTTGTTCCCTTTGCAGTATGTTCCTAACTATATCCTTTTCACTGCACAGTTTCAAAGGGTTGTGCCATTGCTATCTACACACATAGCACCTCGGTTTCTGAAATTGGGTTCCCCCAATTTCTGGCTGGTTTGAACAACTGTAACTTGTTTCCCATACTATGTCAACCTATTTCCACTATTCCCACCTATTTTAATAACATCCCAGCAGCTGACAACAGGCAGCTTGGACTGGGCTTCACATCAGCCTTCAGAACAGCTGCCGGGAAAACGACAATATTGCTGAGCTACAGATGGGTACACGTGCCATGGATGTTACAGTTTAGTTTCATGCTACTGCACCACAGATACCTGCAGTGATTTGCATGTGCTTTGGGTTTCATTCTTTGGTGTGCTAAAGCCATTGGGAGTTGTGCTACCAACTTCCTAATAAGTGCTATGTCTTTAACTGCCAGTACAGTTAGCCTTCCTTTTCTGGAGAATGAACGTATTCTGCTGCTGAAGAAAATGCATTCACTAAAGGAAATAAACAAAACCCATTGCAATAGCATGTAAGATAATCAATAGAGAAATAGCTCCTGAGGTATCTCAGTGTGAGGGTAGGGAGACTGAGTTTTCTTTAAACCTCTCAGATGGGAAGGGCAGTCAGCCGGTTCTTCCCAACTGCCGGAGAGCAGTAGGTGCTTTCTCTCCATAGGGAGAATGTGTTCTCTCACGTCAGGAGAAACATGATTGTGCCCTTGAAGAGCAACAGAAAAAAATCCACCCATGTTTCACTGTGGTGGCTTCTTCCAGTGAAGGCTACTGTCACGTGAACTTCAGTATCTCTAGGACAATTGGTGCTGAACCGGGACAGCCTCAGTATCATGAAAATTGTCTGCTTGAGGGGTCCACAGAGCTGATCCAAAGCTCTTGTTAGCCTCCCGCTGCCCTGCCTTGTGAACACAATCCTTGGGGGAAAGTTCTGCCGCACTTAAATGAAACTTGACTTGCACATTACTTGTTCAGACAAGCTATGAGTACATATGACTCATCATTTCCCTACTTTGTTTTGCCTGTTAAGCAGCCATCAGCATTTACATCACAATTGATCGTAAAAGCGCAAAAACGATGTAGCAGTTCCAGCCTCACCCCTTGTGAGTTACTACAGGAAATTTGCAGTCCTCCCCCGAACTGTCCACCTTAATGTCCTCACTTTGAATATCCAATGGAGAAAAAATTCTCAGAGCTCTACATTTCTTGACTGTGATTTTTTATCTGTTCAATAATATCCTTTGACTTACCAGTACTTACTCTCATGGTTTTGGGGGAAAACCAAACATAATGATCTGTTGTGATGGGCAGACTAGAACAAACCAAATAATAGAATCACAGAATCATATGGGGTTGGAAGGGACCTCTGGAGATCATCTAGCCCAACACCCCCACCAGAGCGGGTCTACCTGGAGCAGGTTGCACAGGAACTTGTCCAGGTGGGTTTTGAATGTCTCCAGAGAAGGAGACTCCACCACCTCTCTGGGCA
>JAOQGH010000001.1:115648841-115669750 GCA_025769975.1 Gallinago jamesoni | reverse complement strand
TTTCCTCTTGTCCTGTCACTGGGCACCACTGAGAAAAGACCAGCCCCGTCCTCCTGACACCCTCCCTTTAAGTATTTCTAAGCATTGATCAGATCCCCCTAATAGAGTTTATCAAAGTTAAAACAACCTAGACCAAAGCATGAATGCACAGGCACAAGGGCTATTTCTTGCTCCTTCAGGATGACCCAAAAGCTCCAACTACAGCATCACTCTGTAGCCATGTAGCATCATAATACAAAGATGGCACACTGAGATGGGGCATCAAATTAGCTTTAACTCCAGCAGTTTACCTAAGTCAGCTGTGTAACTCCGGGTGCATTTCGCCTTGGTGTTATCCTATCTACTAGACCCATCCTGCCCCGTGGACTGCAGCCGCAGCACCACGAGGCCACAATAAGGCTGAGTCAGGAGAGAGCCTGACGGAGCTTTGGCGCAGCGCTAGAGCTGGCCCTGCAGAATGCTCTGCCCTTCCTGGCGAGTACAGACCACCATTGCTCTCCTCTTTTGGGGGTGGCGGTGGTGGGAAAGTTTTGCTGTCAAACACAACCTAAGCAATTTGGATGCAAACACAATTTGAAATGGCAGGAGGGAGGGTATGAGGGACTAATTTGCCACCACAGCCCCGAGGAGCTCTGTATACATTTCATGCTGTGCAGGACAAATGGTCTGACTGCAGCCTTTCAGCGTTGCAGGGAGCTCTGCAAAAATCTTGTCTCATGTCTTTGCCTCCCTGTGCTTCTCAATACACTTTTAAATAAGTTATTATAGTTTGAAGGGCTTTTTATTTCATGTCTCAGAAGGAAAAAAGGGGCTTGTTCGTGCTTTAAAATCCCAAGGGCCTAAAGTATGTTTTTCTTTAAAAGTTTCACTTGAGAGAAAATCTAATGTTAAGAAGACTACAGATGCTGGGATTTTAAGGCACGTGCTTTACAGGACTTGACTGCTAGCTATCCTGGGCAGATGTTCCTCGGCTTCATCTTGTCACATAGTCCACATGCATCAGTGGTAGCTGGTTGGATAAATATGTGCACACCTACACCCTCACAATTTGAGCACTGCACTTGATTTTTCTGAAAACACCCAATTTGTCAAGGAACCCAGGAGAAGCAAGCAGAAAGTGCCAGCATCTTGCTATAAACAGCAGCTGGGGAGGGAAAGAGAAATTCCAGTCATGAAGGAGAAATTCCAGCAGCAGCTTCACTTTCTGTTTTGATGACAATAAGTGTCTTAAGAGTATCCCTGTGTGGGGAAGGCACAAGAGAAAGATTACAAGGGGCAGAAAGTGTCAGATCTGAAAGCAGAGAAATAGATGTCATGGAAACAGGAGGTGTCTGGAAAGCATGTAATTTATAAATTATGTTAATTAAAGCCAGGTCTGAAGCAGGGTTTAGGTGGACTACAAATCCCTGTGACGTTATGGACTGTGTTGTAGTCCACGCCAATGTTAAAACCATGACTTAGTAAGCCTTGCTTGGTGGTTACCTATTTTGGGAGGCAGCTGTCTTGGTAGCTCCTACAGTTCTAAGACTGTCCATGCTCACCTCTTCCCTGCCTTCCACCCCAGCCACAAGCCAGCATCCCTCTCTCCCAGAGTGGCTGGTTGGGTGGGTATCTCCTGCACATAGTCACTACCAGCGCTCTCTGCTGCAGTACCAAAAGGTTAGGGAGCTGCTGAACAACACAGATGTGCAAATGAAATATGAAGAACATGTCCTGGACTTCACTGACTGTGAGCAGTAAAATACTATAATGCTACCATTGACAGTACATTTCTGCTGATGTGCTATTGTAATTTTTCCTAATCAAACAAAACCAGTTAAGTAAATATACAGAAAAGGCAATTCACTCCTTTTCCATCAAAAATGATCATTGGCTGAGCTGAGTGTCTTTTGGATAAAAGCCACAAAAGAAAAGAAAAAAAAAAAGGTTGCGTGTGGGCAACACTTTAATATTCCATCTCTGGTTTTGCTTCCTTTTTTTTTTCCCTCTGAACAGCAAAAATTTATCATTTTCTTTTTCTTTAAATAATCTTTCTTGCTGTTGGGACAACTCCCTTTTAAGGACAGTTTCTTGCTCAGAGGGAATGTTGACTGCACTTATAAACACCCACTTCCTAGGGTTTATAATAGTAACAGCAACAAAACCTGAACTATAGTTTCAGCAACATGCGGCACACACATTCAGACTAAGGCTGGCCTACCAGCTTTTCCAGAAATGCTTCAGAAGCGTTGGCAATGCCACCAAGTTTTATTTGCTATCCTCACAAAGTCACATCTTTGAAAACCTCCTGTCTTTCTCCTTTCTTCTTTGAAAGTAGAACTCTGTGCTTCTTCCAGCTCCAAAATGCAGTATGAGTATTTGGATGGGGCAGTAAACACAAGCAAGAAAATGCTGCCCACTTTATAACTTAGGAATTTTAGGTGGGTGCAAACTGTCATCAGGGAGAGAATTTCCAAGAACTACAGTGACGACCAGATTTCACCATATGTGTTATTCCGCCCAAAATATCCACTTTAACTCCAGGGAAGGTTGCAAAAATGCCTAATGACTTTTCAGCTGTTAGACTGCCACCCCTAGTGTAACTTACTGTAATCTGGTTAATTAGTTTGGTACATTGGAAAAAGATCTGGTGTAATAGGGTAAAAATAATTTCCACTTCAAAAGTATGCACTGCGGTTAAAAAAGTCCAAAAAGATTAGACATATGAACTACAACCTCCAGAATTACCACTGACTTCCAAATATACCCTGCGCTAACATGCCATCAGCGCTGAGCCAGGGAACGATACTGGTCTCTGATCTTTACTGGCCTCACTGGTGACCGCAGACACGTCAGCCTTTCCAGTCACATGGGTTTGGAGTTTCTACCTTGCTCTTAAGCTATTGTCTACGTGCTTGTGTCACCTTCCCCATATTTCATATGACCTTCCCCGCCTTGCCTGGAGCGGGATGTGTAATTTCAGCGCAGTCCCAGCTGAGCAGATCCGAAGGGCCTGATGCTGAACTTGTTTGCGTGGTCATAAATTAGGAGCAACTCCACTGCTGGTGGTGACACTGAAACACACAAGCCTGGACTTGGGTTCTTCATACCTATTGCATGGTTTGTACACGGATGGCTGGGAGGCTAAACGTAAAATGATCCACCCCCACCCTCCTGAGGGGGGAAAAAAAAAAGCATCAAAAAACCAAAACAAAACCCCAACACATGGAAACACATCAAAAAATGTGTAGGGAGGGGGAATCCTTGCTGAAAACAAAACAATCTTGTGCCAAATGAGTTGTCATGGCTTTACTATAACATTCCCACAAAGAAGAACAGAATTTTCTTTATTGTGAAATCTTCGTTGTGAGCCTTGCTGCTCCTGGGAAAAGTCATATGTCAGAATAGAACAGTGTTTCCAAATATGACTAGTCTGAGCAGATAAACAATGAATGTCAACACAGCATTCAAGGAAGTCTCTATCTGTGGTTAAATCCCTTTCTGAAGGAGTTTGTATTCTTTTTCTGATAGTACTATGTAACATGAATACCTGTAGAGGTGCTTGCCTTTGTACAACGGACCCTATTAAACTCCAACTAGCTTTCTTGGGGTCCCAGTTATGGGCAGCCAAAGCATCAGCTGCAGCTGAGAACACTCTGCAGCATTATCTGTTGAGTTCAAAACTTTATATTACATTTTCTAGAGACTCTACAATGCATAAGAAACTGACAAAATTAATACTCTTGTTCATTTAGGTTTTTTAACTGACTAAAAACCTGATAAATTTTCAGATTCAGTTTCTCATATCTCCCAAATCTGTGTGTGTGTCATACTCCCACTTTGGTTGTTCTGGGGCTGGGAATAGCAAAGTTCAGAGGACCACGAGGCAGCAAAAGACAAGAAAGATTCTAATCCTGTGCCTGCTCTCATTACTGGCACCAAGCTCATCTTGTCCTCCAACAGAGGTGAAAACAAAATGTACTGTTAGGAGGAGCAGCAAAACACCATTGCAACAGTCCTGCTCCCAGGGCTGCTGCATCCAATAGCTCTGTAATGCAACATGCCTAGGAGTCTTTGAGAGAAGATTTTCTACACCAAGCCACCCTCTA
Source organism: Gallinago jamesoni (assembly GCA_025769975.1). Lineage (NCBI taxonomy): Eukaryota > Metazoa > Chordata > Aves > Charadriiformes > Scolopacidae > Gallinago > Gallinago jamesoni. Next base: position 115,665,662 of record JAOQGH010000001.1, on the reverse strand, counting down.
TTTCAGTCATGTATGCTTTGACAACCAAATCACAGTTGTGTTTCTACTCTTTGGATGTATGAGCTTCCATTTCTTTGCAGCAGACCAACATTACTTTAATAAATAAATACATCCCTCTGCTGACAAGCAGTCTAAAACTTCAGGGTCAGAGCAATCTGCAGGTAATAAATTTGGGTCTCCCACTTCCTTGGGTTATATTCTAATTTACACAGGTCATGGCAGCAACAGCAAGAGCTCTCTCTTCTCATCAACATCCAAAACCTTCCAAAACTCGGACCCTCTCCTTCCAATTTCTTTTAAACATAGACGAAACCCTCACTTTCAGTTCTCTGGAGGTTTTGTAGAGGTGCCTTCCTTTCCTCGGGGCTGAGAAGCCACTCAAGAGACACAGCAATTCAGAGAATTCCATCCAAACCTGATTTTCACTTGGGGAGGGAGGAGAAGGGAAAGGCTGGCCCTTAATTTCACTATGCTTCAACTCCTCGTCCACCAACAGGGACATTACAGAACAGATGAAGATCCCCCACGCTTAGAACATGTATTCTGGACAGCAACTTTCTTTTGTGGCCCCATAACACAGCAGAAGTTTCGATCCAAGAAAGCTCATTAAATCACACTGTCCTTGTTGTTAGGGAAGAACTGAAGGAAGTTTGGCCACTGGAAGGGTTTTGTTTTTCGCAACACTACTAAACACAAAGAAACCCAGAAGCTTGGCAGCTTATTGTACCATGTAAATCCATGTCTTTCTAAATTACCAGAAAGTTCACTTGAGGTGAAAATCCTCTATGAAAATTTGGCTTCTGAAATACCTTCTAACCAGTACCTCAAATCCCTTTTTCATCATTGTCTACCATAGTTGAAGAAAAAAAATGGGCTACCACTAGCCTTTGAGAATGGCATAAAAGTTTCAGCACACTGATAACAAGACCAATGGAATATATATTGCACGATTAACATCCTTTATAGTTTGGGAAGCTCCAGTGACTTCCATGTTACTGCCACATAGAGCAACCATCCCAGGACTTCATTTGTATCTCTCTTACTGCATCAGGTAAGCCATGGGCTGCTAACTAAGTGTGATTAAGTACCTACGCTAGTTTAGTTTAACAACTTAACACACTTTAGCCTAGAAGCTGATGGCTCCATTTAGCAAGTGAGCAAACTCTGCACAAAAGAGCACCCAAAACATGTGACGCAGCATGCCAGCTTGAGCTGAGCTGATAGCTGAGAGCAGCTGAACATCTACGGGCAGCAAAGTCACACCCTTTGGAAAGCTGGCAGACCCAGGACTAACCATGTGGCCAAAAGGATCGAGAACCTTCTGCAAAGCACGCAGACATGCCATTCAACAACAGGTATGATTTATTTTCACATCTTAATCTCTCTAGCTAATCTATCTGTAAGTAAATCTTTACCTATCTCGCTAATCTATCTATCTATCTATAAGTAAATAGAGGGAGACATTAGGAAAGGTTGTCGCCATCCCTAATCCTACAGCTCATGAGTCAGTTCTGTGGTAACCATGACAAACACCGCCACCTTGCTTTGCAGCAGTTGCCTGGGCTTACAGAAGCAGACAAAGGCAGTGGCAGGTTTGTTTACTTTTACGTTCGTTCATTTTTTGCTTATTGGAAAGGCTACAGCTACAAAGTGGAGTTATTCTTGGCTGTGCTGCTGTGATTTTCATGTCCTTTATGGGAATGTTTTACAAAGACTGCAATTATCCAGTTATTTCAGTGCTCTGTGTAAGCCTACAAGACAGACTCTTCTGTGTGCGTTCTGCTCAAGTGAACTTCATGGAAAGGAGAAGGTACAGTCACAGAAAGTAATGGCAGCTCCTGGACTCAGCATACATGATGCCCTGTTCAGATGCCGACACTCTTCTCAAAATAAGCAGAGCTCACCTACCTGGGCTACACAACCAACCAGGGAATAAGCACAGGCAAACAGAGGAAGAAAAATACCCAAAGCGTCTGCTAGAGCATGTACGTGGAACAGTACACTGAATTTCTAGAGATGGAGGAAGGGAAGGTATAGATCCTTCCTCCTATGAGGTAACACAAACTGAAAGAAAGTGAAAGTTTCCTATACTCTTCATCAACTCTTCCCCTCGCATCTTTCCAATGCTTGCCCCTCTCTAAAATCCTGAGCACCTACCCATTCAGGTATTGGCTGGCCAGCCTTGGGGCACAAGAAAACTTCCTACCTAGTGATTCAGCCCAGGTCCCTTTGGATCTCTGCTCTTTAAATAACACTAAACTTCAAAGACAAACATTAACACCATAATGAATAAATTGACATGAGTGTGCCCCCTGCAATTTACTTCTCTTTCCAGAATTAGTATGCATTTCAGAAGATACTGTTTTCCTGTAGCTAAAAGGAATCTTGAGATATACCATATTAGTTATTCTGCAAGTGTCTTTAGATGGGAGAATTAACACCTACAGCAGGCAACATGATTGACTTGAATCACAGCACCACTACCTTTCAGGAGCTTGACAGACACTAATTTTGGAAAGGTGTTTTGCATGGAAGACTGGCATTCAGAGCACATGGAAGATGGAATATGTGCGGGTGTTACTTAGCAACCTACAGAACCAAATTTTAGAAAAATTACCAATGTAAAAGGATAAAGTTTGTTAATGTGTAGGAGAAGCAACTGTTCTTCAAAGCCTTCAAACTAAAACTCACTGCTGTATATGTAGACAGCCACTATCATATTTGCCAAGCAATAGTATGCCACTTCCTCAAAATTAAGAGCAGTCCTCTCATCTCCTAAAACAATTCAGCATCTCCTTTGAGCCACCACTAGAAGCTGTACGCCACACAGCAAGAGCAAAATGTCAATATTAAACTGGATATGGAAGCTTTTCACAGTTTTGGTCAAGTGCTTTTTTGAGCAGCTGGCTAGCCACAGACAGGACAAATTCAGAAGCTGTGGGGCTCTCCAACATTGAGGACCACTTAAGCTCAACACCTCTTTAGCAGAGCTTTTGCATATACCCACAATCAAGATCTAGTTTTCCAGTTTATTGCAAAAACCAACATGCCTCAGTACAAACAACCCCATGGTAGATGGGCCCTACGAATGCTGTAGCACTGCACGTAAGCACCACTGATACAGGACTTGTGGGATGACCCTACAGGAAAGGCCCAGAGAGATACAATACAGAGGTCCCAGGGCTGTCTATCTTGCCTGAACACCATTCAGAAGAGCAGTTTTCTCTGCTAACTCAGAGGGGTATTTACAGAGTAAAAATGCATAAGCACATCAGACACCAAAGTAAGTTTTTAAGAGGGTACTTCTGGTCAGGAGGTCCAGGTACGTTTATGCCTCTGGAAAACTGCTTGCTCACACTGAGGGAAAGAAGAGGTGCCTGCTGGAAAGCTTCCTGGAGATTGCTCCAAAAACCTCAACACCTTCCTTCTGCCCAAACCTTCCATAGGTAACTTCTCAGGGAATTCCTTTGAGCTCAGCAGAGCTGGGAAGACAGCCCCAGCCTAGTCAGCCCCCAGAGACCAAAGAGCCCCAGAAGGAGTTGCGCACAAGCCACAGAATCTGCTCAGTTACTCAGCACAGCAACAGAGGTCCAAATTACAGGTTTCCATAGTTTAACTACAAGCCACCTGCCCAATGGATAAAGCCCTCCCCATTTGGAATGATTTCTCAACACTTTCACAGTTAAAGCAACCCATTTGCTATTCTGTTCTATTTAAAGCAGTTCTGGATGTTTGTGTCTGTTCCCTGCCGCTCAGGTTTTCAATTTGTTGTTGCCATTTTAGAAGCCTAATGACTCCAGGTTTTTTTGTTTTTTTTTTTTGAAGAAACCTACAGAATGTACTTGTCGCTACCACGTACTGATATGTCAGCATGTGCTCTAAGTTTATCAATGCCAGAATAGATGCATCCTCTCAGTTCTGTGAATCTTGATTTGCACAGGGAGAATAAACATAGCCAAGAAAATACAGCTTGGAGTTCACAGAGGTATTCATCAGAGAATAGAGAAATAGTAGGCAGTGGGGCTTTCCTAGTAGTTATCCGGAGCCAGAAAGCAAAAATATTGCTCTTCCTCCTATTAAGATTTAAATAGATATTCAAGTTAATTCTAAAAGAGTCAGAGGACCGGAAGAAGTATCAGTGTGGGAAGGTATTACATAAACTGAGACACAACAGAAAAATATAAGATTATGAAAATGTTATGATCTTCTCCAATCTACTTGTTCAAAGAGATCCAACTGCCACTCTTGTTTTAGTTCCTGTTATTTGCTTCACAAATTGTGCAGGGAAAAAAAAAGAAGATCAAGTTTAAATGCCAAACTCTAAGCTCTGCCTTTTGGAGAAGGGATATTGCTGAGTAATTTCGCAGTTGTGTTCTCACTATTTACTTCCTTGGCTTCAGAGATCCTGCGAAGACAGGGACACCTCTGACCAGGAAAGAGCCCTGGCCTCACTGTCCCTTCTGAGAAAGGGCAGGCACCCTACTCAGTCCTCACACTCATTAGCATCACAGTGTAGAAGTGTCATAAAAATACAGCCAAAGCTAGTGTTGGGAGTAAAAGCTCAAAGAAAATAGAAACTGAGAACCCTACTAAGAATGAACACGTGGAAAAAGTTATGTCACTGAAATTGAAGAAGGACTTCAGGCTGCTGTTAGCAGCAGTTTAATCAGGAGTAGTACTGGTACCCTCGACCGGGAAGAAGGGATAGGCATTTATATAGGCCAGTTTCACTGAAATCCATACATAAAAGAAGGAACAAAGAACTAAAAAAATAAATATCACAGTAGGAAGTGTAACCACTTTTACATGCTTGTATTAGCTATGCTAGACAGCGAAAATAAAGCAAGAACCTCAGAATAAGGTAACACGGAGGAGGGTGTGCGCTTTTTTTTAAAAAAAAAAGTTGTCTGTATACAAAAGCAAGTAGCATGACAGAAAAATAAGAGGAACCAGAAGTACCTGCCCACAAAGGGGATTTCAACATCGTAAGTTTAACTGAAACACAGTGGGGAAGTGAAACTTAATAGGACAGGGGCTTGATGCTAAACGTTAGGTTAATCTGCTTTTAAATTGCTTTATGGTGCTTGCCATACCTACCTTATTCTGACATGAAACCTTAAAAGCTCAGCTGAACAACTATAAACACAGGAACAAAGCAATGCTGTAAAAACTGCTGATGTGTTAGTATTGTTGAAGCCAAAGGAGCCACAAAACGAGAGTAATATGTTGCCATTTTTATGACTACTGTGCATATGCTGGTCAAGACTCAGGAGGCTATATGAAATGAGAAAGTGCCAGATCATTTAAGATAAAGACTCAGCCATATATATGTCTTCACCAGTTTTGCCAAGTCAGAGAGCTAAATCTCAACATACTGGCATTGAGGAAAACAACACCTAAAGCAAAGGACAAACACTTGTGCAACTTTATCAAGCAGCTTTCAAAGCTATATAGACAATCCACAGTTATTTCAATGGGACCTGATTATTTGCACCAACTACTGGGTGTAGGCAATTGTCTGTATATTTTTACTTAACTAGAAATGTGTAAATGAATGCATATTTCTTGAGCAAAGTCAGGCTAACGCAAGTGCTGTCTACACGAGACACTGTAATGAACAGCTTTATATTCCCTAAGTCCTAGAAGACTTGGTGCAAACCCAGTTTGATACAATAAACAGGAAAAGACACAGTTTGTTGCATGATAAATTTTATTTGTTTTAACAAAAGCACAGTTTTTAACAGCAGCCCTCACTTAGCAACCCTTCTGTCTTCTCAAGTGTTACCCTTCAAGAGGAAGAGTCCTGGATACCTGCTGATCTAAACTCACCCAGGTATAGTCCAATGGACAGACAAGCTTAGCCAAATCTTACATTCCTTCCCTTTGAGTGGTCATCACAACTCTCCCTATTTCCACAATGAAAGCACAAATGGCACAGAGCTTGCCAGTGAAGGGTTAAAAGTGCAGACATATGCTGTACAAGCTTCCCCATTTACTACTGTGACTGTAGTCCAGGTCTGAGGACAACAGTCCCTTGCTATTCCAGGCCTAATGTTCTCAAATTGAAACTGCCTGTTTTGTCACTGCGTGGCTCGATACGGTGCACAAATGACGCACACCAGGTTTGGTATGGCTCAAGGAACAAGAGATACAGCTGGTATTAGCACTTAAGACATCAGCTTGTTCCTCCCCAATTACTTCTAGGCCCTTTTTGTGTGTAAGCCATGCTATGTGCAGCACTTTTTTTTTTTTTTAAAAAGTCACGCCTATAAATATCTCCCCACTCTCTTCCAAAAAAGAATACCCTAACTGTACAGCACACATATACATAGCTCTCCTCCTGAAGTAAAAAAAAATAAATATTGAAGCACCAAGGCAAACTAATGGTTACACAGGCAGCTGGCATTAGCTTCTGCCTGAGAGCTACTCATGCTCAGGTATCTGTCTGAACACTTAAATCCCTTGAACTTTTTTTTCTTAATTAGTTTCAGGTCAACCTTGACTCCAAGCTCTAGTTGACACCAGCTGGATCACTTGTGTGAGGACAGAGGGGGAGGCAGCAATTAGACATCAATTGCATTGTCTTCCTCAGAGGTATAATGAAGGTAATTTGACAAAAAAAAAAGAAAAAAAAAGAAAAAAAATGTAGATAACCCTCCACTTTGTATTTCCAGGCAGCTGGAAACCCAGCAGACAATGTAGCTGTTGCTTAACAAACACAGAAATCTACATTGTATGCCAGGTTCATGCCCCAAACCTGGAGAGTCTTCCCACACCACCGACAAAAAACAGCTGTGCGCTTGACAGTTCCCAGTACATTTGCTCCCCTAATGTGTGGTATCCATACAATCAGCCAAGGTGCCTGTTTTAATAAATATCCTTTGCAGGAGACATTAAAGATTATTCATTGAAAAGAGTGAAGTCCAACTATTTTCTTAGCTCAAACTCACAAATATTCTCACCAGTTTTGACTAATACAAGCCCCAAGACTAGGCTACAGAAAAGACTGCTGCTTTCCGATACACAACATGCAGGTATTTAATCTGATTCCTACTGTGAAGTAAGATCCAACAGATATCCAATCCTTTATTTGGGGCCACACCTCAGATGTCAACTTGTTAGCACTGTGAACTTGCTCTGCACCCAGGAGAGAAGATAAAAATCCAACAACAAGTCTAAATAGAAGATATGAGATGTCATCAGAGACCCAGTAGCCAGATGTAGCTGCTGATTGTAAAGACAGAATCTACACTGACTACTGAGCGATTGATGGGCAACTACAGGCTCTGGGTTGACTGATCCACAGCATTAATCCGACATGACCTGCAGAAACAATTAGAAAAACAGAAATCAGTATATGAAACAGTTCTGTACATAAGCTTTTTCAAAGAAAGAATTTTCTCCAGTTGGTATTACATAGATTTTTTTGTAGACAGTAAACAGAAAAGTGTGTTGCCAGAACAGTCACCTCAGGTATGCAGTCATACCTGCAGCTTTTATAATTAAGTACTCACAGTGTTCTTGTATCTTTATTCTGAAATAACCTGTTTCATCCCCATATATGAGTAAAGACCTGCTCCCAAAAGCAGATAAACGCTCACAAATGTGAAGCGGAATAATAGCAGAACCAAAGTCACCTTAAGTTTCTCTTTAATCCTCAAACAATATTGTACAAGCAGGTGTGAATTATTCAAAACCAGCCTGTTCTTACCCTGTCAGAAAGGGCATTCAGTAAATAAAAGTAAACTCAAAGGCACAGAGGTAATCCTGAAATGAGGAAACTTATCCCACATTGCAATGAGAGAAAGTACTGTTCCTACATAATTCGGCAGAGAGAAGGAGGGGGGCTGCTTAGAGTTAACTTCTATTAGAAATCAATGCAGCGTTTCAAGTCTTTGCATAAAAACCCCCATTCAGGGCAATTTGAAATCCTTTCATCTCTGGTGTCAATGAAGGAATCCCAGCTCCTCTACCAGCTCAGGAACTGCTATTGCATAGTGCAGGACATCTGAGAAAAACCCTAGTGGATACATGCCTAGCTTGGTCTTCCGATGGTGACTGAAATCTACTCCAGGTAACTCCTTGAAGTCTTTGAGTAAGTGTGTAAGATTTCACTTTGCAAGAAATAAGTCAGTATCAGGAAAGAAAAAACCAGCCATCAAGTTAGAACTGCTCATTAAGTATTTCAAGTATTTGTTTAAATAAAGCATTTATTTGGGAACTGGTGAGACTTTAGTGACAGAGTACTTTAACACTGTCACTGGCCTGACAAGTGGGTTTATGGACACAGAACCATAACTGACTGTAAGAGTACTTTTACGTATTTTTAATCATTTGATTTTCTAGAGCAGTTTAACTAGCTTATAGCAATAGTATCAGTGATTAGAGACCGGTTTATTGGAAGGGAAATAACTGGAACAGCTTGCTATCAAATCCTTCTGGAAAAGAGTGGTTGCTGCTACGCCCCCATTGTGAGAGAAGCACAAGAGGTGCATGCCTGCCCTGCTGAACTTTTCCACAATACAGTTTTCACAAACAGCGTTAATTAAGCATGAATCAACATTATTTAATCCCTATACAGTACCTATGTTAACCTCTGGAGCTTGCATAACTGACAGAAGCTTGCCAGGAATAAGCACGTAACGCTGAAGCACGAGAGCGGCAGCACCGAAGCCGGGAAACAAATACTGCCATTTCTCTGCTGGAGAACTCAGCAATTCGCATGATTCTTCTCATGCGACCTGTCCACTTCTCCCTCCCCTTGTAGGCAATACCTTTACACTTCCCTGGCTTCAATCCTCCTCAAGACGAGCTGACATAACCCTCTACTGTATTGCCATCATCCCCAGGGCAAGCAGCACTCCCGGGTAGAGCCTAGCAGCACACAGAGGTAACGGTCATCCCCACCCTATCCCATCCAGGGAGAGAACTCTCCCACCACAGGCACTTCTGGCTTGTGGCCACTCAGGGAAGTCAGAGGGAATATCTGCTCTCTGATTCTCAGTCAAGCAGGCTCCGGAATAAGCCAGAGAAATCACGGCTTCGAGGGGAAGCCAAGAGGCTCAGACAGCAGATTTATAAGACTTTCGGTGTAACAAATGTTATTTTTAAATTACAAGTTTTTATTTTAATGAAAACACTTTTGAATTATTACATTATCAACTATTCAGGCATTTGTGAGTTTTAGCCAGGCCCCTTGCAACTATATGAGGCACCAAGTGAAGCGAGGGGAGGAGCAGAACCTGGAGCCCAGACACCCCTCAGCCTCTAGGGCAGGCTGTGCTGAGGGGCAGCCACTAAGCCCCATTTCCTAACCACCCTCAAACCACCGAAGCAGTGGGTGTGCATGTGTACCCACTATAGGGAAAGGTCAGAAGACAAAGGGTTCGTCACTCCAAGTTCAGAGCTGGTTTGAGGACACCTCAGAGAAAGGCGAGCTTTTTGCATGTATGTAACATGAAGTCTCAAGCTGGACCATAACCCTGGGGCCACAGATCCACAGACCAAGGAGAGCAGTGCCTGGGTTTGATATTTGTGCAGATAGGAGTCTTACTGCTTCATGAAAGCAAGAAATACCAAGTTACTGGGGGGGGAATACTACCTACCACCTGTCATCTATAAGACTGACAGGTGAAGCTTTTGATACTGGTAAACTGTACTAACATGAACGTTTATTGTCAAAAACACAAGAGGCAACTGAGCCCATCACCAGATCAAATGAAAATTAGAAAAAAACACTTACTGGAGGTCTGTTGCACATTAAAGACAAAGGCAGGTGACTGGAATGTTTGTGAATCACCTCCGAACACACTCCTACCTTTACTTGCTGAATCAAGATATGTTTAATACGATTGAATGATCTTTAAGGAGATCAATCAAGGCAAGAATGGTAACTGATACATACACCACCATATTTTTTCCAGGTTGAATAAAGTCAATAACTCATTTTTTTAATCAAAGGCTTAGGTGTTGAATTAACAGGAAAGAGAACAAACAGGTCCTCATCACAGCTTTGCTGTGGGAGAGAACCACATCATGGGCTAATACATTATAAGAATAGGGATGGCACTGACAAGTATTAAAATCTGTAATGAAAAGTGGGAAAAGCTATTCAGTACAAATTGGGGAAGAAATAAGAGAAATACAAATGACTTGGGTTTGAACAACAGCTCTTCCCATGAAGTTATTGAATTTGGCAAAATTTTTTGTTCTGGATGGTGCTGCCACAGGTGTCAAATGAACTGAACAGAAAAAAAAGGTGACATTTTACTAGTTTGCCCAGAATCCATAATTCTGATAGTTAAGTGGGGCAGGGGGCTGCTTTCAATAAAAGTCATTACCTGGATGTTGGCTTCAATAACTTCCCAAACAGAAAGCAAGCCAGCATCGCTGCAATTCAGAGCTGACAGTTTCACCGAGATTTAATGAAGCTGTCACCAGGGACAGCCAAAATGCTTATATTTCAGTGCACTGGCACTGCTATTGAAGAAATATTTCTCCATGCTTAATGCACAATACAATGGAATTTCAGTATTTACCAAGCATGCCAAGAACTTCTAATTACCTAATATGAACTTAGGCAAAGAGCCATTATGTCTTAAGTTCTGAATTCAGTAAAACAGATCAGTGCATTGTTTCACCCGAGTAGGCATACACTTTATAAAGGAAATGCATAATTGCGGAGTTCAGCTATGCGTTGCAATACACACTACTTAATGAAATGGGAAAGTTAACCAATGCAGCAACTACTGTTTTTTTTTTTTTTAAAAAAAACCAACACAGTAATGATACAGAATGTGAAACCAACATTAAATACAGGTGTCTAATTAAAACACATTCTTACGCACATGAATTCCTCTGCAGTTACATAATTATGCCAGAACCAGGATATCTCTGCAGCAAAGCATGTTTTCAGTGATCCCAGCTCCTGCATACCTCAGACCCTGTGACTGTAGTGGTCAAACCCATTCAGACCAGCTGATGGTCACTTGACTCTCCGCACTATTTATACATTGCTCCATTAAGTGAAGCCTCTGATTGGGCTGAATAGATTTACGAAAATCCTGCCTAAGACATTTTTTTAAATTGCTTTGCCAGAGAACACTAGTAGGAGCAAGCCTAGGGAGGTATAGAGTTGGCACAGCTTTCTAAAACATCTTCCTAAAGGCAAAACCACTTGCATTCTCAGGGGCCAATTGGCTTGTTTTTAAAACTTAATTGCTGATAAATGCAGGACTTATTTTTGAGTTGACTTCACAGACACAGTCTTTGAAGGACTTGATACAACTAGATAAGAAGCTTGCTTAGTTGTAAAAATCCATAAAGGATGCTGTAAATAATTATTTATTCTAGCATGCAAAAATCCAACTCCTTCAGATCAAATAAAAATGTTATATAGACATAAATAAAATAGGTTGGATATGAAGTTAAGCAAACTGTTCACCAAAAATGATGGGATAATTAATAACTTAGTCTACAACTTTGAAGAGTGGCACAAAGCGTCTGTGGAAGGGAATAAACATGAGATAAGGTTCCTAAGCTGGAGTTTTCTGTATGTTAAGCAGTACCGAACTTGGTCCATAATGCCTGCATCAGGGTCACACTGTTCTGTGAGTAGCATTCATTTGTTAGCTATTGTTAGTAACTGCTTGTACCCCAACACGTTGTAACTGCCCACTGGATGGTAATATAATATGAGAAACTGAATTAATTTATTCACAATTTTATGAGGAGTAAGGTAATTTTATATATATATATATATATATATATAATGGCAAACAGCTCCAGTTAAGTTTCTGTTTAGGTCCACAGGGTTAAACAAACACCTTGTCAGAGGATTCCAGCTCAGTTCTTCACAAGACATATGGAAGGTAGCTTTCTGCATGCTAATGGTATTACAGAAACACCTACAGCTAAAAATCACTTGTGTGGACACAAAACCAGCGTTTCTAAGAATAAGGCAGGGTTGCAGTGCAGGAGATTGCCAAAACAGAAAAGAGGTGGGAAAGTGAAAAAAACAACAACAAATAAACCACTCCTCCCACCCATCCTGTGTGCCCCTGGGTTCCTCTCTTTAACCCAGACCTAGGCAGGGTGGGAGTCACAGACTGTTGGCAGCCCCCATGCCTGTGCAATGGGCTTGCCAGACCTACTGTGCAGGGGGGGTATTACCGCCATACATCAGGGCACAGCGCCTATATGGAAGAGGCCCACCCAGCCATCTAAGAGGCAAATAGCTGGTGCTCACAGCGTATTAACTTTGTCATAGTAGGGATGCTAAGCAAGATTCAGTAAGTGTCAAAAAAATTGTTTTATCAGAGTTTTAGATAGCTTAATGTTCTTCTTCTAAACAGGATGCACCTTGCAACAGCACACCCCCAGTATGCCAAATATTAACAGTTTGACTAACAACCCAACGGAAACATGAACAGAAAATAAATGGGTTAAGCACAAAATACTTCATTTTTAGTGCAGATATGATTCAGCTGAGATTAAATACTACTAAATTCCGACGCTGGCTGAAGTTACTCAAACAAGCCTACAGCACATAGAAGGATTTTGAGCCCAACCATCAAAGGCTATCTCCTCACTATGCAATTCAAGTCAAGTTACCATGCAGTTCAAGCTTGCATAGTACCCACTCTATATGGAAAACAGGGACCCTCGTCTTTAGCACCCTGACGTTTATTCAAGCTGGATACCTGTGTGCAGGGAATACTAGGGAAAGAATACATCAGTGTGAAATGGCAACCTAGCGAATAAGTGAAAGCATGCCAGTGATGAGACAAGTTTGATCCAGAGTCAGATAACAAGCTGAGTGGCAACAGTTCCTAAGACTATTTCCCAGCACTGACAGCGTGATCCTTCTGTATACTCCTCAAGGACCTACTTTAAAGATAATTAGTCTTCCAAGTGCAGTTAGTACTTACTTCAGAGAACAGCAGCATTTGTATGTTACTTGAACTTTGCAATATAAGGCACTTGATTATTCAATTATGGAGATGATGCTACAAAGCCACCTGGTCCTGAATCACACCCTAATACGCAGTAGGAGGGTGGTGAATACAAATTTGTTTACTGTCCTGTTCCTCACCTTCTCCTCCTAATTGCCTTCCTGTGAAGTGAACTCAACTGGGGGAGGTAAACAACTCCCCACACTCCACTTACAACCAAGTCCAGTCTGGAGTTTACAGCATTTATGCTGTGAGCTTCAACCATTTCTGATCACCTTACTGTTCTATAGGGAAAATAACTTTGTCCTCCAAGCAGCCCTGGGTGAGCCAGGGAAAGAACATACAAAGACTACCTAGATAAGAGTTTTAAACCAATTAGTTAGTTGTAAACCTGCAGGATGGGGAATGTGGGCTACAGGCATCGTTTGGACATTGTTTTGCCTTATGATTCAGAGGGACTTGCTTTCTGGCTCCGAGACATGAAATAATAGGACAGCCACCTTCCTTCCCTTGGTAAATACTAAAACCGTCCTAACAAAAAGGAGAAAAGTCCACCCAAGGCGTCACACTTGTTATCTGAAACAGAAGCAAACCTTACTCTGGAAACACAAGGGGCAAGTTACATGCGCTTGGAAGGTCTGAGCATTATGTTATCCACATATAAATTAAGAAAATGTAGAATCTACAACTTCGACAAAAACACACATCTTAAGAAGTGTTAAGGTAGACACCTGAAAAAAAATTTAAAATCACTAGGGCACATTAAAGCCTTCAGAAGCCTGGAAATCTGAGCTCCCAGATTACAGTACAGATGCAGTTAACGTCTACATAAAATATGAAATTAAACCAGAATTTGTATTCTAGGTAAGCGTTCTCTGAATTATTTAGAAGGTGAAGTGCCTCACAGCAACAAGAAATCACAATTGTTTAAGTCTTAAGAAATCTTTACAAGAGGAATCTGAAAGCCAGGGACACATTTTGTCTTGCCTGAAGATTAACACATGACAACAGCATGCTACTATGCCACAGAGACCTAAATGCGTATGTTCACCCCACAGCTCACATGACTCTGCTTCCTTTAGACCATAAATGGTGAAGAAAAATATGCTCAGCAGAAGAGCAACAGGTACTGATATTAAATCTGCATGAAGTAATACACACCAGCAAGTCACACGCAGGTTACAAACACCAATTCACACAGCACTAGATGGGCAATATTCTATATTTAACTTAAGAGAAAGCAGAAATGGCGATGTGTAAAGGACACAGTGGCATTGAAGCTGATAAATGCTTTTAAAGATACTAAATTTATTACTCCAAATTGGTACTCCCAGGCACGCTGTGAAGGAAGTCACACAGATCTAGCTTCACAATTTAACTAGCGGAGTTTAAAAATACTGAAGATGACAGAGGGAAACAAGATGGCTGTGTCTTACTGAAACAACCATTTAAATGAAGCTCTCCTGCCCCCTCCCCACATATAAATATATAGACACACACACACACACTTGCACTGGAGTGATGAGATTAGGTAAATGTGGACAAACGAGTGCAGTGATGGGAGAGAGATGGCTGTCAGTACTTTACCATCTTTAAGCAGAAAAACCTATTTGGATCTGGGACTGCACTACATGAGCCATCAGCTGAGTTGTTTAATAAGGCTATTAACATTTGAGTAGCATGTGCAAGCCAAAGCCAGACCATCCCCTCATGTTTGACACACTTATCATACAAATAGAATCATAGAATCACTTTGGTTGGAAGAGACCTTTAAGATCATCAAGTCCAACCATTAACCCAACACTGCCAAGTTACCACTAAACCATGTCCTTCAGAACTCCATCTACACATCTTTTAAATACCCCCAGAGATGGCAACTCAACCGTCTCCCTGGGCAACTGGTTCTAATGCTTTGATAACCCTTTCAGTGAAGAATTTTTTCCTTACATCAAATCTAAATCTTCTCCAATTGAGAGGTAGGCAAAAGAAGTGACCGCATCCATCAGCGCAAAAGCACTCTGCATGTACTTGACTGCTAATTGGTAAGATTTTAGGAAATGTCACAGTAACTAAGGTATGAAGGCACAAAAGTGGGGTTAAGTCTCAAGGGTGCAAGAGATACTGACAATACTATTAATACTGATAAATTAAAGGCTACTTGTAACATAGAAAGATGTCTTTGGTGTTTAGCAACCTAATACTAGAAGAGGGAGATAAATGGGATATTGAAGAAAAACCATAAAGCCACAAACTTAATAGGTCAAAAAGTATGTGACCAAATTGTATAAGGATTTAACTTCTACTTTATCCCTTTCTCCAAAAGGGAAATACAGAACCTGGAAGATAAGACTGAATTTATGGAAATATTTTATGCAACTGACATAACTACCATGAAACAGAATAGAGGAGGCACCAGCTGGAGAAGCATCCTCTCCCATGGTAGTTACAATCTCCAGGCTGTTTTACCCATTCAGAATCTTGCCAAGATTATCTTCTAGTTTTCCCATAACATTAACTGTTTTTAAACCATCTCCAATAAAAAGACAAAAATTAGCCAAGGACTGTTATTGTACCAAATATAACTGGAAAGAACCAAAAGGTAACTCACTTGAATATCTAATTCATTGGGACGAGAAACCCCAAGAATCTTAGGAATATTCAGATATTCAAAAGTATATCCATGGCAGACAAATGGGAAACCTTAGAATGAAGGTGGCAAATTTATTCAAGGCAGGCAGAGACTATGGTGACAGAAAGTCACAATACTGGGCTGGGGGGGAAGGACTAACATACCAGTGAGCTTGGAAAAGGACCCTTGAAGGGAAATCCTGAATAGTACAAAATATCAGTAGTATTTAATCTCATATGGACTCCTAATAGGCTCAGGTTATGACAGAACAGTAGACTATAGGAGTCACAAGGTGGTCTCAGTTTTGAACTGTATATTAAGCAATATATGTTACCAAAACTTTGAGATTAACACTCTACCACTAGTGTCTAGTAGTGGACAGTGATTAAACTAATTCTGAAATTTAAGAAGCTGCTCTGGGAGAATTATGAGCACTGCATAACAGTGGATCTTAACTGAAGCTTCTCATGGGGAATCCTGACCTGGTCCAAATAAGCACTACTTCAAGGGTGTGTGAAGTGCCCATGATATACACAGAAAGGATTTCAGTCTTCAAGTGGAAAACTCTGCTGAGAAGCCATTATTCCTGGTTCCTAACATATACTTAAGAAAAAAAACTACAAACCACAACAGATTGTGACTACAGGCTATGTTACAGAAACATAAGATACACCTGATATATTTCATCCAACTTAATTTACTGCAATGCCCATTCATTAGTTATTGTTAAATTCAGCTGCTTAATAGGACATCTTATCTTAAATGCAAGTAGTATCTATTCCTACTTCTAAGAATACTACTGCAGAGCACAAGCAAGTCCTAGGTATACGCCTGGGAAATTTTATGAGTTCTGTGGGATTGTTTGCTTTTTTTATTCCAAGCATTTTTAAGGTATTCAAATACTTCATTATCCACGGTATGCTAGAGTAAACAAGAAAGCCTTTTTGAATCAGGCCTACTACAACTCAGTAACTTTCTACCCAAAAGGGTTTTTTTTGGCACCAAAGAGAAAGTATAAAGAAGTGATGGCAATGTATACTCTCAAGGTAAGAAGGACATAGACCTGATGGAACAGGTCCAGAGGAGGGCCACTAAAATGATCAGGGGGTTGGAGCACCTCTGCTATGAGGACAGGCTGAGGGAGCTGGCGTTGTTCAGCCTGGAGGAGGCTCCGGGGAGATCTAATAGCGGCCTTCCAGTACCTGAGGGGGGCTACAGGAAAGCTGGGGAGAGTCTGTT
>JAOQGH010000001.1:115637295-115648741 GCA_025769975.1 Gallinago jamesoni | reverse complement strand
AGTTGGAGGTGTCCCTGTGACTGCAGGGGGGCCGGACTAGATGACCTTTGAAGGTCCCTTCCGGCCCAGATGATTCTGTGATTCTGTGATTGAGTTTTAAAGACCAAGCATCCAAGCACAACAATGAGGATGACCAACCAACCCAAAAACTTATTGTACATCTGAACAGTATAAACATTTTTAAAAGCACAAACCTCAAAACTGTCTTAAGAGTAAATATGAATTAGCAAGCAGAGGATGCAGACCAACCATTTCACATGGTCTTTTGCATCAGTATTGTGAATGAAGGTTGCGCTTCAGAACAGAGATGGTTTAAATGAGTGAAGTGTTCTCTATCTCTCTACAGCTGCAAGACATACTGACATAAAGTATGTCAGTACACATTTTGTTTGTTTAAAAAAAACCTAATCAGTAGCTATCTCTGTAAGAAGAACAGAAGACAAGTAGCAGAGAGTTCTATATTCATTCACAGTAGTTCATCTAAAAGCAAGGTCACCTGAAGAAAGAAAATTACATTCACTGCAAAATAAACTGCACAACAGTCAGGAATGTGTCGGATCCAGTCCTGCAATTAAATTTAATCTTTGACGCAAAGCCTTTAGAACTAGATTTCTATTACAGGTCAAGATGACATGAAGAAAACTTTAATATGGCCATATTAAATTCAGATCTCACACTGTATACTTTCATTCTTAATATCAGATGAAGAGAAAAAAAAAAAAGGAAAGTTGTCTTTGTAGTATAAGAGTGGTTTAAAATTCTATTATTTAAGCATTTAAAAACACCAGGTAGGTTTCTCCTGATAAACTATTTTGTAAAGTCCGGATACACTTGGTATTTTTTAATGCACAGCAGTAACACAGGAACCAGTATCAAATAGCCAGTCTCATTAATTCTCACTCTTTTCTAAAAGTATGGGGGGAAACACAAAACAAAAACATGCACATGAACACTTCTGATAGGCAGCAAGGACAAGAGGCACTCTTGACTTTCCATTCTATGTCTGCTAATGACATGATCAGCTTCAGCATTTTATCTCTGTGGCCACAAGAGATTCGCAACTACTGCTGTGAACATGTGAAGTAAGGCATGAAACAATTCCTTTTTCCCCTGTCAAAAACTGTAAGGAAGGCTAAACACATTACTAATATGGCTAACACAGCTTTTCCACTCTAATTGTTTTCTACTTACACAGCACAGTTAGCACTGTATATAATGCACACATTACCAGATAAGAGACCTGGGAGTTACATTTTCCAACACACGTTCAAAATTTTATCCCCATCATCTGCGTAGTAGCATTTTCTTCTAAATGAAGTGTATGTTGCCATTTTGAGACTTGCTTTACCATCCCACTGTAGTAGCCTTCTAAAGGCTCTCAGGGGAAACATCTCCCTTTTGTTGGCAGAATGCCTCATGCAGCATCACTGGGTAACCGATGGGGAAATCCAGTGCACTATGCGAATACAAACATCAGCACAAGATAACAATTAGATGGCAGAGTTGCACATATCAGTAAACTAGAGGAAGTGTATTAAAACAGTCATTTTGGAGATAATGCCATTCAGAGCCTAGATCCTGGTATCTTCATAGCTTGCATAATATGTACATAATGACAAGTAATCTAAGCACAAAAAATCCACTGCATAAGTCAGGAAGACTATTGTAAAGTTGTTTAAAAATAAGCCATTCTAAACAGGCAAAGATTCAGCGTACAAGACAAACACTTTCAGTGAAAGTAATCCATCTGACACCTCAAAAAAAGAGACTTCCTTTTAATAATTGATGCCTTCAAGAGAACTTACTCAGCTAAAACTATACATTAAGTCCTAGGAGGTACAGTACAAGTAAACAAGATGTGTTTTTGTACCACATCTTGCCATAGTAACTGGGAAATAACACTACAGATTCTAGTGGGTTTAACTGCTTACAGTATCACTTAAGTGTGCTGAACAACTAAACGGGGCCTAAAATTTGTCAGAAGCTGCTTCAAGCTACACGTCTAGCTGACATACCACCAGTGGAGCAGTGAATCAGTCGTACACAAATGCATCATTGGAAGTTCTCCTGAAAAGTAACTGGGCACGTAATCTTAAGGGAAAGATTGGCAAACAATGAGGGAAGACAGACTGAAGCTAACAAGCATTACCATCCACAGCCCTGCTCAAATTCTGTTAGTGGCATGACAGAGGAGTTCAAAGTTCACTTTCACAGTTGATGTGGGTTTCCTTTAAGATGCCTGGAAAATTACTATGTTGACCACATCCACATTCTGAAATACTTTTTTGAGAACTCCTAACGAAGCTTCAGCCAAAGGAACAGGAACTGACTCATTTGTACAGTACCCATCCACTGCACAGTCACTCTCAGATGTGTGCCCAAGACGCACGCGGACAGGGATAAAGCAGGCAACATTCACATTGTATTTAAGAGACTTCAGCTAGGGATTTTGTATTGACATGCCAGTGCTCCGCATGAAGCCGTGCTCACAACACATCTTTATCACTACAGGCTGCCACTCACTGTCAGCTCTGCTATTTCTGTTTCTGAACATAAATTTATGCACAGAACAGAAGAATGTGAGCTTAGCTCACGACCGTGAGCTCTCTGCTGTCTATTTTACTTGTTGCAACTCAAACTGGCCATGAACAAAGAGACAAATGAGCTAGCATGCTATTACAACCTGTGTTTAGAGTGCAAAAAAACTCCAAGTGTACCATTTCAAGTGGATTTGAATGTACATACCATGTGTGAATCAACTCATTCCTAGGTCTGTTTTACTGCAAGATAAAACAGTTCTGCAAAAGAAACTTGAAGGATCCAACAAATCATTCCAGTGTTGCCAATTCGCTTGGCAGTCTCCAGTGCATGGGAAAATAGTATGCAATGAAGGAAGCTCTGTACAGGACGTGTACTACCAAGCATCACCTTGTGGCTGTTAGCTATGTATAGACTTGTAGAAAACAGGCATCCCATTTAAAAGTCAGCTTTCTACAAAATAGGTGTGCCACTAAGCCATTGTTTAAACCCACCGAAACTGCACTGAATCATTTCCCTGAATAGCATCACAATGAAGTGGGTGTGTTGTTTTTACATCAAGGTGTCTGCTAAGCAAGTTCTTTTAACAATTTTGATTATCAACACATCCCTGAAACATAGGACGTATCCCTAAATTCCATAAAAATTGCCTTTATAAACACAAGATGCCAAAGAAGCAGCTCTGCACCAAACCAATAAGGGGAAGTAAATGCCGGATTCCAAGAAGAAAACACCTTTAGTCTGACTACAGAACTATGCTGCTCAGGACATCCATTAGAGCCTTTGCTGCTCTTACCTAGCTAGGCTTCTGAATGTAACCCTTGTGAAAAAAAAAAAAGTTAACCTGACAGCCCAGGAGTAGTTTTTCCAATGATTTTGACTCTCCAGGCTGTCACAAAGAAGCAGCTTTACCTACAACATACAAGTGTTTTGGTTTTTTTCCCCCTAAAGGAATATTTGACTAAGCTTCCCTGCCCATATCTAGGCACTTTTTAATTGATGCGTACTTATGTGGTATTGAATTGCATACTGCTCCTCCACCACAGAATTACATGCTCTTAACCTCAGCCAAGAATTTAGAAAGTTCCAGTAGGTCACTTTATCAGGCAGCAAAAGTACATTGAAAGCACCCAAACCAAACCGGTCATAAACTCTGAAGTTACACATTATCGAGGGGCTATAACATGCAACTCTTTGGGCTGAAACTCCTGAGGAAAATAGAGCACTCTGCTTGTCAATAGAGCTTTTTTCCCCCTCCCAACCAGATCAGATAATCTAGCAGATGTATTCAGTGTGTAACAGGAGAGCAAGACGTGTCATGGTACTTCACAGTTACGAGTCTATTAGAGGTTTCCTATTCAAATGTAATGCCACCTTCTGTACTCATTTTCTACTATATTATCCACTATCCTTTTCAGAGGAATTTTTGCTATATAACAGTGCTAATAAAATACATAATTTCCAAGAAGGAGACATCTACATAGGGTAACAGTCATTAAGAGGTTTCTTTTGTAGCATAAGAAACAAGTGCTACATGTCAGTTTTTCTTACACAAAGCTATCTCCTTCAGCAGCCTTGCTGCTATTAGTAATGTAGCTACTAGGAGACAAGGCATCGCCTTTCAGATTCAGAAGTGAACATTTCTCCCCATCGCTCTGCCTACTGAAAAACAGCTGAGCAAACCCAGCAAGGCCATTGCAACTTGGAGCATCATATGATATCGGTGTACTTTCACTAAGATGGCATATGGCTTTCAGAGTCCCAGAGGCTCTTTCTTCCCAAAGCCATAAACCAGTTGTGAGAAAGCACCCTTTGGCTTTCTGAATGCCAAGTGAGATTTTTCTTTCTCTAGGTGCAGCTGCTCTATTACAGTGAGACCCATTTGATGTTCCTCAACTAAGAGTTTCTAAGCAATTCCAGAGAGGCAGGTGATCACCCAGCTAAAGCAGTACCGCTATTAAGAGGTCTCACTCATATTGCATCTCTTTAACCAAAGGCAGTATTTTTACGTTCTATGTGTTAAGACAGAGCTTGGCTGTCATCAGTCATTTCAAACCTCTCAGACATCCAAGCATTACAAAACCAAGATAGACTCCTGGACCTGACAACAGTGGAGAAGACAGGACAATCAGTAGCATTCAAATAAGCAATTCCCTTAAAAGATAAAGGCAAATAAACCGTAGACATCACCCACCAAAGGGCTGCCTACACTGAGCAGCAGAGTGGAAACAAACCAGTCACTTGACTTCCAGTCCCTCACCCCAGCCACAGGGCACATCCTCTTGTCTACCTGCACTAACAGTTACACGAGTGCTAACGACCCTGCACTGCAGCAGGGTTTTAGCTGGCACCTACTAACCAGAGGTCAAAACCCTTTTAAGGATGCTCAGAAACCAGAAGAAAAACTCCCTTAAGCAAGGATCAGGGCAGCTCCCTGATAGAGCAGTTTAATGCTTTCATACCCTGCGAGCATCAGAAGTTCCCAACACTTCACTCTCCTTGCGCCCTGCTGGGGCTCTCCCTGCCACAACTGCATGTACTGTTATGCAACTTACACAAGCACTACATTTCCTATAGTTTCCGGAAGAAAGAATAAACATTGGATTTCATCCTCATTCCACAGCTGCTTGTGGGGAGGAGAGGCCTCCCATCCACTCCTTCCTTCCCCGAGGAATTTCAGCGGAGGGGCAGAGCTCTCCCAGCCAGGGCTCTGGCTCCAGCAGCAGCAGCCTGCCCACTGCCACCCCCACCTCAAGCCCCACCAGGCATTTCATCCTCCTGGCACGTCATACGACAAAATACCTGTCCCACATAGGGAGCTGGCATCCTAAAGGCTGGTTTTGCTATTGGTAGATGTAAGCTGTGAAACGTCAATTCTTGATGATAAAGTTCATTCCATTCACTAGCGACTACATCAAGCACAGACTTCATTTTTGAGGCTCATTAGTAACCCCAGTGCCAACTGATTACTGCTAGCACATATACCCAAAGCACAAACAGTATCTGGCAGAACACTCTAACTCTCATTTACTTATTGAGAAGTCATTGCTTTATCAAGCACCTAAAGAAATACGCTTAAGCTTTTGAAGAGACATATTCAACTGATTTAGAAAGAATTACGCACTGATAAGTGATTAGTAGTACTACAAATGTAACCATTAATGAGGAGCATTCACATGTTACAACTCTCATGAACTCATTCAGAAGCTTAACTAAGCTTGAAGAGTTACATACCTGTTGATGCTACATGGGGATCTCCCCCATGCAAAGGTTGTCATCTTATTAACTAGTGAATTTGGTTAGAACTTTTCCAACTTGCAAGATTTGCCTGAAAGTTTAATCTTCCCATGTGTTAACTAATTTAAGGAAATAGCTAAAAAAAAGACAATTCTCAATTCTTTAAATTTCTTTAGATTCTGAAACAATCAGGATTGTCAAGTATCACATCATATTCCTGAATTTTTCACCTTTTATTTTTTTTGCCAATTTGCTAGCACAAAAACTTGCCCTTTGTGCTTACAGGTGCATGCTGGCAAACAGGAATGCTATCATATGTTCACACTCACATGATCATCTCCCATTCAAAGCAATCGAATCCCATTCTGTAAAGCACACTTCCAAATACCAGACCGTCCTTACCACAATACCATACCTTTTAACTAAGCCTTAAGTTTAAAGAGAGATTGTGTACCAATATTACAGAAGTATATATCTGTTCTTTTAAATATTTTCAGTGGTGTTATTCAGGGTTTTGTTTAACATCTGTTCCACCCCCAATACAAATCAAAAAGACAACACAAAACAGGCCCCTCAAAACCACAGCTACTCAAAGTATTTTCAGTGAAGATAGAGACAACATTTGCTAATAGAAACCACTTGATGTTCATTGCCCAACCACACACTCGTTAGGCAAGGGCAGCAAAAGATTAGCAAAATACAAATATTTAATTATTCACAAATCATCCAGACCTGTGACATTTTCCTTAAGGTGTGAACAGCTGGCTGCAAAATTTAGACCAGATGTTGCTCTTAAAATGAGCACTGATTTATAAATGCGGTTTCACCATGACCAAGACAGCTCCAGAACTGCACAGCACTATGCACCTATTAATAGTAGATATTTCTGACGATGAAGAAAAGTGAAACATATGGTTCAAGATGATTATGAAACAGATAAATCTATCACGTACTAACTACAGAACATAACTTCTCAATAGCACAAGCCAATGGGCAAGAATTAATCCAAATTTTGGAGAAAGATACACATGCATTAGTGTAGTTATTGTTAAAGATGTAGTATTTTAGAATGACTATTAGAAGCCCGACAATTATTTTCAAGTTGGTGATTTCAACTTCACATTATGTAGAGAATAACTCCAGTCTACAGATTCACTGGGAAAGTTGCATCACTGTCTGGTACTAAAAGCAATATGTTGTTGCAACAAATAAGAATTCCCACATTCAGAATTAAGGGGCTTTTTACTCCCTCATTTACATGTCATCTTTGGAGACACCAAGAAATTATCAATGTGGATGTATGCACTAATAAGAGCTTGCATGGCTGGATGTCATGCAGAAAAATTAGTTATGCACATATGACACTAGGGTAAAAGCACAGCTTTTTACTGTGATCAGTAAGATAATAGCAAAAGTCTGTAAAGCAACTACTCTGGGTCTAGAAAACTTATTTTATTTCTTGAATGAAACATTAGAACAGATGAGCTATTATGTACTCTAACAGAAAAATAAAGCACATTTTAGGTGCAGGCAAGAATCTGAACAAGGGTATACAAAAAGTAGGCGAGTATTTCCATTTCAGAAAAATCCTGCCTGCTCAGGGTTTCTAGGCAGTAATTCTGTCAGATCATCAGTTTCCCTTGTTCAATACCCCGTCTTATAACATGTAGTATGAGCTGTGCCGATACGGTATATTTTTCTAAAAGAACACCTACAACTTCTTCCCTGAACTTAAATGAGTGTTATTCAGTTGTTGTATACTACAGTCAAAGACAAAAAAATTCACCTTTAAAAGGAAATCAGGCTCTCTAGAAACAGAAAAATTTCTAGGAAATTACAGACAGCACTTTCCTGTCAACCATACCCAGTCCCACCTTTCCCAAGCTCTATTTAGGCAACAAGATGATCTGATTCTTTGAGACAGTGGGGAGATATAACAGTGCACAAGAACATCAGCATGAAAACGAGGTATAAACTGTTCTTCTTGGGAAAATAGTTGAAGTTCAAACTTACCAACTAGGAGTAGCCAGGTTAGGCAGTATCTTTATCATTAGGCAAGCCTACAGAAGGCAAGCTTTCCCTCAGGGAATTACACAATATGCCTGTGTCAGATATCTTTAAGAACAGGTCAGAAATACAACCAACAGGATTTGCTTAAAAAAAAAAAGTTAACCCTTCAGACAGGATTATAGTCTAGAGATCCTCTTATGTGCCATATAGTTCTTTCATTTTCACACCTTCTATTTGTAGGTCATCACTCCATCATCAGGTTCAAAGCCACGCAGCAACTCTGCAAGGTTTTTTGAGTCAATTCATTCTTAAACTTTGTTTCATCCATCTGAGTCATAAAAGCAGATTTTCTGTCCTGTGACTGTTAACTTCTAAGATACTGCAATTTGTACCAGTAAATCACTCATTTAAATCTTTACTGCTCATCAGCTTTTATGAGCAATACAAGATATTCACAGAAATGAGTTGATGATGATGTTTTGGCATTATAAACTAAACCCACTATAATTACATTTATCATGTGTGTAGGAGACAGAAGTATTTAGATACATACTTTACCTCAGTCTGCCCATCCACTACTTAGGCATAACTTTTTTTTTTTTGATGCCGAGAATTTTCAACACGGTACTTAAAGCAATACTAACAGCCTATCGCGAGCCTATACAGGTACCATGTCTCTTACGCATCTATTTTGAGAGGCGTTTCCTCTTTCTCACAAATCCCAAGGAAACAAGTAACATCACTTCAACTTTTCAGCTCTTGTTGTGATAAGTAATTTGCAAGAGCAAATCAAGTCAGGCACCAAAGCCTGATCACCCTTTTCAGGAAAACTGCTTCAGTCATATTACACTGAATTTGTAACAGGTATAAGTGCAGAAGAACTATCTGCAACACGAGAGTTACAGACTGGTGAACAGAATATTTCTGCATTGATACAGACTGGCTTCCACATAAAGAATCCAGTTTTCAAACCTCAGCACGGGAAGAATATAAAGGGAAAAAAATGCCTTACTGCTCAAAGACCTGCAGTCAAGGTAAGTGAACTAAGGGGCAACTCCTCTTTACTATGTTATAATAAACGTAACATTCTCAGAGTTGGAAACAAGTATCCTTGCCTATTAAAAGCTTTCCTTAAGACTGTGTAGAGGTGTAACAGCTAACGCAAAAAACAAGTCCTGGGTGTGGGAAAGAGAATGTTCCAAGACACAGTGAACCACAATACTACCAGAGCAACCCACCCACCCCCACCACACTTTAGGAGGGGGGGATCTATTCAGACATTGAAATGACCTATGTAGTCTAATAGTTCAAGATGCCATGGGGCAGGGGGGCACACACCATGCATTGGAAGCTTCCATAGGTCACTGTAGCTATTAGAATGATTGCTGATCTCCCTCACTTGAAAATCCATTTGGTTGAAACCTCCCCCCCCAACACACACAACTATCTGGATCCAGGAGGTAGGCATGTGTATGTGTGAAACAGGAGAGAAGCACAACACGCACCAGCACATTGTCTAAGAATATAAAAATTAATAAGGAGTCTGGAATTTGCTATTACCTGACAATTCTGGGTAACAATATTCAGCACTGTTTTATCACACAGGCAAGCAGCTCGATACATACGTCTTGCCATCCACACAATCAAAATATTTTACAGAATCTGTCCACCAATGAAGTGCTGCTAAGAAACTGAATAAAGCAGGGGCAGAAGTGACCAGCCACATAACTCTTTCAGCATCTAAGATGCCAGCTGACACAGACTACAACTGTCACTGTAAAAAAAAAAAACCAAAAAGCTGGCTTTATACATTTCTCATGTCTGCCCTTCTCTACACAAGTCATCAAGCACCACCACTTGCGACAATAAAAACAGCCATTAAGATACATAGCAAAATTTATTTGTGGCAATTCTAATTTCAGATTTTTTCCACCCCTCCCAGCATTTTGTAATTCCAAATATTTTCTTTTTAGAACAAATATTTTCATTACATATGCTTACAAAAAAATCAAACAGCAAAACATACTAACAGAATAAGCGTGAAGTGTGGTTTTGCCTGAGATCATATACTACAAAATGTAAGGGCTTTTTTAATGAATAAACTGAAACAGTCAACAGTATTACACAAACCAAAATCCAAGCAACAGACATGATCTAAACAGAATTAGACTGCAACATGTTTATTTAATTCACAAAATTTCGCTTTATGCTTCAGTCAGCTAGCTTTTACCTCATACAAGTATTTCAAAACAGGTGAGTGGAACCCAGAGGGAGGTGGCTGATCATTTTATTAATAGAGAGCAAATCAACTACAGTTACTTTTTTTCAAGCTTTGACTATTTAAGTAGAGTAGTATGTGCTTCTTATTTTCAGGAGAGTGGGGGGAAGGGAGCAGGGGGGACCTCTGGCAAGAATGCTAACCTTACAAATTCTTCCTCTGGAATTTTAATTGGTAAATCTATAAGTAAAAACGTACCCAGCTGCAGGGAGCTGCTCCCCAGCCCCACCACAATCACAGAACCTCGGAGCTGTTTGCTCAAGCCTGAAAACAGGGCACTTTCCTTAGGTGGTGCCCAGTCACACCTGAGCTAAGACTCCAATAGCAGAAGTTGGGCTACAATCATCCCGATTCACAAAGGCATAGTGCCTCCAGAAGACATGCTTATCTTGAAATCTATTCTTTTTATTGCTTCTCTTATTAGACATTTCCTACTCACTTTTTGCAATAAATTTAGCTACACAACAACCTTGAGCTCTATTTTTACATACAGCATTGTTCAAAGAGCTTCCGAAAATTGTATTAGGAGAGAGAGAAAGGCCTTTGAACAATTAAGACAAGCTTCATAACAGAAATGTAATCTCAACGCTAGCTAGTTTCTTTATTTCCTTTTCAGAAAAACCTTCATATGGGGTAATTGAGACAAATGAAAGCAAGAGATTTAAAAATAAGAAAACCAGTGTTTTATGCATCAGAACCAACTGAGAAGAGTATACTCTGGCTGACACCTTTAGACCTGTAACCAAAATGTTTTCCAAATGCATCTTGGAGAAGTTACAGCTCAAAGAGAAAGTAAAAATAAAGCTCACAAAGTTGAAAAGCAGTATTTGAAACTGAAGTTACAACTGCCACATAATATATCCGCTCTTTACCTTATGGACCAATACGCAAGGTCTACAATATGTTACTGGCACTGCTCTTTCCCATCTGACTTGCAGGCAGTTTTCACAGCAACAATTAGTGTACCATAATCAAATATAAAAATGGTTCTTTCAATTATATGCACTCACACGGTAGCTTGGTTTTTTTAGAGTTTTTAGCATCACGCTATATTCAAGAGTCTAGTAAAAAGCCAACATTCTGAATACCAGTAAATTTGTACCTTGAGGAGAGTAACGTCTGTGAAGTATATATATATATATACATACACATATATATTATTTTTTTTTCCCCTAAATACTGAAGAGGAAATTAAGTAAGAGGCACGTAGGAAGCCACATCGAGTTTTAACACACCGAAAAGCCAGCGGGTTTTGCCACCGATGCACCCGGGGCGGGGGGGGGGCAGCGACTTGAAAAGCCACTTTCAGCTTACACGCAAGGAAAAAAAAAAAAAAAAACAACACACACCCCCCCCAATTAAAAAAAAAAAAAACCAAACAAA
>JAOQGH010000001.1:115557517-115636723 GCA_025769975.1 Gallinago jamesoni | reverse complement strand
AAAAAAAAAGAGGAGGAGGGAGGGAGGCAGGCGCGAGTGGAGGGAAGGGGGGGGGAGTTGGAGGCGGGGGTTTGGGGAAGGAGAGGGGAGGGCAGGGGAGGGGGGGGAAGGAGGGAGGGAAGCGGGAACGCCCAGCCGGAGCCTGCTGCTGGTGATTTAAAGCAGGAAACTCCCTCGCCTCACACAGACACGGCCGCATTCAGCACCGGCCAGCATCTCCGCGGGAAAGGAATGTCTGGCGCACATTAAGGCTTAATCCTCGCCCCCGAGGTTGGGTTTACACGGCCATCGCCTCGCTTCTCTTCCCCCCCCCCCCCCATCCTCCCCCCTCCCTCTCCGGTGGCGGGGAGGAGGGAGAAAAAAAAAAATAAAAAAGCGAAAAAACAGCACCTAACGTCGGAAAGACGCCTCGTTTCTTAAATACACCTTTATATTTTCAAGCGTAAGCAATGGCTTTGCAAAGCAAAGGTTGGTGGTGACCGGTGTGACGGCACCGCTCGGGAAAACTTTTGCGTGCGCAGCAGAGCACGCAAATCAATTTAAACCAAAAAAAAAAAAATAAAAAAAATAAGGGGGGTGGAGGGGGGAATTAGGGAATTACTGAAAGGCGTTGAACAATTAGCAATTACCGGGTCCCCCTGCCAGAAAAGGTTGCCGCGAGAAAAATGCACCCGTGCTAAACAGCGCTTGACGTTTTTATTTTGAGGAATGGCTCTGCGAGGAGAGGTGAGCAGTATATAAGGCGCAGTCCGTCACTTAAAAGCAATACTGAAAGCCTCACCTGCCCGCAAACCCTCAAGGAACACGGGGTCAACACCTCCGAGCGCCTTCAACGCCTTCATCTCCATTTTCCTACCCCCCCTCAAGAAACGCGTGTGGCCGCGAACATCTCACCGGCGCGTCCGAGGCACGACCGGAACAACGGCCAGGCTGCCTGCCACCGGTAAACCTCGCCAATCCCAATTTCTGGGCAGGAAACGTATGCCAGGACAAACCAGTCGAGATGACTCAAATCGCCTCCCCCCCACCCTCCTGTTCCCCAGAACAACAGCCCTCTTTAGCAACGGGGAGTAGGACCTCTTGGAGACATGACTCAAAGCTGCTCTCGGGGGTAGGGAAAAAAAAAAACCACCAACCAACCCAGTAGAAGAGAAACCACCCCCATCCCCTTTTCACATTATATTAATTAAACACACAACAACTGTCTTGAGGTAATAAACGCAATATAGGCAAAGAAATCTAGTTTTACCGCAAGATAAGTTTACTGAGGTCAAACCCAAGGGAAAACTAATCTAACCACATTTTCAAATTGTTTGGAATATTCCATAGCCCAATGAAACCATAAAATGACAAAAACATCCTATCCTAGAATAGCATGAGGATAACAAAAAAAATGTTATGTTTAATTAAAAGCAGATGACCTAATAAAAATTTCACACTCACACTGTTTGCATATAAAACTCAGTATCGGTTTTTCATCTATTGCAATTTTTTTTTATAAGAAAATGATCATAAGTTTTAACCTTTAGATGGTATTTTTTATCTTTGATTGAAGTTCTTTCGTTAGAATAAAGATATCAGAATAATTCAAAATTTTAGTCTTTATCCTGTCATGAGCAGTAAACCAGTAAGTGATTTTAAGTAACATAGTCATATTAGCTTATGGAGAGTCACATACTTCATCTTCTTGAGGGACAGTGAATAAACCTCTCTCAAAATGGCCATGGGTTTTCTATTAACATAGAAAATGTTAATAGTACAATAATAACTTCCACTCTTATTGGAAGCTTAATGATAGCAGAATTGAAGAAGAGACCAATGAGAACAGGTGTAGATGAAGAAATGGGACTGAATGCAAACCAGATTTTTCTGAACATGGGTTTTTTAAATGTGACCATATCTCCATCTTCAAAAAAGCTGCAGCTTCTCCTTAGCTCCTGCAATGGGAAGGTTGTTCCAGAAGTCATTTCTGAATAGTTAGGACCTTTTTTTCAAAATTTCCATCTTAAACTTACTCAGGGCCAGCTGTTGGCACAGCATCAAATGATCAGCATTGTCCTCTCTCTGCTAAAACAGTTTTTTTTTTCCTTTTCCTGTGCTATACCACAAATGCCCCCATTCTTCCATTCTGCAGCTTGTTGGTAGACAGTAGTCACATCTGCCTTTGACCCTGATGAGATATTTAAGCCTAATGATTTTATCATGCGTTGTCTCTGAGTTCTTCCCAAAGCATTTATTATGAGGTTCTTCATGAAAAATATTTTAGATTAAAACAATCAAATTATTTTACTGTTCATTTTGAATGGAAACTGTGACTCAGATGAGCCAAACACAAAATATTCCACCAAAGTTTTCTATGTATAGCATTTGTGTGAATTCATGTGGCTGAAGCCAGCCAAATAACATAAGTACTCCATAATGGAAAAGCTGATTAACCATTATAAATACCTCAGAACTACATTTTAAGGTAAATCCTCATAATATCCCTGTGAAATGGTAGACTTTAGAAAATGAGAAAGCAGAGGCCAGGAATACTTAAAATGACTTGACCAACATCACAGAAGTTTCCATCAGGAACTGAGCTGCATCTAAGGAGCTCTTGGCTGCCCCTCCCATGCCACATCTCTCGGAGCATGCTGTGCATCTCATTCCAACCTAGCGCTGAGCTGGATGATCTGCAGTCACCTTCTACATGGCTAAAACGTAACATTCAAAAATGATGATAGCAGCTGGTGTCTAATGGCATAAGCCGTGCTTGCATCGTAGACCTCATTGTTGAGAAAGACTGTTTTTTGGTAAAGTCAGTATATTTTATGGTGAAAACATTTTAGCCTTCATTAGAGGCATTAAGGTCAGAGGCTGAGACTTTTGTCCTCCTCCAGAAAAGGGAACGCTAAAAGGTGCATCACTGAATTGCTGGCAGTCATGGTCTAATTGCAGCAACCTGGCCACGCAAACATGACTGAAGTTCAGCTGGATTCCATCTGTTGTACTTTCTGGGAGAGAAGTACTTAATTTTAACACAGAAACCCAATTAGAGTAGGAATGGAGAGAACGAGGAATGTGAGAGAGAAGGCACTGTTCTCTTCATCCCACTCCATCCACCCTCACAGACAAAAGTGCCCACCGATTGTCCTATGTTTTTCTCTATTGACTATTTTCTCAGGAGACCTGGGTTTCCTTATTGTTCCAGCAGAGCCAGTTTCCTGCCATACTCAGCAATTCTCCTCTCCCAATAGGGAAGTTTCCTTATTTTTCCCTATTGACTTTCTCACCTTTATGGGGGTGAATTGCCTGATGCCTTCGTAGATGCTCGTCATTAGTACTGGGCACCAATTGGGCCATCTAGTTGACAACACAGGCAAGAGAGCCTGATCCAGCAGAGGTTCCAGAGCTCCAGGAAGGGAGTGAACTCCACAGTAAACTGACACCACCCTTAATGCTAATTGCACTGAAGGCCCTCCTCTGCCAGAGGGGAAGAGCCCAGCCCACAGGGAAGCACCCAGCATCACTGGGAAGTACTTACATAGCCACAGTCCATAGGCATGTGTGTATGCGTCCACAGTTACCTATACAGAAGTAGAGGATGTTAGGGAGAGGAGGAAGAAATGACTTTTCTCTTTTCTCCCTGATATACCAAGGAAAGGAAAGGGAGTCTAACTCATGCCTTTACTGAAAAAATAAAGCTTGTAAGCACATACCTAATGAAACACACATCATTTAACTAGGAAGTTAGTAAGTTAATCTTTTCTGAGTAAACAAGTGATCTAGTCTCTGAGAATCTTTTTTTATTATTATTATTTTTCTATTACTATTTTTTCCCTCCCATAAATCCCCTTTGATTTCTACCTTAAGGTATCACCCATTTGTCTCTTTTACTAAGACTGGAAGGGCTGTGTTAGCATGCTCGGTTAAAAATACACTTTCCCACCAACTTATGCAAGTTGTGGTACCTACTGTGACTGATTCATACCATCAGTGTGCATGAAGTCCTTTGTGCTCAGTGTTATATACATAAACACACGTGTCAGTTTTCAGAGGCACTGAGCTGCTTCTAATTTCCACTGGGATTGTTGGACTGCATCACCTCTACATACCAGATCTCCGTAAACATCTCTTTTTCATGTATA
This sequence comes from Gallinago jamesoni, assembly GCA_025769975.1. Taxonomy (NCBI): domain Eukaryota; kingdom Metazoa; phylum Chordata; class Aves; order Charadriiformes; family Scolopacidae; genus Gallinago; species Gallinago jamesoni. The sequence goes on along the minus strand of JAOQGH010000001.1, from coordinate 115,632,593 downwards.
AAACATCTCCTTTGAATGCTTCTAGTGTCCGATCACAGAACTTGAGTTGTGTTCAGCCTTCAGCTCTTAGGAACACAGTTTGTCAGCTACAATGGCAAACAGAACCATAACCTTTGTACTTCCAGCGGTAGGTGAGGACAGAAGATTGCCATCACCCCACACAGAGGTATCTGACACAAGCTGTAGTAAACATGACACATCGCTATATGTTTGTATAATGAGAGCAGTGCAGCTTTCATCTCTTCTTAGGGAAAAGCCTTCTAAGGTTCTAAGGTCTAAAAATGAGATCATTAAGACTAATTAAGAAAAAGACAAAATTAACATTAAGGTAAGCTCTTCTGATACTTCTGATACTCCATTTCAACAAGAATCCCTATATACAGTTTCCTCAAACATCTTTTTTTTTTTTTTTTTTTTTGGAAAGAGACTCACAAATGCAAGAACTTGAGCAATTTTAGCATCGCTTGCTGTAGCTTTGCTGAACTGCTAAAAGCAAGCACGTCTCAAGACCAATGCAGTACTGTAGCATGGGAAACAGGGTACTGCTGCTGCCTCCATAGCAATTGTGAAAAGGAAATCTTATTAGACTCATATCAACATAAGTAATACAGCAGCTTGAAGAAGGATTTCATTTGCTCTGTTTTTAAAGAGCTACTCAACTTTTTCAGGCTACAGTGACATAAATATACAGTGGGTGAGGGTGGGGGTGGTTTGGGTGGGAGAAGGGGAGGATGGAGGAGGACAGGGTTTTATGCCAAGAGCTGAATCATAACCATGTGAGTAATTTTGCCTTTTTTTTTTTTTTCTTAAGGGTATGAATCAAATTAAATTTGTTTTGCTGTGGGTGAAGGAAGAGAGAATATAATAGCATGAATCAGAGCTATCATCAAATATGTGGCACAGACTAAAAATTAATTACAATTACTGCCTTCTCCTAAAAAGTTTCTGCCATAAGATGCAGCAATTTTATTAATCAATATAATCCATTTTAAAAATTATCAGGAATTAAATAAAACCTTTCAATTACTTTCCTCTTCCTTTCAATTTTTCCCTATTATAACAGGAAAAGATTAGCATCTATTAGATGCCCTTTTGCAAAAGAACTGCTGCTAATAATGAAAAGTAGATATTAGACCACATGTAATCGCATCAGTCAGGACAAGCTTGAGGATGAAAGTCCATAGAGTACATGCTTTACCGCTTTAGCATGTACGCTTTATTAGGCATTGTAATAAAGACAACTTATTTAATGAAAAATGCAAACAGAAAAACACTCAATATCCTTTTGTCTTTTCCTGTAAGAGTGAGATAAAGTTGTGGAAAAGTGTATGGTAGCAACTGGATTTTTTTGCACTTGGGAATAGTCATTTAAGTGGCAATACTGGGAAAACTGTAAGGGGGTCAGGACACAAAACTTCTCTCTAAAGAGGCCAAGAGAGATACTTGGAAACAAAACCATGCATTATTAACTATTGGCTAGATAGATAACCAAGGACATATGGGTTTTTTTTGCACCAGGTAAGAAACCACCAACTTTGATAACTAAAAAGGTAGAGTCTTTGCATCCAAGCTCCTAGTATGAAGAAAATGATATTTAATTCATTGTCTGAAAAACACAATAAAGCTACAGCAAGGCATCATTTGGAATCAATTCCTCCCCCTAAACAGCTCCAGATCTTTCCCATAGTAATTCTCTTGCACGTGCCCAGCAAAAATCTCTGTAGAAAGGACTGGTATACAGCGTGTTCGGGAAGTCAGCTGAACCACAAGCCTTAAAGACACGATTCCCAGACAGACAGAAAACTTCTGCGGAGACCTCCACAGCTGCTGTGACTTTCCAGAGGCGTATGTGGGGGGAAGGAATAAAATGGAAGATCGCTTGGGTAACCTGAGCCAAGCCCCAAGAAGAATAACGTGTGCGTGCGTGTGTTTTACAATCCCCATTCAAACTGGTTTGTGAACAGGAAGCCAACACCCGCTCAGGAGAGGGGTCTTGCCCTCACCCTGCTCCTGCACCAGCTGAAGGTCACAAGCCCTGGCAGAAGCGGTGGCTGGGGTTCCTGCCTGCTGCCAGCTGATGCCACCCCATTGATGTTCATGCCAATGTGCATGAACAGCTTCATTCCTGTTGATGTCTCCTAGTGGTCTTTAAGAAAAGTCAATCTATCCCTTAAAAAACAAAACTAAATGGGTGCTTTAGAGTCCTGGTGGACAGATGGTCTTGCCCACCGTTGGTCAAAAAGTTTTATGGCCAACAGCATGTGAGAATTCCCTTGACTCTCCTGCTGGAAGGCCCCCTTTGACTGCGACAAACATTAAGTTTACTAGCCAGACAACCTCCTCGCTACCTTGTGGAAGTTGTGCCTCCCTTTTTTCAGTATCATCACTCAATGCCTGGTTTCATCCAAGCCTGTCAGTTGCCAGATAGTAGAAAAGCCCAGCCAGCTTATCACAGTGATTGGTGAGAGGCATATTTAAACATATCTCACATGGATTATCACAGCCTTAAAAGCATTTCACAGTCTTACCTCACATGCTGGACATATGCGCGGGGGAACGAAATAACTGAGAAGACCACTTTGCAATAGAACACCCAGGACTCAAGCCTTATTAGACAACAGCATCCACTGGAATTACCAGCACAGCAATAGAAACTCATAGAAACTCTCCAACAAACCTTCAAAGCCCCTCAAAACGTAACTATAGAAACTCTACTACAATCAGTTCCACTGTGTAGCCACCAGTACTTTGAGATGGCTTACCGGTGTGGTAGTATAATAATAAGCATATAAAGAAAACTTTTCTTTACATTCACAGTGTCAAGGAAGGTCAATTCTCTTCTACTTCCCCCAAGACAAAAATCACTGATATTTCCCAAATATAGTTTTTACTTGCGATGAAGAGTAAGTTCCATGTAGCAACAAAATGCAAGTTGTTAGAAGTCAACCAGAGAAGATGCTGACTATCTCTTATTCAAGCATAAACCAGCAGCAACATTCCCACTCTCTGTGCTTCGTCACTGGTCATCGTTATTTATAACCCAACAGTACATGTTACCACAGGTGGGCGTCTTTTACATTTTTGGTTAAATAATTTCTCAGGTACCGTGCATAAACCAAAGTCCTCAAATACTCCCGCTCCTTATTTTGGCATACAACAGCAGAGCTTAACAGGGCTGCTAACTTTCCACCAGAAGACATATGCCGCTTGGTAGAGTTAATTTCCAGTTTTCCATAGCAAATAGCTGGCATTTCTTGCAGTAGTTAGACAGATATCTTCAGAAAGGAAAAGAACAGTTTTCTTTGGCAAAAATTCGTTCTGTATCAGTATAGTTCAGAGCAGTACCATTCCCAGCTACTAAGCACAAAGCTCTCACACCCTGGTCCCAGACACTAAGCATGTTTTGGGGTTTTTTATTATTATTATTATTATATATAACATATTTTTGTACACTTTAACTATGATGCTTTAAACTAGATGCTAGATGGTATCTTTGCTACCTGCTCTTCTCAACTGCCTCGGCATCAAATTCAAAAGGAAGCCTGCTATCTAGCCACTTTGGCTATAAAAACAGATTAAGGGTAGAGAGTAATTTTTATCCAAGTACAGAAAAAAAATATACTTGTGCACTTGGCAAAATCATTAAGGATTTATCTAAACACCACAGATTTTGGCAGAAAAACTCCTGTAAACTCAATGGCTTTAAATTAGTAGAGACATTACTACTACTTATTTACTTCAATGACTTAAGAGGTATTTCTGAAAGTAGTTACTGAAAACTGAAATTTTGTTTTGCTTTCAAAAAAGTCACACATCCTGTACATTTCTAGAATTGCTGAAACAGTTCAAGAAAAACTGATGGGAAATTCCATTTGAAAATGCCAACATTTGCAAATACAATTTTAAGCATGGGGTGGGAACACGATCAAAAACAAAGTGCGAATCATTCTCCATGATTCTGTATTTTGTTTCTCCAGTCCTATGAAGGAAAACTATAGGAAGGTTGGGGTGGAGTGTGTGAATGATTGTGAGAAAATTGCAGTTGTAGTCAAGAACATAATACAGCTCTGAAGTCATAATAAAATATAGAGCTTTTTTCCTTCAAAAGTCATAGACACAGTACAGCTTTGTACACACTACTGCTTTTCCTCCACTGCAAATTTTTCTTCTGACCTGTTAAATTTAAAAGGCAGCCCAGGAGTATGACTTTTTTGGTGATTTAGGAATCAATGCCCATGTGAGTATTTAAATTAGCCTCTGATTCCTGAAACCTGTCATTTGAAAATTGTTTTAAGGCATGTTCCAGAGGAGTTCTTAAAATGGAAGAGAGGCAATTCTGATCTTGCACCTTATACACAGCTAACAGGAGGCTTTTGATTTGCATGGATTAGTGAAACCACTGCAGGGTGATTCACATGCGTATGGTGGCTTCTGCAGCCCAGAATTACATCCAGAGGAGGGTCACAATACTAATAAACACAAAATTAATTTCACAGCTCCTAAATTACAAGACAAGTCTTATCAGCATTAGACTGTAAGCTTCTTGGGGCTGAGACAGTCCTGTCTGTCTCTCTTGGGGAGCATTAATCATGTTGTGGGTGCTTACGGCTAACAAGACGCATGTAAATCTATTCTGATGTGGTTTTTTACCACTTCAGACTAGAGAAGAGTTACACACACAGGCGCACTTACCTCTCTACCTAATGGTACACTAATATGCCTAATTGAAAAAAGCAAGTCCTGATAGGAACAGAAAGACTTTGTTTTTGTTTATGCCACCCAGACAGAGTCTGTGGCTATACATTGCAAATAGTTGGCAAAACTTAAACCGCAAGTATGCAGCAGCACTGTGAGTAATAAAGATAATGTTTGTATTTTGTTTATGAAGAGCCCTAACCAATGCACTAAAGCAAGCATACTGAAACCAAACAATACTCAGATCTTTAGAAAAACTTCAGAGGATCCAAATCATGTAATTTAATCACTTTGTTCTTTAACAATCTAAACATCACTTAAAATTTACAAGCGGTAATTCCATGTAAGTTCTCTAAGCTGAAAAATGGGATGTAACCAGTTGCCCCTGTCTATCCCTACTACTCAACTATTAGAGTTCAAACAAATCAAGCTCTATTACCAAGGGAAAAATTACCAAAAAAAACCCCAACCAAACCAAACCAAAACTTAAAGAATTCCCTTTCCCCCAAAGGTTGAGAAACATTATATTGCTTGGCCAACATGGAAATTCTCTGTATTCGGAGTCTCGTGAAATGTATAGGTAATCTAATAGTTACTTCATTGTGGCTTTGACAACACACTGGTACTTTTGCATGGAATGCATGGATAAAAAATGTATTTTATACTTTTCATAAAAAATAGAATTCAAAAGATTTTCACCGGGCCTGGGGGGAAGACTAATTAGAAAGAAAGAGCTGCTGAAGTAAGACCTCTTGCTAAAAGACAGATTTCCAATTTGTCTCGGTATTGGATGCTAGATCAAAATGTTATTATTGTCAAATACATTGCTTTTATTTAGGAAAATATAGATAATTTTTATTTCCAGATTTACACTGTGTTCTCACTTGCCAAGAGCTGGTGAGAAAAAGCTTCATGTCACATCAAAAATAAAAGCAGGTTTCCTGTCTTTCTCTTCATCCATCCTTCTACTTACTGCACTAGATAACTCTGGAGCCCTTTTGAGAACAGGGATGTATCCAAGTCTCAGGGACTGATGCTCTTGCTGCCCATACCAGGCTCAGCTGACAGGGACTTCAGTAGGGAATCTCCTTCCTGCATGCAGAATTTGCAGAACTATAGCTCTCCCCAAGTAATATGTCAGTTCACTCATTCAACAGCTTATTTCGGACCGTGAGCAGATTGCATTAGAGTAACTTCAGGGTGGCAGAGCGTTGCTCACTATGACCAGTTAACTCACAACAGGCACATTCTGCTAAGTAGGGCTGCATTTTCACTACCCTGTTAACATGCTCCCAGCCACTCTGTCAAGGCTGAATTACTTGACCGTACACAATCAGAGTCATTTTGAGAGTGCCCCAGCTGGAAGTCAGATGGAAAGTTAAGGATCCAACTGGTTCCTGGACAGCACAGACGGTCCCTGAAAAATGTTGACCAAAACTACCAACACACACTTTACAAGGCAGTGAAGCAGAGCCTGGTCTATAACACTGCTCTCTGCAACCCCTAGGTGTCATATAAGTCTTCAAAAGAGCCAGCTTCATCATCCATGCAAGAAGTTGCCCAACAAAATGCGGTGAGTCTGGCTTGGAGAACTCCCAGCCAGACTTCACCCAGCAGAGATGGGTGTACAGCCTTAATCCAACCACAGCCAGCCACCTCCAGCAAAGAGCTGACATGCTTAGTTTCCCAATCCATGGTCCTTAGGTTCTACAAGCAGCCTAGACCCCTCTGCAGATGCTGCCAATCAAAATCAGGGTTACCAGCTGACCCAGATCTACCCTGCAATCAGGAACTTAACCAGGGACTACACTGACCTACTGTTATCTGCCTGAACAGCCAGCTCTGGGTACATCTCCCCCTTCTATACCTTGACTGCTATGATACATGACTGTGGCTAAAAATCTGCTCTGGTAGAACGTCTTTGCTAGCAAAAAATGACCACAAATGGAAGCTTGAAGAGCTACTTCGCACACATGCAGAAATGCCCAACAGGAATCTTCACTCCAAACAAAAAGTACTGTAGTAATACTATATCTTCCACTCAAAACCAGCTGTCTTGCCCTAAGGAAAATCTTCTGGAGATCTGGCTAGGAAGGGCTTGCAGCAAGAGCAGAGATTGCCTTACCCTCATGACACCTCCTCTGCAAACACCACTGTATGGGAGGTTGGGTTGGCTGGGTCCTTTCTTACTGGTTTTCTCAGGGCAAGCCTTGACAAATATGGCACTAGAAGGTAACATCCCATAACCTCCCTTGTCTGATTATCACCTGCACGCACAGGAACAACTTGAAATGCTCCTGTGGAAATCCTACCAACCTCTAGCTGGAGAGGAAGGACCAGCACAGGATGGGCGTGCATGGAGAAAACGTGAATGGCACAGAAGCAACAAAAGACAAAAAAGAAATATCAAGGAGTAAATAACAGGTTCTCTTCCATAGCCCTAACTTTTCCTTTCTCTTATGCACCCACTGCCTTTTTAAAGGGAGCCCTGCCACAACATTTATTGCAATTAAACTGGCAAACCTGAATAATTCCCTAAGCCACTGGGAACTCTGTACAATCTTTGAAGCGTTTGTCTGCCCAGTACTCCCAAAAGCACCACCTCCGTAACTTCTCATCAAAGCTCTTTAAGTTCCCTGTTTGCTCAACTGCCTAAAGATCTCATTCGCAGACCTCCACTGGGCAAACAGTTACTAAACCCTTCAAAAGCAGACTAAAAGCAACCAGCATATCTTCTTCCCTTCATGTTGAGGACATCGTCGGTTCTGTTACTGAACACCCTCTCTGCCCTCAATGCCCAGATCACTCTCTTTCAGGAGGGAAATCCTTCAGTTAAATCCCTCCCAAAGGCAACTCCAGGCATCTTTGCACATGAACTGCACAACTCTCGGTCCTCACTCACGCCGGTGGCCAAGGAGGGCTTACAGATTCAAAGCCTACACATAAAGAAAGGTTGCACATTGAGGTAGACCATGAGCTCTGCTTCCACCACCCTGCCTGGCAGACAGCCCTCCCATGACACAGATGCAGCGAAGTTTGGCGAGAGCATATATCCCCCACGCCCAGGAATCTTTTGATTTCCTGCAAGCTCCAACCGTCCTGCATTTAAGTCTGGGACAGCTAACCACTGACACGCCTCCACAAATAAATGTTCTCGGAAGCTGGTTAGATTAAAAATATACTTTAACAAACTTTTTCTAAAATACGTCAGCTCAGTCAGGTCTGAAAGACAAGTGGTGCTGGTACGTTAAAGGACTCATGTTCACACAGTACCTTAAAAATGCCCAATACATCGTTGTTTTGCAATATTGTGTCTAGAGCCAATGCCGATCACATTTACCTCTCAGACACTGAATGGACTCTACAATACTGTTCTCAGAGAAAGAATACTTCATTTTTAGGATTGGGTTGGGGTTTTTTTTAGTCTAATTCAAAGCATGAATGATTAGGTTATTTTCTCATCTTAATAAATGATGTAAAACCTCCGGACATATGGTAGCATTTGTATATTTCCAGGCAAGCAGTGATAACTTTCAAATGTTACTTCCCCTCCTCCTCCACGACATGAAACAAATATACTGGAGCCCATTTAAATCTTAGTGACAAACACATTTAAGAGAAACTAATTTCAGTTAAAGTTTCCAAATGTCAGATGTGTGTATTAAGAAATTATATTAAAAAATAAAGAGCAGATTAATTCTCATTCTCCTCACTGGTTGATAAAGTGCCTATATTTTTCCAATAAGGATTAAGCAATTTTACAATACAATGTTTGTGCTTAAATTAGCAAATGTCAGCTCATACTTATAGGGACATATGACAAGTATCATTTGTACTAACTCGACAGCTACGAGATTGGAGGATTGCCACTGCCTTGTTCAGTTTTCTAAGTATCATAGAACGATTCGGATTGGAAGAGACCTTGAAGATCACCTAGTTCCAATCCCCCTGGCCCTGGGGAGGGACACATTCCACTAGACCAGGTTACGCAAAGCTCCATCCATATCAATCCACAACCGCTTCACTTTTCTTTTTCTTGTTTAAGATCCACAGCAGTACTCAATTTTTCAATAATGTAATGGCTATAAAATGGCTGAGGATTAAGGATGTGATTTTTCAGGAGCAGAAAGCCAGCAAATCTCAAAATAAAGGTATAGCATCACACATATTGAGGTACTTAATCAGGAGGAGAAGCCATCTCTTAAGACTTTGCCTGTCTTTTTTTCCCCTGGAAAAACAAGGCTGCATTCCCCCAGCAGCTTTTTGCATTTACCAGATTCTTTCCTATTTTTGAGAAATGCGTATGTCCTCCCCAAAAGTACATAGCAGAGTTGTACTGGAATGGTTCAGGCGTCCTCTCTGATTGAACATTATACTGTCATCCATTATTACTCAAGGCTGGTCATAATGTGCATTAACATTTATAAAGTTGGAATCTATTCAACCTGTCCACCCAGTAGCTGACTAACTGGACATTATTACTTGAAGAATAAGCCTAATAAAAAGGGAAAACAAAATAACCTGAGTACTGTAACCCACTCTATGCCTGCATTTTCTCAAACCCAAGCAGTACTAATACTGAAAAAATTGACAAGTATTTAATCTATAACAGATTATAAGCTTTTTACAGAACAAAAAGAGCGAAGAGTAGCCAATTAATATTACTTTGCACTCTCATAACCGAAAGGAGAACTTTAAATAGGCAAATGTTTTCTACTAGTTAGAGGCAAATTCTTGTTATTCCTTTAAATTGAAAAAATGCGATGTGCTTCAGGGGGAAACAGGCACCAGTAACAACAAGCTGTTCGCTACTTTTGAGCCAAATGCTTGCAAAAATAGCGAACACAGAATACATTCAGAGCTGCAGCAAGGCAGAAGAAGAGCTAAGAAAATCAGAAGGGAAAGAAACGCGTCTTTCTCCACCTTGGCCGAGACTAAAGAGAGCAAGTCTTACCCCCAAGACGTTACTTACAAAGCTCTGCTTCCAGAAAGTGCTTTGACATAAATTTGTATGAAGTTAATGGGGAATCAAAGCGTTCCACTCCTGCATGGGAGCTGGGGGGGTGTGTGGGTGTAGGGGGTGGGTGGCGGTGGGTTAGTGTGGAGAACCTTTAGATTTCTGCCCAGAATGACTCCTATTTTTACAGCGAGGCGAGCTATAAATTTTAAGAGCTCGGCTGCGGGCTGGGATGACTCTCGCAAGCGCTTGGCAGCAGCTCCCGGAGCGGCGCCGTGGGCTGTATCTTTAAAAGGTGTCGGAGGAGAAGCAGATGAGATGCCGCACTCCCCACCCACCGCCGTGTCACAGACGCCACCGCCCACGCACACCCCGCACACCCGCCCTCCCGAAACACGCCCGGCCCCGCCGATGGAAACCGGGGCTGCCCTCCGGGCCGCGGCCCACCCCCGCCATCCTGTGAGGGAGCGCCCGGACCCCCCGCCCCGCTTCCCGGTGCCACCCGTGGGCCCCCCCGCCTCGCGCCGGGGCCGTCCCGCTGGCACTGGGCTGGCGGGGGCAGCGTGGAAGTTCCCTTCCATAACCTGCCCGAAAGCCTCTCGCAGAAGGGACCAAATAATCCCCCCAAACGCCCTGACAGCCACCCCCGCCAACCAGTGAATTCCCAACTCAAACCTGCTGGGCTGAACTCTTTTTCCGACCGGGTAGTTGGTTTGGTTTTTTTTGGGGGGGGGGGGGGGGGGGGGGTTTTTTGGGGGGTGGGGGGGGGGGGGGGGGAGGAGGAGGGGGGGAGGGCTGTGGAGGGGGGTGTGGATTCCACCCCTATTTCTCAGGAAACATTTACATCAGTATCTACAAAGCATTTTTCAGAGACCAATGAGAAGTTCTGAAAAGAGCTTTGTCTTCAATTAAGGAGAGTATTCAGCTTTAGCACGTAACATAGATCCTGTATCAGACAACGGTTTGCACGACAACTACCCCCAGTGCAAAATGTTCAGTGAAAACTCAGCTTTAACTCTACAGCTCATTTTTCTTCAAAGGAAGAGGAATTCAGTGAGCAGGTGAACAGGTTGAGCCGTTTCATTACAGCTTCAGTGTTCTCAGAACAGCACTCAATAAAGAATTCATCTTATAGAAGACCTTTTAAACATATTGAACCACTGAAAGTAACTTCTTCAATATTCTTTGGAAAAAATACACAGTCCTAAAAATTTTTCATATGGAGTGGTCAGTAAGAGATCCTGTGTAGCCACAGAACCAACTGTACAGCCTAAACATGTATGGATTAAAATACAATTAAACCCATAATTTCCTATTTGCAAGATTTATTATATCACTTGAGATCTGGCCTCTCCTCATGAGCAAACTTCCTGTAGATTTAGAGAGAACAAGGCTGGGTATCCTGCTCCAAAGAGCAATGGGCAGTCTCACTGGGAAGAGAGTAATGAATTTGTACCACAGATGAAAGGTAGAGGTTAGAGGATGAAAACTTTTCTATCGTGCAGTGCATGCTCAGATACTTCATAATCACATAAATGAGGAGAAAACATTTAGTGGCTCTTGAGCTTCTATTACTATGACAGAAGAGGCATAAAAAAACAGGCCTCTATATTTTTAAGGAAAAAAAAATCCTCAGGAAAACAACATCTTGAGCAGTGGCACTGCACAGTACAAACTATATTAACTTGTCATAATATGTTGCTTCTGTTGGTATGAATTTTGATTGAATAACAAACTAAGTAGGAGCTTCAGAATATACAGTAATACTAAAGAGCTTGGAATACAGCCCTTGGGAAAGCACCTCTAATGGGGATTTTCTGATTACTCTTGTTAAGATGTAAAATGATTGCCAAGCTCAGTTGCAGGTCACCATTTTGAGGCTCACCCATATCCTCCTCTTATAAATTACAAAGCATAACACTATTTTTAAAAAAGGGCACACATAAATTAATCAGAAATGGCAATTTAACGTAAAGTTAGTTATGATCTGAATGAAGAGGGAAAAATAAAAAAAGACTTATCAAGATCTAGTTTGCTTCATTTAAATTGCACCATTTTTTTTTCTTTATCTCGGTCTTATTTTGCTTTTCGTGAGCAAGTACTGCACCCTGATTTTTCTGAAGAATTTTGCACATCATTAGCATCACTTGCTAACTCTTGTCGTACTTCCCCAGCTTCAGTAATTTTATAATATGGGACATTTATGATGCTTGTTATGGCACCTTCTGTGTTCAGGCTCAGAAAAATCCTTCTCATCAGCTTCCACGGAGCGCAATCTGCTATCGCTGGTCAAAGTGGTACATGTGGTGGCAGAGGGGAAAAATGGCAAGCTGCCAGCAACAAGTCCCATGCAAGCAGCTCCATACATCTCGCTCTTGCATTTTATAGAGTATCCACTTTATTCTCAGGAGGCTTCAAAAGTGCAGCGGCATTTTAATATCAAGTGGAGTTTCTCACTTATTGCTTTCCCGTGGTGAACTGACTGGATATTCAGTCCATGTAACTGAGGTTTAGAGCATGTGCTGCAATGACAGCTTTCAATTGAAATATAAGCGTGTTGTGGCAGGACTTTCACTTCTGAATAATCATTCGTCAGAAACAGTGATTAAGTGTCAGAGCTCATGACTATTTTAGAAGCCTATTACTTCTATCAATGCATATAGTCATAAGAGATTTTTATTTTTTTTATCCTCAACTACTAAGAGGGAAAGCAAAATTGATTTGGGAAATAGCTCATGTATACTGATGTTAAATATTAAGATGAAACACTTGATTTAGGAAGCTTCTAACATTTCTATTCTAACATTTTGTTACAGTCCAACAGATTCTGTGTAGTTGACAAACAGCAGTTCCCAGTTATCCCGCCATATGAAGAATGATTCTGCTGGTATGCTTCTGCAGCCAGACTAGGCTTGGTTTGCTAACAGTCACGTAGCATTTCAGTAAATACAGAGACTTCATAATTCAGAGACTTCTTTCATCATTTCAGGGTAATATCAGTTTTCATAAAGGTGGAATTTTTTTTATTTATTTATTTAGTAATTCTTTGCACACAATCACCGCTTGCGGTATATTATATTGTATCGTAATCTGCACTAATACAGAAAAACACGCATAAAATACCGGGTGGAAAGGGAGAAACTAGAGCAACATTGAACTTGCTCGAGCTCTGCCTCTAACAGCCTCTTTTTTGCATTTTCTGGGGAAAAAAAAAAAAAAAAAAAAAAAGGCGTCAAGCCCAGCCCATGGCTCTCCAGTTGTAAAGCCCACCACCGCTGGTGGGAAGCTGCCGTCTGTGGGGGCCGCGGGAGGTGCGGAGGGGTGCGGAGGGGTGCAGTACCGCCGGCCCTCCGCCGGGTGGCGACCCCCCCGGCTGCGCCGCAAGCCCCGGGGTAACGGCGAGCGCTGCGGGAGGCTCAGGGCCATTAGGGAAAGCCAGTAATTGCCCTGCTCAGCTTGCTGTAATAACACCGACTTAAAGCAGTAAGCCGTCGGGCTATTTTAAAATTAAAACAGCGCGATAAACTATCAAATAATACCTCTAAGAGGATCCTAAAGACACGAGAAGGATTTTGCCTGGCGATAGTAAAATTTCACGAGGTTATTTGAGTTTTAGTGTGCAACTGAAATCTTAAAGAGATTCATGTGAATAAAACCAAAAAGGTCTAAGCTTCTTAGTTCCTCAGAAGCAGAAAATCCTACTGCAGATTTCTGGTGTCTGCGCTCGCAAGGCTGCTCATAACTAGGAAAGAGGGGAAGGAAGAGTTTTGGTTTTAAGCAACTAGAACACTGCCCAACTGAAACAGAAGTGGGATATAACACTTAAGTAATGACTGTTTAGGTGTCAAATTAAGCCCCGAAATACGTCTAGAGATCTTTCTAAAATGACTAACTGCAGGGTCTGCCCTTTTTCTAGTAATAAAAAAGAAAAAAACATAACTCTGTGGTCTTCACTCTCCAAAGTTAATAAAAACAAACTATGAGAAAACATATAGTAAACCACTTAATTATAATAAATACTTCATTAAAATAACATGATTCAGCTATTCTTTCTTGAGAGTTTTCTTGGGATTCTAAAACTGATTTTATTTATGAAAGTAAGCATTTCTGTATTTAAAGGTGTTAAGAGCTCATGTTCTTGCAAGTTTACTCAGTACAGCTGTTGAACTCTTAATTCTTCTTCCACGACTCTTATGTAAAATTAAATAGTGCAGATGTTATCCTTTACAATGCCATATACACAGAATCAGTTTCTCATTTGCAGGCAAGTTATTTATTTTTTCCTACTTAGCTTCAAGGCAATCATAATCATTAGGCAATGCCAGGTTTAAATAAACATGACCTAAAGTGATCACAAGTCTGAAGTTATTTGAAAGAGATATTCTCACATCAGTAAGTGGAAATCTGGGAACTGCACTTGAAATAGTTCAAACTAACCCGTCTTTTTAGATGCAAACATATTAAAAACACAAATGAAAAGACAAGAATATACCTGAAATTAAAATATTTCCTATCTTTGAGACATATTTGAACTAGACAGGCTATCTTGCCAAGAGTTCAGAGATGCTAGTGCTCATCGACAATCAATAAAGAAACTCCATGGATTAAAAAGATTAAAAAAAACCCCAAACAAACAGCCACAACAACAACAAAAAATGCTAGACCAAAAAAAAATGAGGAAAACAAATCAGTACTCTCTGAAAGAGTTTTATATTTACCCATTCTAGTTTTAGATGTCCAATCCCCTCTCACGGCACAGCAGCATCCATATATAAAACTATGAACTGTCTTGTTTATGCGTGTGTACCAACAGCATTTCTGCAGCACGCAGCCCAGACAAGCCCACCTGCCAGGAATTCCCCTAAGGACAACTGCACCAACCACAAGAAGATTTGCATCCATTCATAAAAGATCCCTTTGCTTAAGGTGAAGCCAATGTGGAACAGCTTACTGGAACTTCGGGTGCTTTCAGACTTGATACCTAATTCCTCCAGAGTCCCAACCAAGCCTACACAATTCCCAATTCTCCGACAGAAGAGTGCATTGAAGAGCAAGTACCTCCTCCTTGGTCCTTACGGTAATCAGACCAGTGTCTTCAGAGCAATCTCTGCTAACCAGTCGTTATCGTCTGACACTGTTTCACTTCACTAATCTTTCCTCACTGCATGAAACCTCTCCTCCTCCCATCCCATAAAAAGGGAGAAAGACATCTCGAAATCCTTCAGTAGAGCACTATTGCCAAAGACTATTTGAAACCTAAGAACACTCTCTGCACCATCATCTAGTACAAAAGCCAACTCCACAGCTCCTATCTCTTTCTGTAAATACACTGTTACCACTATCAACCTATTTGATGCTTCCTTGCTTCTTGCAATTATCCTCCCAATCTGCCATCAAAGCTGGGTGTCTCCTCAAGCTTGCATGTGATAAAGGTCCACTGAGGCCAACAGAAACAGTCCTCCACCCATGCCACTACCCCATTCCAGGATCTCCTTCCTTCATATTAAGCCTCAGTTCATCTGAGCATCTGAGCATTTTCTGTTGTTGTAAGACAATAACAACAACCCACAGACAGCTTGTCACAACTAGAGATGTTTTCAACAATGAGAAAAGAGAAACATCATGAAATTAAAAGGAATTGGAAAGTCATGCATCTTTCTGTCTCTTGTGTACAGCACCAGCATCTTATGAAACACTGCATATACTGATAGGAGAAAGTATGTCTCAAATAGTTTTTATTTAAATACTGCAAAATGGTAGACACAAATAAGGTTGCCAGTAAAATATGGAAATTTGCATGACAGCTTTTCAAAATAAAGTCTTCTTCAAGCCTAGACCATGAGGAATTTTTGAGAGCTACAGGTGGAAGATGGGAACACTTGTCTTTTTTCATCTTAAAAACTCTTGAACGCATCTTTCAGTATGAGTCATTCAAAATTTCAGAGAGTGTCTGAGATCTTTAAGTAAAGAGAAGTAATGGGAAGAAAGAACACGTTCCATAGTTACGTTTAAAGAGAAAGGAGTGTGGCACAACAGCCAGGCATACAACCAGCTGGAAACCACTTTTATCTGTCACACTTACTAGCTATTTTTAATTTTTCACTTACAGTAAAAGTGTCCTTATTACTGGTTTTTTAGTTTGTTTTCTGAGACATTATATAAAAGGAATTAGGGAGTCGGAGCCCTTTGAAGCACCCTCAGCATGTGAGAAGACTCTTTCACTAGGATCTTAGATACAGACAATGAAAGTAAAGATGCATGAAACTGAGAACCCTCGAACAATCCTCCTCCCCAGTCATCTGTTTGGCCTCTGCTATGTATGTTTTGGGTTCTGGTCAGCAGAGTTGTAACTGCTTCAGCTTTTGCACATCTCTAGGTTTTCTTAAGACATATTTAACTACCAACACACACAAAAGCAGCTGCCCAAGGCTGAATGGAGTTTTTATCGTGAACTGTTGTACTGGTGCTTTAACTTTTTATGACTCATAGTTCAAGTATTTGGGAATTCCCCTCTAAATATGAGTTTGACACACTTGCATTATGGAAAGTTATTTTATTCAAAAAGTAACAGAATGCAACATTCATGCAATACCCAGGACTATATTTAGCAGCACACAATTGCTCTTTTTTTTCCAAAAAAGCTTCTAATTAAAGACAGATTTAAAGAAAAAAAAAAACAAAACACAACAAAAAACAAAAATGCAAGAACAAGACTGAATAGCAAAAGTAGCAGCATTGAAAGACACAATCACAGTGCTATGCACCCAAGCAAGTCAGGAGTATATATTTTTTTTTTTTAAACTATGCAAACAACATTAGGGCTGTTTACCTCCCCACTCCAGATCCCCCAGCTGCAAGCAAGAGTATACAGCTTCTCTCTTACCTGTGTGCTGAACTCCCTTCTTGGTGGGCTGACTAGTCATCAGTGATCACCTGACTAAAGCCTGGAAAAAAAAAAAAATTAAAATAAAATCAGCTGACCACCCCTGCTCGCTGGCTTCCAGCTTAAATACTCCTCTCCACAGCACTTTGTCATGTGAGGCAGGACAGAACCAGCTGTCATTGCTTCAGAAAAAGGGAAACGGGCCCCTCCGTTTCCACCTCCTTCCTTCCTCCTCTCTCACTCTTTCCTATCTGTCCCTGCCTCCAACCTCCTCCCTTTCTCATTCTTCCACTTTGCTCATTCACTGCGTGCCTGGCCAGGGTCTCCCAGGGGAAGTTGCATTCCACAATGTACAAGCATTTCCCCTGCATCTTGAGGTTTCTCAACAAGCTGCCTACACACTTCTACTAAAAAAAAAAAAAAAAAAAAGGGAGGGGGGGAATAAAAAAAAAAAATATTCGGAGAGAAACAGAGAAAAGGCACCACATTCCACAACCCTCAGTCAGCCCTGGCAGACTACGAGGCATTTTCAGTCACACAGCACAAAATGCATTAGTCAGAGCTGAAAGACCACACACTTTGTACCACTACCATGCTAACAGAGAATGGTCTGAGCAGAGCTGCAGGAAAAAGGAAAGGAGGGGTTCCTATCGGTGCTTCCATTTTATGTGGGGTAGCTACCTAAGTACACGAAAAATCTGCAGGAAAAGGCCCAAAGTTGACATTCCCAGCAGAAACAATGTGGATGTGGGCAGGGGGGAAAGCTCTCCACTCACGGAGCGCGACCTTTGCCAAAAGGACTCCCCCTCCAGCAGAATGTGTTATTCCAAAGACTGCAAGACATTATCTAAATCAGAACTTCTATCTCCCCGATGGTTTGTTCGTAGGAAATACAAGCCTAGAAAAAGTGAAAGTAATACTGCATGATTCAGATTCCCCGAAACCACATATACTTTCAATTCAAACTTTTCTCTTCTTCAGTGCTCCTTACAGTTCTGCAGCTATATCCATCTAGGGAGTTTTCTTTTCTCTACTTACGCAGTTTCAACCCTCCGTGTATGCAGAGAATCTGATCAGCGAGGAATGAGAAGAGAGTTCAGCGTAAAAAAACCCCTCCGTCCTAATCCAAATGACCTAATCGCTCATCTATCTGCTCACTGCTTCCGTCCCCCACGCGCACTTATCTATCGCTTGAAGGCATTTTAGGAGTACGTACACGGCTGAGGAGAAAACACCCCCTTTTTAAATCAGATCAGAGAGAGCGCAAGGGTGCACTGTACTGGAGCACATGCTTCTGTCCACTGAAACCAGTACCACGGAGTCTCCAGCCCCAAATTCCCCGTTCTGCACAGGGACCGTCCCTAATGCCCCCTGCCAGGCTCGGGGGCTTAAGTCAGCGTCAGAAAAGGGTAGGAAGGCGGTGGGGAGGGGGGGAGAAGGGGGAGAACCCTGAACCGTCTGCGCTGGAATTTCTCTTTAGGAAAGTCCACGCTTTAATGAAAGACTGATACTAGATACCACAAAGAAACTTTTATTTCTGTACGCACATGACTCAGATGCATTTTCTGTGTGGGTTATGTGGTTATGTTATGTTTCATCTTAAAAAACTGTTTCAAAGAGACCTTTAAACATTAGTTTTAAGAAAAAATTGATGTGTTTATGTACAGTGAGTGTTTTTTAAACTGCCTTTATTGCATATGCCATACAGAGCAGCGACACTGATGTCTATTTTCATTATAGATATAATTTGCATCTAATACTAAATACAATAATCTGTAAAAATATTTATTTTAAATTATTTCCCTAAATAGTTCCCAGAAAAGTAAACAAACTGAACCCTTCAACAAAACAGACCCTCTTAGTTATAATATTGTTATTCTTCCCCTTTTCTCCTTTTCTTGATCATGGAAATACATTTACTCACTATGTTATTGACTTCGATGCATTAGTTTATAAAACAAATGGTAGCTGCTGCTGTGTGGTATTTCAGCAGAGGAAAGCTATCCAGAACTGCCTCAGAGACTGAACACTGTCGCCATTATAACAAAAGCATTAAAATGAATAATTCATGAGCAGAGGGAGTACCCTACCATTAAAAGGCACCAACTATTTAATGAATTGTCCAAAAGCTACCCCTTTTACTGCCCAGTTCCTCTAACTACTTAATTATTCTTCATTTTTCTAAAATGGCATAGAGTAGTAATTAGCAGGAACACATGGACCAGTTTTAGGAGATTTTCCTGAGGAGTAAGAAATGAAAGCTGAAAAGTGAGCTAGAGAGGAAAAAAAAAGGCATTTATGTCTGATGACAGATATATTGGATATATTAAGGAAACAGGACTTCAAACTTCAAGAGGCCTTTCCAAATTGCACTTTTAAATCTTTAAAAGGAAGAACATAGCAACCTGTCCTTAGCCTTTATCTGATATGTTCCCTTTCAGGATCCCAAAGCATCATGAACATGCTCAGGAATTAAAAGGCTTCATTAGCAAGTACTTGCAGAACTTGTCTCTTGTTTATAGGTGCAGAACATAAGGACTCAAGAAAACTAAATTATAGTCACATAGGAAGGCTTAGAGACTGAGGCAAGAACAGAGCTTCATCCCCTGGTTACTAGTCAAAATTCAACAAGATAGCTAACTTCCATGCTTTATACTAACAAGCACCACAAGGTTCAATAGTCCTGCAAGTTTTAACCCAATAAAATGAATCATGTGGTGTACACATATTTTCTGCAGGGACAGGGAAACAGTGTGATCCACTAGCCCAACTTTACATCAGAGTAATTGACAAACTTAGGTTTAGAGTACCATTTTTCAAGGCATTCATAGCAAAGTACATCTGTTCATGTTTCACTGCTGCAGGAAAAGCACATACTGTCCTTGGAAAGAGATTTATTTATAACATACATTTTCAAACTTTTCAAGACAGTAGAATTTGGTACACTAACATCAACAAAGTTCTCAGCTTTCATTTGAAGTAACGTCTAGTTCTTAAAAACAGAAATTCAAGAAATTGCATCTCTAAGTCAGTTTGCCAAAGGGACAGCATTCTATAATGCTGAGCAAAAGCCATCCTGATCATCTTTACATACATGGGTCCCTTATAGGTGTCCTACTGTCTTGCACTGTTGGGATGAACCCAAATGCAATTCTTATTCCAAGGCTTTTGCTGCAACAAGTTCACAGATTATGTGGTAGCAAGCCTATTAATACTGAGATAAAAAAGCATGTTCCCAAGGTAGAAGATTGAGTGGAATCGTAACATTAGGTGTAATTTTGCAAGACCAGATACTGTCACTGGTCAAGTTACTGGTTGTGGGCTTTTTAAACCAATCAGCCTGTTTGCAGAGCCTTGGCTACCACTTCTCTGATTGTGACTTTCAAATTTCTAATTCTCAAAAGGACTTTTTTTTTTTATTCCAATAGCATCTATTTGAGAAAGATGGTCTCCTGGTCTGGTATTAGATGGAAGGCTCTTGTTGTGCCAAAAATTTGCCCTTCAGTCAACTCAGAGCTGCTCCCACAGCAAGCCCTTACAGGAATAAGGAAATGCTCTTTAGCAACTAGAACAATCTGTACAGTTAAACATATTTTTAGTTTGCAGTCCCCAAGGAACTGTGAGGAGAACTGAACTATAAAACACATATAAAAAACCCCACACTCAGCTGTTAGATATAATGAATATAGCACAGCTCACAGCAAGCAGGTTTACTGTAACTAATAGACTATTTCAGCACAAATGACCATTAATGGTTTGATAACTTGTAGCAGGAAGAAAGAGGAGGAAAACCACAAAATATTTATGAAAACTCTTCCAAAGATGGCACGAGAGTTCACTTCTTAAAAAAAAATTGCACCCCAAAAAAAAAAACAGTTAAAGAAAGAAGAAAAGTTCTGAACATTTCAAAGTTTATCTTCTTCAAAATAGTTGTTTTGAATCAACATGCAGGAAAAATTCTTTGTTGATGTAAACTATCAGGAGTATGTCCACCAAACTAGCAACCTTCACCAGGGCATCCAGACTAGTGAGTCACTACCTAAACACAGGTGTTCTGAAGAACAAACAGTATCACATAAATTATTTCAGAGAAAGCAGTGTCAGAAGAGAAAGATTACCACTACTTCTGCCTGGAGGTAGGTAAACCTAGAAAGAGAGCAAAAAAGCTTCATGTCTTTGAGCAGGACAAAATTTCCAAGTGCAAGGAACTTAATCAGCATTTTGCTACTTAGACAAGAAAGGAAAGTTGGGTGGGAAAAGAGAGCAGTAGTGTTGTTCTAAAGGAGACTTTGGTACAGTAATAACAATCAGATTGGTACATTGTTCGGTATGCATGACTGTCTCGAAACTACATTATGGCCCTAAGCAAGAATGAATGGAATTATATATAAATACACATCAAAGTAGTGGTAAGGTAACAATCAAGCACAAAAGAAAAATTTAAAGTTAGAAGGAAAAGAACTGTCCCACTATCCAAGAATAATAATCCATCTGATCACTGCATGCCAAAAGTCTGGTCAGAAGATGTATACAAATTTCTATCTACAAGCTTAGATATATTTTGAGAGTTTTGATATTTGTTTTTCCTCCAATCATAGTTGTTTTCTAAGAGTTTATAAATTGAGTAGGCTTATGTTCTACAGAGCAGTGGTGTTCTGCCATACTAGCTGTTGGTTACTTGTATCAGCCAGCATTGGAGTCATGTAGACTGTACAATGCAGCACAAATACGGGAACTATTCATAGACCTTTCAGTATTGCAAAGGAACAGTCAAACAATTAACTAGGGATTTTGAAAGAAATATTAACTTTTTGACATTACTATAAATTAATACTGTTAATTAAAAATAATTTTTAGAAGACATTTTCATGGCTAAATAAACATAAGCAGACACGACAGTAGCGAAGGGCGCCAGAATGATAATTTCCACCTCCTTAATTGTTAAAGAAATAGAGTAGAGGAAGCATCTCAACACAACTACAAGATCACAGAATGCATGAGGTTGGACGGGACCTCTGGAGGTCTTCTGGTCCAACCTCCCTGCTCAAGCAGAACCACCTAGAGTGCACTGTCGAGGATTGGGTCCAGGCAGCTTTTGAATACCTCCAAGGATGGAGGCTCCACAAGCTCTCTGGGCACTGTGCCAGTGGTTAGTTACCCCCCACAGTGGAAAAAGTGTATTCTGATGTTCAGATGGAGCCTCCTGTGTTTCAGTTTGTGCCCATTGCCTCTTGACCTGTCACCGGGCACCACTGAAAAGAGCCTGGCTTTGCCCTCTTTGCACTCTCCCTTCAGGTGTTGAATGCTTTGATGAGATCCCCCCCTAAGCCTTCTCTTCTCCAGGCTGAACAGTCCCAGGTCTCTCAGCCTTTGTTCACAGGAGAGATGCGCCAGTCCCTCCATCATCTTTGTGGCCCTTCACTTGACTCTCTCCAGTAGCTCCACGTCTCTCTCTTGTACTGGGAGCCCACAACTGGAGGAAGCACACCAGGCATGGCCTCACCAGTGCCGAGAAGAAAGGAAGGATCACCTTCTTTGACCTGTTAGCAGCACTTGATGCAGCACTTGATGCAGCCCAGAGTATGCGTCTTCAAGGCAAGGGCACATTGCTAGCTCATCTTCAGCTTGGTGTCCACCAGAATTCCTGGACCTTTTCTGCCGAGCTCCTTTCCAGCCAGGCAGCCCCCGTCAAGTACTGGTGCGTGGGCTTCCTCCTCCCCAGGTCCAGGACTTGGCACTTGCTCATGTAGGTCTTTCAGATGTCCAGATCTTTCAAGAGGTTATGAAAAGTTGTATACTTTGACTAAGGTGCATGCTGCTTTCATTAACACCATTATTTCTTACTTTCAACTACAGGCTGGACTTCATGAAAGGTATTACTTTCCTTCCCTCCTTGACAAGGAATCCCTCAGGCTCATTACACTCCCCTTCTCTCTCTCAAATCCCAGAGTTATTCCCTGAAGTAGATGAGGTAAGATTTTAGTGACAGATCATTTTTGATACCTTGACATTTTCTGTGTCTTACTTCTCACATTTTGGGAGAATAGGCTTAGAATAGTGAGCTTAGAGAGAAAAAAAGCAAGTAGTAAAGTTGTTCAGGCATATGTTTCTAGAATGATCTTGTGGTACTTTTAAACATAACGGAATCAACAAGAGCAGTCTCTTTGAGTTTGACTGATGAACTAGTAGCATTCCATTGCAGTCTCTGAAGTGTCAAACTATCAAAAGTAACTAAAGAGAACAGAAAATGTTTTCTTTTGGGTCTCATTATCAGGCAATCTACTGCTAAACAGGCTGGCTGGTTACAGAACAAACAACTTCCCTGATACAAGAACAGTAATAACAAACTTTCTTCCGATTTTATGAGTGCGATTCAGGTCCTACAGTCCAGGTCTCTGGTGCCGTGTCTCCCCTGGCCTCCTGCAGCCAGTCTTCCAAACTCCAAACAGCTCAAGATCTGCGCCAGAACTGTGCGCCCCATGCAAAGGCCTAGGACACACTGCAGCACCTCAAAGAGCACTGGGCAAGGATGCATGGGCAACCAAAACTTACCTGAAGCACCCAAATGACAACATGACTCTTGTTTATGCACATAGTTCAAAAAGTTGTGTGAGACGCATGTGTAAAGTGACACTCAGTCCTCTGTGCTGCTAATCAACAATAAAACAGTCCAGAGAAGACATGAGTCAAGAGCAATAGGGAATAAGAATTCCCTGACTCAAGCTTTGTGCCCCAATTTGCAACCAACTTCCTCCTTTCCTCCTTACTGCAGTAACCCTTCCCTTCATAAAAGACAATAAAATCTTTTTCTTCACACAAGCGTATACATTGGCTGTCCAAAAGCAAGACCAATTCTGTTCAGCAATGAACTAGAAACTACTTCTAATCCAACAAGGAATAGGGGCAAATCTAGGCCATATTACTACTACATAAAAAGGGACATAAACTAGGAGACCTAGTGTCTTTTCTTATAGCACAAAGTTCACAAAGAACCCTTCAGATACTGGCATCACAAGCAAAACAGCCAAAATATAACAGGCACCTGTGCTTCATATCACCAATGACATTACATAAAATCTGTCATACAAAAATAATTACATCGCCAGTGATTACATTTTCCTCACTCACATCTTTTCCGGTGTTCTCCATGTTTTCATTCCCGTTTCACACTCTGAAATATTTATATACCTATGACCTTTTCAATTTAAAAAAAAAAAAAAAAGAGGGAAAGGTATCCTCAAATATTTGTTCTTTACCATCAATGCATTAAAAAATACAATACAAAACCAATGAAAAGCAGCTCCAGACCAACACATCAAAGGAAAATACAAACTTGATCACTTGGCTCAGAGAGATGCAGGGATATTGGAGCTCTGAACTGATTCCTCAGGGACTAGCAGCAACGCAAGTACATTGGCATGTACTCTGCTTGTCAGAAAGTCCAGTCAAGGGCCATAGTACCAAAGATTATTCTCATTTCTTCTGCAGTGTTATCATGGCATTCTGTCTCTTGGTGTTGTGATCTTCTGTTTGCTACACAATACTAATTTTGTGATTGCAGCTTGAATGGATATCCTTAAAGCCTCCTTTTGGGGCTTAATGGCCATTACATGACATGCCTGTGAATAATCTCATTCTGCTATATGTAAGCACACAAACAGAAGGACAAAAATATCTTTTTTGTACCTAGACTGTTCCGATGCAAGTGACTATTGTTTCCATGTATATAAAACCAAGAAGAATATTTGTCTTGTATTTGTCTGTAGGAACACCTGCTCGGTATTTTTCAGCACACTAGTATCTTGTTATGAAATCTCAAGCAATGATTATACTCAAAATTAAAAGTCCTGCAGTGGTGGATGAGCAGCTCAAGATGACCCCTCACAGCCCAGAAAGCTGACTGCACCCTGGGCTGCATCCCCAGCATCATGGCCAGCAGGTCAAGGGAGATGATTCTGCCCCTCTACTCCACTCTCATGAGACACCACCTGTGTCCAGCTCTGGGGCACTCAGCACAGGAAAGACATGGACCTGTTGGAATGAGTCCAGCAGAGGGCCATGAAAATGATTAAAGGGATGGAGCATCTCCTCTATGAAGACAGACTGAGACAGTTGGGGTTGTTCAGCCTGGAGAAGAGAAGTCTTTGGGGAGACTTCATAGTGGCCTTCCAGTACCTGAAGGGGGCCTACAGGAGAGATGGGGAAGGACTCTTTATCAGGGAGTGGAGCAATAGGACAAGGGGGAATGGTTTTAAACTGAAAGAGAGGAGATTTAGATTAGATGCTAGGAAGAAATTCTTTACTGTGAGGGTGGTGAGACACTGGAACAGGTTGCCCAGAGAAGCTGTGGATGCCCCATCACTGGAAGTGTTCAAGACCAGGCTGGATGGGGCTTTGAGCAACCTGGTCTAGTGGAAGGCGGCCCTGCGCTTGGCAGGGCAGCTGGGACAAGATGATCTTTAAAGTTCCTTCCAACTCAATCTATTCTATGATTCCCAGTAGAAGAGAAGGTGGAGGATTTCAGGGGCTCCCTATCTATTGTTCTTGTTCAGTGTTATCTCACCAGGATTATTCAGGACTTAAAAACTTAACAGCATGTACACATACTGATGACCAGCAATCAAGCACCCTACTCTCTGGACTCATTAGACTAAGCTGTCTTATAGCTATTCAATGCTATTATTAATAAGCAGTGATGTTCTGTACAAGACCTACACTTTCTTTTACTGGTGCTGTATCAAAAAATTAAGAAATGTTACACAATATGAAAAAGGTTGTCTTTTTAAAAAAAAATAATTTAAAAAGAGAGTTGAAATTCTTTGGTCTTTGAGAAACTGCCATCATTTTTTTCCCCTCTAAAAAGTTTCAACAGCTTATTTCAGAAACTTATCCTCTACAAATGTGAAGCATTAATTAAAATTCAAATAGCCTGTTCACAGTTTTCATGGCTAGAAGCCTAACTTTTTCAATAGCATGTCACCAGTTAAATCAAGTCCTGTTTAATTTGAGAATCACAAGAAAACAAAAGAAGGGGAGGACCTTGGCAAACAGAATGAAAGCTAGCTTTCAAGCAAGGGTGTAGAGGAAGAACAGGAGAGAGAGAAGGAAGAAGAGTTTTCAGTCCTACCAAATGTAAAGTTTGGTTATGCTAGGCTTCCATTGCACCTAATAATAGAATCAAAATTCGTGATTTTTACAGATATTATCTCAATCACTCTCTAAATCTGTCTTTCAGGTTGTTAGCCAGACGAAGGTACATGTGGACTGGCATGATGAGCAGCTTTTAAGAACTCATTTAAATAAGTTATATCAGGTAAAATTTATCACTGAATTAGCATTGCCGGTTACTTAATGTTTTTATGAAATCATTAACAAGGTAAAAAGGCATACAGGTCTGCAAAATACTGGTACCTCTAAATATGTATAATGCACAAAAAGCTATCTTAAACAGTGTGAAGCTGAGCGCTCAGCAGGCACATGCGGCCAGACTGAAGGACCCTTGTGCAACCTTAAGTCCATCTTCCTTTATGTGTGCACACACCATGATAACAATCCTCAGTTATTGCTCAAAACTTAGGGTTATTTTTCTTTTAGAGGTCCATGCCCTTCAGTGCACAAGATCATGAGCTGTTTGCTCAACGAGCAAAACCATATTTTCAATTTACTCTGCCATTCACCACATGGCCATAGGCTCTGCTGCTGTATCCTATTCAACTCCAGCTTTGAGACAGAGAGTACAAATTTCTTTATGAGTTTATGTATACCACTGTGTGTATGTTATGAAAATGACTTCCATAATATTTATAAGAAACATCTCCCTAGGAAAAAAAGGAACAAGAATTAGCGTCATTTCGCACCTGGAGAACTGAGTGGTCATTCAATTTAAGCTATAGGAAAGAAAACGAGAAATGGTGCCAGGTCATCTACCAGGCTGAGCTGTAAATTCA
This sequence comes from Gallinago jamesoni, assembly GCA_025769975.1. Lineage (NCBI taxonomy): Eukaryota > Metazoa > Chordata > Aves > Charadriiformes > Scolopacidae > Gallinago > Gallinago jamesoni. Next base: position 115,606,111 of record JAOQGH010000001.1, on the reverse strand, counting down.
GCAGCTGCTTCAAAACCACCTCAGCTATCCCCACAGCAAGACACTCCAATGGTTCTTGGCTAGGGGGCAATCACCTGTGAGTAAGTTTTCACCAGCCAGGAGTCAGAGATCTTCAAAATATATCTACCACTGATCTCACTGAAGGAAAAGACTGCTCAGCACTGCCAACAATCAAACAGTCAGAAACTCTGAAAATAGCATAAATGAGTAGGGAAACCAGCTTTTCAACAGCAGTGAAGGACTCGATGGAGGATGTCTTTCAGACCTCTATGAAAGAGGTAGGAACAGAGTCCCAGGGCACCACTCAGTTGCCCAGCCCTTAAGTGATTCTTTCTTTGCAAATTCTCTTTCATCAGACATTTTCAGGGTCTGTAGCTATCAAATTTGATGCAGCCCCAGGCAAATCCACCTGAACTTGTGAGTGGAGGAAGAGGACCCTTGGAATAAGCCTTATGTGAATGTATAATTAGCTCCTCTATCACGACTATACAGTCAGAATTACAGTGAGCTAAGACAGCATTGCCAAAGCTAATTCCAACCTTGGTGAATTATTAGCACCTGATTTTACTGTCTTATTATTCAATATTTTTTTTATTCAGTATATTTTTAAAGCCCTAGGAAAAAAAGGTAGAACAAATACTTTCATAGGAAAGTGGCCTGACCACAGAGAGTGGTCAGGCCACTATCAGACCTCTATCATTTGTACTAATCAAGGGATTAGCCACAGCAGTAAGATGCTCTCTTTCATGAGCCATTATTTTGACAATGAGTCAAATGGTATCTGACAAATAAGAAAAGATTGTAGGTCACATTCAGAAATCTTTGGCTCTTCACAGAAGAGAACAGTGTATTTGAGTTACACACTTTTGACCCATTTCCTCAGCCTTGATGACTTGTGTGTTTTTACCCTTTGTTTTTTCCTTACAAGACTTACTCTTCCTTCACTCTTAAGTTTCCAAGCACTGGTCCTCAGCACTATTATGCTGTTCCACTGTCTCCAGTTCCTCATTTCATGCCAGTCTCAAGACCATCAGGTTTCCAAATCCCAGTTCCTATATCCCTCTTGGGACTTCTTACTTAAATTCTCTATTCTCCCTGCTCAAGTGGACAGCCCCCATCTCCCCAGCTGATCTCAGTTCCCTTGCTTCTTCTCCTTCTCAGGTCTTTGTCCTAGACTTCTCTCCTCAGGGCCCTTGCCTCAGTGTTCTTAACAGATGAACTCCAGCCCCAGTACACTTAGTCCCAGTCAGGATCATTCTTACTTCACCGTCCATCTTATGTATTCACTGCATAAAAGCCAGGATTTCTCCAGCAAAGCTATAAGATTATCTTAAAGAGCCTCTTTGATCTCAGTTGAAATAGCCAGGGTCTGCACTACTAGGTACAGCAGGTTATTTCCATGTTTGGGTATACCTGTCAAGAGCAAATAAAAGGGCAGAGCCTCACATCCAAGTTTCAAATGCCTATCTCATAGTACAGGCAAAACAGCAATAAAACTATGGAAAATATTTACAAATAGCCAAACATATTTCACATCACAATTTAAATCCTCACTCTTCTTACCTTCAAGAAAATGTGCCCAATGCAGAGATGTGACATGGACAATTTATGTGGAGTGGTGGAGTCCTGTTCTGAAAAAGAACAGGCTTCTGTGAGCCTCCTTCTATCTTTACCCTCCAGCACAATCAATTCTCTCCATGCCCTCCAGCATGGACCAGGAATGAAGGTGGCACATTAGCCAGGGTCAGGTGTAGATCATCAGTACAGTTATGCAGCTCAGGAGTTGTACGTCTGGTTCCATCAACCAGGTGGACTCAAGTGAACTACAGCGATGGGCCTCAAAGCACAGTTAAGCAATGCAGCTTTCAGAAGCATGGCTATTAGAGAGTGATAGATAAATGCACTACAGTAGCCATGAAAAAGAAAAAGCCACTTCTTAGTTTCCCTTTTCTTGGTCCTAGAGCACAGATCTGTTCTGTCCCTCCCACAGGACTGCTTGGTCCCCAGCCCCACCTTTCCCAGCAGAACCCTTCTGAATGGCTGGTGGAGCATGATGAGCTGGGCATGGTCCAGTCTCTGCCATCTAGATGCTTCACATGATACCTCTTGATAAAGGTGGCAGAAGAGAACAGGCAATCTTCCCAAATACCAAAGATGGAACAATGAGCTGTACAATGGTCTTCTACTTCCTAATTTTCAGGATCAAACCAGAGGTGATTACAACTAAATCCTAGAGGATGTTTATAAGTGAAAAAGGATGTTTCCAAGCTGAAGTTCAAAGTTCAGATTTACAGCAACACTTAAAGCAGGCTTTTATTATTTTTTACATTTTTTATTGTATTTTGTAATTATTATGTATTAAGTGCATTATTGCAAAATGTAGTTATTTTACAGGTTTGAATGTACTGGAAAACTGACTTAAAAGTTCACATGAATTAAATTATTTGGGTATAATTACACTTTTATTCTTTTTAGAAGAAGTCTTAATCCACTTGACAAAAAAAAATAAATCTTTTTGTTTTGAAAAACAAAGAGACACAGCCAAAATATGCAAGACATTGTGTTGGCATTCCACTTTTACAAAATAAAAGCTAAGTATATTTTTCTAACAAAGCTTTCACAAATGATTCCTACTTTAATTAAATCCCTCTTTGCTGGAAACTAACAAAATGCCATTAAGAACACAAGACAGTTATTATCTTTCATTCTTTTTGCTTCTTGTATAATACAGTATTACCTAAGTTTCAGCAATTCTTGCTGTGTTATCCACCTCTCCTTTAAAGAAAATACTCTGTAACCATAGCAATACTTTCCCACCCTGGTATTATTTCCCGCTGGCTTGTTCTAGGCTTTTGCACATAGCAACCACAGCAATCCTTGGTCCAAACTGTCAACTACTTCTTGGCAACTCTTGGCAAAATTAGCATATCTGTAAACTACCAAGGATGTGGCTTTACATTTGCAAAACAAGTTTGATACATATGTTCTGAATAAATCGAGTATCTAAAACCATAACGCTACTGTGTCTGATACTCTAGTATCACAAATACAAATGTTGATATTCTAGATACTATCTTCTAGTTTTATCATTTTCTACAGAGCAATGCATCAATCTCTGCTTAGATAAAAAGCAATAAGCAGCTTTGTAGCATCTCACTACTATTCACTGAACTCACAACAAAGTATTAGGTTAATGCTTCAAAACTACCCCATTTTTAACTGAAGTCATGTAGAGGAACACTAGCTGTATCATCTACGCTTCACCAGTTGGACTTCAAGCTCACAAAGGCAGCACAGATTCTGCAAAGCCTGAGAGGCTTAAGGTTGCTTTAATTTTGACATCTAAGCACTCACATAGCCCACAGAAGTCACAGTATGCACCAAAGGATTTGATGACTATGCTACAGAGGGCTGACCTTAGCCATGTGCATAACTTTTTTGATGCTACACACATAAGAAGCCATAGTAGCGTGACTTATGTGTAGTTACTTGCAGAAGGAGGTGCATCAGAAGTACAGCACATCCAAGTCAAACGGCCCCATATTATTTCATTAGCCTTCATCATGTAATGCCATTAAGTTTCTCAAGTCTGAGTTGACTTATTAATGCTCTTGATCATTATTTTACTGTAGCATCTGTAAATGAAGGGAAATACTTTTTTTTTGCAAAACAGTAAAAGCACATGACAGAACAAGGTCCTAAAAAAAACCCAAAAGCCAACCACACTTAAAACTACCAGAGGTGATACTGTTGAACACCTTTTTAATATCATGTTAACTTGCTATTAATCACAACAAAAGCACTAGTATATCTTGAAATTCATCTGAATTTTGCTACTAATTCAGTTAGTTTTCGTAAGCTAAAGAGTACAGTCAGTGAATCATGGTGAAGCAGCACAAAGCACGTTCAGGGGTAACAGTGATTTCGTATGCCTAGTGGATTACTGTGCATCCCCTCCCCACATATCCTCATCCCACTGGAGTCAATAGGGCTATTGCCATTGACTTCTGCATCAAAACGTTATGCCCACTCTTTATTTGTTGATATGAAGCACACAGCAATAGTCCCTTAACATGTTCTCTGTATGGGTAGTTCCAGAAGAGGAGTAAGATACATACGACAACTACATTTACAAATCGCCTACTGAGAGAGGCGTTACCATTGAAGAAAAAACATTTTGTCTCAGTCACAATGATAGAAACAACCAGATGAAGTTGGATAAGTATCATATATATGAGTCTATATATGTATACACACACACCTGACATATTAATATATATACACACATATATGAAACATATGGAATATATATCAAGCAAATATTCAAATGGCCTAATACATCTGTGAGAGCTGGCAAAAAACAAAAGTGAAAGCTTACTCTCTAAGCCAATATCAGTTACCCAGCTTTTTTTGAGCCTGAAATGCTAAAAGAGAAAACAATTGTGAAAAATAATTTTTATAGAACAATTATTCCAGGAAGAAGGGAGACTACAGATTAGCCTTCCATGCCTATTGTTTTCAATGTTGTTGGGTTAAAGCAAATTCTATTTTATAGACACGTCACCTATCTGTACACATGCAATTCCTCTACAACTTTGAGCCAGTTGAGGCTACACACTAGAGGAATATATGTTAGCCAGATGGGCCAATATAGGAATATAGGATCATGTTCCCGATGAAAACATGTCATTGTTGCCTCTTTGGGTTTTTTTTGTTAGTTTCTTTGTTTAAATAATTAGGTCTCTATGCATACAGAAAAAACAGAGTCTAGATTTGGAAGAGGAAAAAAAAAGTAATATAATTACTTTTATGATAACAGCTACAAAAAAAAAAAAGACAAAAGGAAGTTATACTTTATTATTTTGGTATTTTGCCTAGCAGAGACATAGAATTATAAGTAATATTCATAAAATTTACTTAGGCTTTCCTTTTAAAGAAAAAGGTGAAAATTTGAAATTAGCATTTCCTATGATTTAGCTATGATCACTAAAAGATTAGTTGAAATTCAGAAAAGAAATGGTAATTTTGTCCCCAGAGAGCCTCAAAATTAAGATTGGTATAACTAGAGGAGTAGAAAAGTGCCCTACAGTAAAATACTACTTTGTCAGGTGTTATGCTCAATTTGTGGGTGGATTTCCAGACAGAATCCTTCAGCTGAGGATCACAAGTTATAAGCGAAAAGGAAGAGTCCATTTTCTTTTTCCATAAATTAAGAAGGTAATAGATTTATTAAGTTTTCCATAAATGAAGGATAAATATTTGTCCCAATTTTTCCCTTTCCAGTTTTCTGAAGTCTCAGAACACTCTTTCAGAAAATCTGCTGTAACCAGATCTTGTGTAGGGACAGCAATGATCAGTAACCACTGAAAAACTGAAGAAGTGCTCAAGGTATCAAAACAAGAGTGAGGTCTGTGACTGACAGCAGTTATCTGGAGAAATTAGAAAATACTCTTTGATTATAAACCTATTACTTCAAAAAAAAAATCCTTGTTATCCCATTCTTACTGGAAATGTGTGAACCAAACCCACAAATTAATCAGCTTTGGAACTTGTGATGGGGAATCTCAGCAGAAGGAAGATACAGCCCTGTTTGGGACATACACATTAACCATTATGGATGCAGTGTTCCTATTGCAACGTATTATCACACTGTATCCAAGTTTATCAATCCTGGCCTCAATTCAAATATGCAGTTAGATGCCTTACTAAGTGCTTCGCTAAACTAAGCCTTTAATGCTATTTAAAACTAACTTAATATAGAAATGAGCTATAGATTAGCTGACAGATCTATTGCCTTCTATTTATGTTCATTGCTTTCTGGGGAATATGAAAATTGGGGGAGGGGGAAAGGAGGCAAAATCCCAGTAAGTTCTGTTTGACCTGAAATTGTGAATTCAAACAGTAGACTATTCCAGATCCCAAGCTGTCCGATACCTCCAGTCACATGTAATCTATCCAATAGTTAAGTCTCACTCCCTATTACTCCTTCAATAGGGTTGTGTCTTTTATTGAATTCCTCACGGCAAATCATCTAAAACTGGCTTTGAATGACCATGTGGCTCCTGGAGTTGATTTGGAAATCCAGAAACCAAGACACGCACCAGCATTTGAGCAGCTGGCCACAAAATGAGAGATTCATGCAGGAACTCTGTGGTACAGGCAGCGGTGCCAGAATTCAGCACGACCTCATACCATCTGATGTCTTAGCCGTGAGACCCTCCTCTGTCCTTGCCCAATGCCCTATGTCATTCACACTTTCCCACTCTCGTGACAAGAAGAAATTTAGAGATGAGATGTTCCCAAAGTACAGCACACACACCATTAGTGGGATGCTGGCTACTTCAAAATGATAAACGAAGGCTGCCCGCACAGCCCAGCACCTCCTTTGAAGCACACGGGAAGCCTGTATGAAGCCAGGGAACTGCTGCCACACTGCTGGCTTGCTGCAAGGGTACAAGAAACCAAACCCTCTACCTCTAGGGATTTTCTAAGGGAAGGCATTAAGCTCTTGTAAGCTCCAGAGGTTGTTGTTGCCATGAGTGCTTCTGCCCAGAAGAGGGGAGTTGCAGATCGAGGCACCTGGCAGGAACCCCTGGGAAGGGAAGGTTGCTTAGGGCAGCTGGATGTCTGCTACAGTTATGTGCAAGCAAACCATCTCAGGAACATCTGTGATCATCTCCTCTACTCCATATCCCCTATTCATCCCATGAACTAAACCCTTTCATCACAGGCATGTTTCTTCTTCCAATACTTAACATGTATTAGAAGATTTTGCACCAACGCATACATCCAAGCAAGCAGAATGAAAGTAATCCACACAACCTCAATTTCAGCATTTCCCAGTTCTGGCAGCCTGGCCTCACTCCCTTAACATGTCTTTGAAAATGCATTGTGTACATGCAAACTTTCTTCAACTTTAGAGGGAAAAAATAATCAAGCCAGGCAGTCAAATTCCTTTTTTTGTGGCAATCTAGTGATAACTGCACACCTGAGAGACAGAGCATTAATGCTCAGCTCTGTTGTTTGAGTCAATCAAAAAACCAAACCCAGTGTGTGGGTATCATCTTTTACAGTGCCCCAGATTAGGGGAAAAAAGAGGAATCCAGGTATCTTGTGTTCCCGGCAGTGTACTGGAAAGCAGCAACATCCAACAGCTAACGACCTCCCTCTGGCTGTCCCTCACCTACTGCCGTCTTGTCCTCACTACCAGTCTGTCTTAATGCTTCCCTTCTTTGTGTTCACATCAAGTCTGATCCTGGTTCTTGGCTGTTTTGCTTCTTCTGCTTGATATGTGAACCCGAACTTCAGCCAGCCTTCACTCACCCATCTTCCTCTGCTGCACAGTGCTTAGAAGCCGGTCAGGGCCATGCATGACCATGAGAGGGTCTACCTTATTCATGCATCCCTTACTCCAAATGGGACACACTGGTACACTTAAGATTAGACATGCTAATACATAGTAGTGTGCAAAATATACCCACATACCCAGTCTTTCTTCAGCCTCCATTTTTCTACATTTAAAGAGGCTTACCTCCCCTTTATTTTTACCCTATTTACTGCCCCTCTCACAATCAGAAGACATTTTCACAATCAAGTAACTCCACAATCCCCAACATACAGATTTTATTTTTTTTATTTTTTAATTTTTTTTTTCTGAGGCAGAACAAAAGAAATAACTTATTCCAAGTGGTGCACAGTGCAGTTCAGGAGTTGGGGCAACTAGGTCTACATCTGACAAAAGAAAATGACTTCACATCCCAACTGAGGAGAGCACATCGAACAAATTGTAATGCAAGAATGACACAGCTGAAAACAAAACAAAGACATGCCATTTTTCATAGCAATGCAGATGTTAAGATATTGAAAATATTTTTAGTATGTACTAAGGAACACAGAAAATAGAAAAAACCTATTGGGAATAGAAGTTCAGACCTATATTGTTCCCCTATTTTTCATGACATGTACAATAGTGTGATTCCCCCTCTTCTCTGAATTGAAACACTTTGCTCAGAAACAAACTCTTCATTTTTCCAGAAAAATATCAACATGGTCACTATTTTTAAATATATAAGGACTGACTACAGAATTTTACCTGAAGCAACCCATTCTGCTTTTAGAGGCCTGAATAATCTGTAGGATGGACCTCACCTCAGTCAAAACAACTTCTGAGCTTTCACACCCCCAGTACATTTTTAGGTTTGAGTTCTAGAATGCTCCACACTTAACACTCAAAGTAACATAACTCTATTTTAACACATCTTTATTTTTAAGTCAGTTTAACACTGCAGGAGTTGATCATGTATGCTCCATAGTTCATTATCATCCTGCTGTGCATTTAGCTTTGGCCCTTCCCAGCTCCCAATGACAAGATCAGTTTCTTGCTTTGCAACTCTGCTGCTTTTCCCCAAAGGGCAAAAACAAAGCACGAATACAGGGGTTCTGAATTCCCCCACCCACCCATTGGTTTGCTAGGGTAAGCAACTTGATATCCCAGGGGGACATATAAAAGAGTCCCACTATTTTCACTATGACTGGATTCTCCAGTTTCCAGTACTTCCTCAAAAGCTTGTGTTCACGACCACTTAAACCGGACTAGCTGAGTAGCACAGACAATGCCCCCAGCCTCTCAAACCTTTGCTCCAGACTCAAAGAGATGTGATGGCACGGCACTGCCAAACACCATTCCTCTATGCCTCCTGCCCCAGACCTCTGAATGTCTTGTGAGACCCCAGCAGCATCATCCTTCATTCGCACAACGGAGCTCTGTACATCTTAGCAGCACAAATTCACATGAGCACAACACAGTCTGTGCAAACTTTGGATGCTCCCTCAAAGCATCAGACTTCCTGGATATACATTACAGAACATAGTCTATAGCCTCACCTACCCTCTGGCATGGCAAGACAACTGCCAGGAAAGGGCAATTACTGCTTCAATAATTCACACTGCTTATAAAAGGCCTCAGTTATCCCCAGCAACAACTCACATAGAGATAAGGAAAGGACCCACACAAACTGAATGATGCTGGTGGTGACAACCCATATGCAGACATAGTGTTTCCTAAGGAGCAGTATGTGGAGTGACAACAGAGTGGCTGCAGGGAAAACAGTGGCAGTAACAGGCTGCTATCTCCAAATCCATGGTCTGCATTGAAGAAGCTATTGGAAAAGAGGAATACATGGACATTACTGTCAAGCCATGTATAGACTTCAGAAGCTGAGCAGCCCTAGTCTAGGATAGCCTTATCCTAGACTATTACATAGGAATACAGAATATGTTTTTGTATGAAAAAAAAAAAAGAAAGAAAAGTCTTTAGGCTGAAGCTCTACAGTGCTGTTTCTTGGAGGATAACTTGTTCCAGGCAACCACCACACACTGGGAATACTTAGTGTCTGCTAAAGTCGATCATTATTGCAACATGTAATAAGCTGATAAAAAAGGGTTTTAAGAGCACTAAAGGCATGCGTGGAGGGAAGCTGAACAGCTCTGTCCTGATCCTGACTTGTCAGTTGTCCAAAACAGATCAATAGTTCCAACTATTATTTATTATATTTATTATTTATTATATTCCAACAGTTATTTGACTTATAAGCAGCTCTAAGCAGGTTTTGAAAGGCTCCAGAAAATGGTTCTATAAACACAGAGAATAACCCAAAAAACCTTGTTTTTGTACACCATGGAATTACTTCCTAAGACAGCATCCCAAATCATAGCTTACGTATCACATATGAATAGAAGGCATGAAATGTCAAACAGGCATTTTAATTCTTCCCCTTCCACAGTTGTGAGTTCACCAGCCAGGCTAGGACCTGTACCCTCTAACAAAGGCACCCCAGATATGTGACTGCAGGTGCTCAAGATCACGGAAGAAGAAAATGACAATAGCCTCCATGCGTATCCTCTAGTTTGGGGGGGGGGGAGAGGAGTGGGAAGAAAAAAAAAAAAGAAAAAAGAAATCAAGCAAACCCCCCAACTTCAGAGAAAGATGGAAACAGACTGCAAAGGGGCAAACTGAGAGCAAGGGAGTTCTCAAGATCTCCTAGAATAAGTAGGGAAAAGTACAATTTTTCAAGTTTTTCTCTATGTAAGAGGAAGGTACAATTTGACTTAATTGCCAAGTGTAATATTAAATGGGACTGAGCATAGATGTAGATGACTCATTTTAAAATAATTAGAAAACACAAGGCGTTAGAGAAAACACAGTTTAGGGCTGTTTTCTTAGTCTTAAGGCTCATTCAGCAGAATGGGATCTAAAGGAGTGCTATAAAACTCAGATACCCTAAATAAGCAGGCTTATCTCAAGTCAGGCCCAGCATTTCCCCAAATTCCCAATGCACACACAAATAACACACCGTGAAGGCAAACTGTAATGCAAATGCAAGGTCATACTCCTCCAAGAACACAGAAAGTTGGTGCACGTCTAAAACCTGGGACTGTAACACGGACAGCAGCTACTTTCATGAAGGAGTTAGATCACTGAAGAAATCGCTTAGCATGTGCCTAGCAGACAGTGTTATGGCAAAAAAAGGCTTAGGTCAATCCCTAGACACCTAAAAGAAATAAGCTTGCTGATACTGATTTTTCTATGTGCGGTGAGATCAATACTAGATTACATAGACATTGGAACTGTGTGCAGAAGGTTCTAAAGAAAGTGGAGAAGAAATAGAAAAAGGCCCAGGTGATTTAAGGGATAAAAACAAAGTGTCTTCAAGTGGGACTTAAAGATTTAAGTCTGTATAAATTATCAGTGAGGATAATTTGTTTGAACAGGGTACCATGCCAAGTGATAGATTCTTTATCATCCCTTTACGTTTTTGCAAGATACTGAGCACAGCAGAATCACGGCTGAGCACACTGCTGTGCCCTTTGGCATGCAGGAGTTTTTAAAAGATAGTGTAAGGATCTTTTTGGCCTTGACAACAAGATTCTGAGGGCTGTGCTAAAGCTGAAGATGGAAATCTATAGAAAATATTTTAAATAAATAACGTATTTCCAATTTAAAGAAAACTATTTTTAAAGACTAAACATTAACAGTGGGAAAGCACAAGCATTTCCAAGGGCCAAGTAAGCATGACAAAAATTATAAGAAATAATTTAATTTCTATGAAATATTTTGTGCTCATTCTGTAATTGGGGAAAATTCATCTGAATGTCAGTCATTTTATGACCAAAATATTGCCTTTTACTTCCCATCAGTGACACATGTACTGGCATTTTTATTTCAAAATTTTTATGTGAGGACAAAGTGAACATATTAGTAAAAGGTTGTGGTTAGTTAGGTAAACTCCCCATGGTAAATTTAGTTATTTCCTGATCTCACCACTTAGTAAGACAGGAAAGTCTTCTGCCAGTCTCTACCTTCTCAGCACATGGCAACTCATTTCAAACCAAAGGGAGATACAAAAAGCTCCCCTTTTGCAATAAAGTAATTAATCACTGCCTGTTAACATTATTTCCTACTTGTGTAACTTTTTAAAGGAATCCCCCACATTATTCTTCCAAACTTAGATTTTAGGTACAGTATTAAGCAAAGTATTAGGATCAAATAAACAATTTAATTCTATGCGTCACAAGGCCATGGTTCTCCGTAGGCCTTCTCATAATTCCACCACCACAAATCCACTCCCATTATATGCAGAAAAAAAAACATTGAAAATGAAAAAATTCTGTAAAAGAATAGCAAGGTCAAGAAGTGCAAATATTAAACCCACTCACATTAAAAACTAAGAAATGCAATTTAATCTACTTATTGTTCATGTTTCAACAATGGGTTTCCCCAGGAATTACGTGAGATATGAATAACAAAAGTATTACAAATGTGAGTTTGGAATTTAGCTTTAAAATACATAAATATATACATTTCAGGTAAACTTTCTGAATGAAACTAGATAGACTAAATACCCATATGATGGGAAAGAGAAAATAATGAATTAAGAGAAAGGAAAAGAGCATATAGCAAAGGCTATATGTTGTCTAACATCTTTCTTATTCTGCAAAAACTATTTTAGAAGAACAGTCTCTGCCCAAAAAGTCCCAAAATATATGGATTGCAAAGCATCATGAATATCCTTAGTAGCAAAAAATAATTACTGATTAAAGCAGCCTGGAAGCAGACCTTATGCAACCACGCATAAAGGGATAAGGAGGAAGGCCTCTGATGTCTCAAATGTAGCCTTGCCTCTGTAGGTCTCAACTCTTTCCAGAACAAAGATGGGGACATACTACAAGAACTACATTCCTTGAGTAAAACAAATTCATTAGTGACAAGTTTGTAACAGCACCATATAATATTTAAGCCATGTACCAGCTTCAAAAGTCTACTCAATTTAGGTAAGATAGAAATACAGTTTTCTACATGGCAAATCAGGACAGATATTTTAGAACTATGATAAAAAGTAATTAGTACATCATGAAGCCAGTGAAACCAGCCATCAAGTGTTTGCAGCCCAATTATATGTAAGGCACCCTGAAAAAATCCCAGATAAACTGTCTGGATTCTTTATTTTCCGTCACTGAAAACAGAAATACAACTCAAGCACTGAAATGCTTGCAGGGTATAGTTTGTATCAAGCGTACGCAGTTTAAGCAAATGTAAAAACCCAGGCCCTGTAGCCTAACAAAAAGGCATAATTCTCAATCATTCATCTTATATCTTCTTTGGATACATCCAGCTACCATGGGCAGGGAGATCTAGCTCTTCATTAGTGGCCAAACCCAGCCTTGCTGCAGATACAGGAGTCAGAAAGGAGCCTCTGCCCTTCGCTTACAGGACTCCAGAAACAACAGAAGGGATAATTCAGCTGGCACCATCTGCAAAAGTCATGGCTCTCTCTGGAGGGCAATGTTAGAAAAAAAAATCCCTCTAAGTCAGAAACTGAGAATTGCCCTAGAAACCCCAATCATTTTCCACTAGCCAGGGAGGAAACAGTCAGTATTCCCACTAGACTAAAGATAGCCTTCGTGAATGCCCCAAAGTCATCAAAGTTAACACCCTTCAACTAATACTGCAGCAGAAAATAATGCTGTCTAAAAGAGGGGAAAAAAGTCTAGCCTTACAAAGGGGGAGCATAAAATGGATTTATCAGAGAAGGGAGCAAAAGGATGATAATAATGAACATTTCAATAAAACCAGCTAGAGAAAAATTAACATTCAGTGTCAAAAACAAAACAAAACAGTAAAGTGAGTGCCTTTGAAGAGAAAGCAAGTGCTAGATTTTCAAGGCATCATACAGGTCAAATGGTACTTTATCAGTAAATGTGGTGGAAACCTTAAGTGACTCTAAACTGTAACTTTGTAACCAGCTTCTTAAAGTAAGACAAGACAAGCTTCCTCATAAGGGTCCTGCAGTAGTACAGGCTGGTGATGGAAAACGTAAAAGAACACTTGAGGCAACTAGAGCAGGCAACAAGAACGTCTGTGAACTTTAATAATAAGACAGCAGCATTTCTTTCACTACATAACCGAGAAAACACACAGCCGCCCCTCAAGGAAAGTCCTGTGCTATTTAAGAAATACTTGGACTAAGAGACAAGACTTTTTATCAGTTCTGATACACTTCTGTACAAAATAACAAATCTGAGGACTGAAGATCCACAGCATTCTCTAAATAAAATGTTCCCCAGTTCAAATGTGGACAACTAGATGGACATATTTGGATAGAGCATGACCACTGAAGAAAAATAGGAAAAAGACCTCAGCAAGCAGGCAGCAATCAAAATTCAGTTGAATAAAAAAAAAAAAATCACATGTAACAAGACTAATTTAACAAAATGACTGTTAAATGGACCTTTTTAATTTTACCTGTTTAGGTATTCAGTCATTCAGTCTTTCCCCTGGGCTACCTTTTCCCTTCACTTTTTATTCCCTGGGCCTTTTGATAAATTTTTGTCACAACCTCTGATTTCATTAAATGTAAAGAACCTGATGGACATGAGATCTAGGCACATGTTCCTCTTTCCCACTACACTATTTAATCTCTACTGCTAGCTTCAAAATTCTTGCCCAAGTATTATCACCAATCAGTTACTTATCAAAGTTACTTAATACTTGTGCTTTTGATACAGGCTACATTTTTTTCTTTCTAAAACTTCAATTTTTACACCATACCACTGCCCAAAAGCCTCATGGCTAAGTTTGATTTCATTTTAAATTCCTAAGAATTTCCCAGCTTTATTTCATCCATACATTTGATCAGCCTTGCACTATGTTCCAAGACATTACTTAATTAATGAGAAGTAACACAAAATGAAATTTCTGTGGGACAAAATTTTCTTCTAACTTAAATCATTAAAATGAAATCAAACTCAAAGTAATTATTAAACTAGTCATAGTTTATGAACAGCTCAAAGTACTAAGCAAGAAAGTTGTCCATCTGGCTCCAAATTCTTATGAGCTTTCTAAGTTTGCTGAATCAAAGGACCTATAAACAGACTTTTTGGAATAACTGTTACTTTTTGAAGGTTTCAAAACTCATTACGAGCACTGCTACCACTCTCCCCCATGCCTCAGCCCCACAAATGGAAATCAATACTTCTTTAGGTTTTTCCAAGTCTGTCTCTGAAGAAAAAAAAAACCAAAGGAAAAGAAATTATGGTTCAAATTATTTTTTTAAAGTATTTATTTATTTTTCACTGAAAGACTTTGTGAAAGAAAAGATTCCAAAGATCTTTTTGCAAGAAACTCTTGCAATTATTTTTTGGCTCTGTAGGACAATGCTGGAGCAATAGTAATTATTTTAAACAGAGATTAAAGATTCTCTCAATAAAAGTTGTGTATTTCATCCAAAAGAAACTGTTTTAACAATTTTAAGAGCACTGGGGGAAAAAAAAAAAATTAATGCACAGAGCAAATGCTACAGAACTCTTCACAGCAATCACCAAGACTTCGAGCCCTGAAGAGTCTTATCTACATAGTTATCTCCTTCCACATTAGTCATAATGTCCTGCTTCATGCAAATGCTCGATGGCTCTATGCTAAAATGGACCAACTACTGCATGTTGAACTCTTCACATAGAGCTAAAAAGTGATATTTGGCAGAGTTGTGAAACACATCTCCGATTTTACCAGATTCTCTCCCTTCAACTGCCCAGTATTTAAAAAAAAAAAATACTTTTTTCGATTCACAAAATTGCACCTAACCAGTCTTTTTTTTTCTTTTGAAATATTCACATATAGACCAGGTTCAAACAGAAAGGGAAGTTACAGTTCTGTTTCCACTCTCAGTCACCATCTACAAGTTGCGATCTATAGTGGAGCTTAAAAAATAATAAAGAGACAGACTGCCACAGTGGAGGCAGCAACAGACAAGGATTTACACAAGATCACTTGGACAATCTTCAGCAGATCTCAACTTTTAGCTGGACACAGCATAGAGATGTGGATTACTAGCAGTGTCTGGGACTTAAAAGTTAGGAAACAAGGCTGATGAACAGGATGAGGAAATGTATTGCCTCAAAACAGCTACTGTCTCTGGATCCTGCAGCTCCTTGAAATCCCACTTTGCAGACACTAATCCAAACACTAGGTAAAATAAAAGGCTCAATACAAACCATGCACTAGTGCTCCTAGCTGATAGCAGGTTGGTCCCCAAAGCAGAAGCTCTGCTGTAGATAGACAGGCTCCTGATCTAGGCAGTGGGAAGAGCTAGGTCTCAGAAGGACAACCCAGAGTGCTCAACCAAAGCTGGAAACAATCCAGGCCTAACCAAGTGCAGGCACTGATCCTAAGCCCTACCTTAGCCTGGACCCCGTGCTGTAGGTGAGGGACTTACTTCCACCTGCCATCCAGAATCATCTCTAAGGCCAAGTACCTGTGCGCATTCTTTAAGCAGGTGAGCAGGAGACTCTTTCCAAATGGCCTGTCAGGTACTTCCCTGAGAGGACAGCCTTGTGACTTCAGCACAATCACAGTCCTGTCCCACGACTCTGAAGTCACTAACTTAACCCTCAGGTTAGCAGCTTTGTGGGGTGAGCAGCCTGGCTTTTCACTCGCTCCAGAAAACTGCCCAAAGAACCAGACCACAGAAAGCGAGAGCAAGCGGAGCCATGACTGATATAATGTGGAGAAATTTTGGGGTTTTTTTTCCCCAACAACCATGTTCCCGGGAACATTTTAGATTAACCCAAGCATGCAGCAGAGTTTGAGCTACTTATGCTAGTCTCAGAAATCAGAAACCATTCAACAGCCTCTCCGTGGTTCAAAAGCATCTTTACTATACTCAATAGGAGCTTACACCTTTTCAGGTTCACGCATCTGCAACACGCAGATGCTCACATTGACAAGTATTTGAGATAATGGTGTTTAAGAAGAGGACTGACTTGGCCTCTGTAATTGGTCATATGCGTGTTTCTCTGGTGACATAAAACATGCTAAACTGAATAACCCTCACAAGCACACCACCCCTTAGGATAGACCACCTCATTCTGACTGAACAAGCAAAACGAAAACTTCTTTAAATTTCATAAAATCACCATATTTGAGTCAATGGAGATACCATTATTATATCTGCCTCTTTAATAAGTGGCTTAATATTCATTTCAATTAGAAATTATTTGTGCATGGAGTGAAAGAAAGAGGGAGATGATATTTACAAGTTTCAGGAAACACTGAGATAGGTCAAAATAAAAAAAAAAACACAAAACAACACAACTATAACGTGCGCAATTGGGTGATGATTAAAGGTAAAACTGCAGTGAGGCAAAGAAAAAGGAAAAAACCCCCAACAACAAAAACAGAAAAAAAGGCACATCTAAAAGTAGAAAAAGCAATCTGCAACAATTTCAGTCTCTTAAATTAGAAGACTTGCAATTTCTTTGCATTCTCAGGAACCAGCAGGATGCAAGGCTGTAGGAGGTGATGTCAGAAGTACGCCTGCCCTGGCCAATGGCCTCAGCAGACTCGATAAGCAGGTTTTTTTGTTTTGCTTTGGGCTCCAGTTTCCATTTTATCAAAAGGTTCCACAAGAGCTTACAGCTTTATTTTTAAGAAACACAGACTTCATATAACTGAAATCTGAGTCAAGGACAGCATGTGATTTTCATTTTGACTTCAGAATTATTATTATTTCTATAATAGAGTGCACAACTACCTCAATTATCAGGAACACTAAGAACCATCCAGATAAAAATTAACAAGTACAGTCAACTATTTGTAAGGGATTAGAGAATAACTATGAAGACAGCCACCCTCCCCAAAACAAAGAGAGAAATACACCAAATCTAGTTGATATTAAAAAGGAAAAAAAAAAACCAAACTTGGTACGTCTGTAGAAGTTTCATAACACTGAAAATACACAACCTGTCTTCTCAGAGGATTTTCTGTCAGAAAAGTATAACTGAACTAGTTTCCAAGTAACTGATTTCATACAATAATAAAAAAAAAATAAATTATACAGCAGTGTCTACTTCCTGAGATAACACTGGAATAAATATTAGTTGAGAAGTGTGCTTGGCTGGTACATTTTCTTACCTACTTAAGAACATGCATTATGATTTAAAGTATGGTTTTAAACAGATGTGGAAGTCTAACCCCCTGAGTACATTGCTAGTGAAATTCTCTTCTATAGTATCTGGTACCAAATTACTTCTAAGAAAAAAAGAAAAAAAAAAACTTACTGTCATCTGTGCTGACCAAAATCTCCTTTAATATCACACTGCCAGTGTAGTGTGCAAAGTGCCAAATAAAGAGGAAAACAAGATTTTTCCTACAGTTTTTTTTCCTTTGGTATCACATTCCATAACAGGAAATTAAAATGAAAAAAAAGTTACTTTTTGAGATATGTTTCGCTTTTATTGAACAAATAGGAAAACTCTGAAGAGCATTCAAGAAGATCATCAAAATAGCTGAGCTAATGATAAGACTGATTCTTCTTCCATTCTTCAGTAAGAAGAAAGTGTTGGGGGTACTTGGTGGTATACATAATTAACCTCTTCTTTAAAACAGACTCTATTGTCTAACTTTTGTAATTTAAAAAATTCCAGAAGGTTTCTTTTTGTATGACTTATTTCAGAAAAATCTTTTATTTTACTTTTTTATTTTCTTAAACAGAAATGTATTTTAGTCTCATTTTTAATATAGCTCTTTGTAGGGCAAGTACAGAAAACTTTGCGGGACAATCTGAACTTTAAGAAGTATGAAATAGGCACTTCATGAAACCTTTACAAATGCGTTCGGCTAGTATTGTCTTGCTATGTATTTTTATCCTAGTACTACTGGGAAAAAAAAAAGTGACCTACTAAAACATCTAGAAAAATCAGATCTGATGTTAACGTAGAGAACAGGTATATTCAAAGGCCAACTTTGACTTTAGGAGGCCAGTCATCTTTGTCTCCCCTGTCAGTCTGCAGCCATCATGGACAGAGAAAGCCCCCTCTCAAAAAGGGTAATACCCTCTGAGAAGAAACCAGCACGGGGTGCTCTGTATCACCCACCAGAGAAGCTGATTTATTGCTACAAACAACAGGAACCCAAGACAACTAATTTTCCTGGGTTAGAGTTTACCTCTGTATATACCCCAACATCCAGTCCTGCAACTCCTTATAGTGCTGTGCTTTGCATTGATTCTGTACCTCACAGGTGGTTGTATTCCCACAAGCTCATAAGCCTTACCTTACTCTTCTCTCATTTTTGGATGACTACACAATTCTTGTTCTTTGGATGGCTACACAATTCCACGTTATTCTTAAGAATAATCCTTTATTCTCAATAACCTATTTCCTCCAAGTCCATATTCAGTCCAACTCTGACATAGCTTTAGTCCTTGTATGTTTGGATAAAGAAAGCTGAAGACTGACCCCTCAGAACAAAGAATCTCAACTCCCCTCTATAGGCACTATGCTGCACGTATCAATATGGTACGATAAGGACTGGTACAGCATTCAAAGAAAACTGATTTGTTTTTTTTTTCCGCTTTGGGAAGTTATTAGACCCAAGAAAAAAAAAAGTGTGTCCTTCTCCACACGTTTTCTTTACCAATAACTCTGTTATGCATCTGGAGTGGCATATGGTCAGCATTTTCTTTAGGGGACTGCAATGTGTCTTTATTCTACATACTACTAGCCATATTCAGTCAGACCAAAGATACATCTATTCCCTCTATTGTGTCTTTAGAAAGGCTGGGAGCAGAGGTCTGGGAAGAGCACTAAGACAGGAAAAGCTTGCAGGGATGCACCTCAGGATCCTTCCCAAGCCTTCAGGGACTGGGCTTTGTCTTCTTCCAAGCAAGAGGTGATGCTTTTGCACTGAAAGCCCAAACCCAGATAAACTCTTAGTACGTACAGCGACTCATTATTAAACTAGGCACTATAAAAAATACCTCTTACTTGTTCTGAATCTGTCACTTGATAATTTTATTTGATCTACTTGTACTACAAGAGACAGTTAATGAGCATTCCCTGTTCATTTTTTCCCTTATACTCCTGTATAGATTTTTATCATTTTCATCTTTAGCTATTTCTTCGCCAGGCTGAAGATTCTTAATCTACTTAATTACTCTTTATCGTCATTGCCACCCATTTCTAGTTCTATTATCTATCCTTTTTTTCCTCAGCCTTCCTTGAAATACAGGGATCAGAACTGCACCCAGAGGTTAAGACATAAGCACAGGCAGCTTATAGACCAGGATAGGGAAGAATGGCCAACAGAATAGAAATCTGTTAATATTTTTTTTTTCAGACCAGTCCTGAATATTTAATCAATGCTTGGATTTACCATGGTAAGCTTTCTACAACATCACTAATAGTTTGGGGTCTCAGTAATAGCAGGATTGTTCTCCCCTGCGTGCGTTACTTCATAGTATCAGCAGTGAGCTTCTTCCCCAGTTACTAAACACAACAAGATCCCCCTTTGGCTCTTCATAAATAGCTTTCATTTTTGCCCCTCTCATTAACTCAGAATCACTCTGCATTCACTCTTCCAGGTTACCAACGCATTGCTGACTGGTGGTAAACCTAGCACAGAACCACACACAACTCTAACTGTGACCTCCATCCTCTCTGTGAAAACAGGTCATTGATTCCTACCCCATCTTTTCACCAACCATCATCAGTCTAGGAGAGAACTTTCCTCTTATGTCAGAGCAGTTTCATTTTGCTCAGCACCCTTGGTGCGTAGTTCTCCAACATCTTCCTGAAACCCAAGGTACTGCATCAGCTAGGTCACACTTAATCACAACCTCAACAGTGTCTTCAAAGAACTCTAACAGGCCCGTGAGGCTGTTCTGACTCTTTCCTTGTCTATCAAATTCATCCTTTAATCCATTATTTTTCTTCTTCGCTATATTTACTAGGAAATTAGCTGGTATGAATGCCAGTCACACTTGTCCTGTTCTTTTCTATAGGCTTTCTGGAAACCTTTTTAAAAATTGGTATCGTGTTTGGCATCCTCAACTTCACTGCTACCACAACAGCATTGTGCTGTTAAACACCAACACTACCAGCTCAGCAACTTTATACGGATAGATCTTCTAGAGGTCTTGAGTGCATCCAGAGGTGGCAATTTGCTTTAACTCATTTTTATCATTTTCTTCTAAAAAAAAATAAATATAAATAATCAGCCTCAGAAGATTGATTTGGAACAGGTGCCTCAATAGGACTTTGTGCTTCTCTCCTCACAGAGAAGAGAATTTGTTTGGAAATCTGAGCTCCTGCACAGTGAACATGAATATCTCATACTCTTTCAGCTCAGTGCAATCTTCTGTGAGCTCTTTTAGATCTTAGTTATATATTGGCCCAAATACTGGGGTTTGAATGAGTACTTATGACAAGCTTCTCTGCCTTTTACAAATCACATATTAGGTGTTAACTTGTTTGACTGTAAATTTTATGTTTAATTTGCCTGATTTTCACTTTTTTTGACATAAGTTTTTGAAGGATATCTTTCTGTTCCTTACAGCCTGCTCACTCAACTATGCTAATTGTTTTTTAATTCTTCTTAAAGGGCCATAGAAGTAGTTGGTAGGGAATATGCATTTATTCTGGGCCTCTCCACACTGGCTGCGAGCATGTCACTCTTTTGACTGTTCTTCTTAACAGGCTTTCCATAGAAACCCTAATGAGTGTCCTTCTAACTATCTTCTCTATGGTAGACCTATACTCTCAATAACTTTAGAAGATAAAATGGAAGGACTGAATGCCTAGATCTAGTCTTCTAGCATTTGCATAGAAACACTTCTATTTTGGTCTGACTGCCTATTCTTCTGTGCTTCTGTCTAAATTTGACTTAATTTATTCAAGCAGTTCTTCACTGTTTTCTACATGAATTTCATCAACTTCTGTCCTACGTACAATGTTAAGGACTTCAACCCCAGAGGCTGTGTCATCTTGACCTGTGTGCCCTTTCTGCTTGTCCTCATGTAGGCTATTGGGATTACAGTGCAGACTGATGCTGCAGAGGTCTTTTTTACTTAACCTTCTATCTAGCAACTCAGATGCTGCTTCCAGCATGATTTTGATAGCCTTTCTATGTCACCAGCACTTCTCCAGTACTAAAAGATAGTCATGACTCCTTTTGTTGTAAGTCACCTTGGCATGTACTTGGAAGGTTATTATATGCTACCTTCCAGCATTATAAATCCAGTTAGTTGCACTCCATTTAGTTAAGTGGAGCATGACTCCACCGTGGCAGGAGATGTCTTCCTATGATCCAGAACCAACAGCATGCAATGGCAATTTTAGAGCCAACTTACTTGGTCATCACCTGAGAGTCAGGTCTCATCTACAAGATGAGAGGATCATTTCAGGATGATTTCCCCTTTACAGGTGTGATGTCCTCCTACATTAGGACTTACTTTTCATAGAAGCCTAGTGGCAGCCTGCCCAAAGATAGCAGTGGGACTACATGCCTGGAAGTTTACTTTCCTCATTTGCTAATTAAAGATACTCTCATTACACATATGCTTACCATGTTGCTACTTTCACAAGAGTCCACTTCAGTTACAGTAATCTACAATGGGCATCTTGCAATGTTGCAACTCTCCCTTTGGTTTAACAGCTGTATTAATTCTGTTGAGATTAAGAAAATTCTCCTTTCTTCTGATATCAAGCTCTAGCCTGAGAAGCCAAAGCACCTAAGCTAAATTCCCTTAGACACATTCCTTGTGTTTTAGGCTTACTCTCAGGGCATTTCACCTCAAACTTTCTCTTTGTGCCTCCCTCTCTGAAGACTTTGATTCAGACCCTTCTCATCCTCCTGGTAGAGAATCTACTGGTTTTCTAAAAAATCTGCCTTTGATACTGTACTGGTTGGTACCTGTTATTGCACAAAATAAATAAATATAATAAATTACTCTGTCTTCCATTCAGCATCATTAGTCCGTGGGCTTAGTACATTCCCCAGGTTCCCAAAAACCATTTTCAAGACAATCCTATACAAGTACTGAGGAGTGAGAAAATTTAATTTTTCTTGAGTAAAACCCTGGTATCATTAACAGACATTTCCGATAACCACCAGGCAATCACACTTTATGATCTAACAGATTACAGCCATCTTCATGATGGTGTGAAATGACTGATTGTGCAAGTTCTAAAACAGTTTTCTTCAGACAACAGAACATGTAACCAGCCACAACTTTCAGTTCAAAGCAGAAGCACAAGACAGCTTCTTAAGATGCAACATCTGTCGCATCTAACAGGAGCTGTACTTACAAATACATCCTGCAACAAATCAAATAGCCTTCTAGATAACCAAGATTTGCCGATTCAAAATAGGACCTTACAGATTTAGATTTCAAATTTAGATTTCTTACTATGAAATTCTTACTACCCTTCCAAGTCAAACAATTCTATGATTCTATAGCAAGTCTGCTATACTTTATTAGTTATAATGTACACAGCTTTCAATGCAAAAGATGTCTTCAGGGTTTACACACACACACACTGTCACTGCTGTATTTATAGACAAGATGATTAAACATTTTAATTTTATTGTAAAAGATAAATTGTCCTATACAGTAAAGAGAAATTCAGTGCTGACTAAGTGATTCATTAAACAGGCCTGAATTTTCAGTTGATAGAAAATGGTTCTCCTTTCCTTTCCACCATCAAATCTAATTTAAAAGTAACCCAGTGTAGTGCAAATACATTAGATACTTAGTAATCTCCAGTAATGGCAGGGAAACTCATCACAAATTGCTGAATGTCATGAATCATCTTGTGAACACATAACTGCTATACACTGCAAAAGGCGCTTTAACAAGTAGTTTCATTCATTTATGTCAATACTTCATAATTAGCACAGAGAAGTGTCTGTAAATTGAACTCTTGAGCATCACACTGCTTAGTTACCAGTTTTCTTTTATTTAATATTTTGAACACTTGATATAATGAAAGACCCCATTAAAATTTTGTACCAATGACAAATGACATTTTCATTTTCTGTTCTAAATGTGTTAGCACAAAATAATGAACTCAATGTTCAACAAATCCATAAGTATATGTTGACCTGTACTACATAAACAGTTCAATAGCCTTTATCAGGGCTATTAATTTAAATTTTTAAAGTATGCTTAACTGTTTTCCTCCATAAGAGATTATAATAAAAAACCTCCAGGGCTGTATAAAAATTAGTGCTGATGTTTTTTTCTCCCCAGCTACACCTGAGTAGGTCCCCACTCAGAAGTAGCAGTTGACAAGCAATAACGTGATGGTCAGGCAAAGAAAGCTAGAAGAGCTGTGCCCTGCACTGAAGATCTAGATTTATTAATTTTTTTTTTCCTTTCTTCAATTGAAGTTAAGAAGTGTGATAGTTCTTCAGAGTGCTCTATCCAAGGCACACTGTATTTTGGAAGCATGATGATGGTACCCACAAACCTCACTGGGTTTTACTGTTCACCAACAGAGATACAGTCTCTCCATGGAGAGCTTACAGCTTCAGGGCTTGGGTGCCCAGTGCTATACCTGAAGTATAGTTTCCTGAATGTTTTTTTAAAGAGTGGGTAGAAAAAAATTATATTTTGACTTTGATTGCAGAATCTCAAGATGCCAAGCTACTATAATTTAATAGTTCATAGGTGACAGCTGGTTGGTCATACCTAATGGGTATATGGGATAATGTGATGTACGCTCTTAGCCCTTTCTAACGGTGAAATAAATCATTCTGTCTGCAACTTGCTTTGCAATGGGGGGATAAATAAAACTGTGCCCACGGACAGTTAGTGCAGGGTAGCCAACACAAAGCAATTTGGTCATCTGTGGGTATTTGTGGTATAACTACATTATCTCAAAAGCAATTTAAAGGTTTAGACAAAATGCCTTCTTAGACTAGAATAAGAACAGCCAAATGCAAAAGTATAAATATATAAACAAACACAGTGATAAACTGCACTTCAATACTTCTTACCAGGATTATTTCCCACTTATGAGTTCTAAAAAATCCATAAGCTCCAGCTCTGAGTTTTTCCCATCCTCCATGGCTTCCCAGGAATCCTGGAATATAGACCTATGAACTAATTTCTACAGGCTGTGCACACTGATGTAAACATACAAGAAAAGCTTTGCCTCCCTTTAACATTGCTAATTAATGAGAAAAATTAATTACTAAGGTAATCTAGTACTTCGCTTTGAAATACAAGAGATAATAATGAACTCTTATTATGTACTGCTTATTTTTACTTTTTTATTTTTAATAGAAAAAAAGTGTTGTAAAACTTTTTTTTAATCTTACAAGATTTAACTCTTAACGTGTGCATCCCCACTAGGTATTTAAAATTACATCATCTTAATTGCATATCTGTAATTCTCCTCATGCTTTCAATTCTTCAGCACTCATAAAAATAGTACTGATAAGACATCCAAAATATCCAGACGAGCAAATCTTTCTATTATATCTAAAGTTTCTCCATTTCAAGTATATTCAGGCCTGCTACAGCCTACTGCTGCTACAATTATCAATATCAGATCTATTTATTTAAAGAGGGAAATATTTTAATCCAACTTAGTGCCATGATTCTTGATAGTTAAAATAAACCATTAAAGAAGTGGGGAAAATCCCACCTCTCCTTGTATACTGCTTTCAAAGTATTTTTGCTCTGTTTAGTAATCAAATATAGATTTTTCTATGACATTTTGATCAGGCTCTTACTGTGAATACATTAAGTGATAATTGGTCCAAAAATACCTATTGAGCCAGGAACATCAGAATACAGTAAATACTGGGAGCACCATAGGTAGTTGTATGAATCACTTCACATACCTGTGGTTTTCCAGGTTCCTGTGCTTAGTCATGAGTACACTCTTCATTTTCTCATACACAGAATATAATTTCTGCCAATTTTTGTTCCTGGCTTCTACACTGCCACCTGTAGTCATAAAAGAGAAATTAGCCATACTTTATGCTGCAAATCTTATTACCACATTTCAGCTCACTTGTTTTTCTATACAACCATTCTAAAGCATTCCCTTTTGTAAAGGTGTGTTAAGATACTCAAACTGAGTTTTTTGTAATTTTTTCTTTAATAGATTTCAGGAAGAAAGAAAACCCGCAAGTCCAATTCAGTTTAACCCAAGAGAGCATTTAAAACTCCCAAAGACAGATACAGGCTTTACAGATCATTATGTTATCCTTGTCGCTTAGTGGACACATATAACCTTGATGGAACAAGGTGGCTTCTGAAGTGGGAATACAAAAAACATCTGCACTTAATTACTTGGTAAATACAAAACCTAATTTGATTTGTTCTTCCAGCTGAAAAATGAACATAGTCTTTACAGAAACATAACCTCCATGCTCAGCTTAGTTACCTTACATAGGTTGTAAAGAAATGCATATTTAAAAGAAAAATAAAATGCTAGCGCTTGGAAGAACTAAAAGTGATCTTTAACTTCTTTATGCCATGAAAACCACTTCATTTATTCCAGGCTTACTGCACTTTGAGCAATATGCCACAGATTCTGTCGAATTAACCATTTACTTCAAAATAAGACCTAGACACGCAGTACCCAGAGCCCTCAAATGAATCCTTTCCTGAAAATACGACAAAATAGAAAATGCAAGCCTTCCTGGAAAAAACAAAGCTTTCTGGTGCTCAGAACAGGGCTTTCACCGAATAACGAAGTTTCGGAGTACAAGCTCTGGGGGAACACCGGCTTTCGCCTGCAACTCCCCCTTCTTCCAGTTAAGAATTGCTCACAACATCCCTGGAAGCAGCCGCCCGAACGCTCCCCCTCTAGGGCTCTATCTGCAAAAAAAAACCCCTTTCAAGTCATTAAGGGACAGAAAGTAACTCATTCCACCGCGCCACTGCGAGCGCACGGACGGCTACGGCTTCCCCGGGCACCCGCACCCCTGCGCCGTGACCCGATGTCAACAGTCCCCGCAGCCTCCACCAGAAACCTCAAACTGGAGTAGAAACCGAGATTAAACCCGAAATTTTCCCCAAGAAAGAGTGGCTTAAAAAAAAAAATTAAAACAAAAATTATTAATAAATAAATAAAATCCCAATCGCGGGTGAGACTGCCTCCGCCCCCCAAGCACACGAAGTCCAGGTAACCCTCTCGCCCTGCCACCGCCGGCCATCCCCCGGCGGGAAGGCTCCCCCGGCGGCGGGAACCCCCCGGGGACCTCGCCATACTCCCAGCCCGGCTACGGCTGCCCCGATGCCCAGAGGACACCCGCCACAGTCCCACACGCCCGCACCCCACACAGCCTCTCACACGCACACAGCCCCCCGCCACCCGAACCCTTCACAGCCCCACACCCCGGCCGCCCCTCAGCCCCACCGAGCCCCTCACCGCGACTATCCCCCCCCAGCTCCAAACCACACACGCGGAGCCGCCGGGCGAGCTGCCTCCCGCCGGGACAACGTTGGAGATGGTAGGGAGCGGGAGGGGGGAGAGGGGGTGTCTCCGGTGAACCCGGAGGGCCGAGGGTCCGCCGCTGCGGGGAGCGGGCGCTGCCCACCCACCTGAGCTCGCCGGGCTCCTCACGCCGCCGGCCGGTGCCGCAGGATGAGGCGGCGGCGGCGGCTCCTCCTCAGCAGCGCGGCTCCCGCCCTCCATCCCTCCGCCCCCCCGCCGCCGCCGCCGCGCAGCCAGGGGGAGCAGCGCGTCCCGGGTGCCGCCGCGCCTCCCGCCCCGGGATTCCTGCGGGAGGCGGCTCGTCGCTCGGCACAGCCTCGCCGCTCCTTCCCGGGCACGTTTCTGCCGGTGCCGCCGCACGGCAAACCCGCAGCGTGAGCCTCCTCCCCACCCTCCCTTCCCTTTTTATGGCGGGGCCGGGGCTCCCGCCGCCGCCGCCGCTCCCGCTCCCGCTCCCGTGCGGGGGGCAGCGACGCTCTGCCAGTCGCACCGCTGCCTACCCACGGCCGGCCCGCCCCCGCCGCGCTCGCACCGCCCGCCCGCCCCCCGCCAGCCCACCTGTCCGCGCCCCGCCGCCGCGGCCCGCGCACCCGCCCGCCCACGCACCGCCCACGCATCCGCCGCCGTCCCCGTCCCCTGCCCGCCGCACCGCAGCGGCCCCCGGCTTGGCGGGGGAGCGGGCTTGGCAAACGCTGGGGGAGTCGGTGGCGAGGCGAGAACGGCGGCGTGGGCTGCGCTGCGAGAGCGGGGTCCTCTCCCACCGGTGTTCCTAGCCCCCGAGTGCCCGAGATGCCCACCTCCCCCCCCGGGCAAGGGGGCGTCGGCGAGGCGCTTCAGGAGCTCCGGGTGCCGCCTCGCTCCGACACCCAAGTAAACGTCTCGCCTTGTCCCCTCACAAATAATTTAGAGGTTCAGGAACATGCTGGAAGCCCAGTTCCTGATGGCTCTCTGACAGCTGATGGCGAGAGGTGACCTAGCTGGAGCTCTTAAAAGATAGATTTTGCAATGCTTACAAATTTTGCAAAAGCAGCAGGTAAAATGCGCAAAAGTAAGTGTTGTGCAAAAGTAAGTTACTGTAACTGAAACTGCAGAGAAACTGAAGGTTGCAGATGCTGTCCCAGTTCCCCTGCTAATGGAAAAACAGCCCATCCCTTGCTGATAGTTCTCTCATTCTCTGACTTTTGCCTCATGTATTTGCATTTCGGAAACACAGACGATGTATTGAAATTATTATATCTTTTTTTGTTCAAATGGGTTTCACTGTGATATTGACATTAAAGAATATGCTAGAACGTTCCAATAGTTCAACCAAGTTAAAAGAGGGTTGGGAGGAGTTGAGTGCATTGATGCAGTCATACTGACTGATAACTGTTTTCAAATCTGTATAATAAAAATCTGTTGCATTCATTCTTTTCACAGCCATAGACTCCTCTTTGGCTAAGACAATCTTTAACTTTTCCAAACATTTTATTCTAATTCTATATCTTTGGGACCCAGCCTTTTCAAGGTAAGCCAGAAGTCCTTGCAGTCATGTTACAAGCTATGATATCACACTGTAGGCTAGTGATATTAAGTAGTATGCTAGAAGAATAAAATCACTTGCCTTTGTCTATTCTTCTGCAGAATTAAGGCTATTTTCAGTTCCTCTTCTTACGTCTCATAAGCAAGACACCAGACTTATCCGAATATTTAACGAGTAGTAAACCAGGAGTCTGTATGTAATAAAAGTAGCAAGTATAACACACATATTTTTAATAACAACATAGACAGGTGCTTATCTGAAAGAAGTTTAAACCATTTCATTTCACTAAAATGAAACAATTTCATTTTTAAAATTAATAAATATTAACTATATATAAGCATATCTGCAAGCTATTCATAATGTAAGAAGATCAAAATCAAACAAAGCTGTCACCAAAAAAGTATAAAAAATCCTGCAGAGATGAGCATAAAAATTGATACAAGCATTGAGAAAAAGCATTTTGACTCTACTCCAACCAAAAAAAGGGCTCTGGTCTTTTACTCTGAAACCTAACAACCTAGTGGTACACTGGTGCAATAATTCAGAAAACAATGTGAATATTGAAAATTCAGGTGGCTTAACTCTGGTTATAAAGGCTATTGTTAAACACATAGCACAAGCTTTTACAGATAATAAATAATAAAGAATTCTCTAGATTGTATGTTTATCCTCTTTCTCTTTGGGCTTATAAAGTATGAAACATATTAAAAAATAGGATAGGTTTTCCAGTTTTGCCTCCTCAACTAGCCAGCAGTTATCAAGAGTTACTGACCAGTAAATATCACTCTGAAATTTCATAGTTACCTACAGTAAGGTCTGCCAGTGGCCTCAAGGACTGGCTTTTTCAACTGTGTCTCTTCAAACAGTACATCAGCAATAGAGACTACACTGACCTGCCTCCAGTCTAGGAGAGTTCACTCTTGTTCCACTAACTCCTCCATAAACGTACTGGTTTGTCTGCAGGTGTCTTTCCTATAACTGTTACAAATATATTAAATTCTAGCAGAAAGTTCTTGTCTTTTTCACTGAAGCATGTCCACTGCAGAGGCTGTTCCCTTTACAAAAAATAGTCATCACTCCTTTAAGGTCTTGCACGAAGTTGCTCTTAGACCTAGCCCATTGCAGGAGAAATGCTCTCTTTATTCTGGTTTTCCAACCAAGAAAACAAGAATTTGGTTACTTTGCAATGAATATTAATCAAATGCCATTGTATTTGCCTTGAGCTTGTGAGATGCAGAAAATTAGATCAGGCATGCACAGAATCTCTTTCTCCCCCCAATTTCCCACCCACCTCCTAAACAGCTCTGCCTTTTCTTCAGCAATTCAGGTTTGGAAGAATTCCATTGTTACAATGATTCAGAGACAAACTGAAAGCCAAGTGAAATATTGTTCTCCCAAATCTGACAGGAAAACTTATAGGATGGAAACACCCAGAAGATAAAACCCACTCCTCTTATAATATGCTCCAAAAAGCATTACTTGTCACTTTCTCTTTGCTCCCAGAATATATACAGCAACTGCTGGGTTGCTGTAGTACTGAAAATTTCCAGTTTTCCAGATGATGAGCTGTGACTCAGTACTCCTACTGATGTACCTCAATGCGCCATCCATTTACTTTATGTGGTGGTAAATCATCTCTCACTTTCCTTCCACCAGAACTTATTAAACACCATCTTGTGTCCGTGGGTCTAATCTGCCACACGATGTTCTACCTCATCCATCTGAGATCAGGTCAGGTAAAAGCTATTCAACTCCAGCATTTTCCTAGACCACCTCCTTATTTCAGTTGCTACCCAAGTGTGCTTACACCTCTGAGAATATGGGCTGTGCAAGTCATCACCTTAAATGCTCCTTTCTCCACTGTCCAGCCTGGACCATACATCTGTTTATTGGCTGAACAAGTCTGAACATTTGGCACAGAGCTTTCATTTTGTGACAAGGTAGTTTCTAGAAACTACTTCTGGGAAAAGTATGTTTTTTTCTCCACGTGCAAAATCCCTTCAAAGAGTCAGTGAGGTGACAAAGCAAATTTTGATCCATTTATAAGCAAAAGAATGACTTCAGTCTATGCTACGGAAACCAGAATTTGGCATAGTAAAGCTAACAGCTGGTTGAAGAAGAATAGCAGTGTGGGCTCTCTGATGTTCGCAGATGAACACACACAATCAAAGACAAAGTTAAGGTAGCACTTGATGGTTCTAAGTATAGTAAGGAGTTAAAACATTTTAATTTACATTTAGCAAGAAATTATTAATTATTAAATTACATTTACCAAGAAAAAAATTTCTTATAGGAAAGCCATTTTATTTATTGCCTGTAGTAGCTGTAAAAAATGTCATATAAAACATTTAACATGCAAGAATATTATGCTAATGAGAAAT
The DNA here is from genome assembly GCA_025769975.1 of Gallinago jamesoni. NCBI lineage: Eukaryota > Metazoa > Chordata > Aves > Charadriiformes > Scolopacidae > Gallinago > Gallinago jamesoni. The sequence goes on along the minus strand of JAOQGH010000001.1, from coordinate 115,575,418 downwards.
CTGTGTTAAATAGCCCTATGCATTGCAAAAAGTACCAAAAGCAGCTGGAAAGTTATCTTAACTTCAGGCACTCCCTTTGCTTCAATTTGCTATAAACAATGAAAATCAACACAGTGCAATGAGGGGACTTCAATAACTTGAACCTCTGTGAAAGCTCTGTAACATTCCCGAAAGGACATCAGAGACAAAGGATAAATGGGCAGAACTATGGTAGTCAAGAGTAATAATGCCGTTCTAGTTAAAACTATTCATTTAGTATTTACATCTGCTTCGAGACTTTAATTTGTCAGTAAGCACTGAAATTCACCCCAGAGCACTGAAGAAGTGGAGAAGAGATTAAGTTCCCTGACAGGGGATTCAGAAAAGCAAAGGAAATAAGATAGCAGTGGAGAGGAACAGTTCATGGTGGTAGAGGGAGAAGTGTAGCCAGACCTTTGCAAGGGTAAGATGTTATGATCTTTCATCCTAGTTCTAAGCAAATGACACCACAAAGGCTGCGTTTCCAGCCAGGGTTAGAAAACCCAGAAGGCAGCAGCTGATGAGCTCCCTTATTTAGCTCCCTGTATTTTTAATCTAAAAAAGAAGAGCTCAGTTCCAGCAAACTGGGAAACCATTAGATTTTTTTTAATCTACTTTGCAAATGATCACGGCTGACGGTTCTTCCTCAAAGAATCTGTTTTCTCTGAAATCACTGGTAATGAATAACAGTTGCCTATAACAACAACTAATATCCTCACGTTACATCTTTCCTCACAGGTTAAATTATCATCCTTCTATTAATAGGACCATCAAAAGCCTTTTTCTCCTTCTTTGGAAAAGAATATCTGAGAGTTATGTTCAGTCATAAAATGTTAAAAAATCCTGGACAACATTTTAATGCTAGGTGTTAGTGAAATTGACTGTTTCAATTTGATGTTGTTACAATCTTTCCAAACTCATTGTTTCAGAGATACGAACTCTCCAATTGTCAGCTCAAGAAAAAGAGAGACATTTTCCTTCATATCGGTTTCTTCATTACTGACTATTTCCGGTCTCTTCACAATACGTATGATCATGCTAGCGACCATCCATCTCCAGCAAAGTAAGGCTGGAGTGCCAATTCCATGGAAACACAATCATTTAGTAAAAATCTTCTGTTTCATCCGCTGTCCTTGAAGTGGTTCCTTTGCACTCTATGTAACAGGTTCACAATCAGTGAATTAAACACAATACTACTTGTGTAGTAGAATCAATATTCTTGCCTAGATTGGTCCTTACCATAGTTCTGCTCAAGCCCTTACCGTGCTTTTTTCCCAGTAAATTTCAGTAGATCTCAAGTCACTTTTTTTTTTTTTTTCCCACAGAAAAATACATGGGTTTTTCTAGAAACATCTCTAAGAGGAAGCCAAAAAGCAATACAGTTCCTATGTAGATTCCAATACAGCTTTCCAAAAACCTGTATTTTTAATCTAAAAAAGAAGAGCTCAGTTCCAGCAAACTGGGAAACCATTAGATTTTTTTTAATCTACTTTGCAAATGATCACGGCTGACTGTGTATTTACAAATTAGATGGCCATGACCACATAACTCGCTTGGAAATATAGTCATTTTTTGTCCACATCAACATCTGAAGTCATATTTATTTCTGCATTTATTAATTTGTTTTCTAATGCAACCAGTTCCCTGGACGAGACCTCGTTAGAGACACCATTGCTTATTAAAAGCAGTGGCAATAAAACTGACATGTATTTCTAGAAACTGCTGTGCAAATCAATATAATTTCTTAATTGTTTAACCAAATAGCTGCCATACTAATGAGTCACTGTAATTCTCTGTAAACATCTCTTTCTGTCTGGTTATACCTCTTTAGCAGCTCCATAGCCAGATGGAAGAGAAGCTACAGGGCCCCTGTTTCTGCTCTCTGCAGTCATTACAGCTCATAACACTGCAATTTGTGGACTGCTTGTCTTCCACTGGTTTGGATCTCTTTTCAAGGCTTTAGAATATTTTCTTAAAATTTATTTCAAATTACTCTGCCTCTAACTCTCCATGCAACACATACATTTCTAAAGTGAGTACTTTATAATAGCAATGAATAGGATAATCACATGATTAACTGCCTAAGGAAGAATTGTGGAACATCTTGGAGGGAAAGCACTAGAGAAATCCCAAATTTTATGTAAGCAAGTGCCAAACTTAATTATAGCCAGTTTGATATAAATAAATCCCAGCTCTTTCTGTGATAGTGCTCTGAACTTGCAGGTTCTGAGTTAATGCCAGTGCAGTGATACCACTTTGTTATGTGGATTCCAGACACTTTTCACCATTCAATAGACATCTTCCAAGATATGGGTATCTGATGGTCCTAAATGATAAGAATAAATATCAAACACTGAGCCAGGACAATCTAATAGAACTCTTACAGCTGGAGTGACATGTCAAATGAAAAAATACAGCCTCTTCACTGCCAATTGTTTCAGTTAGTGGAAACAGTTTTGTCAAATATATGGTGTTTTGCCAAAAAAGAAAAGGCACCGATACAGCTTTTTATAGCTTCATGCTGGATAGTTTGCCACTTTTTGAGGTGACACAGTATATATTGAATTGTCTTTTTGTCTCTGTCAATTCAACCTCATTTGCTGGGGTTTAGATTTTAATTTAGCCCATTTGTGAGGGAAGCATCAGCCACAAAGTTCAGATTGTGACTTGAGTTACAATTTCCCTGGAGTCTGTTGAATGTCTGTATCGTCCTTTTGGTTTAGGATCCTCTTTAGACTTCCTCTTTCCTATTTGCAATCAGAATGGGCCAAAGAGAGAATTAGAATCTCCTATTTTGCTTCTGGTCAGGTCAAGCTGGTGTTGCATTCCATTTCCTTGCTTGCTTGAGAGGGCTGCATCCATGATGAAAATTAGAAGAGCTATGGAAAAACATGTACTAATGGTACCTAATCAGACATGGGGCTTTAGATTTAAGAGAGCAGCCCCTTCCTAATCATGGATTTTTTTCCTTTACTTCTCCATGCTGAAGGGTTGTGTCTTAAATATGTTAATACAGAGGGTATTCCTTATGTGAAGTAATTGATTTCATCACTAGGTCTAATACAGGGTTGAAATTATTTTGCCATCTACACTTAATCATAGACTCAAATGCCCCAATTACTTCACAGGTGAACAAGAATATAAAGATGAATAAAATTCCCTACACGTGGTTCAACATCCTTTTCCAACACTTCCACATGCTGAGCTTTCATTTGTTGTTAGCAATGACTGATTTTGAAACAAGCTACAGTAGGAGATGGACCATTTTGTTGCCAATAATAAGATGAATGAATGATTCCTGAAAACAGATTGGTGAAGTTACAAGGCACTAGCTGGCAACCGCTTTATCAAATAAGAAAATCAATCCATTAAAAAAAAACACAACAAACCCCCAAAACAGGAAGAGCAACAGCTTGGAATTGCTCTTGGAAATTGTTAGTCTTAAAAGTAAAATCTTCAGGCTCTGTTCCTCTCCTGAGATTAATTTTCATAAAGGTTAAATCAATACCATCAAAGGCAAAAAATGAAAGCCAGACAAAGAATGCCATCACCATTTCTGTTCCTTAGAGTTGCTGTGGATCATCTATTTATTGTTTCAAGCAATGTATGAAAAGTAAGATTGTGAATGACATAGGAATATCTAGCAGTCCGTTATGTTCCCTCAACACAATAGGATGCCATTCTCCAATGGTCCTGAGAAATTATTGCAATGAAATTTATTAATATCAACTAATAACGCACATAGATGACCTGTCAAGCTATATATATAGGAACATAATATTGTATGTCAGAATGGAAGATCACAACTGTTCCTTTTTGGTTTTAAACTCGATGGGATAGATTAGGATCTGATTCCATGAGTCTGCCACCATGCAGGTCCTTTGACTAGAATATGTTGGAAATTGGGCATTTACTCATAAGGATTTCCTGAGGAGCCCAGAGAAATAAACTTTTCTGTGGTTGAACCTCACCATTTTCCCAGAGTCACAGAATGTTTGAGGTTGGAAGGGACCTCTGGAGGTTATCTTGTTCAACCACCCTGCTCAAGCAGGACCACCTACAGCCCGCTGCCCAGCACCATCTCCAGACAGCTTTTTAGTATCCCTGAGAATGAAGACTCTACAACCTCGCTGGGCAACCTGTGCCAGGGGTCAGTCATCTTCACAGTAAAGAAATGTTTCCTGGTGTCCATACGGGGCCTCTTGTATTTCAGTTTTTGCTCATTTCCTCTAGTCCTGTCACTGGCACCACCAAAAAGACCCTGTCCCCATGCTTTTCCCTTCAGCTATTTAAATATGTTTATTAAATCCCCTCGAGCCTTCTCTTCTCCAGGTTGAGCAGTCCTAGCTCTCTCAATCTTTGTTCATGGGAGAGATGCTCCAGTCTCTCAAATGTCTTTGTAGACCTTCAACAGACTCTTTTCAGTAGCTCCATGTCTCTCTGGTACTGGGGAGCCCAGAGCTGGACCCAGCACCCCAGGTGTGGCCTCACCAGTGTGAGTAGATGGGAAAGATCACCATGCTCCAGCTGCTGGCTTCTGGCTAATGGTGATTTTTCATCAATGTTTTGTGTTCCAAGTATTAAAATTAATTTGGCGGGGTCTTGGTATCTTCTGCTCCTGGGGAAATGTGCAAAACCGAGATATCAGAAATGAACAGGGGTGAACAGTGTCAGGAAAGGGGACATCAGAGACCTGACTTTGTGGAACCTTTTGAATAAATGAGGAGGCACATTCCTGTCAGCAGCTCCATCACAGCCATCCAGACACCATTGACTGCAGAAGCTGATGGTCTGACTCACTCGCTGTGCATGATAGTATTAGATTTCTCAAACAATCCTTACAGTATTCATTTAGGGAGTTCATATTTTGATTCCAAAATGGTTTCTGTTTGTTTCTTTTTTAATTTTGCCATTTTTTTAAAATTTATCAGGAAAGCCAAGGGAAACAGCACTATTGCCTACGTCTCCTTCTTATGGTATCTTTTTAAAAATTGCTTGCACGGGAGGGAAAATGTTTACATATATGCTTAATATAGAAGAAAAATATAAAAAGCCCTAACAACTTCAGCACAGGGAATTTTCAGGGAAATTAATGACTAGCCGAGGTTAATGGCCCTCAGCTTCACATTGCCCCATCAACAGTCAGTCATTAATTCCCAGGAAATGCCTTGTGCCTTGATTGTTATTGCTTTAATACATTAAATTCAAGTTAAAGTCTTGACTTAATGTTTAGCCACTATAAAGCAAAACACAAGGAAGTGTTCCCGCTGGACATATTTGCTGTCAAATATATTTTTATTTACCTTATTTTCTACAGGTATATAATAGAAGAATTGAATATTCAATTACCGATTTGCTTTGTTTTTACTACTCATAACAGTACACAAAAAAATCCTCCATACATCTTTGGCATTTATTTAATACTTCACTAAAGATATCTTATCCGAGTTCAAATATGACTGAATGTGAAAAATATAGACATCACTACATTTAATGATAAGATGAAGAAATTAAAAATTGATCAGAACTAGTTTTATTGTATCTAATTAGTATCATACAAATTGTATTATCACAGAAAAAAAAGACACTATGATTATTTACAAGCTCCAGCAGAAAGTGAAAAATCAATGACTGTTTTGGCCCCAAACCAATTGAAAAATGGAAATCTGATGATGCCAGTTGTTCTAGTGAAATTTCTGCCATTGTGACCTCCTTCACAGAGGAAAATGCTATGGACAGCCTTTCGGTTTTTTTCTGCCACATTCTGATAGACCTGAGTTGGATTAAAAAAAAAAACAACAAAACCCCAGCACAACACAATCCCCCCCCCCGCCCCCCAACCCCATAAGAACACCAAAGAAAACCCCTTGGATTCAGACTGAATTCTGGTGTAAAAGCATGGTTTCCAGAAATGCTGAACATGTCCTAGGTTTGGGGGCTTTTTTAAGTAATTTTACACATTACTTAATTACTCTTCAACTGTACTTGGCCATACTTTTAAAAGCAGCCAGTTCACTTTCCTTCAGCACATGAAGAGAAGAGATGAAGAAAAACCTTACTTTCATTCAAATAAAATACTCAAACTGTCGGTGGTTTTATTTCATTCAAATAATAATGTACTCTTTCCATTATGTGGAAAAACATGGGTCGAAAAAAATGTGTTTCTGAAACTTACTTTAACATTTCATAGATAAGCCTTGTTTCTGGTGCCGCTTCATTAAAGCTAACAGAGTTATGATTGGGATAAATCTGAGTTACTGTAATGTGACTGCATACTAACGTGAGGTTTGGTTTGATGTGCACATAAAAGCACATCAAAATTGCTACTAGATTTCCACATTAAGTTTTCAGGGGTCTGGGAAATGTCATGCAGCCACTCTCATGCATTGTTCAAGACTGTACGCACTCAAAAGTCCTTGGGATGTGAGATGATGTTAAGTCAGGCCAAAATGTGAGAAAAAAAGCTGCTTATAAAGAGATTCAGACAACTTAGTCTATATTTTGACTGATATTCTCCTGTATGTCACCCGAACTTTCTCTGCATCAGTTTTGCCAGACTGTAAAATGAGAAAAATCCTCGTAAGATAAAGAGAGAAAGAAAAAAGAAAGGTTATTGTCACTTTGAACTTGATACTCTGCGCTGGCAGTCCTGCCAATGCAGCGCTTGTACTGTAATTCTGCGCTACAATCAATTCCCCGTTCCCTAGGATCAGGGGCTGGGACAAGTTGCTCACTGGGGTCATGCAGGTGTTGGAAGCACAGTGCAGAGACACCCACGCTGGTCATCCGTAGTTGGCTTTGAGTTGGAGCCAAGGAGGTTTGCTGGATTCCAAGTGGTTCATGCAGAGCTTCTGGCCACCTCTTCACCCAGCTACAGATGGTCTGGATTATTCACCTCACATAATAGGTAGCTGGCTGCAATGGCAATGTGGTAAAATCTCCCAAAGGGCCCAGTCTGACACTGTTAAAACGTACCAAAAATGTAGTCAGCCCATGTTCATCCCACCCGTGCAGGAGGGGAACTAAGGAAAAAAGACACAGAAAAAGAAGAAGAGGAGGAAAGGTGGCAAGCATCCTGAATGGAGATGGTTTGCACCCACGCTGAGTTCCCCTGCACAGGTCTGCCTGCGGGCTCTTCCAGATTTCAGTGCATTGGTCCACCATCTGGCTCTCTTGTGGACAGCACCTTCATAGCTGGGAAGAACGCTTGGACTGCACGTGAGCTTCAGATACGGTGCATGAAAGTGAGGTACCTTATAAAAATCTGCAATTTTGCATCTGCTTTCCTGGCTGAATAGTCTCACCATCCAGGACAAAACTGCTCTAAATTCTCCATTGCTGAAACCAGCGTTTCTTGTCTTTTCCTCACAAAACCTTTGAGATGTATTGGGTAATTCATCTGGACATTTACATTACTGGTGTCATTGTGCCTTTTTACAAAGCTACCAACTCTGCTTTGGATGTGCCACCTTCCTTCCTCTTTCTCAGCTGGCTATTCTTCCCCCACCTTCAGCACCATCCTTATCACCACACCTTTGCTTGGATAGAACACATGATCATGGACATGCATCACATCATGGCACAGAGCACGGGAGAGGTGGTGGCTCTGGGGCACATTGTGAGCCACAGGCTCTCTGTCCTGCAGGAGACAGGCATTCCTGGCTGCATTTCTGCTGCAGCAGCAGATGCACCAGGCCCTGTATCAGAGCCAGCAGCCGGCCCTTGCATGGGGCTCCAAAGCAGGACAGGGCCTTGGTGTTGCAGATGTGCAACAAGATATGGAAGCAAAGAAGGTTTGGGAATAGAGAGTACAGAACAGGCAAAGTTTCTGGTGAGAGAGGGGAAGAGGTTGACAAGATGGGGACATCAGTCTTGTTTGAAGAAAATGCCATGAATGCAACTAGTTATCTCAACTCTCAGCACCTGGAATTTTTGGAATTTTTTTGCAGTGGGAACAAGTGGGACTGTATTGGGAACTAAACCATCATTTCCATCCTATTTCAGACTCTGCCTTTTGTGGTGATATAAGCAACCTTTGAGACACTAGCTGAACAGGAGCCCGGCACGGGGAATTATGCCCAACTCTTCAGAAAGCCTGAAGCAAGAGCTCTCTGCGTGGTTGTGAGCTGATCCCATTCATCTCAGTAGGCTGTTCAGGCTGAAGGCTAATGATGATAATTGAAATGTCGACATCATTAGCTATTTAATTCTACAACAAAAAAATATTATTTTTTTACCATAGCTTTTTTTACATTTATAAAAAGAGTTTTAGCTACTGCAGTATGTAGATGCCATGTCAACCAATTGCTAGACCTACGGCAGATCTTCACCTCAAAACTGTGTCTAAATCAAGGTATTGCTTAGTTTGTATAAAAAATTCCTCAATTTTCTTATGGATACCAGGAATATAAACATTTCATTGCTACTTGCTATCCATGCATCCAGCTGTAAAAGTATTCACATTTAATATTTTTCAACATTAGGTTATTATTTATTAAAATATTATATAAGAAATTTTAATAATTTATCCCATAATAACTTACTTCATAGTAATATCTACAATATGTTGGAGTTTTCCTCAGTACAAATAATGGCGTCAAAGCAGAAATTGAAAAACAGGGGACACACTGAGGTAGGTTGCATTGAATCTAATAAAAGCTAATAATAACAATAATAAAGAAACAACACAGTTACTCTCTGAAGGCACTGAGTTGCATAGGGAGCAATGAAAAAAAAGTCCTATGTCAGAGCCCATCCAATAATTCTCTAGTTTCTCTTAACATCAGCCATGGTGAGTGAATTGCAGAGATTTTCAAACAATACAACTGTATCTATAGTTCTGGCCGATCCAAAATGGGGAGATTATTTCTCAGGAGCCACAGGGCACCATGGCTATCTGATCTTCCTACTTTGGCAGCGATGGCAGGGCTAGCGGTGCGCTGAAGGGCCGCACACCAGCAGCACATCCCTGCCATTGCTTGGGGATCTGTTTCAGCCCAGGGAAGTCCACGTGCTTTAGGAGATGCCTGTCGTAAGCACAGCTCTGGCCCAGTGAGATGCTGCATTTTATTGCCTGCTGTGAAGTCAGGCTACTGTGAATCCTTCAAGAGTCTCATCTTCAGCATCTCACCTGGGACTGCAACCCCAACAGTCATGACGAGAGCTGACAGGCTGCAGGTGGGACCAGATCTCCGTCTTCTTTTTAGCTCAGGAAGGAGATCGCTGCCACGTGAGTCATGTTTGCAACAATTTTATTAATACAATTTAAAAACAACAACTATCACAACCCACTCACCCCCTATTTAGTAACATGCCATCAGACACTTTTTGCACCCTCTCTCTCGTTTCATCCATTCTAAGTTTTTCCAAAAGATCTAAAGCTGGTGACACTGCTGGCCCAGTCATATTTTCCTTGTGTCAGTCAGTACTATTTACTTAGAAGACGTGCAGGATTATATCTGCTCTTGGGTTTGGGTTTTTTTTTGTTGTTTTTTCAAATGCAACTTTGCTAAATACAGCCTGAAATTGCAAAAAACTTGCTGTGAAGCTATAGTAAGCAGTTCAAAAGAGCATTCTGGCAGTACAATTATTTTTAGCCAACTGATTTCTCCACCTCTTTCTCTCTTATCGTTGCCGCTGGTCTTTAAGCAAGCTGCTTGTTAACATTTTAGAAGTAGCTTGCAGAGGCCTTGATGTGGTTTAATGTGCTCTTTGTCTTCTAAGGACTCTACCTGCAAGTTTTGTTTGCATACATCTCTCATTAGGCTAGGCCATGCAACACCAGGGTACTGTGCAGCTCACCCAATAGCCTAACATACACTGTTATACAGTTTGGAATTATGGCTTTGAGCAGTCCATTACTGCGTGCCCACCTTTTTTGATATTAACAACCAAGCAACATTTAGGCAAGGACTTTCTGAGGATGCCAGCACAGCATGGTTGAAATCTATTTTGACAGGTTATTTTGAACAGAGAGTTTGTCTTCTAGGATCCATTAAATTAAATAAAAAAAATAAATTAGAACGCGCTCTCTTTCTAGGTCTCTAATACTGTCTTAGTTTATTTGGCCTCCTGAGTTGCTCCTCTGTACCACAGCTCTGCCTGAAACTTCTTCACGCTGTGCTGCACTTTGGCAAAATCCAAAGTCTGATAGGGAAGCTTAGCCCACAGAGCTTGTGCACGGGGTGTTTGCTTCCCTGGTGAAATTCAGTTCCATTCACAATCTCTCTTCATATGTTCCTATTTACACAAAGGCAGCCTTCATGCTCCCAACTCCATTTGATCTTCCATGTTGTCCCTCCACAGAGCTTAGCTCCTTTTTATTCAAATCATCCCCAGAGTCACTTCCATTGTGCATTGTAGATGCAGTCCCCCGACATAATGAACTCTCTCACAGCTGTAGAAGTTATTGTTGAATTGTCGGTTCTGTTTAAAATGTCAAGATTAACTGTTACCCAGCTGGTCATCTGAGCAGGAAGAACTACCTAATGGACTCATTTGCTGCTGCTTGGTGCATGGGAGACATGAGAGATTTCTTCAGGGCAACTGGGCAGCAACTTGGCTTGGTAGGTTGAGGATGAAAATCTCTTATTCCTTCCTTTCCTGATTAAATGACACCTCTGGCCTACAAATATATAAACAAGAAAATACGAACTTGAGGCTAATTATAATTTTCCATAAATAAGTCAAGCCCACATTTTGTACAGAAAAAGAAGTGTTAGTGCTTTAGTGCTAGAAATAATTTGTTAACCACAAAAAGTGGCTGAGACTTTCCAGCTTGATGATCTGTGCCGTTTCAAAACAAATATTCCCGTTTCACAATACTTGCAACATAGCCTGATCAATTCTAGCACACAGCTTCCTGTATGGATCACTGGTGCTGAAACTGCTCTCGCTGGAATGTTTCATCCAATTCTACTCAAAGTCCATAAAATGCATAGAGAAAATGCAAAGAAAGAATTTTGAAAGCAAATAATTTTGAAACTCAGGAAACACAGATTTTGTTGTTGTTGTTGTTTGGATCCATGGATCAGTCTGGAAATGTCATATTCACTTCAAATGGATTCACTAAACATGTTAAAGATATTATGGGCTTCCAGTTTAAGTATGTTCTGTAATTCTTATAAAGTTTCATCTGCTGCCTGTCTTACTAGAGCATTTGCTCTACTAGAAAGGAGATCATGGTTTTGTGACATTTGTCTCAATTAGTTTGCTTGCCAGTTTGAACACTTTTACCAGTTTAAGATATTTATGTATCATTAAAAAAAAATACAAAAAGAATCCTATAAAATTGTTTGCAATTACTTTAAAAAATTAGTGGTAACTATTATAATATATATGTTAGACCAACAGCATCTGCAGACCATATCAATTTACCAGGTATTGATCATGGTTCAAAACATAGGTAAAATCCCAAGAAATTACAATCCAAAATTGAGACTATAAAATTGTATTTTTACAACTGAGTTGGAGGGGTGTGATGGGTTTTGACTGCCTGAATTTATTCTTGGGAAAAATATCAGCCAGAAATCATAGCTGGGAGACCCAGATGATGTTGCTTGCTATCACTTATTTTAGATAACACAAAGACATTCCATAGAAATTAGCCTGATATAAATGGAGGAGAGTAATAAGGTCGAGAAGCCTCCTGTAATTCCCAGAGAAAACATTATTTATGATCCACTGGGAAGAGCTAAACTATATTCCACTGAGCAAACTGCTGGGTGAGGAATGATGGGCTTGGACACCTTTCAGAGACTGGATACAAATCGTAACTTTTAAGTAAGTACTCCTTTTAGTGCCATACCAGTGTGTTGTTCTGCTAACTATGATTAAGATGCTTCATGATTATGCTGAGGTTGCAGCAATTTCCATCACCGTATGCAGTATTGGAAGAGCACGGTGTGTCCTGCATTTTCCTTCCCTTTTCCTTCCCTTATGAGGAAAGACTGAGAGAGCTGGGACTCTTTAGTCTGGGAAGAGAAGGCTGAGGGGAGACCTTATTAATGCTTAAAAGTATCTAAAGGGTGGGTTGAGGGAGGATGGGGAGCCAAACTCTTTTCAGTGGTTCCCAGTGACAGGACGAGGGACAACGGGCTCAAACTGGCACATAGGAAGTTCCACTCAAATATGAGGAAGAACTTCTTTAGGGTGAGGGTGACAGAGCCCTGGAACAGGCTGCCCAGGGAGGTTGTGGAGTCCCCTTCTCTGGAGATCTTCAAGACCCGCCTGGATGCAGTCCTGAGTGATGTGCTCTGGGCAATCCTGCTTTGGCAGGGGAGTTGGACTAGATGATCTCTAGAGGTCCCTTCCAACTCCAACAATTCTGCGATTCCATGATTTTAGGGTATCAAAGTGTTTGTTGTCTAAAAGTTCTTTTCCAAAAGTTTTTCCTTTTAAAACTTTTTGCGTTCAAAACATAGCTTTCCAAGTTTGCTCTTGGAAGTCTTTTGCTTTGTTTTAGAGAGAGCAAAAGTTGTCAAATACAGTCTTTCAATCTCAGGTGTGGGAAAACTCTGGTAAATCTTGCCAGCAAGGTACACATAAATTACCACTGATCCCAATTTCCTACCTCTCTGAAACACCAGGAAATCAGTGAAATAGCTGCTGATTTTTGTTGCATCATTTTCTTTCCTGTTTCCTCCTGTCATCCTTTGGGCCAAGAGCAGGTCCCTGATACTAAAAACTACGAAAGGCCTGCAGTTCCATACCCAGGTATTAATTCTGATTCCTAGCTTCTCTTCTGGAGAAAGATTACATTCTGGCTCCATTGCAGCCAGGCACAAAACACCTGCCACCCTCAGTAGGGCCAGAATTTCACTCAGACGTTTCACTGCACGCTACCTGTAAAGCCGCTGCACTGGGGTGGGTAGCGTGTCCCCAGCTGGATCTCAGACTGCTGCGCTGCCGGAGCTCGGCGAGACCCTGTTGGGAGGACTCCCGGAGTAAGAAGGGCAGAGCATGCCCTTAAGCAATTTTAGTTTTCTAACCAGTAAATGGACATAACTCAGGGAGGTTTCTACAGCACTACCTCTTGCAACTTCTCCCTTCTTGCCTTTTCTTTAACAAGCTATATTTCAGTATGGAATTTTGTCTTCTTTTTTTTTTGTTAATTATTATTAAAAATGTACCTTCTATCTACTTTTCCAAGTAAAAAAATAAGGCATGAATACTTGCATATTCACCAAGATTTCACAGAATCACGGAATTGTCAGAGTTGGAAGGGACCTCTAGAGATCATCTAGACCAACTCCCCTGCTAAAGTAGGATTGCCCAGAGCACATCACTCAGGACTGCATCAAGGCTTAGGTATTCATAGAATAAAATAAATTCATATAATCATATACTTAGGTATTTTTCTGCTCTTTAAGGAAAAAAAAAAAACAAACCAGAACAAAAAGAGATTGACTTTTTTGTGTTATTTTTTGTTACTATAAGAAAATTAAATTACAATATAACTGTATTGAATAATACAATACTGTTGTGTATATATATCTGTCCATGTATATGCATATAGATGTATATGTACATATAAATACACACACATGATTTGAGTTTGCATGGCCAAGCATTAAATTGAAGGCTATCTCCCTTGAGAGAAAGCTATTTTTTTGACCTTTTTTAGCTCAGGATGATACAGCCTTCACATGGCTGTTGAACTGAAGGAATGTAGCAGCAGAGTCAAGTCCGTGTCATGCATACATCATGGGACTTAGAGTGTCGTTCAGTCCACAAGAATAGCTCACTATATGCTCCACAGTGAAAAAAAAAATAATTCTAAATGTGACTGCACTGAAGCAATGATTTTAAAAATCATTGTGTGTCCAAAATTAATTTCTTTTGATGTCAGGCCAGCCAAGTATAGTCTCATGGTCATATGCCTCTCACAGTTAACTTCCTCTTTGATAGAGTGATGAAACCCAGCTGAAAATGAGATATTCTGTGGTTTAAGAACTTGTTCAAAATTTAGGCTGTGCACTGTCAAAGCCATGTTTTAAATAAAGAATTTTTGAATTCTAAGAAAGCATCAGTTCTTGCGTGCCTCCACTCATACTTTCTCCAGCAAGAGCAAAGTCCTTTTCAGGAGCATCGCCGAAGTTCAGAGAGAGCTCGGCAGTGGTGTGGGAGCAGCACCCCAGCGTAGACACACTGTGCCAGACCAGCCATGCCCTGTACCATGGTCCTCTTCTCACTCTCCCTCTGTCCACCAAGACTGCAAGCAAAACATATTTACAAATAACAGAATTAGCTGTACCATGCGATTAGTTAAACTCTTTTTTAAAAACATGTGGGCTGGCCCCCTCTCCACCACAAGCGTTATAAATAACTTGCTTCCTGGCTGTCATGTTGACAAACTGAACTCCTTCCACCACCTCTGCCACCCCCACCTTCTCCCTTCACAAACACATGCTACTTCTCCCAGTACTTCAAAGTTTATTTCTCAAACAATTTTTTTTTTTTTTTGGGGGGGGGGTGGGCGCAGGAGGAGGAGGGGAAGAAGGGGAAGAGGCAGGAGGGAGGAAAGAGGAATAAGTGTGTTCACATAGGTCAAAAATGTCAATTAAAACCAAATCCTTTCTTCTTGTATGCTGGGACACACAGGAACTGAGCCCCAGCTTGTTTTGAAAGCAACACGAAATATTAGCATGGAGATGCTCTGCAAAGATTAGAAACCTTGAACTTCAGAAACCCTGCAGTACTTTTTAGGTGACACGGAAGTGGACTGAAATCCACCCAGGTGACGCACAGAGGTAGATGCTTCCAGCCTGCGCCTTACTTAGCAGTTTCATTGATGTTCATTTTAACTCCTAGGCCAAGGCTTCGTGCTTTAAGGACTGGCCTTGTGAATATCCCTCTTCAGTACCCATGATTTCATCCACAGCATATTGGAAAGTGAAATATTCCCCAAATTAAACGCAAAGCCCTTACTTTATACTGCACACAAAAACATTAAATACCTTCGAGCAAGGGCTTCATGTCCAGTGCTTTATGCCCAGGGCTGAAGGGTTCTTTTTCTGTGTCGGAGTCATTAAGACAGAGAAATAAGTAACAAGAGGTTTCGAGTGACCCACCATAAGCATGTAGCAAGTTCAGTGAACAAGCTTCGTGGTAAGGAGGTATCTCGGTATCTCTGCCTCTTGCTCAGGAGTCTCCCAAATGCTGAGTTGTTTTTTACCTATACGAAGCATCTGATGTCACTTTTCTGTGTGGGTGGAAAATGCTGTACAAAGGTTAAACAAGTTCTTTCATCCTTGCTCATGAAAGTAAGCTCGTATTGCATTTCCAGTAACTAAGTGCTATACTATACCCCAACTATAACAGGTTGGGGATTTACTTTATGCATGCGTGTGTACCTCTGGTGACTAACTGGCCATGCATTCTCTCCCTTCCTTTTAATCTCGCTCAAATTATTGCTTAATTTGAATGCTCTTTTGGCCTAGGTTTATAAAGATAGTGCAGCCAATGCTTCCAGCTGTCGGTAAGTGGGCTTTGTAGCACAGGACTACGGAGCCTGTACCTGCTCTGCATGCTACAGAAAGGAACATTTTAGAAATTAAAGTGTAAAGACTTACATCCTGTAAAATAGACTGTCTCTTCAGCCAAGTGGTTAAATAGAGAGCCATTGCTGAGTACAGCATGGGAGCATGCATTTGCATTTGCGCATAATAAAATCTCACTGGAAGTAGCTTAATACTAAGCAACTGATTAGAGTTTTGTTAGATGGAAGCCTATAAAAAGCTGGAATCAGCAAAGTTACCTCAGTGGATATAATGCACTAGAACTATCCAAAAGCCTTTGATAATTTAATATTACTTTTTTTTCCAGAAAAGCTGTTTAACACATGTGGCAGACCGGGACGCTGGAGAAACCCTCCTCATGGCCGAGATACGAAGGTCGTGAGCAAGCTGCCCTCAGAGGCACGGCTGAAGGTTGAGGAGCTTTACGTAAGTCGTTTTTTGCTAGCGTAGTTCCCGTACCGCAGGAGGGTAGGTGTATCAGCACAGAGATCACCACAGCTACCTAGAGGAGGCTGTGCAAACCAGGAGGGCTCGCAGCCTCCCACACTGCCTACTGCTGCCAGCTTCACCTGAGCTAACAAGTTCAAAGGCAGCTCAGATGTGCCTGCATGAGCTCCGGTAACAGCTCTGCACTAACAACTGGAGGTTGTTACAGAGGTGTGAAATGAAGCATAAGAACAAACAGCCTAGATGGCCTGGCAGAAAGTGAGGCAGGGTGTCTTCTAGACATCAGAGCTCTTGATGGGAATGACCCCAAGAAAGAGCTATGTGCTTGTGTGGGAGCATCTGCAGAACACACACACACACACACACACACACACAAAATATTGGCCAAAATTGAGAAAAAACATGGTAAGGACCTTAACAAGGCCAGGTGAATGGCAGCCCAATACATACCAATAAATAAAAAGCAACGACCACCAGCTGAAGGGGTTGGAAAGTCACAGGCACTTTATTGACTATACTGTAAACTGTGACATTCCGGAAAAGGGTTGGATCACTCCTGACGACCGCTCTGTAGGAAAGCTTCTGTAGAGTATGTCATCCATGCAAAAAAAAAAAAGGGCAAATGATGTATTATGAGACACAAGACACAGGCTGGAAAATACATTATAAACAGCATAATGTGATAGGTAAATGAATAATACACTGCCAACTGGGATGCTGCATTCAGTTTTGGTCAGTGCTTTTATAGGAGATAATACAGTAACAGAGGGGATTCAGATAAAAAATAATTAAAATAAGTAGAGGAATGAAGAATTTTCTATATGAAAAGATAAAACGGATTAGATCCATTTAATTTAAAGACAAAATAAGAAGGACTATATTAGAGGTTGCAATATGATGACTCTAATTCAAATGAAATATCCTGTGCTATTCAACATTTCTCTCATTCAAGAAGTGGAAACATTACATAATAAAAATCCATAAGGAATGATAAGAGAATGCATTTTTTTCACACAACACAATAACAAAATTATTCTCTGGAACTCTTTGTTCTAGCAGGATTAAAACAGACTGACCACTCATAAAGAAAATTAGAATATGCAAATTCATTAAGTTCAAGAAATATTTTTCAAGAGGTTATATACACCATTTTTAGATTAAACAGATCCTGGTCTGATATCATATGCCAATTCCAGCACTCCTTCAGGAGAGGAAAAAGGAAGTACAGGAAGGACAGTGCCATGTTAATAGTTTTTCTGTAACTAATGGCATTACTACTTCAGATGTGGGATCTCATGCCCTGTTGATATCAGATGCAAGAGTCACAAGTTGCTCATGAAGGTAAGATTCACTCTTTTCCAATGGCAAAGCTTCTGGCCCTATCCTTGCATTGCTGTCAGCCAGTGAACTTTAAACTCTGCATATTTGCATGCGGAGAGCCCACTGCCAATGCAGACCCAAATCATGTCTGCTCTGTGCCTCAGGCCAGAATAACACAGAGGAAAAAATCCACTGCTGGTGTGAGAGGAAAAAACATTTTCCTGACAAATGATTTAAAAGAAAATAATAATACAGAGAGCTATTTGTAACTGGAAAAAGCTGAACAAGTCCCAGTAGAGACAGACTGGCAGGCAGAGGGTGGAGGAAACACTGCAGAGCTGATTAATTTATTACATAAATCCATGGCTTATCAAGTGATTATCTCTCCGTATAAATGCCACGAGCAAAAAAAGGAACATTAGAGCTTTCAGGAGCACCGACCAGCATCGTTTTGGGAGGGTAGGACTGGTGTAGTATCGAACCTCCACGAGTAAGTGACTCATGTCATGCTACGTGTATTGGCCAGATTTTTCCAAACCCAGAAGCTCTTCCTTCCCCCTACATTAAAAAAAGAACAAACCACCCCCTCTCCCCCTTC
>JAOQGH010000001.1:115510150-115557500 GCA_025769975.1 Gallinago jamesoni | reverse complement strand
AAAAAGAACCTCAAGCCCATAAACAATACAATGAGAGAGAAAGAAAGAAAGAAAAAAAACATAAAGCTCCTGGTCTTCATAACCCAGTTCCTCCTACATGCATTTCCCACAAACTGTCAACATCCCACAGGAATCTACCCACGTTACACATCACAGCACAATGCTCCCGACAAAGGCATCTCAACCCATGATGTTTCAGGCAGCCTTTCAAACCGCCTTCACTGTATCTAGGTTCACCAGCTCTGTAATTAGGTGTTAAGTTTAAGCAATCCAGGAATTTATGCAGGGAAATACTTCTTTTGCTGTTCAGCATGATTTATGCCTGCATGGTCTCGCTGAAAGGACCAAAGGTTCATCCCATGAAGAAAATGAGTCTTTCCATATCTCTAGCAGGCTCCAGTTCAGTGAAGCACTTAAACGTATATTCAGGTTCATCCCTATTTAGAATAGCATTTAAACAAACATGGGTAGCTCAGCAGTCCTTTCAGTTCCATGGGACTAAAGCATGCATGTAATTGCTCTCCTAAACAGGCTTTAATTTACAAACAACATCAAAAATAATGTTAATAATCACCATCATAACATCTGCTCTGTTTGGCTTTACAAGACAACACCAGTTCAGAAGCGAACTGTGATAATTTGTAAGCATAGGTTCTTGCCATGAGCAAAACAGGAAAGATAACATTGTGAATAACATTGATCTGGTTTTTTGGTAGAGGCCAGTACAGGGTTTGGTACAGAGCAGTTCAGGGTTAAAATGACCATTGTAGATGCCTCTTCGATGTGTGATTGATTGACTTTCAGCAAGTGGATATTCCTACTGACCCAGAGAACTGAAGACTCCATCACATATTTCATTTTAATCTCTAACATCAGGACTTAGGACAAAAAAGGTAGAAAAATGTTGACCAGGAAACAAAAGACAAAATTACTGGGTCACGTGAAGAGCCAGTTCTACAGATGACTGCATAGCCTAGTCTCAGATGTTTCGCTAATCATTACACTGGTATGTGTTGAGAGAAGGGATGTTAATGACTCTTCTCGTATTCCCAAACATTTGCCCAGAATGGGAATAGCAACAAATTTGGCAACCAATTCTTGAAGTTTCAGCACCTATCATACCTAGTGTAACTCACTAATCTAAACATGCATCTGCCTCTGTTTTCACCACACATACCTTAATTGCCACAAAAACTGATTTACATTGTTATCTCTGAGGTGTATTAGATGACTTCCTGCAGCCCCTTCCAATTTTCAGATGAACTTCAGATGCACTATATGCCAGACAACACATTGTAGCTTTACGGCTTCCAACACACTATTAGGACCCATACTCTGATATTCCCTTTATTTTATTTAATTTATCTCCCTATGTATTTCAGTTAACAATTGTGAGAAAAGTATGAGCCATTAGCATGCAGACCTCAGTAGTGTTCAAGGACACCTGCCACACTGCCATAGCTGTGGGTGACTATCCTACTGCACTGTGATAAAGAACAATAATTAGTGCTTACCATTGTGGCATGTTTTTCCAGGCAAATTTTTGGTTTTCTAAATCTAATCTTTATTCGTGCATTCCTGTCTTTCAAGGAAAAATGCCAGCATTTTATTACTGGTTAATTTTCTGAAGTAACTTCACTTTTGCAGTTGCATCTGAGAAGGCCAAAATCTTTGTACTTACTATATACATGGGTATGTATGTAAATACAGATATATGCATAATGAAGTACATAGAGGTATCTTAATTATGTTCTTTTGCCAGGAAACATTCAAAGTGACAAAATAGCAAATGTAGTGGTCAAAAGACTCACATATCTCAACTGGTACACAGTGCAATTTTCCCATTTGATCTTCACTGTGACCTTATGCCAACCACAACATTTCAGGAAATGTTCTATTCTTTCTAGTCAGTGATTGTGAAGCAACATTTTGAAAGAGGGTTTTCAGGCATATTACCAGTTTCTTTTTCCATGGAAATGCAGGGGAGGAGAAAAAGCACTCTTATCCTACTTAGTCATTCAACACTGGTGTTAATGACACATTCATGTATCTAATAAGTTTTGGGGGTTTATTTGTATGTTAATATTAATGTAAACCAAATTTAAAGAAAAATCATGAAAGTGAGATTTTTTTTTTAATGTCTGAGTTATCACTGAAAGGACAGAATGACAACATGTGGAGTTCTACTAGATGGTTCCAAACCTCTAAGCCTTGAGATCTGCCTGACTGTAGCATCAGACCTCAAGGTTCATGATAAGTGATTGAAATATGAAAAATCTGGTTTGATACACAATTATCTCTAAAAACGCAAGCTTGCAAACACCCCAAATATAAACACTCATTTTTGAAAAAACTGTCATAATTTTTTAATTGCTTAAAGTACTTTTGCAGTATCTGGAAACAAGGGACGTTGAAATGGACCCTTGCCCATCAGACATGCTTTGACGGACAATTTGGAGCCAGACATCTCTCTGTTGGCTTGCTGTAGCCCTGTGACACACTTAGCTCTGTGGATTCCCACCCACTGGGTCCCCTGACTTTGCTGGCTCAGTTATTACACTCTCACGAGCCGCTAAGCAAGAACACAGGGCTCCTCTCACACTTGAACCAGGGGACAGGAGGCAACCCTGCTGGCAGTGCCTGGCGGGAGGCAGCAATAGGCAGCGCCACTTTTTCAGGACAGGAACAGGCAGAATTATAGAATAATTTTGGTAGGAAGAGACCTAATCATCAAGTCCAATGATTAACCTAGCATTGCCAAGTTAACACTAAACCATATCCCTCAGAACTACATGTACATGGCTTTTAAATGCCCCCAGAGTTCACTTTCCTTTCTCTTCTGTGAAAGTCAGCTCAGCTTGTTTGCACTTTTAAGCCTTGCTTTAAAACAGTCTTTTTATAGCTGCATTCATTTGCTTGGAAGGCTTCTCTCCTATGATGCAAAGAGGAATACAACTGAGGAGCTCAGCTCCACTTGAAGGAAAGGCACCACTTCATTTCTGTATACACACAGTTTTCTTCTTCTGTCAGGACACTGCTTGAGGACGTAGTGACAGGACAAGGGGTAATGGTTTTAAATTGGAAGAGGGGAGATTTAGGTTAGATACTAGAAAGAAATTCTTTACAGTGAGGGTGGTGAGGTACTGGAACAGGTTGCCTGGGGAAGTTGTGGATGCCCCATCCCTGGAGGTGTTCAAGGCCAGGTTGGATGGGGCTTTGAGCAACCTGCTCTAGTGGGAGGTGTTCCTGCCCATGGCAGGGGTGTTGGAAGTTGGTCCCTTCCAACCAAAACCATTCTATGATTCAATGATGTGGCACAGAGGGAGGAAGGGGCAAGGTGGATGAGCTTCAGTGTGGTTCATGCCCAGGTTACGCTCTGGGTATGAACTCCAGGTCACACTCTGAAGAGATGCAGCAACGCCTGATAGACAGATATGCTTAGCCCACAGCTTTCCCATAGTGTGGCCATGGCTCACAGAAACCAGCAGGAAGGGGACAGATTTGGGAAAAAAAAAAAAAAAAAGTATGGGGTTGTTGACATGTTTTTGTTTGCTTTTTGTAAAACTCACGTTGACATAAAAAGCCAACATAAATTACAATTACTTATCATATCTGCAATTACTAGGAAGAGCTGTACCTAGTTTCAGTCCTAATTACGGCCCTAGTAATTTCAGCTTCTTTTTTAACACAGTATGAGAGACTGCACAAAATCTGTCCATGAAAAGTAACAACCATAAAGGTGAGAAATGGAATAATTACAGCCTGAAACAAAAGAAAATATCTTAGTACCCAGTTCCCTCAATGATAATTGAAACTTACATCTGATGGCCATAACTTAAGTATCTACTTAGGAACAGAAGCCATTTTGTTCCTAATTTACATTCTTACAACAGTGCTGGAATAAAAAGACAGACCAGTGACCAAATGGAAAAGTCTGCACAGTCTTGAAGCAAAACATGCTTAGGATTTAAATTCCCTTTGCTGCACGACCAGCTTTGTTACGGCCGATCGGTCCTTTGCATCCATTCAAAGCAAGTGCGGAGGCAACCAAGTTCAGGTTCAAGAGTCTCTTGAAAGGCTCTTCAAGCCCAAATGCCTTTCTCTTTCTCTGCGGGGTGAGAGCAGTGGACTCTCCAAGCTCTCCGTGCTGCAACAGCATACCTGCTACTGAAAAGCTTCAGTGGGAAAGACAAATAGCAAAGCTGCTTCCATTTTTCAGGTGGAGAAGAGTCTATTGTCAACAAAGTCCTCCACAGAAAGAGAAAGAAGGACAATTGTTGCCAAAGCAGTGCTGTAGGGTCATGAAGCCCTTGCCCACAGCAGGTACAGCATCTCTTTTTGGTTAAAACTGACAATGAAACCCTGAGCCTTCATTTCTTTTTATTTCTTCTGAGAAGGCATGTTTAGGGGCTTCTCCAGCAAGGCAGCAAGGGAGTGCAGCAGGGTGGGACCATCCCGTCCTGATGGTGGATGAGCCAGCAGCTGGCCCCTGGGTCTCCTCACTGGCTCCCAGACCTCCCCACTGTCGCAAATGGAAGACAGTAGGGCCTGTGCCATGGGGGAGAACAAGGCAAAAGGAGGGGGAAAGAACAATTATGAGAAGCAATCTCCAGATGATCACATCTTGATGTATTTATTTGCACTTCTTTTCATAAATTCCAGGGACCACATTTCTAATTCCCAAGATTCTGAAATATTCAGCAGAACAGTTATCTTCCCTGGATTGGGATACATTCAACCAGCCACCAGTCATTACTTGGAAACCCCTTTACAATTAAGTCTTTATTAAAACTTTTCAGGATAAATAGTAGATAAATTTAGACCACATTCCCTGCAGTTTTTACCAGTAGAAACACAAGTGCTGTGTGCCCTAAGGCACAAGTGATTTGTTGCCATTAATTCAACAGAGGGCTCCTCACAAAAATATTTTCCCTTAATCAGTAACAAGCTCCATGTCTCAGGCATCCGCGTTTGTGCACACTTCTAAAGTGGACAGGTGAGAGAATGGGCAATATGTTTGTTTGAGGTTTTTTCCCCCTTTTAAACAAAAATGCTTTTAAACTGAATTAATCCAAAAAAGACGGCAATACCT
The DNA here is from genome assembly GCA_025769975.1 of Gallinago jamesoni. Lineage (NCBI taxonomy): Eukaryota > Metazoa > Chordata > Aves > Charadriiformes > Scolopacidae > Gallinago > Gallinago jamesoni. The sequence continues at coordinate 115,552,408 of JAOQGH010000001.1, read as the reverse complement.
TCTCCTTTAATACCATTAGCTCTGCAGGAAAAAAAATAGTTCCACAGAACATTAGCAGCAATCAAAGGGCAAACAATCTATAATCAATCAAAATAAACGTAACAGATGACACAGATCTGCTTTCACTTACAGTAAATGAGTGTATACAGATATTTACATGGGTAAATAGGCTTCTCAGAAGTTTCTTCTGAAGAAAACTCATAAAACTTGGAAATGCCAAATAGATATCTTTGTCCCACTGTTCAATTGCTCACAAACTGCATATACATTTACTGTGAAAGTAACGTTGCCATTGATTATTACCAACTGAAAGCAAGACCAATTTTTCTTTGAAACAATTGCATAAGGAATACATTTGCAATATTTTAAATAGCTAAAAGTAACCAATCATAGATGTAATTAAATGAAGCCATTTGTTACTGCATTATTCAAACGTCCTGCTACCACGCAAGGTGTACTTTTCTCACAATACGCTAATCCCAGCCACGCTGGCCCCCTTCTTGCAAGTTCTTTTCCTGCATTGTTCTAGCCTTAGCAATCACTCTGCATATTGACGTTTCTGTTCAAATAAACACGCGTAGAAATGCGGTTCCTTAGCATTCCCAGTACTTCAGAGTATTTTCAAGTGCACTTCCGATTGCCTTGTGCACTTGATAAAGCCTCCTATGTAATTTTAGAGAAGAAATATGAATTCTAATGACATGAACCATATGCTTTGGGAAGAATATAAATTTTGCAACATGTGGCATAATATCCACTCAGAATATGCTGCTGTTACAGAGAGAGTCACACGCTTGTTTCTCTTGATTATAATACTATTCTGTGCTTAAGTCACTATGAATCAGTGACCTCCTTCTTTACTGATAAAGTACTGCACAACAAGCTCAACAATAATAGAATAACGTTCAAAGAGCTGCAAACATTAAATAATGTAAGATGGAGATGGTCATATATGTACGGTCATATATATATAATATTTAACTCCAGATTATTTAAGAAACTTTCAGCCTGGTTTAGTTACTTATCACAGACATTTCAATGCTGCTTTGCAAGAGGTCTTTATCTTAATGAAAATTAGCTTTTCAATAAATTTCTGTTGCCACACAGGCCGAAGCATTGCAGTAAAACTCCGTTGATCAAGGAATATAATGGTTGTCTTTCTCTGCACCTGACATTTCTGCCATTTCACTTTTAGTAAATTTTTCTTGGATTTGCTCAATTACTAGGTGTTTTTATGCCTGTGAAAGTGTATGACAGAACTGAAGGGATTCATCCTTAGTGATATTCAGCATAGCTCTATCATCCTGGTTTTACACCAGCATAAAATCAGTATAATACAGTGATAAATCAGGCCTGTAACAGCTAATCCTTCGTATCTCAAGAACGCATAGTTACCCTCTGGTTTTCTTAGGTATTCTCAGTTACTGTCACAGTTGCTCTAATGGTCGCTTTTTGGTTTTTAATTAAACTTACTGTTCTGTTTCACCAGTGCCTTATATCTTGTGTGATATCCATCATACAGAAGCTTGAGTTGGCTTAGTTTTGAGAATATTCATCAGGCTGGGCGATTTGGTTCTGCAGATTCCCTGTCGGAGGTATCTCACAGCTGTGGCTTACTAAACCCAAATGCTCACATTTGTTCATGGCACAGAAGAAATCAAAACTGAATTGATTATGTGCAGCACAGAAGTAAGCTTTTATAAGCCAGATGTAGAAAGACTGTTCTGGCTTCTGGGATGCCTGTGTGTAGGTACAGGAAGGATACCTCCCATCATGTCAGGTTTTGACGACTGCCACCACAGAGCATCTGACTTTATCAGCACTGTTTCAACATCTAGGCTGCCATCACTGTTAAAGCTGCAGTTTTGCCATAGCTGTCACACACATTTTGTTTTCGACTGGCTTCATGTGTTTTAAAGTCAATTCACAGCTCTCGCCATAAGGAGACATTTGTCTCTTAAGAGAAGAACGATGTGGAGAATGATGTGGGAAGAGAGACACCGTGAACGTTTCCAGGGGGCTCTCAAGGATGCAATCTCACAGCTAGAGCTCATGATTTCCTCTGGATATCTCAGGGTACTTCCAAAGTAACTCGAGCCATCTGCATCCCGTCTGCTGTGGTCCTGCATTCTGTCCTGCTTTGCTCCCTTCCACCAGGGTGGGTGGGCTCTTGTCTGCACATGCAGCAAGTAAGGGAATGCATTTCTGTCAATGCAGCTGAAAACAAGTACTGCAAGGAAGCATTGAGCTTTCTGTGAAGTCAGCCCCTGCAGCCAGCCCACAGCTGAGCCCCAGGGCTGGTGCAAGGACAGGACAGGAGAGCAGAACAGGAGCAAGGGACCAGGCAGTACATCAGCAGCACCAGCTCATGTTGGCTTAACCTGCCACTGAGCTTCATCTTCTGGTTATGATTTTACATCTTGCTGAGTCCTGACAAGGAAAAGGGAGGAGGTTCTGCTCCTCCTGATCTCTCCTTCCCCAGCCACACGCTCCCACCCTAATCCCCTTGGGATGGCTGCAGCAGTCAGATAGCCCTGGGGCAATTCAATTCAGAGAATTGACCCAGTGGAAATCTAACAATGCACAGAAATAAATATACAAATAACAGAACAGTTTGCTGCCAGATATGTCAACCTGTCAACTGAGCCGATTCACCCCAAGGCACACAATTGCCAAAGCCAACATGAAGCGGGAGGTGGATACCTGCAACTGAGGAAAGGGGACAGGGAAGAGGGAGCAGGACCTTCTTTTTCAGTGGAAAGTGGGTGCTTGCTCAGCAGAGCTGCTTTTAATGTGAAGGCATTCCCTCTGGTTCTATGACACCTCTGGTTTGGATGGAGGGGAGCTTAACTGGGGACAAAATTCATAGAGGCAAATTTTAGCTCCTGGAGGTTCATCCACTAGGGTTGATCCTCTTATCAGTAGAGGGAGATGGACTTCTCTGGGCAAGTGACTGAGGATGCCCTTATCTCAGCTCTGATTATAAAGGGAGCACGGAGACACTACTTCCTCTAGGGAAATGGTGGCCTTTGTGAAAATATGTAATAGCAATGATTTTCAGCTTGTCTTATCACAGATCCCTACAGTTTCCCATCGGAGGGCTGAAAGCTGGTAGGATGAGCTTTACCCTCCTTAGAAGGGGCTTGCCTGGAGGGCCAGCCAGCCTCCTGGCAGCCCCTGGATAAGTCACCTGTCAGCTCAGGAGTCTGTGGACCACAGGCAGAAACCCACAACCCCACAAAACTACACACTCAACTTGCTCCGCACAGGCAGGGCAGCAGAAAGTAAGAGGGAGCCATAGTGGTTCTGCGCTATTGCTGTCACTGAATTAAAGAGAAATAGTTAACAAAATCATTCTTTCTTTTTTCAATATGTCTATTTTAAAAAAGGGAATATCAGTATTTAAATAAAATTATCCACATTTTTTACCACACACTCATGATGCTTGCCTTGCACTTTCCCCATGACAACTTGTATGATTTATTATGACAAACCACTAGCCCTAGTAACAGCAGACACAGATCTTTGGCAGGAAAATATGCTACATATTTTAAAGCTGTTTTATAGTAAATGTATATTTTCAGTTCAATGCAAGGTAGATACAAATGGATAGGGTTTTGGTAAGTTAAGAAAAACAAAAATCGAATTTCTGTGCCTTTCATACTAAAAAAAATTTGAAACAAACTTTAAATAAAACAACAATCCAAACAAAAAATCTCTTCTCAAACATTCTCCAAAGCAATTGGGTTTTTTTGCTGTCATGGAATTTCACCAGGATTCAATGAGTTCTGTTCAATTGTAGTTTTTTGCATGACCTGTCTTTTGTCCTCTAATTTGCACTGGGCTGAATTTGCAGGATCTGCTACCACCTTTTTCTGTTACTAAATTCAGAAATATTTCTCTTCAAGCAGTCGTGTCTGGTACACACAAATCATTTAACTGGCTATTAATTAAACTAAAGATTTCAGGATTGCTTTGCATGTCCACTATGTGAACACATTAAATCTTCTGTACTAAATAAAATGCTGAAAATTTTGTGTGTATGTGTGCCTAGGAAGAAATGAGCGGTGGCTCCTAAGTTAGAAACATTTGGACAGTAAGAAATGTGGTATGTTTATTTCTGCTTTATGAAATTCTTAGATTTCAACAGTCCTATCTCAGATGCATATACTCTGTCAGTATAGTTTACCTCAGTTGACTCACCATTTTAATCAGTAAAAAGCTCATCACCTGTGCCATGTGCTAACATATTGATAAACAATATATGTGGAAATTAGTTACTATTGTTGTGTAACACATTGCTAGATTAATAAGTTCCCATTATACAGAAGACATTTGTTTAATTTAGATTATTTATCTGTAAAAAGAATGAGTGTTTGAAGTCACCCATGATCTGTATCACCCAGCATCACAAGAAATGATAAACAAAACCTACATAGGAAAAAAAACACAAGCCAAAAAAGAGGAAGGGATCCATTTCCCTACACAGGCAGGATAAGGCAACTTTGGACCTTTTGAAAATTCTTAAATGCTACACACTCAAACAAAATGCTTTATTTATTCCAGATTTATTATTCAATATTAATATGAAGAATAAAGAATGTTATGTGAGCAACTCAGTGAAACTTGAAGGACACAACATCATCTTATTTACTTTGTTTTAAATGTTTGCTCAACGCCACGAACACACAACACCTGGGCTTTATTTCAAGTTCTGCTGGATAATTCAGGGCAAGTCATTTCATGTCCTCATGTCTTTATTTTCTCCTGGCGATAATACACTGATCTCTGTATTAAAGGATACTGGGATGTAGTATTGACTCTATTAAGTGTTTGATTATCTCTTCCTGAGCATCATTGCTCTTGCCTCAGGACAGCATAGAAATTACAAATGCATACTGTTGTCCAGCTTTCTGTGACCCTACTTAGGAAAAACAGTTTTGTCAATTAAAGATGTTGCTCACTGACACACAGAACCAGGTGAAATACACACACAAACATACCAGGGGTGAGATTCTAGTTTTATTAAAGACAATATGGGTTTTGCCTTGATGGAGTTGGGTTGCACTTCTCTTTGATAGGATTCTGCACACCACCTCATTTCAAACTACACTTACTATGTGTTTCAATAAAATATCAACTTGTAAGGAAAAAAAATCTCCTCTGGAAGAGTGCTACCCATGAGAAAGGCTATGAGAAGGAGCACTTCTATCAGGAAAGCTGGTAGTCAGGCTTGAAATTTACAATGGAAGTAAAATAACCTAAATTGTGGATATTATTATGACTAAAACAAACATCTTTGCTCTATGTCTGGGTTTCCATTGAGGTATCAGATTTTTAAAATGTTGCTCAAGAAGAACAGGCAGTTTATTGCTATTCCCTGCTTCTGTTTTTTCCCCAAGCTGCAGCAATCAAACGAACAAGAAAAGTCATTTGTACAAGGTGGAGTAGATATCTGTTAAACATGCATGCTGATTTTATGGTGGAGTAGAAAGAACATAGCTTTAACCGCTCACTGAAGAACACTCTTAAACTTGCATTTATTTACATAGCATCTATGGCATTTAGCTGACTGAAGAGAATTGATTAGCAAGAAGGCTGTTAAACAGCAGTCCTATAACAGGCAGTGCACTGAGGATTAGAGGTTTATTTCCCTAATTGGTGCCCTCCTGTAGTCTTTATGAGTCAATTCTAAAAAATAAAGGAGCACTCAGAACTGCATTTAGAATAAAAGCAGAGTGACGGTTTTCACTGCACAGAAATCCCATAGCTGAGCTGTTTCAGAAATAAGCTTAGGGTTTTCCAGTCAAATTATCCTCTGGTGAATTCCTGCTTGCAGTCCTATGTCCTTACCGTGCTGCGTTGGCAAACCCCAGCTAGCTTGGCTTGCTGAAACCCAGACCTGTAGCTGCCACAGGAGGCTTGGTGTTGCCTTAATTGTCCACGGCGGCCGACTGGGACGTAGCAGCCCTGCACCCCTCTGAGAGCAGAGCCCTCACACGGCCCTGGCTCACAAGCTGGGCAACAGCAGCTCACTTGGCTTCCACCCCACAGAGGCAGCAGCACAGAGGCTCCTTATAATGTCACTTCTGTAGAAGTACAGTGCATGTACCTACAGGCTTGAACAATGCCATGGGAGTGCAGCAGTGGTTGTGGAGCTGGAGAGCTGCAGGACACCCACCAAGGAGCTGCAGGACACCCACCGAGGAGCAGGCATCTCTTGTGGACAAACTGAGCTCGTACAGGGAGGACTCAAGAGGGAAAGAGGTTTCAGCCAGTTCCTCCTTACCTTCTGAAGGATGTTTTATCATGCATAGGCAGAAATAAGGTTCTCAAGGAGATGCACACGCTGAACCCTGAGGAGTAGGGTTGGTACTAACATGGTGGGCTTCCTGGCTTCTGGAGGGTTCCAGGGCATGGAGAGCACCACTAGAGGGCTCGCAGAGTATTTGAACGGCTATTACATGCAGCATGTGAAAAATATTCTCATTTTACTTTCTGTTCCTCCATTTCTACACACAACACATTTCAGAATTAAACCTCCCAAAACATACCTTTACTTTAAAGGCAGCTTCATGGGCTCTCACAGGTTCATCTCTGTATGGGGACACCACCAAACCTCTGACCCCTCCTGTGTAAACAGACCTTCCGTGTAAAACTTTGGCATGATCATGCTGCTCATTACCCACTAGTCACTAACAAGAGGCATCCATTCAGCAAAAATACAACTGCCATTACCAGTGCTTGCAGAGGACTGAACGAGTTCAGTGCATCACATACAGCAATATCAGTGCATTGCATACACCAGTGCTTCAGAAAGAAAAAAACACCTCACAATCTTCTTCCCCTTCCTATTTCCCCATAGAAATGAACCAAAAAAAGCTTTACTAAAGGTAACTTGAAAGAAGGCAGACAAGACCCTTATATGTGTACCTTCCCCAATTAGGGGATTCATATAAATTCTGGGACAACAGGCTGTCAGGCAGATGAAGATTTTGGTATATTGCTCATGGGGTCAGGGAGGTGGACCATCCCTAAATAAGATATAAAAGCTATTTGCGGCAACTGATAAGTAGTGCTAACTACCCCTACGTTTCCTCTTAAGGATCAAGATTTACTTTTGTTAATAGGAGAATACAAAACTAGTAGGACAGGTTTTCTTTTCCTTCTCTTACCACTCATTCGCCCCAAGGACCTTGTTACAACATTTGGTGTTGAGAGTAGAAATGTTCTAATATATAGCCCCAAACTAAAAAATGTGAAGGCAATAATCACTGGAGTATTTCAATGCTAACTAAAATGAATTTCCTTCTTTTTTTCTACTCTTTCTTTTCCTTTTCCTCTCCGAAAGAGGCTGCCAAGGGAATTATTATGATTACTCTGCATGTTTTGCAGATGGTTGGCTGCTGCACGGGGTTCTTGAGAGAGGTCAAGATCCTATAGCATCCAGCTTGGATGCTGCCCTCCACATCAGCTGAGCTGTGGAAGTCTTTAGTCAGCAAAGCTTTTGCTGACATGCCTAATTGAAGTCTCTGGGACAAGTCACCTCCTCAAATCTCGGATTAAAGCACTTTCCTGAACTGGGACTGGGACTTAATTCTATTCTCCTATGAAACTTGATGGGAATATTCCACGTCCAGGAATGGAAGTTGAAGGAGACTTTTAATTTTATTTTTTTTATATATTTATATATACATGCATATGTACACAGATGCATGTATAGACATAAAAGCTGTAACTTTGATGTGTTCAGAAGCCATGTTCAAGGATGTTCCCAGGAGTTTCTGCTAAACCTTGAAAGTTTTTTTCTCAGAGATACTTGAGGTATGGACATTGATTCTATCATGACAACAGTGTGAGGACATGAATCTTTCCTGCCTTTTGCCTTTGTTATATGGCATGTAGACAAGCAGTTCAGAGCGCCCATAGCCACAGGCTTGTGGGAGCAAGGAGGCTTTGTGTTTACTTAATCTGTAGCCTTTTTGGTAAATAATTGATAAATCCACCTTCCTGGTATCACAGTGAAGCGGAAGAGAAAAAGGGGCGATACTGACATAATGCTGTAACACCCGCTTGTAGTGTCCCCCACTTTCCATATATATGCCGGCAATGTGGAAAAACTCTATTTAGCCACTCTCTTGGACAGGCCTGATTAAGGGTCAAAACAGGACTAGCAACTGCCCGACAGGCTGTTTGGTTAGGATACTCATCCCCGCTCCTCCTTTTACAGAATGGAGATGATACAACAGATCCAGACCTTAAGCCCCAAGGAAGGGCAGAGAATCATCTGCTGCAGGTTGTCTTGGAGCCAATCAGCACACGTGGCTGATAGGAAGAATAAGGACATGGGTTAGGAGCAAGCATTGCTGCTTGTGCTAAGACTTTGCTCCTGCCCAGGCAGATGTGCCGGGATGGCATCAACTCCAGCAGCCCAGAGCCTGGGGAAGGGCTCCAGGGCTTTTGCTCTTAGGGGAGACAGAGACAAACAGTGCTCTATCATTCGACATCCGCAGAAGAGCAGAGCATCACTCCATTCTGCCCCACATGCATCCTGAAAGAAAACTGAAAGTCTGTCTTCATTACAGCAGTATCACCCTTCAGGATGGGAACATGTTTCCCTGAAGCATCTGTTTCACAGTGATGAATGCATGGAGGTGAATACGTTGAATAAGCAGGCTGAGATTTGCAAAGCCACCTTGAGTAAAAACTCGATTTTCACATCCTTTGGGTACTTAGAGTCTCTGCCCTCCGCGTCTGAACTGCTCCCACACAGGCAGTCTCTGCAAATGTAGCGTTTTACAAGTCTGGGTTTCAGATTTATTGTTTAAAACTATTTTGAAACCAAAGACTTATAACACAGATACATCTGCTCATCTGCATCAACAAGTCATAGTTCTTATAATCTGGGATTGTATCAATCTTAGATTTCTAAAATGGAAATTACATATTTATGTTAGAAATTGAGGAATCCACTACAGTTTATTTCGAGGTGAGCTTTTTCATTTTAATCATTTTTCACATGGATGTATGCCACTATTTAAATACGATGAGGTTAGCATAAACCAACAAAAGCAAAGAAATTGTAAGCTAAGACTGATGATACATTCCTAACTCATGCTGTTGTGCCTAATTATTGCAGGACTGCCAACCAGCTCATAATAATTACATACTGCAAACAGAGCTGTGGGGAGGAAAGAAAATCATTGTTTTGGGTTCATATTACTTTCACTGAACTTTACTGGCATGTTTGATTCATATCTCCCTTCTATGTTTTGAGCTCCTAGAGCCTCCAAACTCAAATACAAACCTCCTGACTGATCAGGAAGAACAAGGCTGGTTTTCTCTCCAGACTCTTGTCTAAAGCACGATGACAATCCTATTCCATTTATTACCACAAAAGCATGCTGTTCTTACTTCCCTTCATGTACCACTTTTGGCCAGCCTCATTATTTCCAGAAGAGCCACCAGCCAGTCTTGTTTCTGCCTGTAGACAGCGTATGAGAAAAGGAGGGGGCTTTGAAGAGCATGGGGAGAGAGCTGTGTTACACACAGTGACCGCAGGTTTCTGTCGGTCTCTTTTCTGCTGTTTCCTAGAGTTCAAAAGCAGACGCTCTCTATTCTCTTACTGGAGATGAGTATAGTTTCAATCCCAGAGCAGTGGTATCTAGAGAGGAGTTTAATCATTTTTACTCTCTCATTTTACACTCATATGTCCTTAACCCAATTTAGATGGTCAAAGCACTCTGGGACAGCTCGTTCGCTCAATATGTACACAGTCCCTAGCACTACAGGGTCCCACCTCAATGGAAAACATTAAGTACTTCTCTGATATAAATGCTAAATAATTGATCACAAATCCCTAAATCATGCAATGTAATGTAATTTCTTCTCCTTGATTTTGTTACGCTATTATTTATATCAGCATATGGTATTGATATAAGAAACTTATAATGAAGTCCCAGAGACACTTTGATTTAATGTGGTTACAGGGACTATCATTGTAAGTGGCAACGAATAGCTCTAATGGATTTTCTAGTACCTTGTTTTCATCATCCATAATAGACTCTCATCTGCACTGGTCGGAACTGTAGGACGCCCGTGTCTTCTGCACCCAGACTTTAACAGATCTATATTTTATGGCCCTACAGTAAAAGTAATTGCAGGTTTTATAATGTCTATGTTCTGCTCCGACTGAAAGCAATCCATTTAGAGACTTCCGGAAAGTTGAGGTGTTTCAGTTACAAACGCATGAGCCAAGCTGGGCTCAGGTTGTGCAGCTGGCTGGTTACCAGCCTCCTTTTAATGAGGACGCACCCCAGACATCTAACCTTCTTTTCCTTTCCCTATACCAAAATCGAAGACATTTTGGAACATGAGGGGTTTAAGCTGAAAGGATCCTACCCCTGAGTTTTATCAGTTCAGAAGAAGTGCAGAAACATGGAGGCCAGTCCAGAAGATGCTGACGGCTGGATCCACCAGCGAGGGCAGCTCACCAGCGCGGCTCACCCTCTTCTCAAATCAGACCCTTTGGTTGCAGCTCACAGTTGACAAAAATCAAGAATCAATTTTGACTCACTGTCTGACCTTAAATTAGCTTTCAAGACACGTGCAACAGTTCTCGACAATCTCACTGGGAAAGCAGGAACTAAGGCAATCAGAGAAAAACAAAATCACTTCTTTTTTTCCTTTTTCCTTTTCTCTTTTTTTTGTGTGTTGAGTGACAGAGTAATTATACCGTCTACCTCAAATTCAAGGGCTCTGCCAAACATTCATACCTACACAACCCTCTGCAGGGCTGCCTCCTGCCCCCATGGTAACAGCCAAACCTGCAGCAAGAATTTGGCCCAAGGAGCAGAAGGTAACAGGGGCACTGGGCTTTTTAAAGACACAAATGCCCTCTAAATGCCAGGTCTGCCATTTGTACCTCTCAAGACCAAGAACAAGTCAGTCTGAATGTTAGCAGTGTCTTTTTACTGTATGTGATGAAGGGATTAAACCTGCTATTATCAGAATAATTAATCTTGCTTGACACTCCAGGCAAAAAATCCAATATGCTGGATTCCACAGACATGGCAGTGCTTTGTAATATTTTGTTATCTTTTCATTCTATAATTAATAAGAAGAGTAGGGAATCCAGGTGAATCAGGCAGCAGTAAAATCAGCAGAAAACAGAAAGTTAAAGTATCTGGAGTTGAGTCTCAGCTATTTCAGCGACAGTATCAAGTGAAAGGAAAATCCCCAACTGGGAGATGAACAAGATCCAGTTGCAGATGGCAACAATACAGATGCCACTTACTAAATTATCTGAAACTGTTTTTTGTCATAACATGAATTCTATGCTCTTAGTGTAGAGACTAATTTTAAACAGTTATTGTTTTCACAGTATAGTCTTCAACTGGACTGATCCAGGTGCATAAAAGGGAGAGAAAAGGACAGCCAGCCTAGACCCTTGTCATCATCGGGCTCCTGAAAACAGCCATTCAGCATGAAAACCTACAGATAGCTAAGTAGGGAAAAAACTATGTTTAAGTGTGGCGGGTAGAGAATCCCTGTACTAATCATGTAAATTTTTATTTTCAGAATAAGCACCCCAAAATTACAGACTTTCTTTGACCCAAACAATGAATACTCTTCCTCTAACTCTTAAAAACCCTGTGGAACAAACACTGTATTTTTTGGCATAAAAGCAATTGCCTCCTCTCCCAACACATACACATTATCTTCTTATATCCTTTTTTCCCTAGGTTAAATACTTACTCTGAGAATGCACAGAGTATGTATGATATGCTGATCATACAAAATCTGTCGCATGCTAGGTTCAGCTTGCTACTTGGAAAATAAGCAGTAGTGTTCTACTTGAAGCTCTTACACAGACTGGTGGGGCCAGCCCCTCTGCTGCAACCTTCACTTGGCCTGGAAACCACCGACCTGCTGTGGCTCACAAGTTGTCCTCAGCAGGGCAGGCACCAGCTCATACTTTGTTGAGCGATAGCAAAACTTTAATTCCTATTTTCAAGAAAGAACTGTGACACTTCAGGAAGAGCTGCTAAATTACATCTTCATTTTACAATATCCCCAGATGAATGTATGATAGGGTGGTTCTGTGTTGCTTCAAATTGCTCATGCGGAACTGGTGTGCCAGTACACAGACCTAATATGGCACTTAGGGGGATTAACTCCTATATATCACTGAATCAATTGCCAAACAAACATGAACCCATCCTGATGAGGAGGAATATTCTGTTTCTACAGCTATTGCAGCTGGAACATGGAGGGGACAAACCAAAACATAGCTCCAGAAAGTAAACAGGCAATATGTGTGCTTGTGAACACCAGGTTGAAGTCATTCTTCTAGTCTTGCTTTCAGGCTATGCAGATCCCAACACTAGAGGAGCAAGAAATGTGTTTGGCATCTTGTAGGGGAGTGGGAAAGGTGAAAAAAAAGAGCTTCATGCTTCTCTAAAGGAATTGCAAGGTTGGTTTGTCACTTTCTAATGTTCCATTTAAAAGCATTATTTTTACAAAGCAGCATGATTTATTTCCAGTGGAGCCTACCACTGTGGTAGCCATCTACCAGACACGGGAGTAGGGCAGTCCTAGCCAAGTTTCTGCTTGCCTGGCTTGCACACACAGGCAGGTTTCTTAGCTTCCCAGGAACTACATAAGGGACTATGAGGAGAAGAATTTGGCTAGATTGTTAATCAGAGAAAAAAAATATCCATGGGACAGATACTCAGCTGTGGTCACTTGGCATGGCCTCACAGACCAGGCGAACAGCTTTATGCAGCAGCAGCAGCAGCAGGGTCTGCTCCCTTGAACACCTGAAGGGAGGTGGAAGTAGGACTGTAAATGAGAAAGCCATAATTACAGGGAAAAAATTGTTTACTGGGAAGCTCGGTGTGTCCTCAGATCAATGTGAAAGGGTGTTATGTAGGAGGTTTTCATGCCCTCATGGATGTTCTTAGGTGTTTAAAACATGTTGTGCAACCAATCAGGTCATTGTCGCGTGCTCCTTTGTTTCTCCAATTCCCTCCACCCCAGTTAGTTTTGTGATGTCCATTTCACATCCTCTTCTCTTTCTCACTGTTCAGATTGCATGGTTTGGATGAAATGTATCCAAAGTCCAAGCTGTTGCCCAGCAGCCATTTAATGATAAAAGGAGCCTTACAGCTTGAAAAAGGCTCTCCCACTTCCCCATTCTAACTGTGATAACTGCGGCTTTTCTAGCTTTGGCTCTTGAGCCTTGTGTGTCCCATGAGAAAGGTAGCTCAGGTAGCTCAGATCAGCAACCAGTAAAGTTGTCAGAAAAGTAAACCAGTAGAAACAAGTAAGTGGAGAAGAGGCTGCTGATCATGGCGGCTGCTGGTGCCCAGAGAGGGACCCAGGTGCCTGGAATGGCTGTGAGCTTTCACCTGCCACACTGCTGCCATATCCTGACCCTTCATTCCTCAGCTGGCAACCCTCTGTTGACTATGCCCCCCTCGACTAACTTAAACTGCAAAAGGGTTAGTAAAAAGAATTAATTTAGGGTTTCATGCCTCCTCATGGACCCTGCTATGCTCCTTCCCATGTCTCAACCCCATCTGCTACGAGCAACCCCTTTCACTCAGAGGTTTTCCATATGCAGATTACTGCAGTGGCCCTGACATTCCCTGTGGGTTTTTAGACCACCTTTTATTTGTTAATTCTACCTTGCTTTGTTAATTTCTTATTATGAACTGTTTTGTCTAAATGCCACTTCAATGCCTACTGTGCCTAATTTTAGAAGAGGAGGGAGGGAGTTGCTCTTTTACTTTGCTTTTTCCACTTTCTCCTTTCCTATTCTTTTCCTTGGCTCAAAGAAAGGATACAAAATTTCTCAGTCCTAGTGAAATATCATCTTCTACCTCTATATTTTCTGTACTATGTGATATTTATTTGCAAAGTATGTTTCCGATATATCTCAATCTGAAGATTCAAAAATCGTTATGCATTCCTTTCCAAATCCTACATTTCCTCAATTTCCGGTGACCTCACAATGTAAATGCTAATAGCTACAAAAAAATAAAATTAGAGAAAGTCAGTACTCTTAGGTCAGGTACAGCTTTCTGCAACAGGGCAGAAATGGATCTTTTTTTAATGATTGTTTTTTTCCTCAGTGCTGACTTGGGCATTAAAACCTTTTACCTTGCTGGAGTCTGGCAAAGGAAACCAGTGACAAGAGGGACAATACAATCACTTCCGGACATCTACCGCCTTCTTGCAGAGAGATAACTGAACGTTTCAAATATGAGTGGACTTAAAGACCACAGCAGTTAGTGGAAACCTGTCAGCTGACATTGATACTCAAACCCTTAATTATTTCCTTCCAAGCTAAGACAAAAAGAACAAATTCCACATATTATATAGCAGGTCATAGATTGTTAGGGGAATGGCAGGATCTTGGAAAGAGTTCTCACGATCTCTGTGGCACTCAATTGCTGGTGCTCATATGAACCCATCTTCTTGTCCCAGCAATGTAATTTGCCCTCAACCACTATGCCTCTCCGATCAAAAATGGCCCTTAAGTCATAATGGAGCTCTCATGAAAATACACAAAGCAGGATCACTGTTGCCCCAAAAATCAAATGTATTTTGCAGCCACAATTTCTGTGAAACACCTGGAAGGGGTTACAGAATCATAGAATGGCTAGAGTTGGAAGGCACCTTAAAGATCGTCACGTTCCAACCTCCCTGCCATGGGTTAGACCCTTACATGTTATGATTAGAGATCATCAGAGTTTTCCTAGAAGAAAACATCAACAACAAGAAATGAACTGAACCCTTAGTTAGTGTATACTCAGTGAACACTGGGAGACTGAAGACAAGGTTCACAGGGGCTCTGCCTGGACCTTTGGCACATCTCTAGGGACCTCTGTACTCACAGGATCCAAGGTACGTTTTTAGTGCTTTCAAGACGGGCTCTTTGGAGACAGTGATCCACAGAGCTGAACCAAAGAACTTGAAGCTCTTAATCTGACTGATCTCAAGCTCTGCAGCAGAGAGCCTGGAAATTTCTGAAACCTTTCTTTTAATGGAGTCTCTTTGGATGCCCATGTGCTTTCCTATGGGAACAGGGTTGGATTCTGGGAGTCCTCTCCAGAGCAGTGGATATGTTGGCAGAGCCAGCTGGCCTGAGGCTCAGCACACTCTCAGTCCCATCATGAAGTAGCCTGCAGAAGTGTGCAGGAAGGGAAGGACAGGACTAATAGCCCAACCACCAGCCACAGAAATCCTGTTCTTAAACAGCAAGGATCATGAGATGCAAGCCCGGGTTTGTCAGTACCCTATTCCAATCGTTCTGCAATGGTTTTTTTTTCAACTGGTTCACACCTCCAAAAGTTTTGTTCCTGTTTGACTCATGAATATGGTGTAAAGATTATGTCTGTTTTTTTTGAGGAGCTTTTTGCAAACTAGAAATCCTGTGTTTTCAGCTGTGGCAGTTGCAGACTAATCCAACCACTGATGGCTACAATATTACCTTGTTTTTCTGCACTCATTTTGTTGTCTCTAGCTGGTATTTCTCATTGTAATGTTCAATTTGTAACAGGACTACCCTTCAGCTTATTTGTGTTCAGAGCTAGCCACAATAGGGCCCTGTTTAATACTTCTGTTGAGGTAATGCCCAAGGCTCTCAATGAGAAATAATAATAAATGACATGACACTACTGTGCTGAGTCACACCTTTCTAAAGCCCAGCTCTTTTTGAGGGACACAAGAGCATAGATAAAAACAGCCACAGGCGGCAAAGAGCCCCTTCTGAAAACAGCTCCTGGTAACTCATTCAAGTCAGTGGTCATAAAGAACAATAGCACAGCTGTTAGATAAATGGGATGCTCACAACTGCGTGCAGAAAACCTAAAAATTTCAGCAACAAACCCATTAGCCTTTACCACATGAGTTGTACAGGACCTGCTGTTTCAGTAATGCTCTGCTGGGTCACATAAAACCTGTAGAGAAAACAGAGAGAGGTCTGGCATCCATCCATTCCTCCATCTGTCTGAGGGCAGCTGGGAAACTGCCCCAGTCAGTCCTCAGACTCAGGGATGCTCTAACGCTGCAGCCAGTGCCAGTATATGAGAAGTGTTACATGACCAATGTGTTCACAAGCCTCAGTTTGCAACGAATGCCTTATATCATCTCTCATTAACAATTAAAATAAAAGCTCTATTTTTTACAGCTGTTTCAATCAGCCTGCTCCTAGGATATATGTTCCCGAAATAGCGAAATCACAGATCATCAGCACCACTTCTGGATCATCTCATCAGCCTGTGACCTTACCCAGCACAATCCTTTCCACCAGGAATTTTAAAACTGTTTTCTATCACATTCCAGTGCCATCAATAACCTATGGCTCTACGCAAGACAGAGCATAGCCTGAAAAATACACAGTGTATATTAAAATCACATCAGTAGGGACACATCAGAACACAAAGCAAAGATATCATGAGCCTGGAACTACAGGTTTTTTCCTAGGGTTTCGTTTTGGGTAAGGTGATTTTTTTCCTACACTACACAGTCCTCCTAATTTGTTATGATTTAAAAAAAACAACCTAGGAATGAAGGAATTAGATTAAGTCCTTGCACTTAGTTACTTTCCATGATCTAATATTCCCCTCATGTTCCAACACAGCTCTGTTCTCTGCTGACGACGTCAGGGATGAGGAAGTCTCTTTGAAGGCAGTTTCAATTCAAGGGCAAGGCAGACCAGAGACCGCTTATTTCCCCAGACAAAGTACACTCAGTTTAGCGTGCTTGTGGGCGAGCCAGAAACTGTAACGAGAATGCTTAGGAAACCAAGTCCCCTTGGATATAGATGATCAATAATGTTCTTGACAAAGTTGAAAACAGTTCGGAACATGGTGTCTCACCAGCTTGTACTGTAATGCTTTAGTGTAGTGACTGTGGATCTCGTTTCTGGCAATACCTTGAAACAGCAATCAATACTTGCCTAGGGTACGCTTTCCCTGCCATTTACTCTGTTATCCAGCCAGTGGCAACAGCAATCATTTAAGATTGACCCAGCACTGATATGTTGCTAATGATGAGCATCTACTGTATGGGCAAGAAGGATCAAGACCCTTCCATGCTGGATACTACAGAAGAAAAGATACCCAGATTGCTATAGCACCTAAAGAGATTTTTGCATAAAATTAATAGCAACAGGAAAGTCATTAGTGGGCTTCCTTCCCTCTCATCCTGCAAATAAAAATATTACTACAAAGATAGTAGACACTAAAAAGAAGCGGACTATCTCTCAAGTGGCTGAGCTTGTATGGAGGAAAAAAGAGAGTCAAATATTTTATAGTATGGGGATTCGGGTTCTGTGACAGCAAGGTAAAAAAAAGTTGATTTTGTGGGACTGGCTTCTGATATGTGCTACTGTTGTTTTTGTGTGGGTCTGTATTTGATGTTTGCCAAAACATGTCAAAGTGTGAGACGTAAGATTTTGTTTTATGTCCAAATACTATGAAGGAAGTAAAGCAAACCAATCCATCAATCTACTGGATGATGTTTCACCTCCTTTCTCCCTTAGACTTGCATATGTCTGCTTCTCCTGCACTTCCGAGAAACCGTGAACTGTCTCATCCCCAGGAAATACAACAAATCTTAAATTGCAGAGACAAAAAGCCCTATTGAGCATTTGGGAAATGCTCTGAGCAACACTGCCCATCTCCTGCATCAAAACATTGCAGCAGGGACAGACTGCAGTGGTGGAAACGACTGGCAGAGGGATCTTGGAAAATCCACATGACTGTAGGACCCGATATGACTGTTTCTCTGACTGGGGGAGCTGAACACGGGAACACACTGCAAAGAGCACTGCGGTGTGCTGGATGGGCCAACACTGCTGAATACTGAGTAGTTGCAAGAACGGGGCACATGCAGCAAGAGGAAAACAAACCTATCATTTGAAATAATGAAGCTAAGTTAAATCTATGCTCACTGCTTTCGGGTAACTGCTAGGCATTAGTGAAGACCAACACTATTGTTGTGCCTAAAGCCAGTCCAAGTTTATGTTTTTCAGATCCTTCTTCACTGAGACCTCAAAAGAACTTCAAAGGAAAAACAACATCTGTATGGTGAAAGGCAGAAGATTTTGGACTGAGTAGAGCAGCTTTGCCCAGAAGCTGAGGACAAGGAAAGGTCTCAGACAGATGGCCTATCGTCACTGAAATTGGAATTAGTCAGGACACAGCAATAATGTTCAGCCAGCGGCTGAATTTGTATACCCTTTTAAGAGGGTAACTTATTACACTATGATTCATATAGGTAGCAAACTTGTAAACAAACTCCAGACGTTGCCTACACTTGATTTCTTGGCCCAAGGTATCCCACCTCAGTGGCTTAGCTCCACCAGCAGGAGCAGTGCTGGCAGAGCTAAAAGGGATAAGGCCCTTTGGATGGTGACACCTTCACCATGTGACCACTTCTACCCACCTGGAAGAGGACAAGGCACCCTGCAAGTCCCTCAGCACTCACAGCCTGTGAGCTGGGTCATGCTGCAGGTGCATCCAGAAGCTGCTCTGAGAAACATCCCTGCCGCCCACACTGGCTCTAACAGGAAGCAGCAAAGACAGGATCGAGCTGCATGATGGTGCTTCAGGTCACCTCCCATGCCACTCCCTGCCTAGGGGACAGCAGCTGAAGCCAAGGGTCTTTCTCACTTCCCTGGGGGAGAAGGAGTGACCTCCCATCCCTCCCCTTACACTCCCACAGGCACCCAGCCAGAGGGCAGGGTCTGCAAAGCCCATGCACAAGCTCCTTGCACTCCCTAAGTCTCCAAAGCAGACTCGTATCAGACTTGCCCATGAAAAAGGGGGCAACCTCTCTTCCCTGGGCTCCTCTGGGACACGTGCAGCCCAGGCCCCCAGCAGAAGGCAAACCTGAACTGTGAAAACTGAAAACAGAGACATTGCTCTCTGCAGCAACACGGTCTGCACCACGTGAATTTTGTCTGTGTGATTTCCTCCAGCTTATCGTCTGATCTGTAGCCCACAGTCAAACCAAACCTTAAGGGTTACAGGTGAGGGAACAAAAAGTCCTTTTGCATCCCTCCTTCTTCCCACCTCCCAGCCTCCTCCCTCACCCGAATCAATCCAAAGTTACAGAAGTAGAATCACAAGTTAAAAAGCGAAAAATAGGGAATATGGAAAAAGACTGTCATAAAATGAGGTTACTCATACCATTATGAGGAAGCAGGGTGATTATACATACTTTACACAGAACGATAGAAACAATAGGATTACTCACACAATCTCAAAGTCTAATGAGGCGCATCAGTTACACTCCCACAGCAACCTGGAGAAAGAAGGAGAGTAAAACCTGCTGGTTTAGCCTAATAAGGACTTTATGAGAGAGTCACAGTTAACATGTCATACTTACTTATGGCATGCCACAAGCTTGCTAGAGACAGCAGTCCAGAGTTTCTATATGTGCTCACCAGCCCAATGGAGAGGGGATGGGAGCATGTATGCGGCTATTCTTCTAGCCATCTCCAACTCCAGTGTCATCCTTAACTCAATCGATTGAGGACATAAGGTAGGTCCCAAATCAAAAGAGGAAGCTCACCTGTATATACCTTGAAACTTTGAAGAATACAGCTTATATTTTATTTTAAATAATTGGTGACACACTAAAAAGCCATTCACATACAGACAGAAGAGCAGGACAGATCTTCGTTAATGCACTTCTACAATGACACCTCATACAAAGAGCTAGCGCCGGGTCAACTTTACTTGTTTGTGGCTGTGAAGGCAGCATCTGTAAATGG
The DNA here is from genome assembly GCA_025769975.1 of Gallinago jamesoni. Classification (NCBI taxonomy): domain Eukaryota; kingdom Metazoa; phylum Chordata; class Aves; order Charadriiformes; family Scolopacidae; genus Gallinago; species Gallinago jamesoni. The sequence continues at coordinate 115,532,616 of JAOQGH010000001.1, read as the reverse complement.
TGCCAGTGAAAGAAAACATACCACGTGAAATTATACGTCTGTAAGATTTTGTAAGACATATTTTTTTTTAAATAGATTATGTACTACCTGCCAGATTTGTCTCCTGGATGGAGCTTTTTGTGTGAAATTTAGGAAATGACTGGGAATCTTCTGGACACAATGAATCTCATTCTATCAGGTGAACCTTCCTCTCCTCGCCCAGTAGGCTTGCAGGAACCCCAGGCAGCTGCACTGCAGGTGTCCACAGCAGCTTGTGATGGATCTGTCCCACTTTTCTCAGGAGCTGAGCTTCCTTCACAACTCCTTTTACACACCTGTTTGAACCTTCAGATAACCAAAACATTAAAGTACATGCTCAAACTCTCCCTCTCACCGACAAGGAATTACATGTGTGTTCAAAAGCCTTCCAGCACAGAGATGACTTCCCACCTGAGACCCACCTCATCCTTGATTTTGTGTGAGATGATTGAAATAATTTAAAATCAACAGCTGGCTTCAGACTTAGAAAAATCTATCACTGCTGCTTCCTATCATTTTGACATTTCTATTCTAATGTTAAAAAAGAGAAAAATATAAAATGTGGGCATAAAAATAAAACATAAAGTGAACATCATTAATTGTGTTGAAATAAAACACATTTTTTTCATGAAGATGCTGGTGAAAACATTGGGTTTTGCCAAATTTATTTTTGTTGAATGAGCACTTTCTAGGTGTTCATCCAGCCCAAAACTTCATATGCTCTTTACTTCTACCCCTTTTCAGCAGAAAAGCTTTCCCAATGTTTTTGATGGCACCATGATAACTTCTTTATAGCACTTCTATTTAAAATTCCCTTTACTTACACTGAAAAAATGATCACATAGCTTTTTTTTTCTCCTTGCCATTAGAGCATTATCATCTTCATAAGAAAGCTGCTTTTTATCTGCTTGGAGCTCTAATCTCAAGGAAAATTAGGCAGAAGATGCCTCAGTTTGTGTTTCCACTCGATTGAGTGCCTGAGCTCTCCAAATGCATAACTGGAACACAGACATCAACCCAAACTTTTGCAACAAGCCATTGGTGTTTCTGGTTATTATCATGCCTGATGTTACAATACACCCTCTTTTAGGAAAAGCAGTGTTTAATTGACCAAACAAGAAAAACAAATGCTTCCCCAAGGCAAAAATTCCATGAACTGTTTGGATGTTTTCTATGAAGTTAACAAGCACTTCTGTCAGTATTTGGAAGTCTTAGACATAGTTTTTTGAATGGACTGAAGTAAAGAAGAGACAACTTGAATAGGATTTTACAGTTTCAACATGCTTAAGGACATTCCAGGCTGAAATATTACTTGCTTTAAAACATTAATAAATGAAGTTTTTAGGATAGACTTTATGCTCAAATTAAAATAAATCTTAAGTTATATCAGTATAGCTAGAATAACAGAAGAATAATACGGTTATCTTCTAGACTTACAGGGAAGGGTGACAGACCATGCTCTTGAAACCTTTTTTTTAATGTATTTATGTTTAATGTGACCCTGCAATCAGACTGCATGCGGAAACACTAAATGCAGCTTTATGGACTTTTGGGGGCTCAGTGCAGCTTCAGGGATAAAATCCACAGACAATCCAAATACAGGAAAGGAGAAGGATTCAGTTTTTTAATACCAACATCATATACTGACTTCATGCTGACATAGTGTAGGTGAACATAAGATTACGGAGAAGAGGACTAATTCTTGTTCTTCCCAATCAAATGACAAACATGAAACCAGCATTTTCACTGGCAGAAAATAAATTTAAAAAACCAAAACCAAACCAAACCCAACCAAACAAAAAAAAATCTTCTTCAACTTTCCATGGTTTTGGGATAGCAAAACCACAGCAAGCTGGAACTAAGATTCCAAAGCCATTGAATTCTTGCAGGATGTTTCAACACTGTCCTTAGGATCAATGAATCAAAGACATACCATTGTCTCACACGAAAGTTCCCTGTTTTTTTTCCTTGCTGTTCCCCCTAAGGGGGAGCGTTCCAGGAAGGATGTTGTTCTTTACCTAGAAAGATGATACAGTGGGCCTGGAAGGAAGAGATACCTGACTGGGATAGGTTTTGGTTACCCAAGAGCTGATGTTTTTCCCACCATATATGAGATGATATATCAGTGCTCTGATGTACATAATTATCTGTAAACTGAATGCATAATACACCCCATCAAAATATGAGGTGTATAGGTGTGATTTTAAGTGGATTGAAGACAGAGAATATTGTCCCTAACTCAGGAGTTCACTGTGGAAATTCGGATCATATTTACACCATATTCAGAAAATGAATATGGAATAGTAAGTCATATTGCCCAATCTGTACAGTGCCAGGCAGAGTTAACCCAAAGGGACTAAATTATTGAATTCTGATTTGCCTAGCATGTTTTAATTATTTCAGTTTATCTATTATATTTAAGGTCTAAGATTTTAAAGTGCCAAATTCTACCAAGAAGTAGTTATGGCATGATTTTAGTGACAGAAACTCCTTGATACTTTGGACGTCTGCCAGTTGTGATTATAGTTTTTAATAACATGGGAACTGCTGTAATCCATTGTGAGAGTAACGTGTTGTGAACAGCCTAAAGATGACCGTCTCCAGTTCAACCAAAGCACGTGCCTTTTAACCCTTCCTTACTGCCTGTTTGCCTGAATTTGAGGCTGAGAAAAGAACTTCACTTCTTGGTCTGTAAACAGATATCTAATAAGCCAGCTGAATCTTAATTTTGGAGAAGCCACTGAACATATTTTCTTAGAACATGATCAGTTTAATCAACATTCCTTTAAATTGCCTGGGTTTAAACCTACAGACCTGAAAACTACATTATCTTCCTTGACTGCACTTGAGTAACTTAGATTTCTCAATGCTTGTAATTTTCGACAGAGAGCTAGAAATTCTAGTGTTATCATCTGGGTTTTGGTTTTGAACAAAATTAAAATTTGGGGTCAAGTTTTGCCCTCAACCTTATTCACATGCAATCAAGTCCATGCTTCTGCATGGATTCAGATTGGAGGAGCAAATGGTCTTCAGAAATCTGAACAGAATACAGGCGGTGAAAGACTACTGATATTAAAGCCAAGAAAATATTCCTGCACAACAGGAGTGCAGTGTACTCATAATATCATTCTGAATATAGAAAAAAGCAACCTTGAATAACTTGGGTTTCCAGTTATTAGTGACTAACTAGAAATTAGCAAAACTATCAAAATGCCATTTGGTTTTCCATGGAAGATTGGTATATTTGGGAAAAAGATTTCTGTTTAATTTGGATTAAGGGTAATGACAGGATTGTGTTATTCGCTAACTCAACTATTCAAAAGTGCAGAGTGTTTTTTAAGTATTCACAGAACCCCTTGATTATTACAAATTTTAGTTCAAAGGATTGTGTATCAGAAAATTCAAAGCCAAAAGTGTTTTGCTCATAATTTTCCTGTTTATAAGCATCAGGCAATCAAAATGAAGAAACTTAATCCTATGCAATCTGTATGACCAATTATATAACCCGAGCATAGGTATGCAAACAAATGACGAACAGAAAGCAGAAGCTAGTAACTCGAACTAAATGTAATTGATTATTGAATAATTAACCCTGATACCAACAATACCAAGAGACTCTCCTGCTCTCTTTGTAATAGATTGTAAATTCTGTTCTGATTAGTGATTAGTTTGTACCACATGATTTGCAGGGTTCTCAAGGTGAGCATGTTTGTCTTCAGAGTTTTATGATATGAAAACAAGAAATGCTTGCAAAATCTGCAATCTGATCTTGAGTTCAGATCACGTCTTCCAGAGGCTATATGTGTTCAGACCTACAGATCAAGTTTTCAGCTGTGATTTATATGCAATTAGAAAGCAAAAAAAATGTTCTGTAAACTAGCTGCATGATGTTTCCCAACCCAGTTTGCAGGCTTTTAAGCATAAATCCACTTCATCAATATAGGAAATCTTTTGAAAAGCATTTTCAAAGGAGAAAAAAGAGTGTTGCTGTGTCACGGGCAGGATGTCGAACAAAGATGTTTTAGTGGCGATAGTGGTATACGTCTCTCACCATATCTATTTAGTAGTTATGCTTAGGTAGCAATAAAAATGAAGGATGGATGATTATTGATTATGGGAGGAAGCCCAGACTGGTGTCTGAATGGTTAGCAATATGAACTATGTAGACTCCTGGACGCTCATCTGTGGTATCGAGTACAAGCTAAGAGTTTAATGGAAGGAGTTATTATAAATAACATCTCTTCTGCTTTTTCTCAGGCTGAATAAGTGCAGCCACCACAGTAAACCAGTATTATATCCCAACTGAAAATGCTGCTAGGATTATGCCTAGGTAAACATTGTGAGTTACCTCAGGTACCTTTAAAAGAATTCTTAGTTCATGCAGCTTCAGCTTATTTGGCATTAACAATAAAATTTAACACAAATAAAAAGTTACGATTCATTCTCATATCTCATGTTAATACAAAGTAATTGTCATTGAATTTGCATTCCATTCTTTCCCAAATGCTCCCTATATCACTTTCCTTTGCATCAGCAAGATTTTACTTTTGCTGCCATCAGATTCCCAGATACTTGGGACGCACTTTTGAGAAGTTTGCTTACTTTTGCTATATCATCTACTACACAAATCAGTTCCCAGGCATTTCTTCTTTACTTAATTAAAATGTGTATATATCACTATCAAGGGATTCCTTAGGTCTATGAATAAATTCTAACTGGGGCTTTTCCACACTTCTGCAGTTCCACTAACTCCTCAAGAAACACATGAAGGAAAAGTAGATACTTCTCCAGGTATATAGAAACCTAACTGGGCCTCCAAAATAATATCTGGGTCTGTTTAACACTATTTAAACTGTATATTGGTCAGTGTAGTCTATAGAAAATTATGAATTTAATAAAAAAAGTTGCGATACCATTTCTACACCCTGAAATGTCTAGGAAAACCTCTCATCATGTGTCCCTTTTTTACCTGAGCATCGAATACATAGAGGAATTTTAAAAGGCTCAATGAAGGACGTGTTCATTGATAATACAGACCTCTTAGGCTTATAGAGAAAGTCACAGGCATTTCGTTAACTATGGCATTATGAATAAGCACTTGGAAGATGAAAGCGTGAGTGTGGTCTTCATATAATAGTGCTGCCGGCTTAAGACTGGATATTCATCCAAGGCGTTTTACTTGCCAAGGGCCAAAATCATGTTGAAAGACACACTTCAATCTCATCCAACAGCAACACACAAATAAATAATGTGTCTCTGAGTCATATAAAGTGAAGCTGAATACCATAACTGGCTGCATGTTCCTTCCCCCACTCATGTTTAATTGTGCAATCGATAGTAAAATGTTTAAATCAATAATTTTGACGTTGTGAGCTCAAAGCCGACACCAGCAGAGGAAGTTCTGCAGGCTGTGCAGTGCCAGAGCTGCATTTTCCTAATAGTTGAGTGCATCAATCTGTAGATTAGCACATCTGAAGAGAAAATACACAGGATTTTCCCATGAAATTATATCCCTTTCCTACTCCTTTGGATTCAATCTGCATTTCTGTCCTGACTTTAATTCCTTTACAGGGGATGAACATGCTCAAGGAAAAAACCTCCAAGCCTCACAAAGATACTTCAATCTAGAGATCATTCAAACAGAGCAGGGCTCCCAGAGCTTTTCCAGAACAGTGCTCTTCCCTCTGCTAAAACTATTTCTGAACACAAAACACTGAAACGGCTGGTAAATAAATGCCGTTGCAAGGCAGAGAAGCAGAGTCTGTATAAACTGAGCTGGGAGAGGAGAGGGTGAAGCAAAGGACCGAGAGGTCAGTCCCTGCCACAGCAGCATCCCTTGGCCAGCTGCAGACCCAGCCTGCACTCTGTGGGTCCGTGAGAGGGGAGAAGCTGCAGCCCCCACGTAGCCCTCACACCAGCCCCGATGGGAGCCAGCAGCTCTTTTGTCGAGCATGATGTGAGTCAGGCTGCTGCTGAAGGAAATAATTTTGTTTACAGCAATGGGAAGGGAATTGCTAGAGCAATTAAAATAATTTCTCGTTTCATAATAATAGCCATATCAAGAATGGCTGTTAGCTGCGTTTCAGTCTCAGGTACTTAAAAACAAACAAACAATCAATCAATCAGAAAAATTAGGTTCTGATTTCACAGAGGATTGTTCGTAAAAAGCAATCTTTATTTCATGTCCTTAAATCCTAGGTGCTGCTGTGCCTGGCAGGCACCCAGTCCACATTCTTGCTGCTGAGGAGCACTCCCTTCCCAAGTAGCTGGAAGCAATGGGTGGACCAGGTTAGCTCCAGTAAGGAGCATCCATTTCATGGTTTGTCCGCAGGTTTCACCAGTAAACAGAAGATTTGTAATTTTGATGTCTCAAATAAGGCCTATCCGGCCCAGAAAGGGGAGATTTCAATAGTTTTGTTTCAGTTTGTTGAGTTTTCTATGTGTCTGCATGGCACAGCCAAAGTCCGAATACATTCCACCTGCTGACAGAACCCATCAAGTCCAGAAATAATACCGAGATACTGATTTGATCCATCATAGATAATATTTCTCAAGGCCCAAATGTTTACAGGGAACTTTCCAAGCAATTCATTGGGAAGGAATAATAATCTCTCTCTGTCTTTCTCTCACACACAAATGCAGAGTTCCATGGAGGAATTCTGAAGACCCATGCTAAATAATGTATGAACTGCTCATGGACATTTTGCAGCAGGAAAAAGTGAAATCCACAGTGTTACATATTTCACTGTGAGTTGCTTGTTCAGCCCCATTGTTTACTAGTTCTTTAGAGAAGTAAAGCCATCTCCCCAAGGACCCTCCAATGCTCTTGGGGTTAAATAAGGAGAAATATTATATCCTTTGGGATGGAGGAGACATAGCATGAAGATACATTCATCCTTGCAGATAACTAAGCTGAACAGATCTTTTTCACCTGCAATTCTGAGTAAACATACAGGTAGCTTTTGTTGTGGTTGTTTTAAAGTAACTGATAACAGTTGATAGAATTGCTGATAATTAACATTTATCAGCCAGAGAGGATTGTGATGGATTCTCCATCACTGGAAATGCTTAAATCACAATTGGGTACTTTTTTTCCCAAAAGACTCATTGTAATTCAAACAAGAATCAATTCAAAGAAGTCTTGTGTTACTGCAGGAAACCTAAAGAGATTATCACAATGGCCTTTTGCTATGATTATTTGTATTATCAAAGCTTCATAGGGCAAGGCTACCCTACCTTGGGCACAATGTCAGAAGGAAAAGTTGATCTGTGCCTGAAGGGCTTTTCAGTGTAAGAAACAGCAAAGGGATGCAGGAAAACAGGGCAAACTGAACTACACAACAATACCAAGGCATAATTCTGAATCTGTAAATGTATTTGACCCCCTGATCCTCTGAAGGCTCAGCAAGTTTCAAGTATTGTATGATTGCAATATATCAATATAAATTTCCTAATGTATTCTTTCGGGGGGGGGGGGGAAGAGTTAACTGAGACAATGCAAAGCTATTAAATAGTAACTATCCAATTGATACATACAGGAAGGTAAATCCAGAAAATCCTATGAAGGTTTTCTTTCAGTTTAGATTGGCTTTATCGAGCAAACATTTCAAACATCAGCAGGAGGAAAGGAACTGCTGTTTTCTTTTGAACCAATGCAGCCCGACACCTGAACTGTGTTAGATCTGACAGTCTAGGTAGGGCCAGGTCTGGACAATACTTGCACAAACATCCATTGCTTCAGAAAATATTGTACATAAATATCAGTGGTGGGAGAGCACCAGATGGAGCAGGGAGAGGCCACTGTGAGATGCATTACTAGAAACCTGTCTCTTTGGTCTTCTTAAGGAATCCATATCATTCTTGGTCTCTTTCCAAGAAGACTTTAGCCATGGTGGAAGATTGCTAATGACTACCATACCTGCATTTCTTATGCCCTGTCAGGTTAATTATAACAAATACCACAAATACAATGTTCCTATCAATCTGCAGAATATAGTGTGTATCTATCCTAAAGAAGATGAAATTAAATTTGATGTTAGCTTATGTTTTCAGATGTAAATTATGTAGCAGGATTTCAATTTAACTACCAAAATATTAGATATAACCGAATTTAAAAAAATAAAATAGTTAAAATGAAACATATCCTCCAGCATTATTTTTTATTTATAAATCATTATGCAACTATGAATCCCTGAAACTAGTTTTAATTGATTAATATTGCATAAAATCTGTATTAAATCTCTTTTTTAGAGATGATTTGCATTTTAAAATGGACTATAACCCTATAATGTAGGCTTATTTATAATAAATATTTAAGCAGACATATATCTTCAAGAATTAAATACCATTAATGGCAATGGAAAGAACACAGCTTGTGAAATATGTTTGGAAATCTCTTTTCCATATGGTAAAAACATCAGAGGAAAGATGGTGATGATACCCGGCCTAGAACATTGCAGCTTGAATTCCAGTGTTTTAGAAAGAAGGTTAATAACATTACCACCTTTAGTTAGTTTTTTAGAGACCAGCAGGAGTGGTGTTGCACCTGCTACCCTGCAACTGAGGCAAATACAGGAATTAAGAGTTTCCCCAGACTTAGCATCCAGCTTCCCACCTGTTAAAAGATGCACATGCATCTCTAACACACAAGAGCCTGGATTTCCTCAGCTCTGGGTGCAGCCTGAGGTTTACCTATTTGACAGTGTGGATGTGTTAAGGGAGAAGTTAACTTGTTAAAAGACATAGCTTGTGTTCTGGACTCAGAAAGCATTTGAGGGTCATTTAATTCACCTCTTTATTTTCTGCTGCAGATATGACTGTGTTTCTAAGTGCTGTTGGAGCCCTATGCCCTTTTGTAGCTCTCAGAGTACAAATTCTCTTCATAATACAAAAGGCAATGAATAAATTGCAAAAGAAATATTCCATCATGGGAAATACAATTTTACATGTGCATTATAGAAAAAGGGAATAGAAATCTGATCTTGATTGTGGTCATTTAAGTTAATAACACTATTTCCATACATAGCATTAATTACTAGCTTCATATAGTTGCTGGATTCATGCCTACAACTGAAGGAAAGATTTAAATTGGAAGGAGTGGTAGGAAGAAAGAATAATAGAGTGAAAAAGAAACGTTCTGTATTCTTTCCTCAAAAATGTGTTGATTTCCTTCATTTCTTCTTTTTTTCTTTCCTTTTTTTCCCTCCTTCCATATTTGGGTTTTTCTCCCTATAGTCACCAATCTAAGCCACTATTTTAGTAACTCCTATCTTTAAAGTATGGAATTTTCTTTCTACTTACACCCACCAACTGCAACAAGAGGGGAAAAAAAGGCTTCTTTTGCCTCAAAGGGCAGCGTTGCTGTGAAAAAGCAACAGTACAAAAGTGAAATCCTCTCACTGAACATGCTTTTTGCATGAAGGGACATTTAAATATTTTTTTGAGAGTGGTGTACTGCTTTGCTTGGTATTTGTAGGGGAGAGCTAGCACGGCTGAAGAAGTGAGCTCAGACCTCTGCTTCGTCTTGTGACTCATTAACAGGGCCACCCACCCAGCTTCACAGGGTGACGTTTGCCACCGACCCAATGAAGGCTATTGATGGTGCTGCCATGGAGTAGCTGAGGGAGCAGCACCACCCAGAGAAGATGCTGGAGTGGGCATGGCTCCTGCTGGCAGGGGACAAGGAAGGAACCAGGGGAGAGGGGGAATGAGCAACCTCCGAGTCACATCGCGTGACACAAAGACAGTGTGATCTCACCAGGCATGTGATCCTTTTCCTCTGCGGGGAGAGGGAGGTAGGCCATGGACCTCGACACCAGTCTTCAAGCCCTGCTGTGATTTAATCTGCGTTTAATGCTTGTGATGACGGACAGGATGCAAAAATCTCAGCTTCCCTTGGAGACTATGATAAAACTGAAAGGTCTGGCAGCCAGTCATGCTGCATTTTAACTGGCAAACCGAAGCCCTTTATATAGAAACCATTAAAGTCATAAACATGAAACTCCCTGATACTGTTTTTACAGTCACCTTTCAGAGGGAGCAACAGTCTACAGCCCTCTTTTTGTAAGGGGGCATTTTATGACTCCTGGACTTCAGTCTGTTTAGTTTATCCCCACAAAAGTAAAAAGTGATCTGAACATGGTCTGTAAATGCCTCTGATAGCAGAGGAGTTTTTAAACTAATGGAAAAGAGTAGAGCAAGATCCAACATCTGGCAACTGTGCTAACTAAATTCAGGAGCAAAGGCATGCATTCCTGACAGTCAGGATCTCCAACCAAATTACTTGCTCAAGGGTATGCTGGATTCTTTCTCAGGTGAAGCCTTGAAATTGAACCTGTGTACCCTACTAACAGAAGTTAGAGGCTCAACGAAGAAACCAGTTGATAAAAATCTATGGCTTTTGTCAGGTGAGATGATCAAAACCAGTCCTTTCTGGCATTAAAACTATATGCCGAGCATTCAATTCCAGTGGGATAAAGGGAGGAGTATTTAATTTGGAAATTCTTCAATGAATTGTGTCTCTTTTACTCTCTCTTTCTCAAAACATGCCTGTTCAGGAAGAAACGTGATATGGCCATTGTGTTCATACAAAGGTTTAGTGTTCGCTAGGTGCAAATTCATATTCTTCTATTTCTTCAGAACAGTTAGATGTGTTTAAGGCTCCACACTTTTGCCAGAATATTACAGTCAGAGAAAAAAAAATAAGTTAATTATACAAGATTTGTGAAAACCTCTGATGTTGGGTGAAAATAGCTCAGGTCAATAGTAAAGTGTTCATTTTACCTGTTCTCTCACAAGTAAACTTGCTAACTTTTGAGGTCATGTAAAAATACCTGTGGTATGAACCTCAGACTCTCAGAAACGAGTTCCACAATTTGTCTAGAAATGTCATTCCTGAGATATCTCATACTTCTGGGAGCACTCTGAAAAGTCCTGGAATTAAAACTATTTTCATAGCATGCCATTAGAAATAGCTACATTTTCTTAATGTCAGAGACGCTGTGCAGAATATGGTTTAATTTTTCTCCAGGTTGCTACAACTGCTTGCACCTCCTTAACCAACAAGACACTAACCTTTTCAATACTTTTTGTTTGTGTACTGGATGCCTCCAGTACACAATACAAAAGCCTCCCATGCTCTAGAAGAGTCCAACGTTATCTCACATATGAGTTACATGTGCTTTGGGGTAAATGATTTATGTTGGAATTAATCATCTATAGAGATATCTAGGATGTAGTATATAGATTACAGCAAGCAACTGATACTCCTACATCATTTTGACAGATTCATTCAGAAAGCAGGTGTAATAAAGCATTAGCCAGGGTAACAAGGAGCTGCTGCAAGTGTGACCGGAAATTGTCTCACATGTGAGTTGGCAACCTGGGGTTGGCAACCTGGATAGTATGGCATATAAACAAAATCTGCCTTGTCCTGCTCTTCTCAATCAGCTTTTTGCCTTTTTAGGATCTGACCTCTTTGGGAATGGATAAAAATTGCGGTGACACTGATACTAAAAAGAGGACTATGGGTGAGTGCCTGCAATCTAGTTGCATTAGAAGCTGTAATCCTCCACCTGGCAAGGAATTACACAGCAGCCTTTTTCACTTTTGCAAACTGCTCTTCCCCAGATGTACCTGGTGCTGGGGAGGACAGACATCCATACACACAAAAAGGCTTTCATCGGCTTTCTTCCAAAGAGCACCCATTCACCAAGCAGCCCGTATACCTGGGTACAACGTTTCAGCCAGCCAAAGCCCATAGTTTATTCCACTTTAGATTGCAAATTAGGAAAACCACACTCAGCATCCCTAGCAGCAGCTCAGCACTAAGCCTCACATTCACTGTCCTGCAGGACGGAGTGCTAATTATTCATATGGAATAATAGCTTTCATGTGAAGTAATACATTGACTCTCCTCCAAAATCTAGCTTGGAATTTAAAAGATTATGAACAGTGCCAAGAAAACTACTCCAGGGCAAAACAACCTTGAATCTTCAAGTTTAGACAAGAGCCTTGCTATAAACAAACAAAAGTGTGATATTGTTTAAACTGGTCTTTGAAATTGTCAGTGGGAGATCCATTTTTTTTTTCATGAAATCCTCCAAACAGGTGGGGAACTTTTACCTTCATATTGCAAAGTTAACTTCCAAATATTACCCAGGGAGCATTTCATAAAACATGTTGTGATATATACTTTCTGTTGCACAGGTATTGAAACAATCACTGCAAGTTCTTTTTTGTAATTACCACCTAAGTATGTCCTTGAGACCAAAGAGTCTGGGCCCCAGGGAACTCAGAATATCATTCTATCTTTCACTGGGTTGCCTTTGAACAAACCATTCTTTTGGCCACCAAAGCCAAACTCACACTTTGTGAGGACAAACAATTTTAACATAGAGTGTATTCTTCCCTCATGCTCTCTGTCTTCATAACAAGGGTTTAAGGAACGGCTTATTCACACAAAAAGTTCATTAAACTCTCTTTGCGCAAGTCTGCCATACAGGAAACTCCCGATGCTCACACCTCAGATTCTCAAGCACATGGCACTACAGTCACCACAACAAACTACAGTATATATGTATTTTTATATATGTGTTTATAAGATACAGAGATTGCTGAATTTTGTGGTTGTGTGTAGCTAAAAATCAGACTGAGAAAGGAAGGAACAAACTAAAGGAAGAAAATAACTTCTCCCATAAGACTGCCTCAGTCCTGGCCTTGCCGCATCATCTAAGCAGTGACATGAGTCTACTGCACCCAGTGAGGCAGATGCTCCAATGAGGCTGTGCAAATCTCCTGTTCTAGAAGGTGTTGCAATTGGTTTGATGGAAATTGTTCCCTCTAGAAGGGAGCAATTGGTTTGATGGAAAATACTGATACATTTTATACTGGCTTCTGCGTTGGATTTTTGATCTGTTTTTTGACCTGGGGACCTTCAACAGACATATTTTCCTATTTAAAAAAAATATAAAAATAGGACCTTTAAATATGATTTCTCTTTGGGAGAATATTGGGAGACTATTGCCAAAATGGTAAGTTTTAATAGGATATATTATTTCTTGACCATGACCATAAAATATATATTCAGAATTTAATCCTTTAGAAAAATACCTGGGGTTTTGTTATATCATTTTCCTTTTTGCTATATTTTTAATAACTTTCTGTTTATGAATGTTTTGAAGACAAAATGAAATTTTAAAGATAAGAATTGAAATTTAAAAAATGGAACCAAGGAGCACTGTTTTGTAGGAAAATGTGTGGAGTGAAAAAGTTGCCATTTCTGAATTTTCTGTGGAATTGCAATTCCAAGTTTGGAAAGTATACCTTCTTCATCTGGGATGGACAGACTGATGTTATCAGGGAACCATGGTAACCTGAGTTGACTTTGAACTGATGATATAGTATCATCTTCTCTAAATGCATGTGTCAAGTGACATTGTAACTAGTTTCCATTTCAAACCTTCCTGTCATCCTCTGTTCCATTTTGCACTCGTGAAGTTGTGAGAAGTTCAGAGATACCTCCACGATCACAATGATTTGCAATCACTTCTCAGGTCTTTTAAAAATTCAACCTTTCCTATGATACTCCTGCATCTCACTGACTCAGGCTGCCTCCACTATGGGCACGTGCAAATAAAAAGCAAGGGAAATGATGCTGCAGTCCAGAAAATATCACCTCCTTGATGCAGAAGGATTCTCCAGGGTGCCAACATCTCTGGCTTCATCTGGTTGTCTGATGAAGTTGCAGCCATTTTTAAGTGCTAAAATGCTGAACTTGACGATTCATCATTTGGCTATGATATTTGGTTGCTTTAAGATAATAGGTGCTCTAACTATTTTACCTTGTCCTGAGATTACTCAGACTTTTCTCTAGTATAAACAGTAACTTCAAGAAGTTTTTTTCACCTCATCTCTTACAAGAAGACAATACTCTCAAGCATCACTGGTTTCAAGTTAAGATCAACACATGCATACCATAAAATAACTGTCTCAATCCTGCAAAGATTTATATATTTCATTGTATGAAATTGTATGGAGCATGCCCCACTGACATCAACAAGACTGCTCATGTGTCAGGCACGTGTGCATGCTTTTGTAGGATAGAGAGGCACAAGTAATTTGATTCCCAAAGATGTTCAATGTGTGTAACTCTCACTGACTTACAACATCTTTGTTTCTTAGCGTTGCTAGCCATCAGCTACTTGTTTAGGTGCCAATCGAAAAATTTAAAAATCTTGACCCAAAAAGTTAATTTTACGTTAATGCTGGGACTTTGCATGAAAGCTACACCCCAATATACTTCTACACTGACCTGGAAAGGCAGCATTCTGCACTGTGGATGTTAATATGCCCCCTTGCTCTACCTCTTTGTTTACTAGAAATTAGTAATGGGGAATTATCTCCCACCTCATCACAATTTCACTTGCGAGCTGCCTCCTGCTATGAGTGAACTCAGAGTTCAGTAACAACAACTGACTGCTAGCTTTTCCAAAGCAGAAAAGCAGGCATTCTCTAAATTATTCCCTTGAGTCGGATGCACTGTATCATTGGAGAGGCAGTAGCCTAACACAAAGCATTTATTACTTTATATCTATATTTACCACCGATGTGACGTAGTCAAAGAGACAATGATTTCATTTCCTTGTCTCCCTTGGTTAAAACCACTGGGAAAGGGAGTAATTTCTACCTCTATACATCATTATTCACCTTGAATGTAAATATGATCACGTATCTGTGCGTGCATGCCTACATGTGGGTATAAACTACATAGCCATAAGTAAAAAGATCTTTTGATTCAGGCCCTCAGATGATATAAAAAGTGAGTATTTTATTGAACACAATTAACTACAGCCTTGCAGAATAGGTGTGGAGAGTTTTTCTGCTTCTAAAAAATTAACAGTAACAACAGTAATTGCCAAAAAGTCTCTCTCAACAATGGGACAAAGCTTTCCAAATAAAGGGCCGTTTACGTGCAGAAGCATGCAGGTCAGCTGGTGCCTGTTCCTGTAAGGTGTGTTACCAGGGAAGAGACGAGTCCCGATTCCAGCAACAGGATAAGGAAGAATGTCAGAAGATGACCAAAAGCCACGAGATTTCCCCGGCATCCTGAGCATGTGGCTAAGTCTGATGTCAGATGCCATTCCAGGAGAAACATGTTATTATTGTAGCTACAATCTGATGATTGGAATGGAATGCTTCCAACATTATTCTTTTGAAATAATATTAACAAGTGATTTGTTTCACTGGTTTTCTTTAACCATGAGTTTTCCTAAGGGAAAAAATCTTTCTGTCCATGCTTCCTCAAAAACCACGTAAGTAAAAAAACTTCTGATGTCAGGGAAGCAGGACCTACATGTTCTATGTATAAAATCCCAAACTTTTCTGGCTTTCCTAGATACTCTATTTGAAGTGATTACCAGTTTCTAAGTTTAATTGCATATCTCAAAAAATATCATGAAAGAATCCTATATCATCTTATTTGTAAAGCAGTTTATGGGAAAGTCTTTTAGACTGAACATATCATTCCCAGATATCCCTGTCCAAGATTCCTCTACTTCTTAGTGACTGCAGGTGCAATTTTTTGCTTTATGTATGTCCAAGCTTTTCCAATTGTCTACAACTATTCATGTGTATAGGTCACTCTAGAGCATATATGAACTTTCTTTACTTATTCACCTTTTTCTGAACCCTAGAAATACTTTCTGGACCATGAAACGTTCATAGACAAAAAGCTGAAAAAGCACTAGAGGAAATAGTCATATCTTGGGAAATCTTCAGTAAAAAAGTGATAAAGCCAGAGAGATTTTTTCAGGAATGAAAGTGGAGATTTTTCCATATTCAAGTTTTGTGCTTTAAAAAATTGCCTCCTTTATTATTATTTACATTAGATTAGCACCTACGATCCACCTGACATCGGCAGAGTCAAAGAGATGAGAATTTTTTCTCCTTATTTAATATAGGAGTAAACACAACCACTGTCCCAAGCATTTCATCAGCTGAACAATGGACTTACCTCACCATTATCTTATCCATTCCCAGAATCCAATTAATCAAGAAAATCCTCCCTCAGGAGAGCAACACACATAAACATAAAGTGACTTTTCACAGACCAGAGAAGAACCGGCACCTCTGGTCTCCTCACTTGGCTTTGGAAGGCAGAAACCAATCACTTGTAGATAA
Organism: Gallinago jamesoni; assembly: GCA_025769975.1. Taxonomy (NCBI): domain Eukaryota; kingdom Metazoa; phylum Chordata; class Aves; order Charadriiformes; family Scolopacidae; genus Gallinago; species Gallinago jamesoni. Next base: position 115,516,419 of record JAOQGH010000001.1, on the reverse strand, counting down.
CTTTTGGCTTCTCCCACTGATGGTGGAAATGGGCAGAGAAACAATGTTACATTTCAGCCCTCTGGCCTTGCTTGCGGAGACTCATGAAGAAAATATCTAAAACCTACAACTATGTATTTTTAAACATGCACTGTCTCTTCATGGAGCATTTTGTGGGGGAAGCTGTGACAGACACCATGTTGTATTTACTCTATGAGAAAACACTGTGTTCAATAATTTTCCTTCCTCCCTCCCTCCCTTATTTTCTTGTTTGTTATAGTCCTTTTTGCAAGATCTCAACTAGTGGCTCTGGAAAATGACTGAATGATTGCCAGGATTATTAGGACATCTTAAATGGAATACTCCAAGTAAGCTGTTCTTCCCCTTTCCTTCATCCTAAAGAATTTGTATTTAAAGAAGCCCAAAAGGACATTTAATATACATTAATCAAAATTGTCTCCAAAATTATTATTTTTTAAACTTTCCCATACATAGGCATTTTTAGATGTTGCCTTTAAAACACGGCAGTGCTTGTAGAAGGTGCTCTGTAATTATCACAGGACATCTTTACCAAAGTTAGTGTGTATCTAAAAATCAGACTGAGAAAGGAAAGAACAAAATAACTTCTCCCATAAGACTGCCCCAGTCCTGGCCTTGCCACGTCATTTGAGTGGCAACGAGTCCACTGCTGCACCCAGTAAAGCAGATGCTCCACTGAGTCTGTTCAAATCCCATGTTCCAGAAATGGTTTGTGAGGGTAAAATAGGTTTGATGGAAATTATCAACACATTTTATGCTGACTGCTGCATTAGAGTTTTGACTTGCTTTACTTCAGAGCTTCAGCAGACATATTTTCCCATGAATACAAATTAAAATACGTTTCATCATGATTTCATTTTGGGAGAATAACCAAAACAACAGGTTTTGATAGGATAAGTTCTTTCTCAACCATAACCATAAAATATATTTTCAGAATGCATTTCTTGGGGAAAACTGTTATTTTTGATATTTTTAAATTACATAATTTTAATTTTTGCCATACTTTTAATTTTAGCTTTTTATGAATGTTTTGCAAACAAAATGAAACTTTAAAATGAGCCTTGACATTTAAAAAGTGGACCAAAGACCATTTTTTCAAAAACACTGTTTTGTTGGAAAGTGTGGAGTGGAAAACTTGCAATTTTTGAATTTTCTGTGGAATTGCAATTCCAAGTTTGGACAAGCATACCTTCTTCATCTGGGAAGGATAGACTGATGCTATCAGGGATCCCTGGTAAACTGAGTTGACTTTGAACTGATGACATAGTAATGAAGGTTTTAAATTCCTGAGCCATCCAACTGTCTATTAACAGCTCTTTAAACTTACTACATACACACTGATACCGATCTGCTTATTACTGCAGAAATTCTAAACATAAACATTATTATAAAATCTTGTTTTAGCCACCAAGAGGGTGAGAGACTGAAATACTAGACAGCTTTTCTTTGTATTGTATTCCACATGTGAGATTGGAGTTAGACATAACAGCCCTGTAACCTGCTCTGGGAGAAAAACAAGCCCTTATAGAAAAAAATGACCAGCAATTATTCAAACAATTTAGACTGAAAGGGCTTAGGAAAAGGTAGCTGAGAAAGGGGGAGGGAGAAATGTTACAGCTGAGGAAAATGAAGTACAAAAAAGTGTGGTAAGGACACAGATGAGTGCTTTTGTCAAAAAACGGTTCATTTCTTAGAAGGTTAATCAACAGGATACTGTTTTTATTTGGCACCATCAGCCAGACAAGGGTTGCCAAAATGTACAGCCCCTTCATGCTACAGGAAAGAAGACAAACTCCTCTGACTATATGCAATTTTGTACCATTAGGTGTTCCTATCAGGCTCTTTTGCCCACTTTCCCTGGTTTTGTTTAGATCACTAAATGTGCCAGCCTTCCCTCTTTCAGTTTTTTTTTCTGGACTGATTGTGCTCTGCAGTCTGATTTCCACTTGAGTCCACTCAGGAATAGGATGCTGAAAAATGATTGTTTCCACTATTGGAGGCTGCCGTTTTTTAATGCCACACACTGCATTAACAAGCTTCCCCCCGAGCGTGCGACTCAGCTGGCAGTGAAAAACAGGAAGCATTTTGGCACACATTTTCCCTTTGTGGGGTGAGAGAGGAAGCAGACGCGAGCCCTGGCTCAACAGTGACACAATTAAAATGGAAACAGAGAGCTGCCTTGCCCTTGCTGTGGCATGAGATCAAACCTGGGTCACCCCCATAGGCTGCCTCGTTGCCAAGTCCCCTCGTTTGGGTTGGAGGCATACGAGAAATGCCCACGTTAAAGCTCACATGTACGTGGTCTCCAGGGGCCTGAGCCAGCAAAATTGAGGGGAAATCTCTCTGCCAGTTTCCTCATCGAGGCCTGTCTCTGCCCTTCTAGTGAGCAAGGATCCTTCCAAGTAAGCGGGTAGAAAAATATGTCAGGTAAAGATTGCTGTATTTGGTGTTACAAGAGTCTTCAACTACCTATAGCATTAAAAAAATAGTGGCATAATTTGGCAATAGTAGTACATAGTAGACATTTGACTGTGTAATTTACAAGTGCAGATATTCTGGACTCGAAAAAGCAAGGTATCTTTTGGTGGTTATTCTTGTAAGTGGTCACATTTCAGCTGCTGGTAAGCACAGGACTTCATTCTCCCAGATGTCTAGGTGCTTTCCAAGTCCTCTTCATGGTTGTATCTGAGAACCCCAATTGTTAACTCACCTTTATAGTTCCCCTCTGACAGGCACTCAGGCTAAGATGTACCTAGTGATGATTTGGTACATAAAACTGAATGCATCCATGAGGAGAATAGGGGTTGGGTGTCTTCCTGACAAAATTCATCATTTAGGAAAATATCCAGAAAAATCCTATTCAAATGGACCACTGGAATCAAAAAGTTCCTTTCCGAGATTGTATTACACTAGAGACCACCATAAAGAGGAATAGATATGTCCCACTGTGTTGCATATTGCTTTCTCTGGCCGTCCTCATTTACACATGATCACATACAGCCTGTTGGAAAACCATGCCCCTTTCTCCAAACAGGACCACTCAGGTATAGGCCTCTCCAGCACTACCTGAGTACATGGAGGAAGAATAAGCTTCCTCTATGACCTACTCTGTCAATTGATCATAAAACACCAATCTCCTCTATGACAGATATCATACCCTTTGGTCTGACCATGTCTTCAAAGAAGGAAAAGTTGTTGCTTGGTGTCAGGAGCTGCTGTGCACCAGGAATGGAATATGGCTTTTGCATATGAATGCGTCTGCCCATCCTGCTCCTGGCTGCTTGCTGCAGAAAGCCTAAGAACAGATGGCTTTTCTTTTTCTTAGCTTACGACAGACTAACACTTTCCCCTCTGTAGCTACTAAGTGCCTAGATGGCTGTTGAGAATCTTCGGATGTTAGATTTCTTTCTTCATTTGAGATATTTTGTAATCCTAGCAAGCATGGGGCAGGGGGAAGATGACACTAACCTTTCTTTCTGTCTTTGATAAATAACATTAAAAGCAATTCAGAAGCTATGCAGTTGTGAGAATAAAATATGATTGTACACCTTGGGATTTTTATTTTTTTTTAATGTGAAGTGAGCAAAGGTGCATGAGAGAGCATTTTAGCATGACAGCATTAATCTATGTTTCATTATGTCTGTCAGAACAGGATTCATGAGGATAAAACCTCTGCTGAGCAGGAGCATTCTCCTGAAACCGCCAAAGTATGATGTTTCTGAAAGATGGCAAGGTGAAATTTTTATCATCTTCATTAAAATCAAAATCCTACAGTCTTTACCAGTGGCCAAACAAAATTTCTGAAATAGTGCTACAGGACACTTTAGAAAGATAGCGAAATGCAAACTGATACTGATGTTCAGCACAGTCAGGATGTCCTCTCTTTCTAACAAAGGGATGCACTTTGTGTCATGACATCATGGACAGTGCCTATCTAAGGCAGTGTCATAACAACAGCCAATTATTCCCACTTAGTGAGCAGAAACTGCATAATGAGATATGATAACATTTCCTGAGAAGCAGAGGAAGAAGTAATTAAAACCCCACCAGGTAATACTCAACAGCTGCACATTGCTCAGATGAACTGCTAAATCTTACGGAAAACTATTCACCCATGTTACCTCAGTGGTCAGCCTTCACTTGCTCTACACGCAAAGACCCACCAAGAACTGTTCAGTGCCTTCCCAGTGTAAACAAAAGAAGAAAGCATTTTTACAGTAAAGACCTTTGTCCTCTGTAGATCTCCAAGTAATTTACAAAGAAGTCAATATCTTGTTCTTGCACATGGGAAAGCAGAAGACCAAAGGTGAACTGATCATAGAATCATAGAATGGTTTGGATTAGAAGGGACCTTAAAGATCATCTAGTTCCAACCCCCCGGCCATGGGCAGGGACACCTCCCACTAGATCTGTCTGTGGTCACTCAGCAGCAAACCCCGGGGAGTCCTAAAGTCCAGACCCCTAACAGAGGGGGAGCTCCCCTAACAGGGAGCCCTAACGGAGGGCTCCATTCACAAACCCAGGTGCAGAAAGAACATTTCAGGGAGCAAATTCCAGCTCTGCTTTCCAGATCGTAACAACTATCTCCTTGAAAAGAAAAGTGCTGATCGATATGAAAAAAGACAGGTGGATGAATGGTGGAAAGATGGCATGTGATCACCCTAAAAGGAAATCACAAGCAATGTAGATTGTCTGCTCGTATGTCATTCACGGGCATGAGCCTATACAAGCCAGTTTTGCAAGAGTTTGTAGATCTTTTTTATGATTGTGTTTCAGCTTCAAATCTTATTGGCTTCTGCCCACAGTCTTGTCATCTCTGGAAACCCCAGTTTATGCTTATTTCCAGAGACCCTTTGAGTTCTCTGGAAAACACATGGAATACAAAAAAGGCAGAAAAAAACGGGAAGGTAGAGGAAACAGAAGATAAAGCAGGAAAAGTAAAGAAAGAAAAAGAAATTTGAGAGAAAGGAAACAGGAGAATGAAGAAGATTAAGAGAAAGGAAGAGTCATGAGAAGAAAAATAGGAGGAGAGATAGGGAAATTTGGTTTTAATTATGTTTATTGTAGTTCTTCATGCACAAAATTACAAAGTGAAAACAACATAAACAGCTCGGCTGCAGGCATGCTAGGAAACAATCCATAAAGCAGGAAAACATTATACAGGAACTTATAGTGACTTACTGCATCATTCACTATGTAATAATTGCCCAGAAGAAATTAATGAGTCTTTTTTCAATTAGTTTGGCAGATAACTGGAAAGACTTACAGGCTTCTTTGCTGTAGATTTTTTACCTAAACAACAGATAAAAGACAACCAAGTAAGAAGGAGGACCCAGGGAACTACAGGCCAATTAGTCTCACCTCTGTCCCTGGGAAAATAATGGAGCGACTCATTCTGGATGTCATCTCCAAACACATTGAAGATAAAGAAGTTATTAAAAGTGGACAACATGGATTTACCAAGGGTAAATCATGCTCGACCAATCTGATAGCCTTCTATGATGTTATAACTAGATGGCTAGATGAGGGGAGAGCAGCAGATGTCATCTACCTTGACTTCAGCAAAGCTTTTGACACTACTTCCCACTACATCCTCATTAGAAAATTAAGGAAGTGTGGGCTAGATGAGGGGGCGGTGAGGTGGATTGAATCCTGGCTGTGTGACAGAACTCAGAGGATTGTCATTAAAGGAGTAGCGTCAAGTTGGAGGCCAGCGAACTCGTCCCAGTCCTGTTCAACATATTCATCAATGATGTGGATGAGGGGACAGAGTGTATCCTCAGCAAGTTCGCTGATGATACCAAACTGGGAGGGCTGGCCAACACTCCAGAGGGCTGTGCCACCATCCAGCGTGACCTGGACGGGCTGGAGAGCTGGGCAGAAAAGAACCTAATGAAGTTCAACAAGGGCAAATATAAGGTCCTGCACCTGGGGAGGAAGAACTCCAGGCACCAATATAGGTTAGGGGTGGATCTACTAGAAAGTACTTCTGAGGAAAAGGATCTGGGAGTCCTGGTGGATGGCAGGCTCTCCATGAGCTAGCAATGTGCCCTTGTTGCCAAGAGGGCCAATGGAATCCTGGGCTGCATAGGAAAGAATGTGACCAGCAGGTCAAGGGAGGTCATTCTCCCCCTCTGCTCTGCATTGGTGAGGCCACAACTGGAATACTGTGTCCAGTTCTGGGCCCCCCAGTTCAAGAGGGACAGGGAACTACTGGAAAGAGTCCAACATAGGGCAACCAAGATGATTAA
>JAOQGH010000001.1:115448570-115510050 GCA_025769975.1 Gallinago jamesoni | reverse complement strand
CTCTTTAGCCTGGAGAAGAGAAGACTGAGGGGAGACCTTATGTATGTTTACAAGTTCCTAAAGGGTGGGTTGAAGGACGATGGAGCCAGACTCTTTTCAGTGGCTTCCAGTGATACAATGAAGGGGAATGGGCATAAGCTGGAACATAGAAAGTTCCACTGAAATATGAGAAAAAACTTCTTTAGGGTGAAGGTGACAGAGCCCTGGAACAGGCTGCCCAGGGAGATCGTGGAGTCCCCTTCTCTGGAGATCTTCAAGACCCACCTGGATGCAGTCCTGAGTGATGTGCTCTGGGCAATCCTGATTTGGCAGGGCAGATGGACTAGATGATCTCTAGAGGTCCCTTCAAACTCTGTCTAATCTGTGAATCTATGAAAGACCTTTAGAAGCTGGTCATAAAAAAAAAGATATGCTCTGTGCAACAGAGGCACCCCTGCCCCAGAGCAGGACCCGTCATAGTAGGGTGGATATATTAATATAGCAGGAGATGATCCTTACTCAGAGAACTTACAGAAAACTGTGGAGAGATGAAACAAGCTGTGCTGAAAAACATGAGAATAAAGGATTTTAAAAGTTCAAAGCCTGAATCCCAACAAATTCATAAATCTACCTATACATTGGCCCAGCTTTCATCTACTCAGATAGTACAAGGGACAAGCATACCACAACCTTTGCAAATTTTCCCATTTCCATTCCATATATAGGGCTTCCCCCGACATTCCTCATGTTATTTTCTCTCTTGAAAGAAGGAAAGTTCAGAAAACCCTTTGACCTGAAGAACTCAATGGAGAGTAGCTCCTATCCACAGCAGATTTCTTTATTTCCCCCTAGAGTTTGGATGATGATCACAAAGATTTTTCTTTTCATTTCCTTATTACCTATTTCTACCTTTGAACTTTTCTAATTTAGAAATCCATGATTTTTCATCATCTTCATCTTGAATCTCAAGCTGCTGGATCTTCCTTGATAGCAGCTAGCAAGGCTGGGATCATTAACTAAACAATCAAGAAGAAAATCTAGATACATGTTAATAGGAGGATATTCTTTCTCCTTATAGCCCTGACAAAGTAACTTAAAGTTTCCTGTCAAAATGTCCTTGAAATCTGCTGAGTGTTATCCTTGCCAAACACATTGTCACAAAAATTCTGCTTGTTTCTAACAAAAGCATCTGAACGGATTGGTACAATTTCTGGCAGGGAAAAAAAAAAAAAAAATCAGCAAACTATCAATACCCAGCAACAATGTAAAATTATAATGAAGCGTCTCCACTCCCACAGGCTTTATGTGTGTATAGGTCTATCTATGTGTGCCCATGTCCTGCACAGCGTGACTTGGCACCTGAGCTCTGAGCAGCTGGCACACCTGCAATGTCAAGAGTGCAGTGCTTGTCACAGGAGGAGTTTTACGAGTCATCACGCCGATAGCGATTAATTGGCACAGCACGCTGCAAAGCTCAGACCAGCCCAGGACTGCAGGGATTGGCATGCTGCACATCTTTTACACTACCAACTGCCTCTGACACTCATTAAACACTCCTGCCCAACTGACCAGTCGAACACGATTGACGCATGCTACTTTCTGGAACAGTCTGTCTTCTCTTATGTCCTTAACCTGCTACACTAACAGTGTACACTAATACTGTGTTTCTCTCTTAAAACTGCCTATCAGAGCAAAAGGGTGTCCATGGAAACCTTTCTTGCTTTACACTAGCTATGCAGTCTGTTGCTACACTTTCACATCAGATTTGTTACTGGGGCTTATTCACTTGGAAGGAAACAGTAAACTTGTCTGGAGACGTCCTGAATTATTCATAGACAACGTGTACAAAGATAAGTCAGGGCATGAGATGTACCTTGGTGTTGAAGCCAGCATGGCATGTAACAGAGAGCGATACTTGTGTGGCTTTGTGGGAGAGCTGTGTCTCAACCACTGTGAGTGACTAGGAATTGGGTAATGATCATTAAGATCTGCAAGCCAATTTGCTTTTGACAATGGAAGTCAGGAGAAGTTTTGACACAGCAGCTGTCTTTGCTTCACTTCCATTGTGAACACAGCAGTAAGGCCTGAAGTCACCTCCAGGTTTGTATTTAGACTTTAAAAGGAACAGTTTTGTGAGCACATAGAGGCAAGTATATCTGATAGTGCTTAGACAGCTAATTACTTCATCATGCCTATCAAGGAAGTAGTTAGATGACTAAATGTCATCGAGTATGGCTCTGGAGCTGTAGCCAGAAAACTATACATAGAAGTTGGATAAATCAGTCAATTCCAGATTTGTTATCCAGCATCGGTTTTGAGCTTATTTTTCACACAGTGAAGGTATATTCGCCATAGAAATATTTGTGTTTTACAAACAAATTCTGCCTTGCTCTGAAGTCTGGTACTGAAAGAGCTAGAAACCAGTATTTGTGAACCATTAGCAGACCTGCTTTGAAAACAATGGGTCCAGCTCTGGTTGCACATCACTCCAATATACACCATGTGACTTTGATTTCTAGTCTGAGTCTGCAGGATCAGAAATGGGCCCGTTTATAAATCCATCACCTAGTCACATAGCCGTGATTTTCAAAAAAACCCAAACATGTACATCTATTACTCTGAGAAAAATAAAGTGAATTTTCTCTTAGTGATCTCCATCTGGAAGTGTGTAGACTGGATGGCACAGAAAGCTGACAGCAGCCTTCACAAAGCTCAAAGAGCTTGTCCATTGGTGCTTCGCCAGCACTGCAACGGTATGCAATCCACATCTGAACAGTGGGAAGACATTATACTTTCATGATAGGTAAACATGGGAGATTAAGAGATTTCTGTAAGCATTGAATGACATTGCCAGTTAAGCTCTCACATTCATCCTTGTCCAAAACAAGACTTTTTTTTTAAAATCACAAAATCCTTAAGAGAAGAGAAACTTGGTTCTGACCCAGCTATAGCCATTAGCAGACTTAGGGAAGCATCCTGCTTTGAATACGTTAGTCACAAAAGCAAGGTCCCACCTGCCATAGCACAAGTTAATGGATTTAAAAATGAGAGAGCTACCTTCCTAAGCCACTGTTGGTTGACCAGTTTCACCACTGGGAAAAGACTTCCGTTTATAAATGACATGTTCCTATTTAAATTAACTTAAACTTCCCTCTATGCTATCTTTATTTTAAAATCAGATTTATACCATTTGACAATTTTTCCCTGAAGCAGCTTACAGATCTATGCCATCACAGTTGGTGTCTGACTTTAAGCTGTCAGTAATGTAGTACTGCAAGATGTTTTTAACTTGAATTATATATATATCTTATATTTAAATGACTTTAGAATTGTGTATAGAGCCTTGTTTTTAAACACTTGTTCTCTTTCTGGAGATTGCGTACACGTGCACAGTTTGTTAGGAATCCAAGAATTTTGTGATTCTAATACTCCTACGGAACATGACTAAATATTCAGCAATGTTTCAAATTAAGTTAGTGCCCCACCCCAGCAGATCAACTCTTCAAACAGCCTACATTCCTTCACCTGGGAGTGGAAGGAAATCACAAAAAAAAAAAAAGTAAATAAAGGAGTGAGATGGAAAGCATTTTTGCTGTGTGATTATCCTGATTCTCAATTTGCACTCCCTGAGAAACAAGACTGAAGAGCAAAGTTTGAAATGTCCCTTGATCGTGGTAGGGAAAAACCTCTTATGAATCAATATTACCATCTGTACTCCCCTTGATCAGTATCTTACCCTGGCAGGCCACTGAATCCAGTGACAGATCCCAATGCCTTATGGTTTAAAAGCACAATGGGTACAAATGAGGTGCCCCTTACAGCACCCTTCTGCCAAGTTCTCACTGTGGGCCGTAGCAGAGGGGAAAAATAATTTTCAGGGCATCTTCTCTCCCATTTTGCAGAAGAGCATCTTCACACTCAGCTGGTTTCCCCCAGATTACTCCATAAGGTAGCACTAAGCTTGAATTCCTGGCTCCCAATGTAATTTTCACACATAACCTACCTATTTGGGGTAGAGGGTTGAGAGGGAGCATATTTGCAGATATGTTTATTTGAGAGTACACACATCCACCTGAATTGACCGTTTCATATTTATTAGGCAAATATCACGATGACACCAGACCTGCCTGCTGGAGAGAATAACTCAGAAGTTTTGCAAGACTTTTCCTTTCTTCCCACTGTAATGATTTCATTACTATAAATCAGCCTGCTAGCAGACAAACCCATGAATTTTGCCCCATGCTGAGCAAAGCTTTGGTGTACAGTCCGTATTTTGCCATTTAGCTCAAGACAAAACATGTTTATCAGTCATACTTGGGAGCATTACTGCTCTTCAGCAGAGATTTTTGCCTTCTTAGAAGGCGGTTTGTGTTCCATAAACCCTGTGAATCACATTCTACTTTTTAGAACTTGGTATGCAATGATGACACAGCAAATTACACCCTTGTAATACAAAAGGATAATATTTTTATAGCAACAGTTCATAAAGCTGTGACCAGCTCATCCAAACTGGTTAGCAATGGTACATTCTCAAACGGCTGCTGGTACTGCAGCTTCTCAGAGTCTCTAATTACCAGTTTTTAGGCCTGAAAAGAATGAACATCTTGCATGAAGGCATTCCGCTCTGGATCATTCAGTAGTGCAAGTTTCAGAAGACTGTTAAGTTTTCTCTACTGCAAGAAGCTCATCTTAAATCCTGTGTCTTGATCTCATGATGAGACAACATCTCTGTATGTATGTATGTTGATGATATGGGTAGATAGGGCCACCTTTACATTCTCTGCACCTCCAAAAATGAGGCAAATGTGAGTGAGGGAAACTCCATTGCACAGCATATGCTGCTACTTACTTACTTTGACTTGACATTGATGGATGCATTCAAGTATTTACAAGCTGCCTGATGAGATGACTCAGAGAAAGTTTGAAAGAAACAGCACGGCTGACACCCCTGCTTGAAGGGGGAGGAAGTGGGAGGGAAAGATTGCCTTGAGATCAGAGTTTGTGGTTTTTAAAAATGCTGCTGCTTCACAAGCCCACTCTTTGTGCTGGAGTAATTATGTGGGTGTACTAGGAAAAAAAGCTAAGCAGCTTGAGAAAGGTCTGGCTGTGGGGAAACCCAAATTTAAAGAGCTCAAAGAAGTAGAACATCTCAGTAGTCTTGGAGGAGAACATACAAGCCATATTTTCAAGAGCCTAGAGCAGTTACTGGGACAGTCCTGAGACAGCTTGAGGCATGGATCAGTCATCTGTGGGCAGAGCTCACCTTCTATCATCCTGCCTGTACAACTCCTCCCTGCTGGGAATGTCCCCCAGCCCATGGCATTGCATGAGATGTAGAACAGCACATTTCACCTGCTTTAGTTGCTTCCATGACCACATGAGGATGTGAACAGGAGTAGGGACTGAAGTGTCAAAAAGATCTCCTCTCCTCTGCAATGTTTGTGGCTGGGCCCCAGAGATGTTCCCTGGTACTCACCAGCATCAAGCCCTCTCGCTTGGAGTCAGGCTAGACCCATGGCAAGGCACAGAGCAGCTGTCCTGGAGATCATGTCTCTCATCACTGACTTTTTAATGAGCAGAAAGCAGAAAGAAATGTTCATCCTGTTCTATGAATTGCCATTTTTGAGCTCTCGGGCAGGAAATACCTGCATAAAGCTAGGAACGCACCTCCCATAAGCCATCTTATTTAACTCTTTCCCTTCATTTGCTTAATAGCTCATGTAGTTTTATAGAGCAACATTGTAGAAAAACAAGCCAGAGAAGCTGGCTTTTTCCACAGATCCATGTGGGAGAGATGCAACTCCACCCGTCCTTATACCACCTCCCCATGTCACCGAGGAGGGAAGGGAGGTGCCCCTGTGAAGCCAATGGTGCAAGAGAAGAGTGTGGTTAAAACTTGGACTTCAACCTCATTCTCAAGACAGCAGTCCTCATACTGTAACCAGCACAGTAAGAAGAACAAGTTCCCCAGGTAAATGGTTGGCACAGTTCCCCAGCATGGAGGAAGAGGACGAAAAAGACCATTTCACCTACAGAGTGCATGCTATCCCTTACTGAATCCTTACGGGAACTTTGTAATGAACCTCTGTACAAGGTTGTGAGCTCTCTCTTGTATGCATTGCTGTTTTAATTCGTATGGTCCCTTCAGAGTCCATTTCAGACAGCTCCAGAACCAATCTGGGAATGCCTAGAGCATCCTGTCTACAGCTCACCCTGGCGTGCCTGGGCAAGCTCCACGCCAGCTGTGGGGGCCTGGGTAGAGGCACTGCTGTGGAAGTGGGAGCTTGGCCTGGATTAACCACCCCGGGACTTACCCAGGCGCTGTAGCAGAGGCATACCCTAACTTGCAAAAGGAATGTGATGTATAAGAATTGTTCCCCACCCAAGGAAACATGACATGCTACTATTTATATTCTTTTATATCCTCTAGGGGATAGAATACTTCTGGATGCTTCCTGTTCCTTCAAAAATAAAGAAAAAAAAAAAAAGGAGGAGAAATTAAGATACTACTGTAAAATCCTAAGATGGCTGTCTTGTTCTGAAGAAACAAGAGTATTTACCTCTCTAAAAAGTTTTTTTTGTAAAAATCTCTAATTGCCTTACAAGATATTTTATTTCCTTGGAATTTCATTTTTCTGTCAGATTTCACTGAAAGGGATATTTTTCTTGTCAAATCTTGTGTAACTGAAAAAAAAAAAAAGCACATTTTCTTGAAACATTATGGTGGTAAAATTTCATTTGTAATGAAAGACATTACAGAAATGTAGGTGTATTGTTGTTGTTGAAAATAATTTTATGTAACAGAAAGTTGATGGACTTGTGAGTCTTTTTTGGATGTGAGCTGTAGTTATTATTTATTTCCAAGTGCTCACAGGACCAGCTGCCCTTGCTAACTCCAGTGACAAAGTCTCAGTGGACTGCAGAGGGAACTGGTTTGGGCCACCAGTACCTCAACTTAATTCTTCATTTCTTTTTGGAATACAAAAGAGCAACACTCTGACTGGCAGAGTGCTGTGAGGAAATTAGCTTAATTGCTAAAGCAATAACACTTAAAACAAAGCATGACACATGAATAAAAACCAGAAGAAAGGAGCCTCTAGCTGAAAAAAAAAAAAAAAAGCTATATGAGGTTTTAAAATGTTCCCTTGCATGTATATATGCAGTGTTTTGTACAGTAACCATAAAAATGACATGCTTGTTTTATACCTTTCAAGCACAAGCAACCTGTTTTGACTTCGTAGCACTTGGTGAGTCATTAGAGAAACTGATCCTTCTAAAAGCTTTGCCATTTCTCCTGTTCTTACTGAGATCACTAAAAAAAAAGGCTTGGGTAAGATACATACTGCAAAAACAAAATAATGTGCACGTTCACTGTCTCTTGATCCCTGCCATGTGCTGGCTTGGGTAGTGGGCTTGCTCTTCCTTTGCCATCACGAGGCTAGGCAATGGCTCCAGAGCCACTCATCTGAGACAGCCCCACTGGATGCACAGTATGCTTCCTTTCTTCCTGCAAGTGGAAATGAAGGCATCTTTTCGCTTATGAAAACGCTAAGACACTGTGTGACCTGTTATAACTCATGGCAGTGATGGCACCTGGTTGAGCTCCATCCACCTGGCCACTGGCTAGGTCCCAACCACAGCATGCCTGGGCACACCAAGCCAAGATCCAGACCCTGCACCCATCACAGGTCCCTGGGCTCAACCCCTGCCCAGGACCTGCCCGCTAAGGTCTTCTGCCATGCAGAGACCCAGCTCTGTGCCATCCCGAGCCTAGGCCTCCACACTGGCTGGTGCAGAGCTTCCCTTTGCAGCTGAACGCTGCATGGGGGACTGCACAAACTAAAGCGAGAAGACAAAGAGACCAGAAAGACTTTGTCCAGAGTCCAACATTGCTTTCCTTAATAATCAACCACCAGAAGTGAAAGCCCTTTACAGGAAGAAAATCAACAACTAACCTATAAATAAAGTATTGCATTCCTTCTCAATGTAATATTTTTTCCCCCAAGCAATCAGTTAATGTTTCTGCAACAAAGACGTTATCAACTCAGGAGTGGGAAAGGGGGGGACCAATGTGAGCATGAGGGGGTTATAGTAGATGACATACTGCAGAAAGAAGCGTTCCCCACATCCACCTCTCCCAGAAGATGTGACACACTGAATCCAAAAGATGGGAGAAGTCCCTGCACCGTGGGATCATTTTATCTCTGAATCCAAACATCTGTTCATTTTATTTATTTATTTTTGAAGGCTGAATAAGCAGCTATGTGCGCAGAGAGGCAGCAGGGTATTCATTTGCTTTATTGTTCACACCTTCAATCTTCCTCTGACTGGTTCTGTATGGTATTTTGCTGCTGTGTACCAGTGGACTCTTTCACAGTGTCTGAAAGCTCATCAATAAAATAACCGCAACAGGAAAAGAACAGCTTTCCTATAGTGCGGCACTTTCAAGTTATCTCTTGATAGCAAGTGGTCAGATGTCACCACTATAAAACCACAGTATCCTGGGATAATATATAACCCAAACAATAAATCCAGTATTGTATTCCTGGTCTTTCACATCAGATATGCAAGACCCAGTATCACTGCTTTTCCCTTTAGTTTAACCAGGGTTGGTCTGGCTGCTTAAGCTGAATGTTCTTCTGACTCCTACTCCTTTCTAAAACTAACCCACTTCATCTGCTGCCTGAATAAAAAGCTTCACGTTAGTCACGACATCTTTCTGCACTGTTTTATTCACAAAGTTTGACAGAAAAATATATGTTATGAAACCAGCTTTTAATGCCTGATGGAAATAGGTCCAAACCTGCCTGGGCAGCCGTCCTTCTGTGAAACTGAAGGCAGTATTAAGGTCTCCAATGCATTTTCACCCTATGTGATGTGTTGCCAGGCTTAGGTATCCACTGATCAGACCAAAGACCATCATGGTGGGTGAACCAAAGGACCATCAAAGCCAGTACTTCACCTCTGACAGTGGTCAATAGTGGGTGCATTGGAGGAGATGAGGAGAAGAGGACAAGTAAACTGTGGTGATTCCCCCCCAGTATGTTCCTGCCTTGCCTCTGTCTGTTGCTTACAGAACTCTCAATCTACATGTGCTCACAGTTTTAATAGCTCTGGGAGGGTTTACGTTCTTTGGCCCTAGCAATTCAGACTTTTCACCCTACAGTATCTTAAGTAATGACTTCAACATTTCCAATGATCATACAATGCATAAAATACTTTCTTAATTTGCTTCAAATCTTCCATCTGACAACACTGGAACAGGCTGCCCAGAGGAGATGTAGGATCTACATCCTTGGAAGTATTCAAAATCAAGCAAGTCAAAACCCTGATTTAAGCTGGCCCTGCTTAGAGAGAGGGTTGGACCTGATTACCTCCAGGGGTCCCTTTCAACCTAAATCATCCTGTCTTTATAACTTCTCAGGGTGTCCACCACTTTTTTTTTTTTTTTAGCATGAAATAGGAAAACCCTTCTATCTTTTCATTTTCTTTTTACCTATTGACCGTGTAATTAATGATTCTATGAAGCACCACAAACCAACAGCCCCTCTCTACCCTTGCCATGTCTCTCTTTTCCAGACTCAAGGGGGATTATTCTATTTAGCTCGTCCCCATAAGAAAGGGTGAAGTGCTCCATCCTTGCTGCCCTTCTCTGAAACTTTATTAATTCTACTTCATCCATTTTGAAGCAGGGAGGAGGGTCCAGAACCCTCTGCAGAGTTTAAGAGGAGGGCAAACCAGGCACTTTCATCTATGGAAAGTGGTATTTCCAGACTATTAGCTAAACTTCCCCTAATAAACCCAGTCTGGTGAACTTTTTGAAAGCCATGAACCAATATTTTCTCCAAAATGATTGCTATTTCTCACTCTTGAACTTGTTCTTGATTATAGTCCCATCTTATAACACCCTCACTCATCTCCTTTCCCCATGACTCTTGTTCCCCCTTGCAGTTCCACACCCAGTTGGGGAAACACCAGTGTTCATGGGCCTGCCTGTATGGTAAGCCAGACGGTCTCAGCAGCAGCTATCACCACACCACAAAACTGTCGCTTGCAGGGGAAGGCTCTGCCTGCTTGGCAGACTTAATCAGTGTGGCTACTGGCCACTGCAGCCACCTCTGCTGCCCTGCTCTCTGGCCCACAGCCCTGCCATTCTCCTGCAGCACCTGCAGGACCCCTCTGACAATGCTCTGCTGTCCTTCAGAGCACTTCTGAGTAGAAGCTATCACCACACACACACACACACACACACACAAATCCCCAAAACCACAAGATTGGTTCTTTCCATGTTAACACCTCAAAAAAGCTCTCAAAGGCACACAGAACACCTGGCCCAAGGTAGGGGCTGGAGTGGGACTGTAGGAGAGGGACAGACAGTGACACCGCACTGCAGCAGCAGCTGTTGCATCAGCTTAGGCTGCCGTGGGACTGCAGCTGTGTACATGCTTATCGGACAGGAGCCTGTGGAAGCTCGTAGCCTGAGGAAGGAAGCTGCTAATGAGCATCTTTCCTTCTTCCCTTTCTCACACGCAAAAGTACAATTCTTTTAATGGTAGCTGATAATAACTATAATATGTCATGATTACACCACGTTTTTTCCCGGCTTTACATAAAGCCTATCCTCACAAAGCTGTGTGAGGTATATAGCATAGAAAGCTGTCTTGCAGATAATGTGAAATTCAGGGAGCTAAAACTATGTGATTGAGTTCATACAGCCTATTAGGAGGTATGCAAGAAACAGGACTTAAAGGTCGCAGCCCTCATTAATGTCTGTAATCACTAGAAAAACTGCTTGTACAGACGGAAGAATTCTTCCATATAATATTGCTGGGGAGGAGAGTGAGGAGAAGCCTGATGCAGCTGTCTTAATTAGATATCTAATTCCTTTTTGTGCTTTTTGGTTACCTTATCAATAGCCTTACCTTGTAGTATCTAGAGCCTTTCTTCCACTTTCTCTTCGCTATGTACGACGGTTCAGGTTAGATGCCTCAAACAGATTGGAAAAACAATTTTGTGTCTGGGCAAGACTACTCCCTTCTTACAGATTTCTCTTCAGAAATCTGAAAAAGATAAGCCCTGATAGTCTAACAGGTAAGGGGACATCCTTCTCCCAGCCAAGGGGTTTTGCTCTTCAGCTATGTCCCCTGCTGGCAATCTTCATGGGCCTGAGTCAGGAAAGCATTTCAACATTTTAATACATCTATCCCCATTCAGGAAAGCACTGCAATCAGGAAGGTTTGCACTCACTGGCAGACCCCCTGTACTGTCAATGAACTCTTGTTGAAACCGAGTATCATACCCACAAGACAATAAAGCAGCGTAAGTGCAACATAATTGGTGGGACTTTCATGTTTGTCTAGGGTTTTAAATAGTCCATATTTTTATATCATATGACTTCGAAAAAGATATTTGTTCATGTAATTAGAGACTGTGCTGTCACAAGGGAGCCAAATTCAGACTCTGTACAACCTGAACATTGTCGTTTCCTGGCATCTGCTTAAAATATATTCTTAGTGCACTCTTTTATAGGCTTCTTTCCCCCTCTCCTATTCAATATTCTAAGGTATTTTAAAAGCAAAAAAAGATGCAGAGAGAAAAAAAGAAAACTGTTCTCCTAATAACTATGGCAGTGCAAATCCTCTATAAACATCACCAGATTCTGCGCACTCTGGGAGCTATAGCCACACCAAAGACAATATCAGCAACAACCCTTTTTATCTTTGCAGAACCTCATCACAACTTGAACTGCCATCAGGATGTAGACTGTCCCTCCAAGTTCTTTCTATCAGTAGATCCCAAAGTGGGTTAGGAAGAAAGGCAAGTATTACTGTTCCCATTTCCCACTCAGACAAGGGGACCGGTTTCCAGAGAAGTGAAAGGAGATATCTTGAGGAGAGAGGTCAGGAGCAGTAAAGTCATGGAAAAGTACAAGCCTCACCTAAATCCCAAACCAGAGCATGACCATTCCCTGGAGTATGCTGCCTCCTATGGAGTTTTCTGTCATCAGAGGACACCCTATCACTCTGTTAAAGCACCCCACTCCACTGTAATAAAAGCAAGAATAATAAGATGGAGACCTTTCTCATTCCTAATTTTTTTTTTCTGCTCTGTAGTTGACTTACATGTAAACCACAGCTGACTTTTGCACCAAACATTACTGAAAAGGAATGGTGCCACTTGTACACCGAGCACCATAGCCCTGACTCAGCCCAGGCCTCCAGGACCTTTAGACCATGACTGCTCCCTCAGGCAGCACTGAAGCCTCTGATGGACACCTGAGGCAGGGCTTCAACCACACTGCAGTATCTCTTTCCCTGTCCAGTGAGCATGGAAAACATGACAATGGTTCTCATTGCTCCTCCAAACCAACTAGGCAAAGACAAATCAGGCTTCAATTTCATTTTGATTGCAGGCTGCCCTGCACATGACTGCATATTGTACCTACCATAAGAAAAAGCAAGAGCTTTCCCTAGAGTCTCCCAGGAAATCATCCTGAAATCATTGCAGAAAAGAGAGCTGTACAAGTTGTTTTTCTATGAACAAAAACATGATGTACAGAGCAACATGCTTGGCTCCAGAACCCAAAGATATGGCAGGATGCGGGAATTGCCTCCCACCCTGGCCATGAACCCAGAACCACATCCTCTCTCTCAGGGATGACCCACTGTTTTTTCCTCTGTTGCATACTACAGACCACGAGAATGGTGGCCATCCCACTCCAGCCTGAAAGGGATTGTTTACCCTGTTATGAATATTATGCTTCGGCAAAGTGGGATTTTTTAGCAGTCCACAACTAGTCGAATCACAGGCTCTACAACCAGAGTGCAGAGATGCACTCCTGCTCTGCAAGGGCTCCTTTCCCGTCCTGCAGCAGTGCTCTGCTTCTGATAGTTCATCAATGTGATCTTCCAAACAAAGAAATACAAATGCAGCCACTTTTCCGTCACTCTTGTTTTTAACTAGACAATGGTCTTTTCATATCCCCCAGATTAAACTATGATGAGATGGCTTGGTACAATAGTATACATATTTTCATGCTTTAATAAGCTCCGTCCTGCCTAACTGAACAACTTCTATCCAACAGGCATTGCTTAGGTAGGTTCACAGTGATTAAAACCCAAATTTGAAAAGAATTACCTGGATACGCTTCATTATTACAGCAGCATCCCCAGTAAATATGGAATCATGGTTGGAATTATAACAACACTATGTTGATTCCCATCTTCCTATCTCATCAATCCCACTAATGCCCAGGATAAGTCTATCCTTAGGTGAGCAACCAGTGAGCATTCAATACCACTGGCATTCAATTAGCAGCTCTTGTGCAAGCTCTGGAGGGGCTCAGTTTCCACAGTGAGTATTATTCTCCCTAAGCCAGGACAAAACTCCATGAAGCGCAAGGCTTTTTACAGCTGTGATGGAGTCACAGTTCAATTTATTCTAACAAAAGGATGAAGCCCAGAACAGTCGGAGTTGACTTGTTTAAAGTATAAATTAATACCCCTTAATATTTGTCTTGCAGTTTAATCTCAAATGCCACTAACCTACATTTGTTTAAAAACAATCAACTGGTCTCTATTTCAATAGCGGTTTTGTATGGTCTAGAATCAATTTTTCCTATTTGTACTCTCTTCCATCCCTTCATGAGTTTAATCGCCTTATTTAAAAATGTGCAAGAACTATAAATATCAGAAAAAACCAAACCTTTCAGCCATGAGGCGGAGTGGAGACATGCATATCAGTAAACACATTTCCTGAGTAATAGCACACTACGCAGTTTCTAAAATACAATTACGCAGTAGCAGCTCTTATCAGGAAACATATTTACTCTGATTCCTTGTAGCAATAGATCAAAGAACTTATTTTACTGACCTATATCTGTACTTAATTGTAGAGCAATTTCTTACATAAATAAGCAAATCATCTTCCTTTTTCTGAATAATTTCCTACCAATGGAGAGCAATTTTCCTAACATAGATGCTTTGCACAAATTAATTTTTGAAAACTAAAAGTGATGTCAGAAATTAATATAACTCATTCTTGGAAAATTGCAGACATTGGCTGAAACATTTGCTGCCTGTAGAGGAGAAGAGCAGCACACACAATGAGGCTACCATCCCAAGAAGGTGGTCTTATCACTGAAATAGCTAGATTTTTTTTCTCTTGTCTGTATTCTCTCTATTTCCACCCATAAGTCTGTCTGGAAAAATGTAAGTAATATTCATCCATCAGAGGAGGACTGAGGAGCATGAAAGGCCCCAAATATCCTGGCTCCCACTCCTTTAGCAACCAGGGGTCTGCAAGGTTTCTCTGCTTCCCAGCCATCTAGCCAGACTGCCATCAAGATGGGGCTTCCAGTACAGATGAGCAGCTGACAGCCGCTCCTTTATGGGAGATTTGAAATATTTCGTTTCCGTTCTGCTTTAAAAAATTCCCACAAACAGTGTAAGGGTTCCCCAGGTAGAATACATCACCTCTGGACCGCTGCCCTCTGTGCTGTGCTTCTCATTTAAGGGTCCTAAATCATTTGGCTGCTTCAGGCTAATCAGGAATACCTGCAAGCACATTTGCAGCCATTAGCAGCATGCTCCAGACAGCATCGCCTGTGGTTTTCTGTGATTATTTGTGCCAAGAACAGCTGGGCTAAGAGGAGCCACAGGGATGAAGCTTTATTGAAGACTGAGTGAGAAGGTCCAAGTCCACAGAGCAGCCCATGGAACCAGTCTTTTTACCTCCTTTTCTCTAGAGCTGCTATGGAAATTTGTACAAATAAATCTTGTTACTAAACACTGGCTTGATAAAAACAGAGATTTGTATGGAAATATATCCATTAAAGTGAAACTTTCAGTAAAAATAATGGTTTCTGTTGCTCCAGGAGCCAACATATCTCTTTTGCTGAAATTGGACTAGGGCTTTCAGTTTCAGGACTAGGTGTGCTCCTGACCAGTGTCGTTTAATGGAGAGGAGAAAGCATCTTCTCTAAGGCCACCCTCTGGAGTAGTTTTCACCTTTTATAAATAAAAAACACTTCAAGCAGGAGCGTGCATCTGATTCTCCCTCATCCCAGAGGAGCTCAAACCCATACCCACATAGGTAACATCTCTTAGAGAAGCACAAGCAACTTATATGGCCAGAGATATTTAAGGAGACCTGTCACAGAGGAGCTGATGGCACATGAGAAATCCAGCTCAAGCCAAAGAAGGGTTTAAACCTGTTTCTCCAATAGCCCTGCAGAGTGAAGCACAAGCAGTAGGCTACCACTCAGTCCGGAACAAAGTCACTCTTTTCCCTATTTAGAGAATACTTCTAGAGATCTGCTTCATCCCAGAACAGCAGAGGAACATTTACCACCCAGGTCTGTTGTCTAAATTTGTTCTTGAAAATGGCAGAACAAGTTACACTAAGGTTTCCTTTGACAAATATAAAAGCAGGGTGGCAAAATGATAAATCTTGGATTACGCCAATAATTACAGCTAATTCATGACAGCAAATACAAAAATGCAGGACATTCATTTGTGTTAACTCATCTTTCAGGCAAGGAGTTTTCTATGCTTGGCACAGGCTTCATTTAGGTGGAAAAATAAGTTATCTAACTTGTCTAAGTTAATAACATCCAAGGAAGAAAATAATCAACACAAGAAATTTTGCAGATTGGAAATAGTTTTACAAGCCAGCAAAACAAAAATATCATCTGCAAGCTTCACAAAACCATAAACTCAACTATCCCTAGTCTGTGGTTATTATGGGAAAAGACATGATACGTTTATTAGTTGAATTGCATGTGGAGGTTGATCTGTGTCAGCAGACAGTGCCATACGTGGCTGGTTTTCCTGTCATTTCTTGCATAGATGGTCTGAAGTCTCTGAGTGACATTTACCAAGCTGTGCAGGAGAGCGTCATACATGTCCCATTAATTCTAAGAGGAGATGTGTCGCTGCACTTTTTTTGGAAAATTTCCATCATAACTTACATTGTCTAAGCATTTTGCATTTTCAATAAGTGATG
The DNA here is from genome assembly GCA_025769975.1 of Gallinago jamesoni. Lineage (NCBI taxonomy): Eukaryota > Metazoa > Chordata > Aves > Charadriiformes > Scolopacidae > Gallinago > Gallinago jamesoni. The sequence goes on along the minus strand of JAOQGH010000001.1, from coordinate 115,494,066 downwards.
ACAGAAGTAGAATAAAAACTGATTATAGTTAATATCTGAGCTTGCAGAATCTTTGAAGAAGTTATTTTTGTCTGAAAGAAGAGAAGAAACTGACAGTCAACAAAGGCAACTATGGTTTGGAGTGCTTATATCTCTACCTACTTATATGAAGTGAACACCCTTTTTAGTGTTGCTCTGGACAGAAAGCTGTTTTAGGAGGCTGGTTTATTGACCGATTATATTCTCTAATCCAGGATGTTTCAATGTTTGCATTATGGACCTGGGAATATACACCCTGGAGGGACAGGGAAAATTTTCTAGTTCAGGGGTTCTGAAGCCACCCAGGAAAAGCATTCAAGAACTGAGGACAAATGACACCAAATGCATGGCACTAGTCCCTGCCCTTGCAGGTACTTCCTGAAAGAGAAGCAACATCACCTCAAGTACCACACCAGCTCTCCTTCCAGGGACACATGTTATTGATGAACAACAGTTACCAAGGAAATCAAAACATTTCGGTCCAATTTCCCCGAAAATAAGGAAGGCTGAGTAAGATGGAAAATATGGGCCGGTAGTTTTAAATAAGTGGAAAATGATTAAAATATTTTAGACATGGTTTAAAAACATTCACCAAATTGTTTTGGTTTAAAAACAGAAAGATGGCCACTGCACCTTATTATCTTCTACAACCCAGGTTGTCTGGCCATGCAACATCTCACAATCATCTTTACTGGTTGTGACACAGTAACTATAAGTTAAGTTTAATAACAACTTTAAGTTGTTATTAACTTAAGTAAAGACTTTTTTTCAATGGAAAAAAAAATAATTCCCAGCTATCAGAACATTAAAAAAAAAGTATTGGTTACTACTGTTGACAAAACCCACAATGTTTAAAATTGTCTGTTAATCCATATATGCTTAACTGTGCTTTGAAATCTGTTAATGTGAGTTAACTAATGTATTTTGAAAAACACACCATTGTCCTACGGGAGTCAATGAAAAAAGAACAAGGAACCCCAAGGCAGCAAAAAACAGTCCAACAGATGCTGATGGCTACAGCGGTCCCAAAGAGGCCACTGTTGTCTATACTGGCTATATATGGCGTAAGCTTCCTTTTACATTGGGATTGTGGGGAAAGAGAGGGTCTGTGATATGCTGTGTAATTTAATGTCAGGCAAACCATAGCCTATTTTTGAGACCAGAACCTAGCATTTGTAATAAGCAGGTTGTTCATTTAACATGTACTGGCTTACTAAGTAAAGTAAATTAAAGACCGAGGTGGCAACAATGATAAGCTGTAAATTTGTTTGTTCAGTAGGGAGCTGAAACGTGTCGGCTCACGCTTTGATCAAGTTAAATTGAGAGGTTTCAAAGTACACACAGGAAATGCTCCAACAGATAAACTTTGTCCCTGGAGGTTCGTCCTAGCCACTTTTCAGCCTTCTGCACTGTGTTATCTGTTTCAGCAATTCTGTAACTTTAAACTTAGAGAATCCATGGAGAAAAGTGACAGTGATAAAGGTCAAGAGTTGACTTCTAGGGTGATGGACAACATAAAGTCTTGGGCTTAAGACGGGCTATTGGGTAGTTGTTGGTCCTTTACAAAACAAAAAAAAAAAAGGAAAATAAATGGAAAATTAAGCTATTTAAAAAAAAACAAAACCAACATTTGCTTTAAATGCAGTTAAGGTGGTAAATCATTACAGCAAAGCAGTATCCTCACGTGCTGTGGAGATCAGTACTATGAAGCCTGCCTCCCAAAAGACCTGAGCCTGAGACTCGATTGACTTCAGATCAAAGAAGGAACAAGCTTTCCCTGAAATGCTCTCTATGGACAGGCATTTATAAATAAACACTTTCTTGTAAGCAGGTTCTCTGCTGTCTGAAATAGTGCCTGTTTGCACCACAGCCTACCCCTCTGTGAGAGCACTACCTGGCAGGTTATTTTTGCAAAGCTTGTAGGGACTTGATTTTCTTTGAGAAATCAATTGGTTGAAATTTGTCAATAGGTTCAAAAGATTTTGGGGGTGTGGAAGTGACGGAGATACAAGTGTACGCAGTAGGATTGCATAAGCATCGTTTCTGCAGGAATCAGGATAAAAAGTTGCAGCAATATAAAAATAAATAACTGAGCAGGCATAATTCCTACCAAATAAGAGTAGCTAGCCAAAACTTCATTTCTGCTGAGGGCAAAAGGAAATGGGAGAGCTGTCATTTTCCTTAGTGTTTGGGTATTTCAGCCTGTGATATATACTTCTTGAGAAGTGAGGACACTTCATACATAAAAACATTTCTTTTCCCTCTGAAACAAGGAACACAGTATCTTCTTACCCTATGAGGGAATAATAAAATCTCCAGAAATTGGCTGAGGAAATAGCATTTTTCTGTTGCTGATCATTCATTTAATTCATGGCAGCAATACAGATTTATTTATGGAACTTAATGCTACTAATGCTGATTTTTTGACCATTGTATGCACCGTTTAAAGTTGACAAGTTATTTCGCTGTTGGAGATATCAAGGCAAACACAGCTAGATAGATCAGAGAGGAACTTACATCTGTATGATGAAATAGTTGCCGTCGCCATAATACTTCAGAATGTCCCAACCTGACCCTAAAGGGAACTAACTGGCAAAATCATACTCTAGTTACTAAATCAGAATTAACTACTAAGTCATATATAATTCAGAAGCTAACTTCTATAAAATCCCTTGCTAGAAAATATGTTGCTGAGGTGGGGTTTTAATTTATTTGAAAAAGATCTAGTTTATTTTAGAAATAATCTAATATTATAAGAATAGTTAAGGCAGCACTTTTGCAGTATTGAAGAATATAATAATTTCTTATTTTACTGATGACCTATGGCACCAAAGAAACAGAGGATTATTTTCTCATGGATATAGGACCAGCTAAAAAATCCTGCTGTTTGGCTAAGCCAGGGAAGTGGTGGCCCATTGACTGAAAAGCAACAGCAAAGCTAATTGGTCTTCTAGCCCAGTTAACTTATCTGATATACTTCCCTTTTTTAGAAGTTAAACAGTAGAAAACATCAAGTACAATCCCAGAAACCCACAAATACCTGCTTCTCTCCATTTTTAGTTCAGCTTTGTTTTTAAACAGTATTGTCTTCCCATGTATCTTGTAGTCTTTAAATCCTGTCACATGTAAGATATTTCCCTTTAAAGAAGAACATGTATACAAACAAGAAATTTCCATTCTCTCTGATAACTTGGGACAGTGACCGTGACTGTTGTTGATTACTGTGCTCAGGGATAATATGCCATATTGGATTATTCTAGTTATTTGTCCCTTAACAGCTAGGTTAAAATTCAAAAGGTTGCAGCATGTTTCTTCTCTTATTTAGTGTATTTATTCACACTCTTATCTCTACACAGTCTTCTGGGCAATCCCTTTGTGTTTATGGTTTTCCTGACCCCCTCATTATCCTACATTAACTTCTTGTTAAAGACCTTCCTGCTGTGAAACCTAGAAACTTTCTTCCTTCCCCCAGTGAGATCTTAACTTAGCAAGAACAGTTATAGCAATAATTCAATTGGGGGAAGAAAAAAATAACACAGCTGCTTAGCCATGCTATTCAGCATTTTTTAATTTTTTTCAGCCTTCTTACTTAAATTTTTCACTTTTTTATGGAATGGAGCAGAAATTTTGTTCTCAACTTTCTTGAAAACACATAAGTAATTATCCATGCAAAAATAGTTCTAAATGTAAACAAAAAGTAAACTGTAACCTGAAATAATTTTTATTTATAGCTAAAAATCACTCCAGACAATTCATAGCAGTTTTGACTGTAAGTGCAGACGCTTAGCTTCTTGCCTGAGACAGATCAAAAATACTCCCCAAATGAACTTTCCTACAGTATTTCCATCAAAACCATAAAAAGTGCTAGAGATAAAAAAATCTTCGAAGTCTGTTCCACCAAGGCAAGAGGTCAAAGTGCTTGTACAAATCAGTAAAGAAGTCACGTTTTATCAGTGGCACCGCAATTACGGAGGTTTGATTTCTGTTTGGAGGACAAGGTTCTCTCATTGATGGAGAACCCACCAGGCATGGAAAGAAAGGGATCTTTGTCTGAGCAGCAGCACATGACAGGCATCCTTGTGACCGGCCAACTGGCGCAGCCCAGGCTGCCAGCACTGAGGCTCTCCCATCTCTTGCTGCACTCCACTCCTGTGAGCTGGAGCCTGCTCAGCTCTTCACCAAAAAAATAGAAGAAAAAAAAAAAGCCAACCCCAAAATACCAACCCACGACAGCAGCCTTTGAAAGAGGTGGCTGTGTTCAGGGTCAAAATTAATAAATAAAGAATGAACAAACTACAGCCCTCTGGGCAGTGCTTGGCTAGGCTGTTCCCAGAACAAGCCCATTTCTAGATTGCAGCAGGTATCTTTCTCAGAGCTGAAGGGCTCTCCAAGGAAGCAATTTCTTTCCCTTTTTTTTTCTCAGGCATTTCAATAGGAAAGTTAAAAATAAATGAAATGAATCAAAGCCTTTTGGCTGCTGCTGTTTCAGCTGATGTCTTCCCTAGCAAAACACAAGCTTGATATGGTGCCTGAGAGCTCTTCACGAGAGAAAATGGGCTCCTCCACACAAGGTTTTACACATGCAGCCTTCCCTCCTTATGACTTTGAGTAATGTTTTGCTTCCGAATGTTTACGTTTCCCAGCTATCAGCGAATACACAAAATAGCTCTTCTGTGCAGCAGGAAGCAACTTAAGTCTGAGCTCCACGAGGCTACTGGGGGGGAAAGCTTTACAAATGCTTGGAGGGCATGTGCAAGAGCAACCCAGGTGGGTGGTACCACTCAAGGGAGTCCTCTGCTGGAGCTGGAGACAGCGTTGTGCCTGGAGAGGAACAGGGAACCAGCCAGAGCAAAAGGGGCAGCTTAACTTCCAGCCGGATGTAAGTACCCAAACCTGTGGTCTCGGTTGTGGTCTTGCTAGGCCTGAGGGAAAAATCTACAGGCAAAAGCAGGTAAATTGGGCTGACCTGGGATTTACAGGGACAGTCCTACCCAAATTAGGCATTACAGGAAGTGGATGGAAGAATAAATAGTATGTTGAAACAAGTGAGGGTTGGGGAAGAAAATAATCTCCTTGGGGTTAAAATCATATCAAATTCTGGGTTTTACCTGGAAAAGAGGCACAGAACTTATTGGCTGGGGGTCAAAACAACATTTTAGAAGAATGATGGGACTGAAGATGACTTTCCAGGAGAGAGAAAAGTGCCAGCAGGCAGGGAACAGAGGTAAAAAGATCCAACCCCAACAGAGTCTCCCCAAAGAAATTCACTTCAGCTCTTGCAGGGAGTGAAAGTTTAGCACTCTCTCCAAGATAGAATCCAAAAGAGGGGCTGGAGAGGTGTATTGCTCTGTTAGATACAGAGCCAGCAGAAAAAATTACTGTGTGCATGAACTTGCCAACTACCGCCGGACCACATGGTGAATGCCACATTTATAAGTGGTCCAAATAGAAGTAAATAATTAGGTGAAGGAAGCAAATGGCAGAGTAGTGTTTCGAAAGTCCTCTTATACTAGGTGCCATTAATAAAAAGCCCCCTGCCATCAGAGAATATGTAAGAATGAATTTAGTACTGCCCTTAGGCATTTCAAGGGAAGCCAGAACACGCTTTTGATGGCATAATGGGTCAGGGGATTTACATACAGGACATTTTAATAAAAACAGAAACAGAAGACTACAGCCAAAGGCTGCTGCCCTACATGTCAAAGTACGAAGATCATCATTCCACAAAATCTATCTCATGGCCCAAAATTTTAGTCTGAGAGTAATCAAGAGCAGTCTGTGAGCAAACTGTGCAGGGATAACCAGTCCACAAAAGATGCAGCTCTTAACAGTCTGCCTGAGAAACAGAAACAGTTGATGAGAACCTGAGGATTGAGAGTGAGATGGCAATATGGACAAAATTCATTTGTCCACAGACATCCTCCAAGGACTGATCCTGTCATCCCCCAATTTTACAGCTCAGATTAGGAGGTTACATCACCTACATCATGCACACTAAAAAAATATAGGAAGCAGCATGATCAAGGAGAAGAGGGGGCATTGACTCCAGTCGATCAACTGCCTATATGTAACTTGTTGCTCTTGCCAAAATGGCCCCAGCAAATCATCTTCCTTTTAAATTGTATTCTCCTATAGCTACAATGTAGGAAACAGAAACAGAATATAAACTCAGGAAAAGCCTGGTCACTTTCTTTAAAGCACAGAGTTCCCAAAAGCACAATTTTGAAACCATTTCTAAATCATATAATAAGAGAAAGAATATCTGCCCAGATACGACTTCTCTGGAGGCAAAGGGACTGTAGGTACTGTTCCTCTTTTGCATGTGAATGGACCTGGACCTGCATCACCACAATGATGGGATGTGCACCATTCTTTGGCTATGAAGGAAGTCTTTAACCAAGCTATGCTTGGAAACTGTGTTTTCAAAAGCCAAACAATATTTGCAACCCAAACTACATACATACCAATTTAAAAGGGAATAAAGAAAAATATTGTTCAGTCTCAGAATGAACATGGAAAAGATTTATCACAGAGCCAGCTGAGGACAAGACCATGTGCAAAGACTTCCAGGCTCCTACTAGAGTCTGTGATGGCATGCTCCTAGCACTGCTGCACAGGTAAGGGAGAGAACTCACTACTAGACAGAGCTGTGTTCAAAGACATGGGGTGGTGATTAGGGAAAAAATTGGCTAAATAACAGTTACAGTGGTTAGGGACTGAAAAAAACAAGAAGGTCCAGAGTTGTTTCATTGCAGGTTTGTGTGAAGATCAGCACTGAAGGCACTCTTAAGGTTCACAGCACATACCAAAATGCTGATCGAGATGAGCAAGAGAGGCCATGAAAAATTGTCTAGGTCTCCAACTCTCCTTAGAAGATAGAAGATAGAAGATAGAAGTACTCCTTTGAACCCCTGATTCAGGGTGAATATCTCATCATTTCACAAGGTAGTGCTATCACCAGTGGCAGCTCCCTGTCCTGGACTGCACCCCTGTTTTAAATGGTTTGTCTATGAAGTCTTGCCCTCAATTCCCTGAGATAGCCCCGCTACCACTAACCTTGTAGTTGTACATTGCAAATCCATTTCTGCCCGATGCAGCCAGTCTGACAGAGCAGAGCAGACAGCTGCAGCCCAGCATGCAAGACATCGAGCAGTTCATAGTTCAGTACGAGACTTGAGAGGTAACGACTCTGCCCCATCACCTCCGAGTCCAGAGTATCAGCAAAACAGTGCCAGCACCACTAGACATGGAGGCAAAAGCCGACTGGCCTACACTCCACAGGAGGGGATCACAAAATTGGCTCAGAGGAGGCGATACTTGGTCATCATTCTGCCCAGGAAGACCAAGGACAGTCAGGGTTCCTAGGAGGAGGCAACTGAGCCTAGCAAGGGGATGCACCCAAAGAGACTCTAGGTCACCATGAACACCCTCCAGAGACTGGCTGTCTTTCAAATGCTTTTAATTTCTCTTCATGCCTGTTGCCCAAAGTGGGGAGGAAGATGTGCCCAGCAGTACCCTGTGAAGGCCATGCTCAGAGAGGGGTGCTGGGCTGGGCTTCTCCTTGCACAGTGCTCAAAGGCACAGGGGGACTGACAACTACCTCCTCACCAGGATACCCTGCTTGACCATCCTCCAGCTCCTCCTGTTTCATCACCACCTGTCCAGCTTTCTAACTACTGGACTCAGCCAGGCAGCACCCAGGGTGTGGGACCAGTCTTCTTCTCCCCCCATCAGTCCCCAGCTGTGGGGTGTTTCCCCACCTCCCTCCAAAATCCCACAGCAGTCTAGCAGACAGGGAAAACAGCATGTGGCTGGCTAGCCCCAGGCTTCCTGGCCCTTCAAGAGGAAGGCGGCAGGCACTCTTACACCACCCTTCAATAATTTACTAGACAGGCACTAACAGCTTCCCCCTCTGTTGCAACAAGCAAGTCAAAAACAGTACAGCAGAAGCATCCATCTCTGACATTCCTGCAGGTTTTCTGTAATGGATCGCTTTTGATTAATTAGAGAAACAAGTTTGAAACAGCCTGCAGGATACTTGGTGTGTGCTTGTGCCTCAAACTGCAACAGAAAACTAAATCTCCCTCTATAAAACATGAACATAAAAAGTTTGCACTTATTGTTTCCACTTTCACAGGGGTACTCTTTTCTCTGCTGTCAATGTAGAAAAGAAAAAAATACCTAAAACATCTTTGTTATCATGCTAGACATGAAAAGGCAAAAAAAATTTTTGGTTCACCTTTCCCTCTCTGACCTGCAAGCGCAGAGCCATTGCTTGACAAAATGTAGCACAAAGATGCAGCATACCATTTCTCCTGTACATTTATTGTCTAGAGTTCCATCAGCTAAAAACTGAGCCAGGGATTGGCTCCCTGCAGCTTGTTTTGAAGACTGCTTGTAAGCCCAGATTATCTTTGACAAAGTCCCACGATGTTGAATGTGGTATCAAACTCAGCTTGCATGCGCAGCACCAATTCTGGAGTCTCTTGAAGAGCAGTAGACACAGCGAAGAAAGCATCATAAGATCATAAGCTCACTTGGACTTTTTGTTAATTTTATTATACATTGACCAAACCACGAAGAAATCAAAAATCTGTTAAAGACAGCAGCTTTCTCAATTTTATTTTATTTTTCTCAGGAATTTGTCTAAGGCCTTGCTCACTTTCCCACGCTTGCAGATTGCAGGTTATAAATGCGTGGGAGTAATGCAGTTTCGATCAGTCAGGTAGGCTGGGTTTCTGTTAGCTGGCTGCATACCTTTGAGCCCTATCAGCACACAGTGATCAGTGGAATTCCTGGCATTTTTGTCATAGCATCAGAGGCAGTACTTTACAGAGTAAATACCAATGACCTGCTGTTCTGTCAGGGCTCTGTACTTACCTTTTATTTTCAAGTCAAAGGTTAGGCCCATTTATGTAAATCCTCAGCCATGGGCCAAGTAATCTCACCTCCTGGTTTTCATTCTCCTAATTGTTTCAGGTATTTTTCTTGAAAAGTTTGGTCAGTTAAAGCTAGGGATCTTTTTAAGGCGCCTTTGAAGGGCTCTGGGGGCTTTCATAGCCCACCCAGTTTGCAAAGTGGAAACATCAGTGACCTGATGCCCTGGGCACTTATTTAAAATTCATTACCAGGAAATAAGGTTTTGATATATAGCCCCTCCGTTCTGAAGAATATCTTAGGGAACACATGCATGCCATTTTTTACTTTGGATTATGTGATCTCTGAAACCACATAGGGGGGCCATAATAAAATACACTCCTGTTTGCCCTTTATTTCAAATAAGAACATTATTCAGCTATGGATAGTTTTGACTTTCCACGTGCTTGCCACTGCTTACAATTCCTTTGTTACTTCACACTTTGACGTGTCATTTTATTCTTAAAAAAGTGTCCAAAGCTTTATAATATGAAAAAGAAACTTACTGGTTTTCAACCCTTTTCTCTGATATTTAGCACCGGTTATATTCTAAGATTAAAAAGCAAGTTAATATCTTCTGAATAAGAGAGAAATACAGCCAGTATACTCATACAGAAAACAGTACAGCTACTCTAGATTTTGTCCATCACCCATGGGCATAGAAGCTACGTATTTCCCATATGACCAAAAACAGCCATAGATAACTCCACTGTGGGAATTATTCTCACCCTTTATCAGATGTATTAGAACTAGAGACCTTTATCAGATCATTACTTCCTCTTCTGACCATAAATAAGCCACATAAAATGCATGCTATCACATTTCAGCATTTATTTCTGCCCTATTCTTGCACCCATTAAATGTCATTTCAAGGTACGTACTGGAAAAGGATAATATAAGAAGTATATGTTCTTTAAATGGTGCTGGTACCAGAGTTCATGCTGCCACCTGAAAGCAGCAGCTCTAAACTGGAATTTGGCTTCTACATTTTAGGCCTGTGGGGACTGAATGCACAGAGAGCTGAATTTTCAAGTTCTGGGGCATTCATGATATGGCTAATTCTCCAGAGGTATTCCTTCTAATTATTGGAATAGTCATTTGTCTGCTCCTGGTGAAAAAGTGTTTGCAAGAAACCAGGCTAAGTGAAAAGCACCATTTGCATTCTTCACTGCTATGTGCTATCGCCTTGAATTACAATGTTCATTTTTTCAACCCTCAGGTAACTACAGCCTAATTCTGAGAAAAAAAAAATATATTTTCTGCATCTCATACCCAGCAACAAAAGAACACTGAGAAAACATTAAGGAAGGAAGGTCAAGTCCCTCCACCTGAAGCCATTGGTAGCTAAAACTTGTAGGCTGGGCTAGAGTTAACAGAAACTGCTAAGACAAACAAATGAGACATGTTGGCTTAAAATAATGTCAATTGTCAGCAAGTGGAAATGGTAAGACAAACTGTCAGAAAAGGCGAAATTACAGGCAGGCTCTGAGGCCTTCATAAAATGTAGGACCCACTCTTAGGAGAAAAATTGTTTGTTGGGACTTCTCCCCACTATTCTCCCCACAGGCCACTTCCCATGCTCAGCTACAATTGCTCAATATCTCTGCAGCAACTACAACTATTACTTACATGCCAAATTTTGAAAATACTTTGACTTTCTTTGTACTGAAGGAGTTGGCATCATTTGGTAGGGCAAGTTCCACAAGGACACCACTTTAGACGATGCCCTGAAGTACTGCTTCCTACTAGTAATCCCAAAGTGCACATCAATATGCCTAGACCCCTTAAAGGACAAAACAGCACCAAATCATTACAGCACTGATCCCTATTGCTTTTTTCACAAAGCCATCTTTCTAGCATAAAATAGAAGGGACTGCATAGTCTACTATGCCCAGAGAATGAGTGATGGTTTTAGGATTCACCATAAGAACTTTTAGTACATGCAGTCAAACTCTCCACGGCCTCTACCAGCCTTGCCTTCACCTACACTGAATGCACAATATATGTCAGGCTACAAAACAGCTGAGGGGAGGGCATAGAAGGCCCATGGGTTGGCAGACAGTGAGACCTTCTCTCCTCTGGACCAGCCAGCATAGTATGAGGCCAAGACTTTGACACCAGACCATTTGCCCTCCCAAGATATACCCAAATTAAGTTAGCATCACCCCAGCTGCAGTGCTGCATGTCTTTGTACCCCTCAAGATGCCTTTGTTGCCTTGACCCAACCTGGAAACCATTGGAACAGTGGGATTTAATCATGCCAAGCTGGAACCCACAGCATTTCACAAACCCAGGTGGAGAGATAATGCTGCTGAGTGCAAATTCCAGCCTTTCTGACTGTGAAGGAGAAAGCAGGTCCAGCAGCATGCAGGTGCACTATGAAATAGTTTAGTTGAAGAGTCCATACACAGATAAACTTGGATATAAAATACATAAAGGGACTGAAGGTGTACAGGCAGATGCAGTAGAGAAAGAGAGGAAGGGTAAACTGCTGTAGGTTCCTCAAGAACTCGACTAATCCAAGTCCTCCTATTTCATTCTCACCTCAGCCACAAATTCCAGCTAGCTCTTGCATGCCGGTACTAGGCTGTGACCCTGCCACGGGCTGGGAGTTAAACCAGGTAAAAAGTAACTCTGCAGGAAAAAGCAGTAGCCTTCAATCAGCTTAGCTCCCTGAACTGGCTTGTGACAAGATCAGACAAATATCAGCGCTGGCAAGGAGAGAGGGAGCAAGGTGCAGGACCAAGCTGTGATGGCTCTGACTTAGATAGACCTAAATCTCTTTGGACATGCGCCGCTAGACAAAGGGCTAAGCTAGTCTGTGTAACACATCACAAGCATGAAATAATTCCCCAAGATACTGCTCACATTTCTATTGACACAGCAAGCCCCTGCTTCAGAAAAGAAGAGTGCATGAGTATACATCTTTCTGAGGCAACAAACATTTTTCTTCCATGCTAAAAAATCTGTCTTATTCCGCACTCCTCAAACACAACCGGCAGCTAAGCCTACAACCTGCTTGACCCTTAATTTTTCAACTGGGCCCCTAAACAGACATCAGAGCTGAACTCCAAGGGTTGTTCAGCAGGGCTTAAACAGCTGATCTGATCTCTGCCGACTTTTACAGGATTGTTGAAAGACAAAAAGAGCATTCCAGTTCAGCTCAGTTGGGCTAGCTAAACCAGAGCATTCCCAATTGAGTCCAGCAGGTTTTGACTCAGCGCTATTGTTCTTTAGCACGTGGTAGACAATTCTTACTTGCTTCTTTTCTTGTTTTGGTTTATTCTAAAGCATTGCCTCTCATTCCTCTCCCATGCCTGGCATGGAGTATCCTGTTTCATGGGATTTTGTGTTTTAAACACATGGCTCTCAAAAACGACAGTTCTACAAATATTTCCACTTTCCTTCATAAACAGCCCTTTTCTCTTTAGAGACAGTGAGATATTATACCACTTTTGACTAAAAGATAGATGATCCTTGACAGCATCTTGGCTTTATTCCAGAAAAGCACACTGTCCTATTTAATGTCCATGTAAGCCTGTCTAGAAGTCACAGATAGAGACATAAGCCATTTTCCATTGATGTTTCACTTATCAGTAAAAAGTTTCTAACATACTTAAATCAAAAGTCCACCTGCATGCTATAAGTTAACTCAATCTTAGTTTTCCTACTTACTCTTCCACAAGGCTTTTGATTTAGTTATATATAAAGCCAGCGCATAAAGCTAATGTATAAAGCCTAACCACTGACTTGGTTATCTTGTTTAAAACACCATCATGATCTTCAGTGCTTTATACGGTATTTACTAGTCCAACACCGCCAGTTTTTTTTTCTTGTTCCAAGACAGAGAAAACATACCCCATGTCCTACTGCCGCCATGACATTTGGCACACTTCCTGAACACAGCCCAGATCCTATGACTACAGACCGTAGCCTTGGAAGCCCCATTTCTGCAGCCATAGGAGTGCTGCCTCCTCCTCATATTCACCAGGCATCGATGCGCTCATAGCCCTGATTCCCCCAGCACAACGTCTGGCTGCATGCTGCCTACGGGACAGTGAGCTTCCCGGTGCACCTTACAGTCCCAGTCCCATAACCATCCCAAACGGTGTCCTTTCCGCACCTCAGCTCCTTCCCTGCCTGTGTGGCTTCCTTCTTAAGGAAAACAAGGCACACAAGGGCATGGTACAAACCAACATGTCCACACAAGCCAGATGTGTAGCCAGAAGCCACAGCTGTGTGGTGCACTGCCATGTATCCTGCAACGTACATACGTTGCCCTTGTGTTTGGGACAAAAGTTTGCTCTCAGAGAAGGTGTGAGGACAGCACAAGTGGAAATACCCATGCAAGCTTGCATAGCTGCCTTAATCCTGTGACCCAGACTCTCTCAGTTCCTGATCTAAACACCCTTCTTACATTCACATGCCTTTCCTCTTTCACTCTCTGCCAGTGGTCTAAAAAAAACAACCTGGGCTTTCACCAGAAGTTCAAACACAGGAGAAACAGGAGGGTTTCCAGCCTGTTTCCAGCCTGGGTCTCCATGCTGTTTAGCTAGGGTGTGAAATGAGGCTCCATTCTCAGAGGAGGTATTTGGGTCACAGTCAGTGATGGAGATGACCTACTTCGGTATCCTTGGGAATTACTTCTACTCTCTGTTTCTTACTCAAGAGCTAGGCCCAGGCAGAGGTATTACTGCAATATTGCAACGGTCCCAGTAAAACCTGCCAGCCCTGACTCGATCTTGGCACACTTCCTAATACCCCTGGAACCATTCACCTCTTCTGGCTGGGCTGCTGGCATGGGAATAGACAGAGCATCTCAGCAAGCCACACCAGGCCATCCTTGCACTTTGGTACATGCGCAGGATCAGCACATTACAGAGGGCCATTTCAGCATATGTAACGCAATTATGTCAATATCAAGGCACAGTGGATTTCTCTCCAACATAATTTCATCAAATCAAGAAAAAATGTCCTATTTCCTACAGCAGAAAGTTGACTCCCTCTCCCTGCTCCTTGCCCCCCACCCCGTCCCAGATACAGCATTAACCTTCTCCACTCCAGCAACCCACTCACCGAATTGCTGATAGCTACTAATTAAAAAGGTTTTTAACTGACTGAAGTTAAAATTGAAGCCGGACTGAATGAAACTATGAGCATCACTGCTATAGACATGAATTTTAATTTGGATTTCTGAAGTAGGCAATCACAGTTTACATGTACATATATATAGACACATACATCTTTACTTACATGTTTTTGTAGATTACACGGAGCATGGCCCTCCTGTGTGTGGCTATGGAGAGATTGACACAGCTTGTGAATTCAAAATTCAGATGCCAAGTGGAAGCTGAAGAATATTTAACCCTTTAAAAATGTTCCTTCCACAAACTAGGAAGAAGTCCATTTTGCAGGATTCACCCAAAGAGGACAAACTGCTTAAGATTTCTTCTACCCTGGCCTCTATTGACAAGATCACAGCTCTGGACCCTGTCAGCTGAGACACCATTGTTGAAAGTAGCTACAGTTTTGAAGTTCAGAGGCAGAGGTAATAAGACTTTGAAAAGAGGAACTAGTGTCAACCCTCACTGGATGACTCAGGACACTTCAGTTTTATCCTGAAGAGCTTTTTTTACACCCAAAAATGCAGCAGTTGAAGTTTGGTCTAGATGGCAGCAAAAAATGCTTGAAATGCAACTTGAGTGAACCCTAGAGGCTCAATATACAGAAGGTATTTTCTTCAATAGCAACTCAAAATGCCATGCTTGTGCTACAGAAAAGATGCAGTCCTTTTTCTTTGAAGACAATTTCAAAAACATTTTTTTATATGAGAAATTTTGTGAAAAGAAACTGCAATTTGCTGGGACCTGGCAGAATTGACTGCAGCACTGCACAGACATATTCTGTCCTATTTATAAAGAAACAAAATGTTTCCCAAAAAAGTCTTTCTCTATTCATTTCTACGCAAACATGGCTTACATCCCCCTTCAAAGGACAGAGCCTCATTTCCCTAAGGTGTCGTTCTACCTCCTCACAAGTGAAGTTCTTCTCCATTTACTTCTCTCTTAAACAAACAAACAAACAAACAAAGAGAGATATTTTTTTCTACATTTGTTTTCTATCCGTCTATGAATTAATTGATTTAAACTGATAGGCCAGAGGCAGATTTTTGGTTTTCTAAGATCTTATCATTCAAATCTTAGTTTATACAAAATGAGCAAGAAAAGTCAACTATGCCTCAGTCATCAGGGATTTCAGAGGGAAGGGAGAAACGGAGATAGTTTTCTATAATCTGGTTTTGATTCATCTCAGAGGCAAATTACTTTTCTTTCACTCTAGCAAAGCAAGGTGTAGAACCATTTCGTCACTGGTCTCTTTTTAAAAGAATTTCTACAAGAGATATGAACTGTGCCTTCATTTTCAATCTACAGATGAGCTACAGAAGCGTTTCTTTAAAGGAAAGAGGCGTTAAGAAATGTTATTGAAATGTGGGAAAATAAATAACTTTTATCCCTCATGATCAATATCGTTAAAGGCGAGGATACTGTCAGAAGCCTAAATCTGAGACAGAGCTGAAACTCCCCCTGTTGGCATCTGGTAGGCAAGCAAGGGTAGTACCTGAAAACCATCTTTCCTGTATCTTCACAAATCTTTTGGGATTTATTTCAAATTAACAGGTACAAACCTTCAGTTAATTGCTCCTTAATGCCAGCCAGGAAAAAAAAGTAACCAGATCTTCTAAAATCTGTGCCACTGCTTCTCACTGAGCCTTGTGCTTGGCAGACTGTGAGATCTGAAAGCGGAATATATCCACATCGCAGCGCAGACTGGTGAGGAGAAGCTGCAAAGAAGAAAAATTAACCACAGGGTGCAGTTCAGTGCAAAAATAAAACATTAAAGGAAAAAGAGCCTTAAGCCATTCTGAAAGTTTGGGGAGGAGTGAGGAGAGTTGGGGAGGCATTTCTACTGCCTCCTCAGTAGAAATGACAGGAATTAGGCAGCGCTTTTGCAAACAGCCTCTGAATTTATCCTTGGGTTCACAAAGCGGTGATGACACTATCAGTCAATTCATCCATCATCAAAAAAAAATCCACAAATAAACAAATTGATCTGTGGAGCTGTTACCTATCCAATATCAGGGGGGAAAAAAAATAGAAAGAGGAAGAAGTAGAAAATGACTCTAAAGTCATTGAATCCACCTAATAAGTCCACTCACTTCATGTCAGGAAAGCTACATATCCTGGATCCTGAAGGGATTCTTCAGGGACCATGTTTCAGTCATTCTGCCAACTGCATTTGCTGTCATTTAGAGCAAATTCCTGCAGTCCTCCTTTTTTTTGCCTGTCATAATTAGCTTCTCAGAACGTCTTTATACACATGGATTAGGGTTAGCACAGGCAGTACTGTTTGTCTGCAGACTGAACATATGCTGTGGGTCTTCTTGTTTCTTCCTTGTATCTAATGGTTCTTCTAGCTCTCGAAATTCAGAGGAATGTATCTGAGGATGCCAAAAACAAGAACCAACAAGACTGTTAACCCTCCAGAACCAATACAACTGTGAGAAAACAGATCAGCACCTATTCTGCTGTGCAGACCACCGATACCTACATCTGTTAACCTGCTGAGTGTAGAAACATCACTTTTGACATTAATGTCAAAACTATATGATGGCCAAGTATTCCTAGCATTGTTTACCACACAGAAATATAGGCAGATTGCTGTTTCAAACGCATTATGGAAATTGTTGTATAAAAGTCCTCTTTATATAAAATAACATTACCAAGACATGGTTGAGTGATGAATTTATGTGGCTGTGGAAAGGGCTGGACAACACAGCCTCGTGATATGTGAGATCTGGGAGGAAATATCCCACCCTTTTCTCACAAAAAGCAGGAGATATAGAGGATTGCCTTAAACCATGTCCAGTTTATTCTTTCCAAGGGAGGAAGCATTTTGCAGCCAGGGTCAAACTCTGTCCCTCCATGAGTACTGAACGAGTCCTTTCCTCTACAGCAGTCCTACTGACCCAAGAGCAAACCCTTGAGGAGTGAAGTGTTACCCACAATGACTGTAGATGTCAGAATCTCATTCTGCTGGATTGACCCTGCATTTCTGCAGTTCCTGCTGTAGCTGTGCTACACTAGCAGGAGGTCTACTCTGATCTTTCTCTTCTTGTGAAATCATTATCCCAGGAAAAGCCAGCTAGTCATTAAATATTAAATGAAATTAAACTCAGTACATGCAGTTGTTCTGACAATTTATTTTACCGACAGGAGAATTTTGTTCCTACTTTTCAGATAAAAACGTGAAGAGTCTACAAAAGTGTTTTAGCACTACACTAAGAAGCAAATGTCATTTCTGCCAGTTTACCCAGGAGAGGAAGAGTTAATCACAGGCACACTGCCCCACAATGTACCACATCAGGAGCAGGAAATCAAGTTCAAGCATCCTCTATACTGTCACAGTACAAACCAGCACAGAGTTTCTCACCACAGTGCAACAACCCTTTGGCCTCCCCTCTTCTCAATTCATGTTTGTGACCCAAGGGGAACAGACACACACGCTACAAGCACTTGACACAGTCCCTAAGAGTTCACTCATCACTCCCCTGCTATGGCATTTCTAAACTGGAGCAATGTGGACCCACGTGGACTTTGCCCATGATGGAAATCATATGTAAAACAGTCATGTTATGATAAGCCATTCAGGAGGGTGCTTGGAGGTCCTACTAAGCCCCCAGAGAGTACAGGGGTGATAAAGGCACTGGGAAAAAGCCGGCAGATGGCAGCAGGCAACTAGTGTAGGAAGTGGGACCACCTGCAGGTGCCTGGGGCAGGAGGTTCCTGCAGAGCAGCCCCCAATAGCCGGATGTCTGACTCAAGACATCCATCCTGACTGTCCTGCTGGGAGCCACCATACATAGACACACTGTGCAACACCTGTAGAAGTGTCTGTTAGTCACCTAATTTCAATTTGGAGGCATTAGCAGTGGTTGTCCCAAGACACTGATGTGCTAGAAGAATGCCATCTGCAACACTGTGTGTCCCCAGTTCCATACAGAAAAAGTCTTAAAGAGTCCATGAAGAAGAACAAGGCTGCGGACAACACTTACAGTAGGGTCTGTGTCTATGTGGAAGCTGTTGGTCAGGAGTTTGCTTCCAGTTTTCTTCCGGTGTCAACTGCAGCTCAGCAGATTGACCCAGCTGTGACTGACTCAGATGTGAGGTGCTCATACAGCCCCACAATTCTGCTCCCCTGCGAGCAGCAGTGAAGAGTCGAGCACAGCAGCTTCAGCAGTTCTGCTGTGGTCATGAAGGTCTGCTCTGAGCAGCAGCACTTTATCTGGGGATACACATAGACACAAAAAGTTTCAACATGGTTTCATACCCATTCATGAGCTGCACACAACAAGCAAATTCCCTTTCAGCATCCCTACACATGAGCCTACACATGAGTCCTAGGGCTACCACTGGCCTGGTCTTAAGACCACCTGAGCATCCACTCTCATTTCTTGTATTTGTTTACAACTAAACGCCTACTTTTGCTTTAGGATTCCTTCCAATGCTAATATGTTCATCATTATTCCTTTAGAACAAACTGTTACTAGTTTCTTAGGTTTTGTTCTTTTCTGAACAAGCTATCTGTAAACGGATTAACTTTACTTTCAGCCTCAAGTGCTTCTGCAGAATCATTTCAAAGTGAAGAAACTTTGGAAAAATAATTTTCTGGAGTGCTTCAAGAAAACTGAAAATCACATTATGTGACTGAATTATTGCAATGTATTAAATGACTTAAATGCTTAAAGCTGGAATTTTTCAAGGTTCTTTAACTATTCAGAGAGAGAAATATAGAACATAATACACCTTAGTGCTTTCACTAGTTCTTTAGTCTCAAATCAAGTGCTCTAAATGATTACAATGCTACATTTTATTCATAAAAGGTGAAATTCATTCATTCTTCATAAATCCTGACTCATCAATCAGAGCAACAAGTAGAAATGTAGGGAAGAAACTGCACTGTTCAAAATAAGCAGACTAGCAGAGTGATTCAGAGCACTTAAAATTAGGCTCTAGTTCTGATTCATCCTCTAGAGAAGTCTCTCTTTTGCCAAAAAGTACAAGGGGAGTTTAGGAGGTAAGTGTCCTCTGGCTGAAGTAAGACACCCTGAATTACTCCTTTCACTCAGACCATCAGTTCCCTCACAGATCCATAATAATCCACCTGTGGATTCTCTATCTACACAGATTCACCATGGGGTTAAGGGAAAGAGAAGGCATTTTGCCAGTCATCCACGTCTAGAGAGGATTCTCATTTTTCTGAATGTTGCAATCATCCTTGAAACAATGTAGAACATAATCAGCAGGAAAAAAAAAACAAACTTACAAACAAAGAAAAATGAAAGAAGAGCTGAATAAACAATAAAAATATCAGTGCCAAAGGAGATTGGTCTGTGTTGTCTGTGCAGCACGACACACAAGATCTTTGCCCGATTCTTACTGCAGTAAGTGATGAAGAAAAACCTGCTTGCAAATATTCATATTTGAAATACATTAGTTTGACAATATTTACAGCCAGTATGTATCCACTTTATTTGATCATTCAAGCACCCACATTCTACCGAGCTGTATATTTAACAATAAAATTCACAATTTGCACTGCTTGGTGTGCTACAGAAGCCATTCAATCAGAGAATAGAAATGATTTGACCACAAATTTGCAACTGTAAATATTTATATCTAAGCATTTGTAAATGATGTGCAGTACAAGAATAATTGCCAAATCAATTCAAAAGGCAAAACTGAATAAATTAATGGCTATAAATTATTCATGAATTTTACCTTCTCATATAGCAAGTTCATTATTTCTCTGTGTAACCAGTAAGCAGCTAATATGTCTGAGTGCATTTAAAATACCGATTAGTCTTCTGGATACACTATTCAGAGCATTTAATCAACAGAAGATTTCAATAAATATTAAAATTGCATTTGGGGAAAATATAAGAAATCTCAGTTTTAGAGATAATGCATGTTTATTCCAGAATATAAGGAATAACTATTTGCAATTTATCCAAAATAATGAGAAAATTTTCCATACCTATTGAGCTCAGACAAGTGTAATAATAAAGTGCTCAAGAATTAATTGGCTGAGAATCTTGCAGACTGGAAAGACTGAATTCAAGAGAAAAGATTCGATTTACCTTGGGAAGATCAGTCCAAAAGACAGACCCTAAGAAAATCCCTACCAGCTACACTCTGTAGAGAAGCCATCATTTTCTCCAAAGGTCAGAGAAATCTTACATTTCTTTCCATTGTAAGGAAGAAAAGCCACAAAAGACACACTTCTTATACCTTGGTGACCCTGGGAATAGGCATGGAGGCAGGAAATGACAGTGGCTTCTGGGGGGGGGATTGCTGTTCTGTTGTGAGATGAGACCCAAGGACAAACCAGAGACGTCAACCTCAACTGCTCCACTTGGCTCACTTACCCCCCGACCCAAGCTGGGCTTGTGTTTCAACCCTCTAGACCCCATGTAGCTGCCAGTCACATGCACAGGCATCATATCTGTGCTGGAACTGCCCATGAACCCAACGCATCTCAAGAGGTACCCACCCCTGCCTTGGGGACAGAGCATTAAGTTCTGTTTCTGACTTCAGGCAATGGTCTTGAACAAAAGTGCTGTAGGTCCATGTAATTTGTGCACTACTGGTAGGAAAACCAAGTGCAACAGTCTCTCTGGGAGACATCTTTCTGGTTACTAAGGTAAAAATACCAGGAACAGGTTTTGGAGTGATGGGAGCTTGTCAGCTAAGTCAGTCAGAAATGCTTTTAAAGCTTTGCAGAGGGCAAGGCTGTCGATAATGATTTTATATTAGACTGTTTTATCCCAATTACTTCCACTTGTTTCCTCAGGTGTTGTTTAGCTTTGTATGTATTTGTATGAGAGAGGGGAGGAAAAAAAGTAGAATCCCTTGCCCCTCACAGTTAACTACAGCTGCTGAGGAGGTCCAGTCTCAGATTTTATCTTCAGAGGGAGATACCATTCTGCAGTTAACCCCTTCAGCAACTTCAAAAAGCATGTTGTTGATGACAGCTTCTGTTTTAGGAGACCATTTCCTTTATAAAATGGTCTTCATATTTTAAAACTCTCCTGCTCCTCCTTTGGTTTCTCTTCTCTAGGCTGAACAACTCTAGTTCC
Source organism: Gallinago jamesoni (assembly GCA_025769975.1). Lineage (NCBI taxonomy): Eukaryota > Metazoa > Chordata > Aves > Charadriiformes > Scolopacidae > Gallinago > Gallinago jamesoni. Next base: position 115,472,936 of record JAOQGH010000001.1, on the reverse strand, counting down.
TATAGCCTTCTTCACAGGTCATGTTAGCTAACCCTGACACCAGTCTTTTTGTTTTCCTCTCCACTTTTATTTGCTTACAGTAATATAACTCCAGCTAGGTATACAGCTAATGCCAATTCAGGCCAAAGATACACCATCACATCTTAAATATGACAGAACTATCAAGTTATCTGTACATTCATAACTGTCATGGGGCTCATTGTTTTCAGTAGTGGTGCTAATATGGGAGGACTTAAACCAAACTTTAAGAAACTAAAATGAAAACTATTGGCAAAATCATGTCATATGCAGTACACAGGGAAGAAGCTTTTTCTGTGTAAGTGTGTACCACCTAAAGAGCTATGTTCAGATAAGGAAAGCCTTGGGAAGCTAAGGAAGATAACTGTATTCCTTGGGCTTTAGTTAAAAAGAGTTTATGCGCAAGACCATTCTTAGCTGGTCTACACTGCTGTTAATAAAGTGCAGAATTCAAATTAATTCAATGTACAAATCATGTGTTCATCATCAATCTATATCAGTCCAGTCATTTGGATAGATGCAGCCACAAAAAAACGGCCTTAGCCTGGGTGGATTTCCTTGGGCTCCTCCACAGACTAGGAGAGTCCCAGGAAGACTCCCTGGGATGTCCTCTGTGACATCACATCTCCACTGAACAATTCACTCTCACAGAGCAAGTTCAAGGAGATGAGGAACTCCACACTACACATGGGTTTGTGAGCTCTTACACTGGGCCTGTATCAACTAATTGAAAACAAATTTGTAGATGCCTTTAAGCTGACTGTCATAAGCCAACCTGCCAAGTTGAATGCTTCATTTTACGAAGAGCTAGCTATAACGAAAGAGTTGGCTTTGTAAAAATAAATGGAACAGCTATGCAAAGAACAAATGATCATCAGACTTAAATGAGGCATTTATTGCAGAATTACTGCTGAAGGACTTCTAAGACTACCAAGTTATTTAAAACTCAACTTCATCCTGGGATGACACTTCCATTTTTTGCAATACCATGTATTACTAATATTACATGTATTACTAATATTACTAATACATACTATTGTTCTACTCTCATCCCTAAATCTTCCTCTGTCATACTGCTGCTTAGCAGACAAGGCCCACCTGGCATTTGCATTCCCCTTCCTAGATGTTACAGTTGGTACATTGAACATCATTTATTCATCTCTGTCTGACCAATTTCTCTATTCATCTCTCTGTCTGACCAAGTTAATTTTGAACTCTGATCACATACTCCAGAAGATACATCATCACCAACTGAAGTGTCAAATATTAAAAACATCTCCTCCATCAGTCAAATTGTTCATAAAAAAAAAAGAGATTTTTGCACTTATTGTACATCAGAAATAGCACAAGATGTTTTAAACTGCTTTCTAGCTTGATAGTACTGACTCTTTTCTTTGAGAATAATTTCCAGCCATTTATGAAACTGGCTGATAGCGATTATCGTTCGGTGTTCCCATGAGCAAACAGAAAAACCATGGTCATGTGGAGTGCAGACCAGTTGTATATTTCATAGAGTCTGGAGACCATTCAGGACAGGAATGTGAGGAATCTCCCGACTGAACTTGATTTGTGAGTATGTTTTAGTTTGCAAATCCCCAGTTTAAAAAATGGACCACATTCTGTCATCACTGACTCAGGGGAGAGCTCGCTCACAGTAAGCGTGAGGAACGGCCAGAGCTGAATGTTTTGCACATTCACTTGAAGAGAAAACAGAAAAATTCCACTGTACACTAGAAACTTTAAAAGTGCCACACAATCACAGAAACAAGGCTTCAGGTTAACTGTAACTCACTGTTAATGTATATTAGTGACAAAACACACATTTAGCAACAGTGCTGACCCTTCACTGAGCTCTTCCAGACGAACTATTTTATCCAGGTGTATTCTCAGGGGGAATAATCACAGAGCAGGCTCCTCTCTCCTCATCTTCAGTCTATACAGCCAAGGGGGAGAGGAGAGCTCCAGATAAGCATTTGAAAAGTGCAAATATTTGTTAAAGTTTTTTTTAAGCTTCACTTTTGTTCAAGGACACAGTCAAGCAAATCTCTGGAGCACTTCCTCATTTTGTTCTGGCTGAGCTTAGCAATACAGAGTTTCTGGAAACCTGTGGCTCCTGATGAATACCAGGAAGATTTTCAAGTTTCCTATCAGACGTGTATTAATTTAATTCAGTCCAAGCTTTGGGAAAAGTTTCTAGACATGAGGAGGAAGAGCTGTGCCTCTCACGCACTGATTTTCCCACTGGCATTTCCAACACTCTGGGCTAACCCAGGCTCTTGCTGGTCCCACTGGGGTAATGTTCTATGTCCTCCCTTGCATGCGGTGGCCAACCAAAGTTTCCCAATTCACAGCTGTCAAAACTGAGAATATTTCTCACTTGCTTTCCATGGTATTGCTTTTGCACACCCTGCTTTACCTCCTGCACTACCCTCGCCCGTCTTCCTCACTCTTTCCCTCTTCAACATATAAATGGGTATCCCTACCTATATAATCTGCCTTCTCCCTACAGTCTCATTTTTGCTTTTATGGTTTTTACCCCCAAATTTTCCAGACCGTACACCCACAAAAAAGCATAGAATGATAAACGAACCCTAAATATCTTACCATAAGCAAATTACTGTCAGAGAGATACCTACTGAAGCAAGTGTTCCTCTGATTTATCACCACACTCCCTCATTCCTATTGCTCACTCCTACTACTAAAGCTATACCAAGCCAGCAATCTACAAAGAGCTTGACCTTTATATTTCCCAATAAAACACATAGCAAGCTTTGGTGCAATATCACCAGATTTTGTTCAAATAGGTTATTCTATCCCTACAGACACAACACAAGGACCCAAGCCACAATGAAAGGGTTTGTTGCTGTAGATTGTTACTTAATAATGGATTACTAAAGACTAAGCCAAAGCTGTGACTATTTGCCTAACCATTAATTTTTAGAATTACTGAAAAGCAGTTTCAAAATCACTAAGAATCACAACACTGACTTGAAAAGGAATCAGAACAGGATTTTTACTATCACCATGGATACAACTGATGTGTACTCAGAATTTAAGCAAAGAAACTGGAACTTCATATTTACACTGTTGGACAGATGAGTTCATTTAGCATTAATAATATTTAGAATATGTCCTACTTATAAAAAAAATTTTTGTTGGAATACAAAAATCGTGTAAGCATTCATCATTAGTTTCTTCATTTTTATGCTTGTGTGTTGCCTGTGACATCAATACAATGCAACACAACAGTGAGGTAAGCTGATACTGGTGTTTTGAATGCAAAATAGCCACGTGATCTTTTAAACATTTGGAGAGTAACTATTACTTTCCTGTATTCCTATCAGGCCCAAATATCAACAAATAACATCACTGATTTAACACAAACACTATTAATTGACTTTATTATGACCAAGATTACAAAAATATTCAGACACTTTACTCCCGGAGATTTCAGTGAGCTTTAGGTATTTGAATGCTTTGAAAAACGTGGACCCTGAGTTTACCGTCAGACATGGATCAAAAACTGCCCATGGATCAAAACCAGTGGAATGTCAGTAGGTATTTGGTCTTGTTCCAGCCTCAGCACTTCTCACATCTCTATTTATCATTTTGCCTTCACTGACACCTTCAGAGCCTTGGGGAAGATATCAGCTGCAAAAGCCAGTGCAGCTACAGACACCCAGTACCAATTGCAGAGAGCAGTCACTACTGAAGGGGGGCAAGAATTACTTGGTAATTCTCTGATGCCTTCATGTAAACTTTCTTTTAAATTGCATTAAAAACCCAGCTGTATCAGACTGAACTGAATATGCATCATCCTGGCTTGAACAGTGACCATGTGCCTAGAGAAAGGTGTAAGAACCAGCTATCATGGTATTACCTTGACAGTCTCTCAGTTTCCAGCAATTTATTGAACTAAAAGCAGGTTTTGCTTATAGTTCTTGACAAGATCTTCTGTGATGCCCCTAACTGCCTTCTGAGCATGGAATTAACATTGTGCGCTGCGACAGGAAGAGTCACACTTCATCATGATGGGGAATCTAACTCCTTACAAAAAGAGTGGTCTTACATGATGCTTCTGTTTTGCCCAGGTTGATGGTTCTCTCCACTCCAACATTATTTCTCATAACCAGATGTAAAGAGGAACATTTAGTAATTAGACATCGCAGGCATAGATACTTCATAGAGCAGATTGGGTTGGACGGGACCTTTAAAGATCACCTAGTCTAACCTCCTTCCAGGTGCCTTTTAATTTAGACTGCTGATATTAAGAGCTAAGTCTACCTATCCAGATATGTTCAGCAACTTTAGCCCAGAAGCCATGTTAGCTATATTGGCTCAGTATAGTATCACAGATTAAAAGTCCTTCTTTTCTTCCTTTGCTCCCCATAAATTTTAACCTGGGACCCAAAAATAACTTTCTAGATAACAGAAACTGATAGATTGCCACAAAATGTTTCCATTTCAGTGCGTTAGTACTTCTGGCAAAAAACAAACCCAAACCTATTTAGCGAGGAATTTCAAAGAGCTCCAATGAATGACTTAGCTAGGCTCCCCAGGCCTCGCTCGTGGTTCAGTATATAACTGATCCCTGCCTGATGGCATTTGGCTTAGTTTTGTATCCCTGAAAAATAAACAGAAGGCTTGCCAGTAGCTTCAGTGAGAACAGATTGAGGCTATAAAGAAATCAAGACAATTTCCTTCTGGAAACCAGTAGCTTTCTCTGAATAGAGGAATGCAGAGGAAGAGAAAGCAGCATGACCTGTGGAAACATTTTGTTATCTCAAAACATCCAGCTTTTTTGAAATAGAGGACGTGTAATTAAAATGCGGGGATTGAAAAAAAAATAAAAATCTCTGAGTGGGCATAGTAGCAGCCCTAGAAGCAGCTCCTGCAGGCCAGGAGAGGGAGGCAGGGAAATGGCAATGGTCACCAAGCCATAAAAGTCCTCTTAGGGGTGGGTAAGAGAGGGCCATGCTGCACTTTCTGCCTGGTGGCCAGCAGGACCAGTATCCAGCACCAGCTTGGCTCCCACGCATTGGCTGACGTACAGTTTCTAGGGAGGGCCTGATGAGGAAATGAGAAAAAAAGGATATTTTCTGAAGTTGTTTTGCATCCGTTTTCAATGAAATGAGGAAGCAGGAAACATGCCATCGCTGAGTGTCTAATGGAAGAACAACAAGGTGGCCTCACGACTGCATCACAGAGCTCCATCTGGCCTTACCACAAGACAGATCTGTGTGGAGGCTAAACCTGACTAGCGCCCTTCCCCTCCCAGGTCCATCACAGTGGTCACCATCTCAACACTTTGGGAGGTTGTGAGAAGCATTCAGGCCTGTCAGTTCCTTCTGTTCAGTCTATGCAGTGCACATAAAACAGCTAGATGCTGTCCTTCACCTACTCCTTGCCATATCCTCAGTCGTCTCACCTCTTCCTGAAGGTGTACCTTCACCACCTACCGGGATCCCCTATTTAGCTACAAAGGAGTCTCAGCTTGCCTTCAGGACCTCTCTCATCCTCCCAGAGACACTCTACCATCAGACTGCCACAGGTCCTATTTCTGAGTCTCAGGAGACATAGCATAGCCAGGACCTCGTGCATGCTACTACCGCCCCATGCCACTACCAACTTACTTGCTCTCCATTCACTCCTCCAGCAGCTCACAGTCACTTGGCTTCTGCCCACCAACATTGGGGCTAAACAAGCACTCAAGCAGCTTTGGTTTTGTACCTTCATAAGCCACTTCAGGAATTATTTGTTAAAATCTCGCGACTAACATATGAACAGTGGCTGTACTATATGCTGTTTCCCAATGCAATTACTGTCTCTAAAGAGCTGTATGAAGTGACAGAGAAGGGCTGACCAGGCAGCTTCTCCCCCTTCTCTGAGCTATACATCTAGACAATTAGCCAGAACATATCACATCTGCACACAAAGGTGTTTTACCTAATAACTTTCTGTGGAAAATAAAAAGACCAAATACATTAAAGCCCCATAAGCAGTCATAGCATTAATGTCACTTTTCATATTTTTTTCAGACATTCACCAAATAAAGCATATTTCAGTGATTAAAAAAAAAAACCCATCCAAACTGCAAGTGCACAGTGCTGTTTCCGAAAACTGCTTTGCCACTCTCTCACAGCCTTTTGAAAATGGTGTGCATGAAGGGTGTGGGTGGACACCTACCAAGGAGCTGCACCTCCCTCTGTAGCTCTTCCCCGGGCTGCTGGGACATACCACAGCCCGAGCAAGGAGCTGGGAGACAAATCACAACAGAATCCGACCCAAACATTATAAATGTTCTTCTTTATGGCTGTAGCTCATTCTTCCTGCCTAGCTCCACTATTCTAATCTTTTATGGCAGGACTTTGTCATATATTATAGATACCTTTTTACTCTCCACAGACAAAGGTAGCAGTGGATAAACGTTTGATTTCCTCTCTTGTGAATGGGCAGGTGCTGCCTAGGAAGTGATAAATGAAATGATAAAGCTGTAATCAAAGTCTTATTGTGTATTATGAGAAGAGTCATTTATCAAAGCAAGGTTCTGAGGTTTCCAATTTGGGTGATTTACATGATTTTATATCTTTCTTGATCATAAAAGGAACTCGAAAGCCTAAATCTTACCAAGCTGTTCACTTTCTTGACATCCTACTGCATTGTGTGATTTTTGTATAAATAAAAACATAAGACCTTGGTAAAAGATTATAGATATCCTGTAAAAATCACATGCGGCACGTGGAGCCAAATTCCAGAAACAATGAGAAGTGAGAATATTTTTCAAAAGGGAACACTTAAGTGCCTTTTGACTGAACACACATAAAAAACTGAAGATATTTTTTGGTATATTTTGAATGCCAATTAAAATATATAAAAGAAGAAGTAAGCAACCAAAATCCTCTTCCTTTCAATATAGTTTTAATGAAAGCACTCTCATCCTGGTTTTCTTAAGTTGTTTTTGAAAAATGGAAACCCTTCCTCCTAATGGGCACAACTGAAAATGAACTGTTTCAGTTCAAATGTTTTCTAAGTGTGCCAAGAACAGACCATAAAGTGAAAAAAACAGAAAGCACTAATTAGTAACAAGCAAAAGCCTTTAAAGAACACCGTTCAGAAATACTAATATCAAAGGAAGAGACTGCTGATAATCCTAGATTCTTTTGCAATGATTCCATATTTTATTGCACAATTTATAAAGAGAATTGCAGCAATTGGAGTCCTTACATTACTACAAGAGATTAAAAGATTTTCTTATCAGACAGTTCAGAATTGTGATGATTCACACCTTCATTATTTCTTGAAACACTGTCGCTTCCTCCACAAGTACAGCAAAGGTTTTGCATGACTACATCCCTTAAACTAAACAGTGCTCCTGTCATTTTCCCACGGTGCTCAGAACAAGCTAGGGGTGAAAGAGTAACCCTTTCAAGCCAGTTTAACAACCATCATTATTTTAAAATAAATGAAGAGGAGCCCTGTTATTTACGACTATGTGCTCATGTTTTATGCATGCCTTACCTTGGAGACACTTGATAGTCCCCTAGAACACTTTGTTAGCTGTATTCTTCAATAATCATTTGGTAAGAAGGTCACATTGGCCTATCCACACTGAAAAGGTGGAGATTTGCAGACACAGTATCATAACAGAACGAATGGAAAGACACCGGAAAATTATTTTCACTGACAGGGTTTCCACACAAGCATAAAACCTGGGTCACGGAGAGTCACTTCAGTTAAAAGTACATGTCAGTACTTCTCACTGCCAGGTTAAATTAAGGATGCGCCCAGCCTTGCTGTGCAGGGTGGAAAAACAGAATGAGAATGAAACAGTGGCAAGGAATTTCTTAAAATCAGCAAAGAGTAGCCATCATACCTACAGAGAGTTTTGCTGGGTCCCTAACCAAACACCAGTACAGATCAGTCTGCCCTTGTGTTTAGGGCCGCAAAAAAGATGAAAACTGGGACCCAGTGAGAAGGTAAGCACCTGAAATTCAATGAGGAGGTCTAGGGAAGGCTTTTCTGGTTTTTATACATTTTTCTGTTGTATGAGAAACCCAAGGGGCTGTGCTTGAGAACCAGCTGTACGCAAATGTCTCATTCTTCACACTTGCTCCACAACATCCTCATATGAAATTATGTTTTTGTTCTGTAACAGGTGGGCATCTTCTCCACAGAGATAGTTTTTATCAGGAACATCAGTGCTTCCTCGGTAAAACTTGTGCAGGGTACACATTCAGGTTTGTAAAGGACATTGAGGTGCTGTGCTATAAATCCTGATTTAGGGACTATGTGTTTTAATCCCATATTTCCCACATTATTAACTTCAAATTATGTCCTCCCTTGACTTCTTTGAGGAGCAGCTCTTCTGTTTTGTAATATCCCACATTAAGAAGTACTGAGAAGAAATTAATTTGGATACTGACAGTCACAAAGAAGAAGCTTAGTCTCTTGCACAGACTCAGAAATGGCATGCACTCTTCTGCATGTAGCCGTGCAGTAGGAAAGATGAAAGCTCTCCCGGTTCCCTACAACACACACGCACCTGCACTTCTTTCAGGAGGTTGCAGTTCTGTTTTGAACACAAAGTATATACTTACTACACACAAATGGTGACCACTGGTACTTCTATTGTAATCTTCTCATTGAGTTGTGTGGGTTACAGAAGCTTGGAAGAGTTTTCTCCCTGGGATGTCATAGGGCAAGACAAAAACACATCGCTGTATTGCCTTCTATCCTCTGGAGCACTAAAAAAGATCCTTCAGTGACTTCCCAATCTCCATTTAAAGGTTCTTTGTAACCCAGTTTCATGGGTCAAATATTTAATAGAATATGAGCCCTGTAACTCATTTAGCTTTGTAGATAGCATATTGTGCTTGAGACTCTCATCCATTCATTCACTCGCGTTACATCATAAAGGTATTTTTTAGAAATAAAACATGAATAGGGAAACATTTTTTTTTAAAGCTTAGCGATTAGCTGGAGATTAGAATTCAATTGAACAATTTAGTTAAATATGGGTTTGTGTGTGTTGATAGGGCTACCCATTGTCACAGCAGGTATAAGATGTTTGGCAGCTTCCCAGCTTTGCTCTCCACTGGGGGTTTGTAGCAATGCAAAAAAAGCAGCGTCCCACCTTTCAGTAAAATAAAATGTTTCTTGAGAAAATGCTTGTTGAAATCTTGCCAGTTTTAAGAGAGAGAAATTTGCATGAAACCATTTTTGTTTGTTCCAAAGCTTCAAATTTCTTTGACAGAAATGTCTGGTTTTAGTTGATTATTTATATATAGTTGGGGTTTGTTCCCCTTCAAGCTAGCTCTGAGGAAACAGTATTAGACGAAGAAATAATTCAGGAAGCCAACAGTCAGCTGCTTTCTCTGAAGAATATTGGGCAGATGACAAACCCACTACAAAATTTGGCACAGTATTTATGGGCAGGAAATTTTTATGGAGAAATGACACTCTAGAGATCATGCTAACATTGTATGATAGTTTTTCCTACTAAAACTGAAGGACCGGAATAACAGACAGAAAAAAATGAACGAACTTCTGTGCTCTCTCCTTATCACAATGGTAATTCTCATATTTCTCAGTGTGAGAGATCTCTTTTTGTGAGCAGTAGCAACATTAATAAATGGTACTCTGAATGAGAGAGATTTTTGAAATAATCTATTCCAGGTTAGCCTATCATTACTGATAAAATACCTGTGATTTGCACAAAATGTGTAATTTGAGAGCATTTTTCTGCTGGTGTAACTCTTTTGCTCTTTTAACTCTCAAAAATACAAAGAAAAAAAAAATTATTCTCAGAAATATTCCCAGCAGCCTTTCGGGACCTGAGCAGCTCTCTATGTATAATAAAAAGTCGTGCTCAGCCGTGTTGTTACCAGTGTACAGTGAACACATTTAGCACATTAAGCTTTGATTACATGGTAAAAACAGAGAGTCAAACAAACTCTAACATCTCCTCACACATTAGGAAAATTGGTAGTTACATTAAGTCCTGAAGCATGAAGCAAATCCAGTGCCACTTGCCTACTACACAAGGTAGAGGCAAAAGACCCCAAAACAGCTGTCTGTGTCACCCATGGAGCAACCAGTGCACGGTGCAGAAGGGCACTACGGTGCAGGTGAACACTGTAGTGCCCACCTAAGCAGACCATGCAATATGGAGGGATGGCACCATGGCATTTCTTCATGTCCTCCATGACCTCCCTATGCCACAGCTCCACATTGCCCCTGGAAGTCTGATCTTGTGCTCATGAAAGCAGGACCAGAAAAGACACTGCTACTTCAATAATTCCAGATCAAACTCCAAAGGCACGGGATGAAGGCAACGCACGTGCACCTACAACGTGCACGTGCACTGCAGCACGGTGAAACCACACTTCCCAAAGATATGGATCGCATGCTGGTGTAGTGTTACCAAGAGACCCTTTCTGCCAAGATCTAAGCAATAGCAAGGAAGCACGACAATGCAGGTTCAGCTCTGTGTCCTGCCAGAAACCTGACTTCACACACTTGTCTCCTCTATGACCTGACTAACCTAGCAAGTGACAGCCTTGTTATAAATATCCAAGAATCATGAGGTTGTCACTTTCCCACTGTCACAGCTAATTAACTTCTAGGAATAACTATGGGAACTATTTTATTTCGCCATCCCAAACATGGGCCTGGAGTGAATGTGTGTATCTGCCCTGCCTGAACTGGCTCAGAAAAAACACCCCTCTGCTAAAACGCTTGGGCAGATCCCTGCCTGTGGGTATGTGCTGTGTATTCAAGGTTCTGTGATTCCTTAGAAGCAGTACCAAGATTTACATCACCATTTTCAATCACTTGCGTGCGGTGGCACTTGTGGACAGAGGAGAGGTAAAAGAGCTCATTTGTGTAAAACTCTCAAAAAGTACACTCATACCTCAAAAATACAGTGTATATAAACTGTCATTTCAGTTCAGAAAAATCTAGGCATAAACCCATAATTAGGAACAGCTAAATTGCCTGCTCTTTAGTCAATGGCACAAGAAGAAATTTATTTCATTTAATAAAATGCTTTTAATGATTACTGTTTGTTTGCTTTCTAAATCTCAAAGTAATCATGTACTGCAAGTGCAAAATGCTGGTGAGGGGATTTGTCTCCCAAGCCTAAATGACAAAAAACCTCTTCTGTTTTCCAGTTTGAGGGTAGCTTTTCTCCAGCAGCCCCTCACCACTGATCTGTGAGCCTCCTGCCAGCTCCTGATCAAAAAGAGGAACCTTCACTTACGGAGTGGAGGGCTGCCAAGAACATGAAACCAACACCTATATCTCAGGGACACCAGAAAGCTGTAAACTGGCTGTTTATAGAGTAGCAATTGTTTTATAATAATTGTCCGCTATACCTGCATCCTGTTCCTGTTCCAGGAGTTTACAATGGGTCAATGTACCCAAAGTGTTTATACCCAGATCAACCTGCAGCGACATAGTTTAAAGACCTTTTCTTCCCCTCAGCTGGACTGCCCAAAGACAGCAGCCCCGTAAGGAATTTGTTCTCTCCTCAAAGAAAGATTACGAAAAAGCAACAATCTCTTACTCATTCTGCCCATGCACAAGCACCAGAGCACAGAAAGGCTGATATAGGTACACATGGCAGGAGGTAGGCCATATCACTCGTGATTTCCCTTTTGCAATAGCTTTTGGAGCTACACAGTGAGTTTCCAGACAGCTTTCCAGGAACTGCCAGCTGGAATGCCAATGCAGAGAAGCTACACTTTGCATAGGGACATATGTGTGCTCACATCCATATGCAAAGCTACTGAACTCACTGCAGAAAGAGTTTTTTTCCAAACAGCAGGATAAGTAATGTATGGATATTACCCCACCGCCCAATCTTTGTGAAGATCAACCCCTTTGATTTTATCATGGTAGCAAGGTGATCCCACCCACAGCTGGGACAAATGCTACTGCTTTCACTTCACTATCTGGTGGCAAAAACTATTTTAAATTCATAGACAGAAAAAAAAAAATATGACAGAGCTGAGAGGCTGAAGTTAGAGTGAGCCAAGAGTAGGAAGTGCTGCACACTGTATCCTAGAAACAGCTTTCAGTTCCTTGGTCCTTTTTAGTTATTCATTGTAGAAAGAAGGTCAGAAAAACTGGTGCAGATAAAGTGGATATCAGCTGAATTTTTGCCAAGAGGTCACTGATTCCCAAGATTTCAGTCATATTTTCATTAAAATCTAACAGCAGAGACACGCCCTGAACTATACAAACACAATTGAGGTTGTGCTTCAGGAACGTATTTAGGTATAGATGGCTGGGAAGGAAAATAGCTGGATGGAAGAAGCTGCCCAATACATTTCCTCACCTACAGTCATCTAAAATAAGACCACTCAAACAATTAGATTATACCTTGTGCTTTTTATCTATACTTTACACCATGAAAATAAGTATGTGGAAGGCTGAACTCATTATGATCTCAGGAAACATATCTTTACACAGATGAGGATGGTTGTCTCCAAAGAAGACGCTTGATTAGTTTCCTCCTTATGGAAGGGAATCTAGCCATGTTTTTAATGGTGGTATGAGAAAGAGTACTTTGCCTTGGAGAGTTAAACAAAGTTGAGTGAGAACGCAGCAGATTAAAAAGCAGTCTTGGAATGATATGCAGCTGCTAGTTAAGATGTGGACTTGTCTGAGAAAATATCCAGCCCCTCCTTATAAATCTTCTACCTTCCAAAACATAGATCAAGCTTAAAATGGAGCAGAAGTTCTGCACATTCTTAGTGAAATCTAAATTGACAAGGAATTTCACCTGTTTTCAGATTTCTTTCCCTTTTGAAACCAAGTCAAGATTGCTTTGGTGAGAGGAGTTATCATGTTTTACAAGTTTACATCACATCCAACAGGGAGACAATGATTTAAAATGTATCATTCTCTTTGGGCTTAGCTTTAACCTTCAAATAGAGATTCCAGTATGTATAAGGGGAGGAAAATTTAATTGGGGAAAGGAAGAAAAACGCAGCTTGCAAGTTCAGAATTATTTCATCAAAGATAACTAGATTGTCTTTTTCATAGCAGGAATTAGAAGTGACAGATGGTCTTGTTGCTGAACCAAAGGTGTAGAAGTCCTGAGATTCAATCTGTATTTCTGGCTCCGAAACAGGTTTCCTGTGCAAGATAGGGTGAAAAAAAAACACCTCAGCATTTTAGTAATGGCCAGCTTTTGCAGACTTAATTTGAAACACCTAAGACCTGATTTTTAGAAAAGTGGACTGGGAGCCCTAGATTACTTTCAGTGGGAGGGACAAACGTAAAGCCACTCTGAAAAGACAGCTGCTTTCTCTCAGATTGGATATCAAAAACTAAAAATTTAAAACTCATGCCAAATCTTGAAAACTCTGACCAACAGTCTTTCTGAGCAGCAGTTTTCCTATCCATGAAACAGGGTCATTCTTATGTTTATCCCCTTTCAGTAATCCCGTAGGTCCACAGGACAACAAAACCTCAGACAAGAGAAGCAGAGGTAGCACCAATAACAACACCTACAGGTAAGACATCTTTTACAATTTCCGTTACATAAATGGCTTCAATTAAATCTCGCCAACTTTGTTCACTTGCGCTGAAATTACCCATTATGGTGCTGAATTGCATTAAGCTGAATTTGAATTTTATTTCTGTATGCAGATATATTTTTAGTTAGCTTATACATTTCACTTGTTTCTGAAAATGGTAAATCAAGCTTCATTTTTTCTGTAAACTCAACGTTAAAATAAATACCACCATAGAACTAAATCTCTCCAGTAACTCTGCACTTCTGACCAGAGATTAAAAGTTCAGCAAAGATGTGGGTGAAACCAGGGCTGGTATTTACAACCCATGTGAAAATCCACTCAGGATCTGCTGTACAAGGCTCTGAGGTCCCAAGATACTCACATACACACACAGCTGATGGGGTTGAGCAGGACTTCCCTGTTCATGATGTCTTCCAACGAGCTGAGGGTGCTGCAGCACCTGGGAGAGGAGCTGAGGTCAAAACTTCCACCAAATGCACTCTGGCTGCCTCCATGCTGGTGCTCCAGCAAGGTGGAGGAGGAGGAGAAGGAGAAGCACAGCTGGCACAGAGGAGCTAGGAAGAGGTTTAGCAACAAGATGGGAGCCAGGGGCTGAAGGGGAGCAGCCCAAACTGCAGAATGGAGAAATGGAAACATCCAGTGAGGACAAAACAGCTACAGGGAAATTGGCAGAAATTGGTACAAGAAAAGGTGCAAAATGGATCACCTTAGGAAAGATGGGACTAGGAAGAAAGTAAAAACCTAGACTGAAACCCAATATTTCTCCATTGTCACCATCATCTGACTGTGAAGCATAACTACAAAACATGGTCTTCTCCATCAATTTCCCAAATAACCTCATAGCTGATTGCTCTGTTACCCTAATTAATAAAGGTCTCTGCTTTACATCTAAATTTTAGAACTGTTAATGGAACACGGAGCCATAAATTTAGCTTTAGATGATGGATTTTGTTTCATCGTTTTGCTGCATTTTAAAACTGAGCTTTTTTTAGAAAAAGATATGGTTGTGAAATCAAGCGTTATAAGAATTTAGCCTATGCTAGGATTAAAGCTTGTACAGATTTAATCTGACAATGTCGTCATCCTTTATGTATCTGAAAGTTACATGATCTCACACAATCATTTATACTGACTGAAAATACATTTTTTTCAAGTTCATATGGTTTTTTTTTGCTTTTTCCAGTGGGAAGACTTTGCATGACTGTTGTCATATAACATTCTGAGGAAGTATTTGGTGAAAATGAGCTTCAGCTGCTGGACCTCTTCATCTTGAAAAAAAAATAAAATCCATGCAACTTTGTATTTTTGCTGAATTCAAGAACAAAAATAAAAACCCAGAACAAAATCCTTTTTTTTTTTTTTTCTTTTTGGCAGCTATACAAAAATGGCTTTTCTTTCTATCAGTGCAATTATTTGGAAACGATACTCTTTCCAAGACAAGTCAAAAAGTACAAAATGAATAACTGAAAAATAAATGTATAGTTTTTCTATCTCTTTATAATACTTTGTTAGATTCAAAGAGAGAAGCTAAGTATTTGCTGCCCTCAGGTGGTGTCCCATTTTCTTCTTTCTACAGGAATTCACAATGCTGCTTCATTCTTTTTATAGCTTAAGTTCAGGGGGTTTTTTGAAAGAAAGTTAAAAGCTTGGAGCAAACAAAATTCAGGTTTCATTCAGAAAGTATAGGTTTTTATAAGTATATATATTTCTCTTTCAGTACTAAAGGGATAATTGATAAGCCTGATTTTGGATATGCTTTATCTATGCTTTTGGTCTACTGCATTGTAGAAAAGAAGGATGCTGATATATACAACTGCATAAAATGCGGGCTCCCAGAAGCTGAATGTTGCTGATTATTCTTTTGTGGCTTTGAGTTTTGGGCTGTGCAAAGCAAACCAATAAATATGGTCTGAGAAAAATGTTCTTGCTTAAAGACACCATTTCTGAACTGTACAAGTTGAGTTTGTCGTATCTTTATAGAAGACCAAGTTGAATTACTGACAACGGGCTAAAACATCAGGAAAAATGGGATTCCTATCACACTTCAAAAGTGGGGTATAACTGATTTAGGAGCTAATCCAGTTGCAGCTCAAAAACAGACTCTAACTCAGCTGAAACAAGCAATAAGAATTACATTTTCAGATTCTGTTACACAAGAAAGTATATTCTTTCTAAATATACTCTGAACAAACAAATACCTTCTGTAGCAGTCTTCCCCTGCTCTGGCAGAGGGATTGAACTAGATGATCTCCAGAGGTCCCTTCCAACCCCAAATCATCCTGTGATTCTGTGATCCAAAGGCCTTATTACAATTTTCACTTGTTTTTCCAAACCAGCTCTAATTTCTGTTGCCCTGAAGAGCGACTAAGTGCTCCCTGTATTGGAGCTGTTTTATTCACCCTCTGCATCCCAGAGTCTTAAGGAACTGCAGAATTACCCTATTGAATCAGACTATTAGTATGTGTCATTGGACCATTCCAAGGCCATGAGTGCCAGGTCCCATGGTGGTATGTCATACAGCTACAAAATAAGCAGATGGTGCCTAAAGGATGATATGCAGTCTTGGTTACAAGAAGATGCAACAATCAGACAAAAAGCAAAATCAGGGAATAGGAGCAGGACAAAACGAGCGAGGAGAGCAAGCCCTGCACTGCTCCCTACATCTTTATGTAATATAAACCATCTGCATATTAACATGAAATAACAGCTCTGGACACATTTATGCTTTCCTTTTATTTCAATTTTATCCTAATGTCCCTGTCCCTCTCTGACATATGTTGCAATCCCATTGTGAAACCAGTCATTTTCTGAAGTGTCTGAAAATAGCAGGTGGGCACGACATGAAATGACTGAACACCCATCATTTGGGACTGACTCCAAAGGTGATGTAAATCACACATTTAAAAAAAAAAAAAAAAGAAGGAAAAGGGAAAAGAACAGTAAACAATGCAGTATTTTCTAGTGACCTCTAAGATCATACATGCCCTGGACTAGGATAACTGCATCCTTCTGGACCTTTGCCTGGACAACCCCTGCTCCTGTCTCCCATTGCTGCTGGGAGCCTGGCTGGTGCCAAGACAATGCCAGTGAGGTGTCTCTGCTGCTCTGTGGAACCAGCATGAGATTCAGAGCCTGACTTAACCAACATAATATGCAGAGCCATATGTTTTGTAAGTGTTCAAACTGCACTGCCAGTGCTGCAAACCTAGAAGCTCAGCCTCAGCTGCCCTCTCACCCGACTTACCCCCTCAAAGCCCAGATTTAACCCTGCCATTTGGCTTGTCTGCTTTTTATAGTGCTCCCCTTTTTTTTCAGTTTGTGAAACCACACCATCTTTTGGACTTACTCTTGAAGCTGTGCAAGAACACATATCCAGTCACAGAATGTGGTTGCGTTCACAGTTGGCAAAGTCAGAGTCACAGCAGCTATACTCCGGGTTCACTTGGTAACGTCAGCAACTGCTTCTCTTCTTCAGGCCACCACAGCTCTGTTTCAGAAAACCCACAGGTGAGTGTTCCCACTCCCTGTAACAACACATGCTCATCTCTGCAGACAACTGCTTCAGCTGCAGGTTGTTGAGGACACAAGGCAAACCTGTTCCTAGGCCATTTCCCATAGAAGGTTTCCTTCAATTCTTATCAGCTGTGTCTTACTTATGGCATCCATGCTAGGCAGGACACCAGCAAGGTTTTTAAGAGCTCTTACGTAGGGGCAATAAAGAAACCTAGGGTTTGGTCTATGCCAGGCAGAAAAGCTACAGAGACCTGATATCTCTCTGCACCCTGACTGGATCCAGCAGCACTTGCAGAGGAGGCGTCTCAGAGCTCACCCCAGGGACTTCTCAACACAGTGAGCTTTCAGAGCATACCCAGAGCAGACACCTGAATCATTCTCCTTGGGGCTGACCACACTGGAGATCTGCGATGCAGGGGTCTCACAGGGCCTTAGCCTGCCACCCTTTGTTGCCAGAAAAGAGCTTTTGTTATCACTCTCAGCCAGCACAGGCAGATGATCAAGCAGAAATAGATACGATAAAGGAGCACAACAACAAGAAATATGTTTGAGGATTCCATATGAGAAAGCAACAAAGCAGAGCCCATCTCAGTCCTCAGCCAGCCTTGAAAACAAAAAGCACACAAAAAACCCCTCAGCGAGCAGAGAACTTTCTTAGCAACACTTGCACCTGCTCAGTGAAGAAGTTGCTGAGAGTGTCATTTCCCAAAGATTCCACTTGTTTGAGGAGCAGTGTAGCACAACACGGGTGCAACAGAACAGCCCATCATATTATGCAATGGGAAAACTTCGGGGCATTTCATGAAGCAACCGAGTAGGAGAGATGAGGGTTTAACGGAATGCCTATAATTCCATTTATTCTAAATAAAATATAAATGTCTAATCAGGCTTAAAAATAGTCTCTATCTTTGAACTCAAATATTTTATGTTCCTATGACAGATTTTAAGATTATGTAACTTGTCAAGTAACATAGTCCTTATCTTCGTCACACAATACCTGATTTTCTGTACTAGCAGATGTCATGCAAGCATCAAAAGATACATATGAGGAAAAGAACCCAACCTAAAATGCCATCAGTGGAAAGATGAGCATAGTTAAGTCTCCTGAGTTGGAAAAAAAGGGCACTCTATCCCAGAGATGCTTTTTTGCAAGGAAGCCCTCAGATTCGCAATGTATAAGGACAGTGCTCATGGAGATGTAGTATCATCCTTACTCTGTATCTGACCCCAAAAATCTTCATTCAAAGAGAGGAATAATTATAAAGGGTTTTATTTTGTTTTAGTTACTTGACCAGCAAGCAAAATATAGTATGTGTAATTGTAGATGAAGAAAGGCATAGTTAGGGATTTTCTAATAGTGCTATCAATGTTAAGCACCTGTCAGTCCAGGACAAGAAACTGAATACATAGGAAAATCATAATCTGCTACCAAGGAAACTTTTTCTTCCTAAATCCTTCAGTTCCTAGTTCAGGCATTGGCAATGTTGTTACACTGGAAATCTTCACAATGTAGTCACCATTACACAGCATTCATTGTTTTGTATTCCCACTCCTGCTTTTACCATCACCCCCACCATTAGTTCATTCCTGTACAGCTTCACCCCTTCTTCTGATTTAGAGAGGAAGGAGCTACAGCAAACAGTAGGTAAGGACTGTGCTTCTCATGACCCTTTACTTTTTCCTGATATACTGTAAAACTGTAAAAGCTTAAACACACAGTTTGATGGGAGAAGCCAAGAAACCAGCATGCGTGTGTGCTCAAATGGAGAGCTAGCAGTACCTGCAGCATCTCTGTAAATAATTTCCCTAGCAAGGAGTTCATGTAGTTTCAGAGACTGTCGTTCTTTTATTATTCCCTAATAAATGTATGAGAAACACAGTGCCAGTGGTCAGCCAGGCAGAACACACGCCAAGACAGAATTTATGATTAAACTGGCAAACAAAGCAGCACTTACATTTCTGAGTCTACAAATCTGCTCAAGCACTGAAGAAAGAGTAACAACAATGAAGCCCATAAACAAACCTATTGATAGGGAGCAGAGCAAAGAAAGGTGGAGCTTCTGCTGTCTTGTTGGGAAGGAAGGACATAAAAGACACGCGGTCTTGCCAGGAATTAACACAAAGCCAACTGTGAACTGCTGTAGCCCCTGTGGCAGAATAGGGCTGCAAAGAGGCCTTGAACTAGAAGTTAAGTGGCAAAATATGAGCTGTACGCTTATGTCATTGACCCAAGAAGTCACACACCAACACATAACTTGGAGATGTTAAAGGTCCCATAATTAAGGAAAGGCATATTTGTGGCTTGTTCCAGCCAACAGGAGAGGTTTTTTGTTTGTAAAGCAGGCAGCTGAGTTCCAACCCAAGGGAAAGGCACACAGACAGCAAGAGGAGATGAGCTGTTACAGGAAAAAATCATGCTGAGCACAGACACTTGCACAGAACAAGGTGAAGGACCTGTGACTGGCTGAGGGTGGAGGTGTCACGGAACAAAGCACAAAGTGACACAAGGAGATACAAAAAGTAAGGTGAAAAATACCCTGCCTACAAGCAACAGGAGCCTAAATGACCTCCTCTGGTCAGAAGAAGCAGAGGCAGGCATAAAGGTAGGGGACCACCTATAACTTATCGGAAGGCTTTCCTAACTCAGTGCTCCTGGGATGTGGCCCCTTCTTTGGAGTGTCTGGGGCAACCCAGCCCTGGGACTGCAACGCCAGGATTTTGTCCCTCAGCAGCAGTAATCCTCAGTGTAAACAATGGCTAGGATCCAGCATCAGCTGAGCCCCAGACACAAGCACCTCCCTATAGCAAAGGAGCCCCAGCCCCCAGGACACTGCACAAAAATGGGAAACCTGGGCCCAACTATCAGATCAGCAAGAGAGCACAGGAAAAAGCACCAGTGAGTCTGCAGCAAGCCACAGGTCACAGGAGGCAGCCACAGCAACGTGGTGAGGTGTGAGGGTAACTGGGAAGTGGAAACCACCAAGCTTGAGCATGTTGATGGGCATTCTGTGAAAAAAGCCAAGGCCAGGGAAAAGAACCCCAGCTGCACTGGATTGGAACCATCAAAAGAAGATGCATGAACGACATGAAAGCCCTGCAGAACGTGTATCCTCAAATGAAACAGCAGTCAGTTCTGCCACCAGAAAGAAGAGGACATGCAACTAAAAGTCTCCATTCTGGAAACAGGAAGATTTAAAAGCCCGTGGCTGTGGCAGAGCAAAAGTCCACGTTCCTTAAGTTAACTCTGTGCCCAAATACCAGGCAAACGGCACCAAAGAGAAGAGCACCACATAAAGCAGAAAGGTTGTTTGAGGTGTCTGGTTCTAGTTTATCCCTTGCCTTCAATTAAATATTTATCTTACCATTAAATAGTTTGATTATGGAAAACAACAGTGCTTCTGGATAAGACACTGAATGAGGACTATGGTTCAATTCCTTATCTCTTCTACTGTCTTGAGACATGGCTTTGGCAAACGCTTTTCTTCTCTGCACCACTGTTCCACCTCCTAAATTTAGCTATTCTTGCATAGTCAGATAAGAGAAATTTCCAGTAAAGTTTCCACTTCTGTGAGTTTTTACAGTCCATAGCACCATGGGGTTTTGACCCTACCTTAGACCTCGAAATGCTACTAGATTAAAAAATAACCACTTACACATTTTACAACGCCTAAGTACATCCACTACTGCAGATCGAACCTTATACTAATGTAGAAAAGTATGTAATTTTACCAGAGAAAGATTATTTGTAAAACAGGCAGAACCAGTCAGCTGATGGGACAGAACACCACAATACGAGGTCTATCATGATTACATACATTAAAATGGTTATTACAGTTTAGGAAAAAAACTAGAAGCAGATGCCTTATTCTGCTTCAACCACTGTGAGGCTAATGAGCTCAGACAACGCAAAACGTGCTTGATTAAGGGTTAGTTGGTTATTAGTACTCAATTGTTTCCAGAATTGTTAACTTGCCCATGGCAATAATATAACCTATGTATTGTAGATGGTACATGAAGATTTCCACTTCCATAAAGTGGTCCTCCAAGTCTGTTTTGACTGAAGAATGGAAACTGTTGATTTTAGCTGGAAATTCCTGAGCTGCAAGAAGGATGAGGAAAGCCACATTCATGCTGGGCAAAGGGAACCTCTGGAGATGCCAGGAAGCCCTTTTCAGTCTCCGTACAAAGCCAGCATTATATGTAGTGGTGTGGCTGATGGTATGTCTCTGTCATGCAGCACGGGAGCACACATGGGGCCTCAGCCTGGCAGACTGTGCACAGCCCATGGGCCAGGCACCAGCACATCTATCTCCTCATGGCCCCATCAGCCCTGCCAAGAGCCCAAGTGCCAGGCAGTACCAGCACTCTCTACTTTGGAGTTCATTTTTCTGTGACAAATGGCTATTGATGCAAAGTAACTAACGCTCTCTTCTTTCACACCTTGCCTAGATCACAAGTGATAGGAATTATGGACTGAAGCAGGTCAGTGAGACCCCTTGATATGGCAGAAAGGGTATTTCCAGCTATGGGCCAATAACCAGGAGAAAAAAAAAAAGAAAAAAAAAGGATTTCTGACATTGTGGATACCACTGCAAATCACTGTTGCATGTAGTTTAAACAAAAAAAAAAATCAACCACACCAAAAATCAAGAGACCTCAAGGTCTGCCAAGGATTGATTCGCTGTGTGACTGCAACCAAGTTCCTCCCCTTCCAGGTGCTTCTGTTTGCTCTGTCTTGCCCATTTCATTCTTTGGGGCAGGGAATATTTCCTTGTCTATGTTTTCACAGAAACTAGAGCAAGGGCACTGCAGGCTTGAGTGATATCCCTTGTTGATATTTTAATAATGATAGCTGAGATTTCATTTAGAGCAGATGGCCTCAAAGTCTTAGACTTCAAATAAGCAAGAAAGTTAAATGCTGCTTCTGGTTAAAAGGACTTTGACTGAATGCAGGACACTGAATCCACAGGCAGCTCAATGGAACAGATTTAAGCACTGGTGGCCCCTCAGGTGAGAAATGTAAGCTGCTTCCATAAAGTGGTTGCAGCATTTCCTTCCCCACAAAGCAGCCAGCTCTGCTGCCTACAGTGATTCCTTACTAGTCCGCACAAAGCACTGCTGACCTATGGAGGCTGCCAAATCTGGGAACCTGGGAGGGAGGAAAGTGGCACTGAAGCATTTGCATGGAGGAAAAGCTAAAAAAAAAAAAAAAGGAAAAAAAGACATTAACATTTCAAGTAAGAAATTTTAAAAAGCGCTAAAACAAGAAAATGGTGGGAAATCCCTACAGTCAAAGGGAGCTGTTAGAAGATAAACTGAGAAAGTTCTTTTTTTCCCTTTAGGTGAAAGAATAGTAATTAGTTCATAGTAGGTACTTAAATAACAATTCAATGTATCCTACATTTAGTTATTTTGTGTAGTTGCCAAGCCTACCTATTTTATTACCAATGGAAAAATGGTGGGATTTGCAACACTTGGTAATATGTATGTATGTAGAGTACAACATATTTTACCTTTATAGTACAGTCAGGGCTTTCTTTATTTGTGTCTTTAAAGTGTGCAATATATACTGTTACTCATTAAAAATGCTGGTTGACCAATGACCGCATATGCAATAAATGGGAGGTGGACACGTGGAAGAGAGAGACATTAGAGCAATTGTCTGTTTAGAATCAGCTTTACCAGCCTAGGTTTATCTCCCTGCTTTCAGTGGATTTCCTTCAATAGATTCCATTAGTTGCTTATCCCTAGTCCCAAAGCAAATTCTGTATCTATTTCACCCCATTTCTCTACATATTTATTCATTTCAATACCATTTTGTAAAACAATTTTAATTTTTTCAAGTGATGTGAATTGTACCGTTCACTTTGCTGACCTTTACAAAAGTAAGAGGAACCTTCATTTTCACAAGTCTCCAATTAGTGTTCAAAATGTCTGTGCTGCAGTTCCTACAGCCATGTAAAAGTGGCTGAGAAGATTAAATGGCCTAGTTAACTTGCTGATTCCAGCGGAATCATTCAGACCTACTTAAGGTATCCACATTTAAACCACATAATTCATACAGTGACAGTGAAAACCAGAGGAATTCCTAATTATTATCTAAGTGCTGCAAAGTGTTAGTGGTAATGTAAAAAGATTATAGATGGTTTCTAAAGGAATTTTAGCTTGTCAGGTCAGCCATTTTTTTTGTGTTAAAACATTGTAACAAACCACAGCAAATAACTGTGCTTTATTAGCTACTTCTGGTTTTCAACCACTGGAGGTTTTAGTTCTCAGCATCCTTCCTTGCCCCACAGATTGAGACCAACTAGGTTGGATACTTCTGTCAGAACAGGAATTTACTTTTAGCTGCAGTTTTGAAATAGCCACTGTATTGTTTCACTTGTTTTGTTTGCTGTATTCTGAACTCCTTTCCCATTTCTTCAGTGGTTTTGAAATGACCAGTTTTCTTACAAGTAGATATATAAGTCTCCACCACATCTAATGGGATCACACCTGGAAACAGACAAATTGTTTCTATACATGTGTATGGAGACTTGCAATATCTCTGAGAATATAAAATACTCCTCAATTTCTATAGCACTTCTCACAGGCATTGCAATAAGAACACACTTCACTGAAATATTGAAAGTTATTAATAAACAGAGATTTGACTTCACTCTCTCCTGAACTGGTAAGGAGTAATGATAGCTCACTGACCTTTCTTGATAGCATACCAGTTGGTCTCTAAAGGATCAATTGACACTTTAGAGAATTATTTTTCTTTCCGGGAATGCTTTAGGCAAAACTTCTAGGAGAAAGAAACAGACTGCAATCTTAGGGTCGTAAGACTTGACTAATATCTAGTCACCTATCTCAAGCAGGCAAACATCCTAGCTGGAAATTTGGTCAAAGTGGCTCACAAGAGCCATGCCAATAATCAAACAAAAGTCCCTGGACCCAGTGCAAAGGGTGCAGCTGAAGCTGTGTGGCTTGCATTTACAGAGAGTCACAGAGCAGATGCTCTAATGGTTCAGATGTTCATGAGAAGACTGTGTTTGTCACAGAATCATATGGGATTGGAAGGGACTTCTGGAGATCATCTAGTCCAACCCCCCCACTGGAGCGGGTCTATCTAGAGCACATTGTTCAGGAACTCGTCCAGGCGGGTTTTGAATGTCTCCAGAGAAGGAGACTCCACCACCTCTGGGCAGCCTGTTCCAGTGCTCTGACACCCTCACAGTAAAGAAGTTCCTCCTCATGTTTAGGTGGAACTTCTTATACTCAAGTTTGTGCCCATTTCCTCTTG
>JAOQGH010000001.1:115432289-115447643 GCA_025769975.1 Gallinago jamesoni | reverse complement strand
CCCCCCCCCCCCCCCCCCCCCCCCCCCCCCCCCCCCCCCCCCCCCCCCCCCCCCCCCCCCCCCCCCAGCTTTGAAATAAAGTATTCCAACTGAAATTGCTTTTGGCAGGAGACAGGCAGGAAGCTTAAAAGTATAGCATATACCACACAAGTTGCATTTAATAAATTCCTTAAGTCTGGTATGCAGGTTTCAGTCAGTTCAGAATGTCAGCTGAGACAGACTCAGTTTGCTTCCTCCCACTTAGCCTTGATGAAAAAACATCGAGACAAAGCATTTCCCTACAGGAAAATTATCATATTGGTATATTTCTACAAAAACTGATTAGTCTCTACTGGAAGAGAGTGTTACCACAGAATCAACCTCTTCTGTTGGGACTCATCAGAAAAGCAGAAATCATATAGAACACAAGCCAAACATCCATGTAAAATTAGCGTACGGGAGGAGTTTCTCATGTATGGGTTTGATTTGCTTGAGACTCAGTAATTATTAGGCTTTCTGCTCTAAAACAATTTCTCAGCCGGGAAATATGAGGTTCTATAAAAACTAGCACTTCTGAATACATATCTGTTACATTGTTACATGCATTTTGAACACCATTACAGAGAAGTAAAGACAAAAAGAAATGTTAGTTCCAAGTAAACAGCAAGTATCTATCATTTATTCATCATTTTTACCTTGTATTTGGGGAAACATCCTTCTGAGACACACCAACCCTTTCCCTCCTTACCCTGCTTTTCTACGCTCTAGAAGAAACTTCCACTCTGTTTTGACATTACTAATGTTTCTCCCAAGTATCTGAAAGATCAAATGGTCTTGTGCCCCTTGATATGTATTTTCATCTTTCCTCCCACTCTGATTAAACAAATCCTTTGTCTGGGCTATAATATTCATTTTGGCTGAAGTTCTTACTTCAAATCTCCCCTTTAAGTGCAGACACACTTTTTCTATGTTTCAGGTCTTAAAGTCTCTCACTTAACAAAGAGCTGAGAACAAGAGAAAGGCAAGAATAAAAGTTGGTTTGTTCCACTGTAGAAATCCCTCATACTCTATTCTCATAGGGTCTCCTACCTCAGATATTTACCAATTCCAGATGTTTCCGTGAGAGGATTAATCCCCCCCTTCCCCTCCCCCCCAATGAACTTAATTGTTTTATAGTGTCCTGCAGGATATGGAGAGAGGAAGAGGAGGGTATTTTCTTCTTGACCCCTAGCTGCAAAACAATTTGTACCTTGAATTTTGGAACAGACAGCTTCTCCAACACTCCTGCAGTGTAAATACAAAAGCTATTCTCTGCCTTCAGATTGTCTCATGTCATTAAAGATATCAAATTGGTTTTATTCAGATATAACAGCAGTAATTTCCTAAAATGCCCACTTGTGTTGGTTTCTCTCCTAAATTTACTTGCATATCAACAAGCATTTGGAAGGTTTTTAAACTTCAAACATCTACAATTTACTTTGTAAAACATTAAGAGCACAGTGAGACAAAAAAGTAGTACATGAACAACATAAATCTGACTGGTAAAGCTAGCTGCCAATGCATAACGCATTTTTTTCAGCAGGTAGACTCTAGAAATCTTACTTCATTTCAAGAATGGACTGTGAACTTACTAAATGTAACATGTATCTGGAGCCAGAATACTTCAGGGATAACTTAATTAATTAGCTGTGCTGTTCAAAGATAGAGCCCAGTTCAACAGAATCTTATAAAAAACCCCAAGGGTGAAATTCAAAACACTAAAGGAAGGCAGTAGTTTGCTTTGGTGCTGGTATTTTTTCTTGTAACATGTATCTAGCATCACATGTTGTGATGCTGCACAAGTGTTTAGCACCAGATAATGAACTGAGGTACCTGAGCTACCTTCAGTATTTTTAAAAACATAACATTATTCCTCTATCTGCAATCTGTAAAACCGCTCAGCTACATACATACTTTTTTGTGCATCTTCAGCATACAGCTGCCCTGCACTCCCCTGTGTAGGAATCACATGAACCACTGACATCATGTGAACTCCATAGGAATTCCTGCACCTGGCCAAATTCAAGCTACCTCTTTAGAAAACACATTGCAAGATCAGCCAAGTTTTGAAGACCAAAAGGTGAGGTTGTCACACAATACGGTTGTAAGAGCAGACTTGAAACTTCCTCAGTACAGGCTTTTCCTTTTAAAATCAACCTAATTTCTTCTTTGCAAATAAATAATCTGCAAGAAGCATATATTAGGCTGCTTTTACTGAATACGTGCTTTTGGGAAAGCAGCTGCCCCAGACAGTTTCAGTTTTCTCTCTCTCCCTCACCTGGCGTCCATTATTTCCAGGAATTTGTTTAAATGAATGCTGATCAGTAAGAGCTATTTACCCTAAATTCTCATGAATTAAGCACAGAAGTATAATCAGTTAGAAACACTAAAGAACAGGGCACTTGATTTATTTTATGTTCCCTTCAAAAAAGGCCAACAGAAATAAAGAAATCATAAGGCAGGACTGAAAATTAATTAGTGATTTTGAGTTCCCAACAGGAAAAAGCTTAAAGAGGTCTGTTGTCATCATCTTTTCTCCATAAATCAGGTTCTTAGAAAATCCATCCAATTAGAAGCATTCATCCACGTGGAAACCATCCTCTCTTCCAGATTTATAAATAAATACGCATAGCTGGACCTAAATTTCTTTACCTTGCACCAGTAGAAACAGCTATTAGGAAGAATTAAATAATTAACATAACAGCTCACCATTATTAGCTTTTTTAGTCTTACATTTAGAAGCAGCAGAGCAGCAAATCATCATTCTGTTGCCAACAGAGCACCAAGAAGCTCCTCAGACACAGTGTGAAATACAAAACTTCACTTTCTTACCTGTGAGGTTCTTTCTCCCCCCTCCCCAGGTTCCTACACTAGTCAGTGCTGCAAAAGAGATAAACGTATAAGATACAGAATTACTATATTGATTAACTACAAGAAATCAGGCTGCAACTTCCTCTGTATGTCACCTTTCTGCAACTGGATACTGGGGTCCCAGTTCTGATCTCACTGGCTAGGAGAAGGAGAAATGTCATTAAAACCAGAGGAATTGCCTCAGCCAAAACAAACAGAAGAGCATCCCTCCCACAGCACCTACAAGTGCCTCCCCAGGCTGGGAGATGGAGACCAGCATCCTCTATGTTGGAGCACAGCCTGCAAAGCAAGACAGTTTGGAGGTGAATGTGGGCTATTTTTATTTGCTATTTTATTCAGAGCCCTTATGTTTCATACTTTAAAAAAAAACTGAGTGTTTATCTTTTCCTTGTATAAATGGAAGCTAAAATACACAATCATGTGAAACTAAGTCCCTGACATCATATATATCATGTGAAATCACGAGAGCTGTCAACACTGTGCCATATTTGGACAAAATTAAAAAAATAGCCTTTTACAGAGACATCTCACATTTTCACTGCCACATGGCTCCTCTCCTTTTCCTTTTCTTTTATACATACTAATATGCATAATTTACTTTCCTGTGGGAACAAATCTGAACGTTTATTTGAGCCCTCTGGTTGCCCCTATAAATAAGGGCTTCATTCAAAGAAGTACAAACCTTCTTATTCTCCTTTGCTTGTTCAAGTGCTCACTGTAACACCTTCTACCAACTGCAAGTTCCAAACCACCTGCTTTTAACCTTACACAAATTAAACAGAAGCAACACCACCCCCACACCCCACATATTCCTCATTCCTCCCACTTTTTCCTCATTTAAAGCAAACCCATTCAGCCTGTGAGCTATCAAACAAGTTGAGTTCCTTGGTCAAGGAAGAAAAAAATAAAGTTGCATTGTGATTCTCACCAATTCTAAAATTTCAGTCCTAAAAGCACTCTTACCATTCCTTTTTATAAATTTTTCAGCGTGTTATGATCAGCTGGTGACCAAAGGTAGAAATCACTTACTCACTTGCATACTTATATTCATCTACATTTTCTTCCTGGGGTAGGATCATCTTTGCAGGGAGTCCTACTTGAAGACTCCTTGTACTGGCTTTTAAAGAGAGTTTCATTTTCATTATGGCATATAAATCTCCCCTCTATTCCCTAAATTACTCAGATTGCTGGGTTACACTCCAAAGCACACAACAACTAGCAATAATAATTTGCAGTAAAACAGAAGAGATTTGAGTAAATTCAAACAAATACATGCTTTAGGGGAAAAAAAATTAAAAATACAACTTTCTTTTTAGTTACAGGTATTATGGAACATTTTCCCAATTGCATACAATTCCCCAGGGTTAAAAGACCTGTCCCAGAATGAACCATGGATTGCCATCACTGCTAGTAGAGTCATCTCTGCTCTGTGGTCCTTAAAGGAGGTGGTGGCTGGGCAACAATCTAGGAATGATGATCATTAAGGCTTTAAACCAAAAGACGTGGTGAGGTGATTTACTTAAT
Organism: Gallinago jamesoni; assembly: GCA_025769975.1. Lineage (NCBI taxonomy): Eukaryota > Metazoa > Chordata > Aves > Charadriiformes > Scolopacidae > Gallinago > Gallinago jamesoni. The sequence continues at coordinate 115,443,230 of JAOQGH010000001.1, read as the reverse complement.
TCAGTTGGGACCCCTTGGAAGTCTGCATCCATTATGACATCCAGCCAATTAAAATGGGTCTTGCTCTCATACATTTACTTCTAGATAAAACATTGTCATTAGATCCACTTTGTTCCCGTGCAAAAATCCCACTGCTGAGATCCCCTTAATTGCATTTCCCTGGAGCCATCCTCTATATTAAATCAGGCATGGTCTTCTTTGTGGAAAAGAGGAACATGGGAGTAACAGCAACAGACTGTGAAAAATACTGGTATTATAAAAAGCAGTAATACAAAGGGTAGCATCTACACAGTATGCAACTGTTCCCTATGTAAACAAATTAATCCAAGATCATTAGTTAATACTTACATTCCTTCTTTCAGAAATGTCTCAAGTTAAATAAACGAGGTGATATTTTTTTCTTAAATCTGAACCAGCTAAGACTCACCTGACTATATCTCTAAATTCATGAGGATCATGAAAAGCCATTTCAGCTGTGATGTAGGAGATCTTTATAGATGTTCTATCTAGTTTGGAGCTCCACTTGTACTTTTGCTTGGTTTGATAAACTACTGGAGACCAGCACTCCCCTGCTTTCTAAATTGATTAAATCACTGTGACTGATGGCAAAGGGCTTGGGACAGCAACATGGACGTTAATTAGACTGAGTAAAATTCACTGAAGGAACATTTTGTTACACATCAAATACTGCTGACACTGAATGCATACTACATTATGGTGTCAGTTAATTTTTTTGAAGTTGTATTTCTCAAAATTACACCTAGAACAGCCCCATTTCCAGTTGGACAAAGAAGCTGGATCTCATAAAAAGCCATTATAGGGATGATAAGAAGTGCAAGAAAAATATATCACTTAGAAAAGCAAGAAACCTCTTCCACCTTGCCCAAATTACTGCCTAGGAGCACTTGCAGGGCAGACTGTGGGGAAGGACCGCACCACAGGGTCAGAAGTTGTAGTGTTCGTTCACTGCGTTACTCGCTGACAGCTGAACTGCAGAAGTCGGGGCGTGGTGACATCCAGGCTGTGGTGACACTGCTGCAGAGGCTCCAAACACCATTCTTCCTCAGGTAGAAGCCGCCGTGCAGCGACTGATTGCGTGACGGTTCCTGCTTCGCTACAAGGCAAATAAAATTGTTTATCTGCCAAAGATCGCGACTCTACACACCGGTGGAGCTGACGTCGGCTGTTACACAGTCTTTTCAGCCAGGAACACAAATGGCCATCCAATCCTAAAATAGTTTTAGTGTAGCATTTACTTAGACTGTATGGGATACAGGGAAAACTGCCTGAGCTTCTGTGTGACTCCATTCTTTCCCCAGGAGCATGCAAGCAGCTTCCTACCTTCCACCACACCAGGTAGACTAACGCTATTTTAAGTGGCACTGCTCCCACTGTAGTTTTAACCCACCGTATGGATTTAATGGCCCGCTTACTGCTACCGCTACTTTAGGTTTGTGTTTAACTTAACCTGCAGGTTATTTGTTTTGTGGTTTGCTTTCTCATCAGTCTCATACCCCAGCTCCAGGAGGCACCGCCTGTTGAAAGAACGGAAACCACTGACAGGAGATGCTGCCAGAAGCCAGGCGTACATGAGAAACCTCTGCATCTGGAGGAGGTGTACCTGGAGGAAAACTCCCAGGGGAAAAGACACGAGCAGGACCAGACACAACATTCCAGAACACAGATGAGGAGACAGTCTGAAGAAACAAGTTTCCGACAAAACCACAGCAATATAGGACTCTCAAGGCTCCCAGGGTCATCCAGTCAACTCAGCCGCAGGCACCGCAGAACATGCCATTGAGAGGCCAAATATCATCTGCTCGCCGTGCCACCCATGCGTGTGTAAAGGCTAGGAGGGGCATACACTGGCCATCTAGTGTCCCCTTCCTCCAACACAGAAAGGTCCCACATGCTCAGACCTCATCTGGCCGACCTTTGCCAAACCTTAAGACTCCCATGAAGGAGATGCCACAGTAAGAGAAGCTGAGAGGAACCTAAACCAGCTGGTACAGCAGCGTTCCCATGCAAGCACCCTCTCTCTTAAGCCAGTAGGACTTTGACATGGGTATCATAGCCTCCATTTGCCTCAAGCAAAATTTCTGGGCCCCAAACCTGAATTTCAGAAAGCACATGCAGAGACACCTTCAGAGATGTTCCAGTTCTTGATGGTGACACTTTTCTCCTGTCTTTTTCAGCCAGATGAGAATTCTGTTACTAGAGCCCAGAGATTTTAGAACTCAACTCCTGGTCTCCAGCAGGAAATTAAACACTTTGGTGGCTCTCCTCGAAACTCTACGCTGAAGTTTCTCAAAATTTAGCATTTAGTTCACGGCAAATTCCGTATTTTTAAATTAAGTTTTATTCTGAAAGAGGATGTCCAAATTTTCCCATGAAATAAAAAATTTGAAATTTTTTTCTTTAAAAAAGAATAAAATAACTAGGAATTAGAAATTCCTACTTACTCATTGTTTAGAAATTCTGCATCGCTTAAATCATATGTACTGTCCTTATATTATTTCATGACATGCCAGGAACTGACTGTAACTCATATTAATACATAAAGCATTTAATTTTATATTCAGTTTTGAAAATCATTAGTGACAGTAGCAACTCAATACACACTGAAGGTTTTGCTCTGCTCTACTCTCTATTTAAGACTTCTTTCTCTGTGTTGAAAGTTTCATCACATTTTTACTAACAGAATATGTATAAAAGATGAAATAAAATTTTAAGCAAAATATGTAATTTATTTTTGCATCTTTTTATTTTTTGAAATGTTTTCTGAAATGGAAATATGTTTTTAAAATTCTTTGTGAAATTTCCTGAAAAAGATGTTAGTGGGCAAATTTCCACATATAAAATTCATCACTTTTTTCTGACAAACTGTTTTCCAGCTAATTGCATTGGAATTTTCATGAGGAGGGCCCTTAAAAGCCTCACTGAGTTGAATATGGAATTTGATTTCCTCTGTATACTTCCTTTTAGGATCTCCAGCATATATACTTGACCAGTAAAGACTTTTCCTTTTAAAATTAACCTTTTTTTTCCATTTCTCAGATAAATAAACCATTAAGAGGCATATATTAGCTTGCGGAAAGTGGTTGCTTTTATTGAAAATACACATCCAGGAAAGTAGGTTCCCTGTCAAGTCCCTTTACGGCAGTTTCACTTCTCTGTCTCCCATAACTCTCTATGACTCTATTTTTTTCAGGCGTTTGTTTCCACAAACGCTGATCAGTAAGAGCTATTTACCTAACTTTCTCCTTACCTTTAGCGGGGTCACCCCTGAGGAACTGCAGCCCATAGGGACATTAAGGAGGAGAGCAGCAGGAAAACCCGAAGAAGCAAAGAGCAGCCAAAAGACACGGTTCGGTACATGGCCCCAGCCCCCGCCCCCGCGATGCCAGGCGCTTTGCTGCAGGGGCTGAGGCGGGTTGAGTGTAACCCACAGCGAAAACACAGGGAGGCGAGACTGGACAGGAGGGTCGACAGGCATTTGGCTTCCGCTGAGCCCAGGGAAGGGGGAGGAAAATCGTTTACCGAAGTGCTTATTTGATTGGTTTTGTCCTCCTCCTTTTCTGAACACCAGAACCCAAGTGATCAGAAGTTTGTGTTAATTGCCAATAAATTAGATTAAGTAAAAATTCCCCAAGTAAAGACTGATTTGCCTGCAACAACTGCCTCAGTCACTTAGGATTTTCTGCCTGCCTTTGACCTCATGACAAAATAAAACCAGCCTCATAAGCACAATGACAAAACAACTCATAATTTCACAAGTAAACACTCACCACTCTGCTAACAAACACCACTAATGTGTATGTGTTAAACTGAAGATCTGGAGCTTTTACAGAAATATATTTCACATGCACCTACTGTAAACAACATTAGACTTTTTACACCATGACAAATCAAAATGCACAGGTTGCTTATTCTTAGAACAAAGAGGTACTCAACATTTCTATGACAGATGACTAAATAAAATAATAGATCTAAGCTCGCCATTTATTCACATTAAACTACTTTTAAGATTTAAAACACTTTTCTTACGGACAGACTTCATTTTCCTACCTCTCTGCCACCTGACTTTGCATTAATTCAAAGCCAAAGTACCATAACCACAACTAGGAGCTTGGCACACCCTTACTGGAGCCTGAACTTCCTAAATACCATCTTTCACTTGAGGGATCCAGACAGTCTAAAGTGCATATTTGTTATGTCAGAAAAATCAGGCTGCCACACACTGTCAGATTGAAGACCTGAAAGATTTTCTGTCATCTCAGATCATTTCTCACTGAAGGCTGTCATGGTACAAAGCAAACCAAAGCTGCAGTCTCCAAGGTTGACCACCTGCAATGGATTACATGTTTACAGGAACGATGCAGACATAGAGGAAGAAAGGGCATTGAAATCTCAACCTATAGGTCAGCAAAAACCTGCATGTTTTATCGTAGTTACAACATACTGATCCAGTACAAGATCCTAGGGCATGAAATAGGTTCCATTCCCACCCCCCTCCCAGATATTTTAAAATGGTAGAACCTGCACAAAAGAACATTTTAGCTGAGATTTAGAATCACACAGGTTCCAGGTCTGGATCAAAACAGGATTTCTGCACTGCATCTCAAAAGGTCAAAAAGGATTCTGTACAAGACAGTTCCTCAAGCTGGAAAATCAGATTTCTTTTCACTACAGGAGCATGAATATGAAGGGAAAAGCCCATCTTCCCTGGCAGATACATACAGGAAGAAGGGGAAGGCTATTCAGGCAAGCCACCTTAAGCAGTAGGCTGTAGATGATGGGACAGATATGATAAGAAGGGACCATGTGCCCAGGTAAATTGGGAAATGCCTCAGCAGCCATCCTGACGTGGGTCAGGAGCAACGCCTTGCACTGCCGAGCAGGGAGTCAGGACATGTACAAGCACAGGGTACAGCTGGGCACATGGGTCAGGACAATAGAAGGGCTGCTCTCCCATTAACTGCTGGTACAAAACCAAACAACCACCCTGAACATCAAGCTTGAATCTGAGATGAGGAAACGTTCATTCCCGCCACGTACATCCATTTGTGATTTTTCCTTCTAACGCTCATCTAAAAGAAAGAAAATTCAGATCTTAGTTGTCTGTCTGTATCTAGAGAGAAAAAAGCACGCAGAAAAGAAAGCAAAATCAAAGAAAAGAAAGCACGTATTAGTATACCAGAGAAAACTCTTCTACTTTCATACAAACTTCTTTAAAGAACGCTTTGTTAGTTAACTCAGGGGGTTCCTACCTTTTTTATTGTTTTCTCATGTTTGTTTCTTGTGTTTTGGATTGTACAAAACTAAATTCTGCTTTCTCAGCCAGTAAGGAATTAACAGATACTGTAAACTGAGTCGTGAGGATTGTATTTGCTCATTCTTGGTATCAACTTGATATCCTCCCTCTGTCCTCCCATCCTCCAGGCTTACAAAGGAGGCCACTATGTGGCAGCCCAGTACCAAAAACAGATGGATGACAGGGTCAGCCAGTGTCCATGTGTAAATTTATAAAGCATTAAATACATAGGTTGCAAATATTCAACTCTTTTTGCAGTGATCACAGACACAAGCAGTGAGAGAGATGTAATTACTTGCATTCCCTGTAATATAGTGTTTACATTAGAAAGGTAATATACTGACTGTTACATAGTCATGAAATAACTTTTAGTACCTTCCTCTGCTACCTATGACAAACACTGCAACTGATATGATGGTAACTTTAAAAATTAAACAAGTCCACAAAAAACTACCATTGTTAAGGAGACTCATGCAGGGAAAACATCAGAATCAGAGTCAGACAGAATATTAGCATAATAGTTCCATTAAAAGACCCAAAAGTCTACCTGTGTATTCTCATTTCTGGAGTGTGAATGACATTTTCCCTTTGGAAAAATCTAAAAGAAACATCTTGAGAGCTCCAAATTTGTGTGCTCTGCATCATACCTCCTGATACATCCTGCACAAACAAGCAGGTCTATGAAAATAGGGCCCTTTTTTTCTCATTAAGAGTATGTCCTGATGTGACTTTAGCCTCTTTAGCTGTGATCTCATCTTACCTAGCAAGCTGAGCAGATCTACATGTCTGATCACTATTTTGACAGAGACAGCCAAAAGAAACATTGGCTTGTACCACAGCTGTGTGGCTGGTTCAGTGAATGGCACTCTCTCTTCTGAGTCAGCACCGAGTCACTGGTGGGACTCAGCACTATGAGACACGGTATTTCCAAAGGAGCCCTGCTTCCACTGAAATACAAACTAAGATCCACTTGAGGGATGAACACAGTTCTTGCCAGGTGGGACAATGAGCACACAACATCTTTCCCTGTGTAAAAAAATCAGAAAGCTGAAGAGTCTTTTGTTTCATGCCCGACATGGGAACTAGATTATTTCATCCGATTACAAAAAAATAAAACTTTCACATCAAGCAGTGGTACTGCTCTCTCTTCCTAGGGGATCCGTCTCCTCACTACATCTGCACACAGAGAATTGGACCTGGTACCTCTAGTCCTACTCCTCCCAGCCACATCTGCCTTACCAAGCAGAGCCATATAGAGGCTCTTCACTACAGCTCCTCTTCCCTCCCTGAAAAATGGAGCTGGAAGCACTGACCCCAACTAGTGGCATTCAGATGCAGAGGAAGGCACCACCACGTAAACCCAGTTTTCCTCTAGAAGAGCCTACAGCCGCAGTAACGGGGCAGAATCTGATGTGAGGGTAACAGTAGGAAATGCTGCAGAGTCTCCACAGTTCACTCAGTAATTAAACACTTTCCTGCCTTACCGCACATTTTTGTTCTCATATACAGTTTCCCGGTGAAGTATAGAGTACAAAGGTCTCCACTTACGAACTCCTGCAAGAATTCATCTCTGTTTAACAGCACGTGTGAAAAATGCTCTTTTATTTGTCGGAGTTTAGATTCCCAAACACTGAATAGTAAACCCAGACCCACAGCCTTTGTCCATTACACTTGCCAGGATACCATAGGAGAAAATGCTTCAACTGTTTTCTGGTGCCCGTTTCTGCCCCAATTTCACCTAAACCTCCCACACGCTCTCCTCTGGAATAGCCAGTGGAAGATCTGGTGGGGCCGGCCACAGGCCATGCTGCCCCACTCAGCCCCAAACCCTCCTTCTTTTCAACACCAGTATGTCCATCTTGTGGTGGGCACCACTCCATCACCAGCACAGGCTGCTCAAGCCAGCACCACAGCAGATCGTCCACTAACCTCTGAAACATTGTTAGGCCTCTGGGTGGTTGCCAAAACAGCATAGCCTGCAGGCTGCCGGCTGTGATTCTGTGCAGAAAGCGCAACCGGTGCTCAGGACTCCATGACCTGGTACCAATAACAGAGTCTCAAATAATCCAGAGCAGATACCCAATTCCCCAAAATCTTACAGCTATAGGTACTATGGTATCAAGCATACAATCAGAAGGATGTTTTAAAGGAATAAATGCACAGGACTCACAGCTATCACCTTAATTTGTTGAAACTATGAAAAGATGAAGAGGTTACAGATGTTCTCACCATAGCTGGTTTCTGCTTTGTCTGATGGCTCATTTCCACACAACTTTCGCCTGGTTGGTTGTGCAAGGTAGGGAAGCATCCTGATGGTCTGCTTATTCCAGTGCTAGCTGTAGGTTGACTCATAAGCAAGCAAAAGTCTTCTCGTTCATCCATAAACCCCATTTTAGAGGTCTGGTGTGGTTGCTTAACTGTATGTTAGAGTATCATATATTTACATATATTTACAAAGTGCATGTGGCTTTTCTCACCAATGCAGCCAGGAAAGCATGCTCACTAATCTCCAATTTTAACTCAGTAAAAGGTTTTTCCATAGGAAAATGCCAATGCCTGAAAAATATGCATATATATTCTGCAGGAACAGATTGATTGAATCAAATCTTCTAACAGCGACCAGACACATTTCCTAGGGAAACCTGACTGGTTTCCTGCTAGCTTGCTGGCCTCCCTGGAAGCCTCCCTGGTGAGCAGCATGTCTGGGCTCGTGGACTCCCTGCTGTGATCATCATGGGGAGCCCTGTCCTTTCCTATTTAAAATTTTGAAATAAAATCTTTCTTCCGTTAATTAAATGAAATTTCATATTCCTGCTCTGTGGGAAGTGAAAAATTTCAAGATATTTAATTTCAATATATAAACTTGGCCATTTCTCCCACTACAGGAATTTGAGGTTCTAACGAGCCCTTCTTACACAACAGTGCTTACTCCATCGCCCACTTCTGGCTGGGTAAAGAGAACTGGTGGAAAATCCAAAGCTGATAAATTAACATTTGCAAAAAATTAAACTAACCAACTGTTATGAGTTTAACAACAAACGGGAGCCTAGGTTCCCAGGAGACCAACCATGGCGAGCAGCTGGCAATAAAACTTGATTGCATGTGGAAGTGGTTAGGAAAACAAAACAATTCAAAATAAAAATACAACTTCTGCACACAAACTCAAACTTCTATTCTCACCCAGGCCTTGGGAAAAAGTAAAATCAAGTAGTGAAAAGAACAACTAATTTTTTACACACCGCTTTCCATTTGTGAATCTTAGAAAGTTTAATAAAGGAGGTCCCCTTCTACAAATACAGAAAAATAAAAAATAAGGAAGACTCGCAGGCCAGTGACAGGTATATAACCCCAGATCCTAGCCACAGTCCAGAGTTTATCATCAAAGTGAGTTTTAGATAAGATTCTCAGGGCATAAACCTTTTGCTTTTCTTTGTAGTCAGCCGCTGCCTGTGACCCCTGGACTGTGCTGCTCATGCTGCCAACAGGTAGAACAGTCACTGAAGCAGGATTTTCCAACAGAGCAACTTTGTTCAGCCAGGCAGATACTAAAATGATTACCTTCTCCCTTGTTAAAGCCAGTTATATGAACTCTTCCTCTTTAGGAACATCTTGTAGGTCTGATACTTTCATCCCTCTGGGTGAAGATGCAATCAAAGTATATACTTTTGGTCTTATTATATCTACTTGGTCTCTTTATATCTACTTTTGGTTGGAGCCTGTGCTCCAACCACAAATTTCCTACATGGGGAAATGGAAGTGGTTTGAACTGCTAGAAACTCAGCAGAATCATTTGATTCCCTGCCTTTTCGATTAAAGGAACAAGTTTTCACAGACCCTTAGTAAGTGACTCTGGGTATGCCATCTGTCTAGACTGCGAACTCAGGCAAACTCTTACACAGAGAGATTTGTCTTTGCCCATCTCAGAGAACAGTCAGAAAGCCCAGAGACCTCTGCTCTTGATCCTTAAGGGAGCATTTATGCTGCAAGCATTATAGCATCTAGGCCAGCATGAGATAATGTTTTGGCTATCTGACTGTAGTAATTTACACAACAAGCGTGTGATTCTTTTGTGGCTGGTGTCAACATTTCAGATTAGGGCTGTAAAGTGTCGAGAGGAATGAACTAGACATCTGGTCATACTGTTGGAATTTATGTGGGAAGCAAGAGAAGCATCTACAAACCACTGAAAAACAAGGTTTAAATATGAAGAAGGGGAAAATAATGTAGTTTAGCAGTAATGGATGGCAGGTAAGAAGAGACTGCTCCTTCTGCTATATTTGCCACCATGCTACCTACACCACTGCTAGGAAATGTAAACGCAAGGAGCATTTCCATGTGAAAAGATACAGGGGAATTAGCTAAACAACTAATGCAGAGGACAGCATGATTGGATTTTGTGTGGCAAGAAAGAGACTTCCAAAATAGATCTTCCAAATAGATCTCTTCCAAACTGCTCTTAAAGACCAAAGCTTTGCCTTGACATAGCCTCGCTACAAGCATGACATGTGCACTCCACCCTGTAAAAAAGGCATTAGGGTAGGCTTTGAAGGAAAACTGTGGTATCAAAGCAAATTAATTTCTGTCCTGATTTTTTTTCTGCATTAAAGGTCATCACTTTCTTGTTTTGCTACTGCCATTTCTTCGATGCAATAGCTGGGAAACGTGTGGGAAGAGAACCAACGTTTTCTTGGTTTCAAGCCAACATCTGAGCCACCAGATCACAGCACCTTTCTGCACAGAAGGATCAGTTACAGGCACAAGAGCATTGTCCCATATGAAAACCAAATCAGAGAAGAAACTCAACAGTTATGAATTCTGTTGCCAGAAATTTGTTGTTCCTTTGTAGGTAATAGGGAGATTTTGAAGGGGGCAAATGTAGTGGATTATAATGGTACCATAGCAATTTTTTAATAATTTTCAGCATATTTAAAAACTCATAGTTCACACTGCCTACAGAAGTGGCAGCCCCAGCAGCGGAGACGTCTTCCAACCCTAGACATTTATTATAGACATTATTTATTGTTTCAAAAGAAAAATGTCTTCCACTAGAGGACATGCTGCCAGTTCCAAACTTGTAGCTGCCTCTAAAAGGGAAAGAAGGGTTTCCCTGCAGTCCTAAAAGGATCTTATTTTTTAAATTGGTAGTGCTACACATATCTGAGGCAGGGCAAATTAACCCAATAATTTAGACTTTGAATATTGGTACATTATTACCTGCAAGGAAACATCTCCCACCTTTGGAAGTCACGGACCTGAATTCTTCCTTTTAAAGTTAAGACTCAGTAATGGACACTTTGGATGGGGTTGGTTGGATGGGGCTTTTACCAACCTGATCTAATGGGTGGTGTCCCTGCCCAGAGCAGCAGAGTTGGAACTAGATGACCTTTAAGGTCCCTTCCGACTCTAACCATCCTACAATTCTATGAAAATACCAACCTAAAAACATCATGGATTTTTTTACTTTTCCTGCTTTTAGACTAGACCATTATTTAATTTTTGGGGGTGGTCTTATGTCTTAAAAATCAATATTGATTTATATTTTACACTTTTTCTTTTCATAGAATCATAGAATCATAGAATCATCTGGGCCGGAAGGGACCTCCAAAGGCCATCTAGTCCGACCCCCC
>JAOQGH010000001.1:115410841-115430966 GCA_025769975.1 Gallinago jamesoni | reverse complement strand
TAGATCACGTCCATAGGTTGTCCCTTATCTAGTGACATAGTCACTCCATCATAGAAGGCTACTAGGTTAGTCAGGCAAAACTTAGATAATGAGACTATTGCTGAGACTTATTTTGCTTTACCACCATTTAGGAATCTCTGTTTTATAAAAGACACATATCTGTTAAAAAAAATGAGCTGTTTTGAATTTCATGTTCACTGAACTAGCAATAGTCAAAAACTCCAACAAACAGAAACAGAAGATGCATCTCACCCTGGAAAATTTATATCAGATTTGCAATAATTTTTCTTCCAAGACTTCTACTTATCTCCAACAAACTAAGCCTTAGTAAGAAAATGTGACAGGAATTACAACACAGCTTTGAAATGTCAAGTATAAGCATAACAGTTACAAGACACAAGTGATCCTACTTGGAATTTTTCTGCGTACACTTTTTCTGGATAGAAAAAAAAAACATTACAAATCCACTGTCCTTATTAGAAAGAACTCTGCCAAACACTCCTTCATATTTTAGGAACAGAAGTTGTTGACACTTGCATGTTCTGATGCCCTAATGAGGCTTAAGAGAGAGATCATTTCTCCAGCTAAAGTTGATTAAGGTGTGTAGATATCTACAGTAAAAGGATGTGAAATACAGCGTCATGCTTCCACGCACAGGTCTAGTTGGAAACAAAGGCTTTCAGAAACTCTGCTGGAACTTTTAGCCTGGGCAAAAGGGACAGGATGCAGAATTAAAGGTGGAAGAGAAACACATGGAAAGGAAGGTGGGGCAAAAATGTACAGAACAGTGAAAGCACTGAGTGAAAGAAGCACTGAGGATAATGAAGGAAATTACGTTGCCTACAGAGAGCTGGGGAGAAGGGCTTCTTTTTCTGAATGCATTCAATGAATGCCTCTTCACGACTGCCACACAGCCTGAAGGCTTCACCCTGTGTTATTACTATGAGAGTATGAATTAAAAGTTTGTTGTTTGAAAACCTTTTATGACTTTTTAACAGTTAAGAGTTAGAAACACTGGCACAGTCCAAGTGAATCAATGCAACCACCCCAGGGCTAGACAGTTGTACAAATGCGCCTATCTCCCTCAAGAAAGAAGAAACCACACATACATAGCTGCTGGTTAAAAACAAAATAAAAATATCATACTTGTAATTAGTTCAAAAAATATGCAAAGGCCAAGCCCCTAGAAGGAGTTACAGAAACTGGGTTAACTGGCATTTGCATGGATAAATTTTATCTTGAGTGTATATTCATTAAATAAATGCTGTGGGTGTTTCTCACCTGACTCAGTATAGACCCTTCCATTTATGCTGTCACCCATGAACTACTTTATGAGGTGCTGAGAGAAACAGGCATCTCCAGGGTACAACTTCTCTCCTAAGGCAGAGAGCTAAAGTATGTTGGATAAATCACACCCTGCAATACCTGTTTCCCTCCACTGACTGTAACTGGATCCCAGCAAGATTAGCTCAGATATAGATACCCTCTGCAAATGTCTGAAGACATGAAGAATAGGCAAGATGATTCCTGCCCTAACTAAAGGCTCCAAGAGACCACAACAAACCAACTGTTGGTTTAAAACAGAAATGTCACGCTTTAAGGTAGGAGCTACACCAATAATCAACTGAGGTGGAGTTACCAGACTACTTAGTACATTCACAGGGCTCTGCTCCTCCTGCTCCACAAGTAATCCCAAAGGCTTTTGACCAGACTGCTTGTGTGGCAATGGGTTAGATGACTCTTGATGGATACACCACATCCTGTCACTGGTCAGGAAGAAACCTGAGGACTTCCAAGTCCCTTGAGGACAAATTACTCAGAGAAAAATCTTGAAGGTTTTTGTTATTATTATTATTTAAAATGTAAGTGTCTTAAAATAGCATGACCAGGAAGGGTGGAATCAGGGAGTTGCCCTCTGACAGATGTTGGCAGTTAAGAAAAACTTTTGAATCCAGCCCAAAGGCCCACTGACTGAAATAGACTTGACACCCAGATCTAACCAGTGAAACAAATGCCCAAATCTCTCCGTCCTCTGGTGCCTGGGTGCCAGATGTGTCAGCGTCTAGTCAACAGCAGAGAGGCCACAAAATACTTCCTCGCTGTTACAAACAAAACCCAGTCCTGGCATGTGTCAGTTAATAAATGCGCCTTTCAGTGCTTAACATTGTGGTTCCCAAAACAGCCCAAGCAGCAGGAAAGGAGGATTAGTGTCTTTCCAGAAAGGACACAGCAGTGAGTCACAATCTCAGCACTGCTGTGAGTCACTTTGACAGTGCTGCTGACTGGCTCGGCTATGAACATAAAATGACAAAACATTCCCTTTGCATTAGAGATCATGGGCAAATCCCCAAATCCAGATCAGAAGATGTCTGTGGTCCAATTCTGTATCCAGATAGGAACCTCCCCTCTGCTTCTGCTTGTTTTCATGATGATAGGAAGTAGAGAGGAGCTGAAAGCTGAGACATTGGGACCACAACTATCTTTGCATCTCTGCCCCATCATTCACTGAAGCAATGAGCTACACCAAAGTCCTGACTTCTCCCTTACAGCAGTACGTGATGCTTCCCAAGATACAGTCAGTGGTTTACAAAGAGTCTGCTTGAGTCAGTATCATGCTGTGAAATCTGTTGCCTGCATTTTCACCAAACCAAAATTGTCCCTCTACGTGGCACAGGCCCTATGTGTAATTAAGTGTAGAAGGGGGGAGATAAAGTTTGCACCACTTTCACATGATCAGGCAGTTAAAGTGCTGAAAAGGGCGTGTTTGCCCCCTCCAGATCTCATAGGTTTAATCCTGCTAGGACTGCTGCTGATGCCCTCCACAGCCACTGACACTTGAATGAAAGCTTCTGCTCATAAGAAGAGCACATGTGTCTACTTGATTGAGTAGAGAAAACTCTACTTTGTTTCTCTCACTGGTTCTGTTCTCTTAACATAAGCTTCAGAAAAGCCCTTGGTAGTCATCCCTGCAACTCCCAGGGAGGAGAATGGTGTCTATGGCCTGCGGCAGGACAGCCGTCCCCAGGCACAGGGGGCACAGGGAACAAGCAGGAGATCTTCTTTGCCTTCCACCAGGCAGCAAAAGTCATCCTCATTGGGATGAATCTCTAATAAATATCTCTTTGCCTAACCTAGGTCAAAATATTACACCTGGGTTAGAGTCACCATCTTCCCTATAAACAGGTGACTTCCCTGGTCAGAGGTTGCACCTTCACTTAAAAGCCTTCAGTTTTCAGGTCACATAACGTAAGCCCTGGGCTTAATTGGTAAGATGATCCCAAAAAATGGCAATCCTAGAGACACTGCCTGCTGAGCCAACTAGACCACTCATCCCCAGCCCTTCCTCTCATTTGTATCAGAGTGAAGTGAAGCAAAATAGATAAATGCAAAGGTTTCCCAAACCTGCTGCAACAGTGAAATGTGAAATGAGTCCTGGAGACAAATCTGAACGCTCAAATTAAGGCACCTCTGGCGTTTCTGAGAGACTTTTGTGTATAGACAAAGTAGCAGCTCATAAAGAAACCACAGCAGTTCATGGCACGATATAATTCAATATAATACCTGGCATTGAGATGGACACCAAAAAATATTTAATTACACAAAATCCTCAAATCATAAACACTACCTCATGCTTTCAGATCACATAGTTTAGTGAATGAGTAAAACTGAGCAGGGAACAAACCATTCTCACTAGCAAAAGACTTACCTGGATGTGTTATCCAGTTACTTCAGGATGTCTACTATTTGAGAATCTGTTCGTTGCATCTCGAGATAATCTCGAAGTTAAATTCCCTTGCAAGACAAAGAAAAAGCTTGCATGCAAGAAAAAAAACATATATCTAGAAAACAAAGGCTTGAATTCAGATTGTGCATAAGTTGCATTTTCCAGCTGTTCCTGTCAGTATTTTGCTGCCATAATTCTTTGACTCCACTTCTGAAATCACTTTTTTAATATGGAGTTTATAGAAAAGACAAAAGAAAGAGCTCCTACCCTTTACTTTACTATTTAATTTTCAGCAAGGTACATAATAGTTCGGAGAAAGTGGTATCCAAGCAACAGGTTTGAAAGGGGCAAAGCATTAAAAGATTGTTCAGACAATTATCTTAGCCTGAACATGCTGTTAAATGGCATAATTGCCTTTGATGGAAAACACTTTTCTTATAGTTATAAATAATCACAGTATATCCAAAAGCTATATTAATAATGAAGAATACTATCTTCTGGAGTATTCCTCTCACATTCAACACACACTCACCTACATTTTCTCCTCTAGCCAGAGCATTGTATCTCCGAGTAACTAAAAGCTGCCATCTTGAAGCAATATATTATTTTGATTTTCAGTTAACTATAGTCAACAAAGTGATATCTGTTCTGCATTCATAACATACTTAATGTCAGATGTATCTGTCTCAAAGGACTAAAATTAATTTTCCACTGTTTTATTCCCTTAGCTCCATGGAACTAACGTTGCTAAAAAATCATGAGTGGGATTCTATACAGGCATTATTAAAGAAATAATGAGTAACTTGACACCATAGTACAGAATCTTTTTGATAAGAAGAATATATGTTAACCATGGCCTAAGTGTTCCCCTGTGATCGCTGAGTCAAGGTTAGGTTGATGATTCATAAGCCAGAAAGAATACAGTTCGACTTTCAGAGTTTCCATGGTTGGCAGAGAGTAAAAAGAAATCTTTCTATTCCTGCAATGAATATATTTGATGGAAAGACAGCAAATGGATAATCTTAGAATGCTGTATCTGCAGAACTGGGCAACAGTCCTGGAAATACTCATATTTAACAAGCACAATGCTGTTCACGCATGTAAAATAGTGTGTGTGTGCATATGTACTTGGAGCATTAGGCTTTGGTTCAAAAACCAGAGCTGCACCTTATGACATGACAACGCTCCTTCAAAACTGTCACAGACAAGGCTGTTACCCATACAGAATTAAAAATGAAAAGATTTCTGCTAGAGTAAGATATCTGGAAGCGTAGAAGAAAGCTGCTAGAAGACCGGTTACCAGGCAGCAAGAGAGCATCAGCAAGGAGATGCAGCTATCAACCTTCTCTCTCTCTAATCCAGAGCTCCTCTGGCAGAACCTGAACCTTCACTTTGGCAAACCACCTCTTTGGGCACAGTTTATGAAAGCACGGAAATGAAGAAGGGCATATGGCATCTGCCTGGTTTCAGTCAAACTTCTCGTCTCAAACCTCTTCCCGTCTGCACTGCCTTGTGCCAGGGAAATCCTGGATACAATGTGCTGGTGGGGAAACTCTTCTCCATTGCTCCCAGCCTGCAGACAAGCCCATGTGCCTCAGGGCAGGAGCACACCGCAGGATCTTGGCAGCCTCTCCATCTCAAATTGGCCACTTAGCACTGAGTGAATCAATACACCTCCCTGGTGATTTCACCAATACTTTGTGAAGGGGGTAGTTGAAAATCTGTCATATCAGTATGTGAAGTATAATTACCCTTGGAGATGAATACAAAGAAATGAAATTATAGTGGGCCAGCCTCACAGCTACCTCTCACCCTGTTTTGGCTCCTAGGTGATTTTTGTTTTCCACTCAGTTAGTTCAAGCCAACCTAAGCTTCAGGACAATTCATGCAGCTCCCATAGCTGGGAACCAAATCATGTAGCAAACCTCTTCTTTTGGAACAGGCTTTTCAGAAAAGGTTCTTTAGTGTGGAATAAAGGATTTCCTTCAATCGTCCATGCTTACTTTAAATGGATTTTTCCAATAAATCAGGTATCGGATTTGACAGTTAAAGAGGAAAACAGCTTAAAATGTTCCCTGGCATAAAAAACTCTGTGACAGTTTTGATCGTTATTGTGTAAAAATGTTTTCAAAATGACAACTCACACATGAAAGATTCGGCAAAGCTTGCCACCACCTTGACCGTAAACAAACCCATTCACACAAAGCAAATGCCTTTTCAGGCAGGAAAGGTAGGTATGCAGGAGCTGCATTACTGGTGTAACGTATATTGAAATCAACTTCCCAAGACATATCCTTGCTCAAATATCCTTTATACAAACACATCAATAAGAAGACTGGTCATTGTCAGCAATTGATAGAGATGACAGACAATGTTCAAAACAAAGCTGAGGACAACGACTTTGCAGTAGGTGACTGCAAGATATAGATTACTGAAAAAGAGGCCAAGGAGATGGGCCCATTGGTCAGAACTCATGTAAATGAAGCTATATAGGAATTACAAGCTGACTTTGCATGTGATATCAGAAGTTGCAAGAACAAGGAAAGTGTATTTTACCAGATACCAGAGTCTTTTTTAACGTTATCAGCCGAGAGGCACTCTCAAACAAGATCACACAGAGCATATTATAACAGTATGCTTGTGTGCTTATCCTGCTTGAGGCATACAGGATTGTACCTTTCGATGAGAGTTCAGGACACAAACAACAGGTAGGTCTCAATAAATACCTTGTGGGTACAATCCAGACACTCTTCTTTTAGAGGTCAGTCTGAAAAACATTAATAAGATTCTGTAGATTCCCCTGTACATTCAATGGCTGATACAACGCATCTTTTAAATACAGTTTTGCTACTGAGTTGTGCATCGGTAACTTATTTCAGATGCAATGTTTCTTTGTTGATTACAAAGTCATTTTAAATCAGAACTCCAGTTTTGATACTCTGTACTATGTTGAACCCTAAATTTCATCATTTTTCATTTTTCATACATATTATTACAAAATAATACACAAAGTGGATGCCTTAGAACTAAATATAAATGAAGGATAAGACTAACAGCTCTATCTAAGCCAATAACCAATAAGCACTTGGCAGGTACTGTTTGAGCTTGCCACCTACACACACAAAATTTGACAGCAAATGAAAGCCAAGTAATGTACTTGTGTTTAACCTCAAGCCCTCCAAATTCACTGTTGGGACTGACATTTGAGAACAGATTTCAAAAAGCCACTTACTCTGGTGCCTAAATTGGAGCTAACTTCTTTTGCTAAAATGCAGTACGTTGCAGTATTCAAGAAGCTCAGCTGTGCTTGACTCAGCTGAACTGGCACACCAAACTTTCTGTACTAAGAGAAGGAGGTTATAGCAAAGGATTTAGTGTGAAGCTTGGTTGCAGATGATGTCAATTCAATTCTCTTCTACATCTTAGATACCCTATCTGATGGTGAACAAGCACCTCATCCCTGAAAAAGGGAGATCCTATCCTTAAAATAACGCTACCTTGTAGCCATGTTGTAAAATAAATACACCCAATCTAACATGCAGCTGTCAAAACTATGACAGAGTCAATAAAAGTATTTTGTATGGATTCACAAGCTGACCTTCCATAGTCATCCTCCCAACAGATTGTCTGTTTCAGCCTGCAAATTCTTTCTTCTTCCTTCTTGCTTTAGATGCCTCCAGTTGATAAAACTTCCTTGAGGTGCAATATGTCAAATCTTGCTATTTAGGCTTAGTGAATTCTCTTAGGACACCTGGACTGTGAGAACAATCCAGTCATATAGGATACCCTCGGAAGCCCAGACCAACCTGGCTCAAATCCCTGTATAAACATGCTAAGTCCATTCTTGTGGCTCAGTGCAATACACCACAGTCACACAAATGCAAGGCTGAGTTAGTGAAGGAGTGCCAGGGGAAACAGGACCCCTCAGGTTTACTAGCTTTACATGGGGCTTTTTGGGCAGGGAGTCAGAAGAGCGAGCATTCCAGGGTATGGGGCTCCAATGTACTGCTCGCTAGGAGACTCTGCTCATTCACATACCAGGAACCAAAATTTTCTCCATCACCACCTTGTGCAGAGAATTACCTTACTTACTTACTGCTTACAGTAGTGGTTATTTCAGAAAGCTCTTTATTTCCTAACTCTCCATAAGCCTACAGCCTAATTGTACTTAATTTCCTTAATGTAGTGTTAAGTCTTCAGACATATTTAAAGGTTGGAAAGAACATTAACTGCTTTGTATATATTTTTAGGAGACATATTGATGTCTTTGTATCTCAGATAGAGCTCAGTTAGACTTTTCTCCTAGAAATAGCTAAGTTGTCAACAAGATTAAAATATGAGTATTAAATCCTTTAAAGCATTTAGATAAATTTGGGCATGGGAATAGGAGAATGGAGTTGAGGTTTTTTTTGGAGTCACAGGATATTCAAAACTGGACTAAAGATAACCCTTAATGAGAAAAGGTCTTCACTGTAAAGATCCTCACTGGATCTTCACAACCCATCTACAGGTCCAAGGCTAGAAGCCACTAAAATCATAATAAGAATTTTTGATATCCTCAACACAGTTCAAACTTAAAATTATCTCCTACATGTACATTAAAAAATTTCATCAGTTATCACTGTTTTCCCTCAAATGTGATTAATTCATTCATGTTTGAGAAACAAATAAATCCTATTTGAGCAGAGAAGAGATGCAATAAAATTTTTAGCAAAAAACATAATGTAAAAATCTTGCAAGTTCAACACAAAACCTGTTTAACAGATTTTGTTCAGATTTGGTAAAGCACAACCTCTTGCTCTGCAGAGCTCCAAAGCTACACATGGTCTTACAAGAACCTTAAGGGACCAAGCCCGCATCAGTCCCCATAACACAAACGTTCCTATTCCTTTTAATGGCTTTCACACTATGAATAAGGATTGCCTACAGAAAACAGACTCTGTCAGGATGAATGGATGCTAAATGGAAGTTTAGCTAAAGAAACGCTATTGCAGCTCCATAATGCAGCCAAGATGCAAGGAAAACCAGCAGATGTTCACACTCCCCTGGAAAATGCAGGTGTACGTGTGATGAATGCACCTCTCCAGCAGCAGCCTACAGTGACAGATGAAGTACCAGCAGATGGTGCTATGAAGGCAGGCAGGTTTAAAATAAAAATCAGCTTTTATGAATCTAAATTTGACAAGCACCAACTAGAAAATACCTTCAGTAAAGATATCAGAGTTACATAATAACCTATTCCTTCCTTCAAAGCAGAACCCAGCACAATAAAAGGACAATTTCCTCCCTAACTCATCTGCTGTCAGGTGATGCTGCTTTCATTATAACAGTGCTGCTTTGTTTCAAGAGCCCAAGTGCCAGTAATCATACAGTGATCTACTTGTTAACCATCCGTATGTCTTCAAGGAGTCATTCCTTCTTGATATTTCACAGATTTTCCCTGAAGGCAAGAACAGTTCAAGGCATTCGTCTATGAAATCAAAGCCATTACTAGTGTTGTCAGGAATGATGAAAAATTTGGATACATGATTCCAGTGGCTCCTCTTCTCCTCTTGCTTGGCAGCATAAAATAGTACTGAGTGAATAAATCTTGCACTTGATTATTTTTTATATTCCCTATTTAACAGTTTCCAGAATACATCTCCTCCTTACAGCAGCATTTCAGCATGTACAGGTGCTTCTTCCATAGCTGCAGAAGCATGGAGCACAACCTAAAATGAGATTGCAACACTGGAAAGCAGGAGTGGGATCACTAACAGCAGCAACTAGCAATAAACCAAATAAAGCTATTTAATTTCACTTACAGCAAGTAAGAGAATTAGTGGTATAATACCGTAGTAAGTACAGCAGGAATTTTACATGATCGGGATTGCTAGGAAAAATGTCTGTAGATTAAAATGTTGGCCACAGCTCTAGATGATCCCCTCACTGAATGAGAGCGCTTCTACCTAATAATAATAATAATTTCTTTTTGATTCTGTCTTCACAAGCTTCTACCTATGAAGCTTCATAAGCTGCTAAATGAACTACTTTCTACTCTTACCTTGCACAGCAGAAATAACTTTTAACTTTTTCTATTAAATGTTTTCTCTTAAAAGAACTTTTTTCTGTTCTCTCAGAGCAGAAGGGCTGTTCCAGCAGCCTGAAAATCTTCCGGACTCTGCTTTTTCTGCTTTTTTTGTCTAAAGAAAATATTTTCTCTGGCTTTCTGGCACCAGGTATGGGGGAACTAGGGCCCAGCACACTATCTCTGACCTACCAGTCCTGGGTCCTGAAGCTCCCGAACAGGCAGAGTGATCTGTTTCCTCACTGAGAGTAGGGGAGGGATCTCCACCACACGGAGCTGCACCCAAATGCCTGACAGGGACATGCCAGGGCCAGACGATATGCTCTGGTCAGCCTAGGCAGGACTTAGTGATCCAATGCAGAAAAAAAAACCAAAAAACTTCACCTATAGCTAAAATGTAGACATTTGGTGCATGTTTCTACCTTTACGTATTTGCAGAAGTTTATTTCATAACGTTTGCTAAACCACGAGGCAAATTCCCTTACAACATAAAATACAGTATGCAGTATGTCCTTCTCGCTTTGACTTAGAAACCGTGTCAGCCTTAATTAAATATTTAATCTTTTTAAGATAATCTGTGTACGTATGTGAGGAAACAGGCAACATCTTTCCCTTGATAACCAAAGGGCCCATCCTTTTCCTGTCCATTTTGAGATGCAGGTTAGACCAGCTTTCAGGACATACATTATGAAGCTGCTCACCTGCACTTACGTATTTCCCCCTGCACGTTTTAATATCAGTGACTAGCCACAGCTCGTTTACATCAAGGTTTTTCTTCAGTAACTAGTTTCACAATGAGAATATTCAGGTCTAACAACTTCTCTCACCCCAGCGTTCAGCTTCAGGCAGAGAAAGGGCTGCCGTGGCAGGCAGCAGCTGCAAAGCAGGCACCATTCAGTGGGGATGCTTTGAGCACATGGCACACCTCGGATGGCAGCACGACTGATGCTCTCCAGCCTCCGGGTCCCACCACCTGCATCCCACACTGGGTCACAGAGCAGGAAAGAGGCCACGGCAGGCAGGTGGGATACAAGCGGGGAGGATGGGGAGTGAAGCTGTGGCTGAACGGATGATACATCTGGGCAATAGAAAGCCCCACTTACTAAGAATTAGTGGGCAAGCCCGTTCAAGTTAGTGTGGAAATGCTTTCTCCTGTTCCAACCAGACCTCCCAGTCGCAGTGCAAACACCGTGCTCTGTCCATCATTCATTCAATGGTGGGTCCTATGCTGTCTCAACAACGCTTCTAACTGGAGAAGGGATCTTCACTTTCAATCCCAAAGATCTACGGCAAGTTCTAATGTGAGCCTGAACTCAGCTGCTTACCCCTCACTCCATACTATGTCAAATCAAAGCACAAACCCCAGACACTAGATGTATTTCAAGTCAAAATTAATTATATTTTTTTCTCATATAGGGACCATCTGGTTTTGACAGAAGAGTTTACTAGCACTGTTTCAGTTTCCTCTTAGTTCTTATTCACATTAAATATTTGTAACTTTATTGATTTATGATCAATATCAGAGGAGCAGAGAACAATCACATGCCTCACTCATTCCAGAAGAACACACGTTCATTTGCTGTTTCAACAGAACAACTCATTTATTGGTTTAGCACTCATTAGTTCCTATGATCTCTTCCTCATCATTAAACTTTCCTCTGATGCCCTGCTTGATTTTAGTGAGAGCTTAAATCAATAAAGGACTGTGAACTTTAAGCCAGGTCTGTTTTTAAAAATATTTTTGACTCTTGCCTGTAAAATATTTCTATCTGTTTCAAAGTGAAAGGTCTGAAATTTTAATGACATTGTTTCCTCCTGGTGAAGTTTACCCCATTTTCATTAAGATTTGCATGCAATCTGAAAGTTCATTTTACTAAATATTCTTATCAATGCCAAATATTTCATTACCTTGATGAAGAAAATACATGATCTACTATTTAACATTCTTCCTGTATTAATATTTCCATCATCTCTGCTGCAGTTAATTGTCTACATTTTTTTTGCTTGGAATAGTGGCTAGAGACAATAGGTCATGTTGTAACATAGTACATATTAGATATTATCTTAACTGGAACTGATGCAATAAATTGACTTTTACTTTCTTCCTCAATTTCTTGGATTTGAATGTTTGTTTGAATCATAGATCAGCCTCAGGGTTGCAATATGTACATTTTCCCCTCATTAATAATCTTTAATCTCTCCATCTACAGTAGCAAAGTGTTCTCTCATTCCACTAGAACATTCTGTCTTTAGTCTTATTTTCTGTCTTCCATGACATCATTGCTAACATCTTATACTAGTACAACAGATCCATCCAGCACAAAACCTAACACTTTTGCTAGGACATTATACAGGATATGATGGGTTTAATTCCTCTTCTTACCACACCAAAAAGAAAAACCCTGAAGTGCGAGCAGCAGGCAGCGGATTTAGAAAGTTTGCTCAATAAAACAAGGGGAGCATTTTGCAGCTGCAGAACACATTTCAGCTAAGGGAAATAAGTTTCACAAGAACCTTGCTGTGATAGGGTTATGCAAGGTTTATTTAATTAAGGTTTGGTTGATAAATGAGAAGAATGTTTGGGTTTTGGAGAGGAAATCATGACAGTGACAAACAACTGTATTTCTCATTCATTATGTGAATTTTGTGATGTTTCTGAAGCAGAATTTTATAATAAGCTGTGAAGACAGCTATAGATAAGCTTTTTCAAGCCAGACAATGTCAAAAAGCCTGCAACCATATTATGTCAAACCGTAATTGATTTCATATTGACTAGTGGTATCACAAACTTATATCAAGGGACTGAAGAGCAAAACACACCACAAAGGCAAAAAATAGAGCAATTGTGTGGAAAATAAGTGACAGGATTGTTGAACCAACTTTATTTGATATTGCATGGGAAGATGACTTGCCATTCAGGCAGAAGATATATGCCAAAAAAACTCCTTAAACTAGGAAAACAATTAATACAGTCAAGTTCAGAGATGTTTTAATCAAGTGCAGGCTGGATGATTGAAACTGTAACTGTTTGCTACCCTGAGTAAAAGGCATCAAAATAAATCTTCAGCATCAAATTTTCACATGAATATGGACCTTCTAATAAGGCAAAAATTTCCAATAAAATTATCATAGGCATTTCTTTGTAACTCAATTAGCTTAAAGAATTTTTCCACAGATCACCAACAATCTATCTCTTTTAAGAGGGAAAAAACCCATTGCATTTACCACTGAAAACTTAAGCTGTGTATAATCTGGCAATACACAAATTCCAATAGCTCTGTTGCCATAGACTACTAGATGTCTAATAAAATTCACGTTGCTCTTCACATTTATAAGCATACAAATAGATGAACTGTTATTAGCTTATTTTTTTAAAAATGTTTAGGGACATCTGAGAACTTTTTTGACCATTTCAAGTAATGATAAGGTGTCAAATCTTCATCGATACTGACTCCACGTGGCAAGTCTGCTTGCACAACCCCTATGTAAACTGGGAACATCTCCAAGAGGGAAAACTTACCTTGTAAATACATACCAGATAAATAAATAAATAACAAATCTTTCTCTCGTCTCTCCAACATCTCTGTTTACCTGGGGAAAGCCTGTGCCCACTAGGAATTAATCTGCAAATCCACCTGGGAGCCCCCCCTTCTCTTCCAGCACAGCCCATGGCATGGGGAGCCCACAGCTCTGCATTGCAAGGCACTGTCCTAGATCTGGAGCACAGAGGAGCTGGAGGAGACAGAGCATCATCTCTCTGACTCGGGTTGGTAAAAGAAACTGGGGCTTTCCAAAGCCTTTTGGAAAGTGGAAAGCCTTTGAGAGAGGGGGAATGGAAGGGAAGACGGGGACCTGTTGTGTGTTGTAGGCAGAGTGGATCTGTCTTGGAGGCCTAAATAGTCCTGGGAGATTGCTGCCTCCTAAAATGGAAGCGTAAGTCCAGTGGGTTGCCCTGCAAGTTGATTGAAACTGTTTGGCTGAGGTTGCATAGTCAAGGAAATAAAGACTCTCCTGTTTGCTCCAGAAAGAGGACCCATGACCCTCAGCAGACTACAGCAGGGGTTAAAAACTGAAGTAATGAAAGAGGGAAAGTTAGATGTTGTGGGTAGTCCCACCCTGCAGGGAGCACAGGGGGCTGTGCTAGTGACGAGTCAGCCGAGGGCTCCCACTAGCGTTACTCTTTATTTCAGTTCCATCACCTGAAAAAGGAATTAAAAATAGGGGATTATTAAAGAGAAGAAAAAGTGCAGTAAGAAAAAGCAGCTGTCATAACGGTGAGGCTCACTGGTACTTTCACATTCAATTCATCAGTTTTAAACCTGATTCATGCTGTCAGTTCCTCAAAGCTTATGCAATCTGGAAAATTCTTGTTGAAAATAATCAGATGCCATTGTCAGCACCTAATGCTGAAATGCAGCAGTTTGGGAAAAACTGTCAGCAATGTAGGCGTTAGCCAGCATCTTCAGAATCGGCATTCTGGAGAAGGATGGAGATCAAGGTGATCTGCCACGGCTGCCTGTGGCTCCCTTCAGGGCCAACCCATGAGCATGCTACATCTGGTCCTTAAAATACATAGTGTTGGGATACAGAAAGGATGCAAAGCCAAGGGGAAGTCTCTCTGGCTAATAACACTTAATGCGGGGGGTTCAAATCAAAGCTGCCAGTTGAAGATCCCTCTCTTAACAACAAATTACGCAGTTTTAGGTGCTGGATTGGGCAATAGCAGGTAATATTAGAAAATTAAGGTCTTGGGAGCAGTGCTGAAGCTGATGCAACTAGAAGTAGATATTTCCATAACTGGCTATTTAGGATGGTTTGTATTAGACAGTCAGCAATTTACACTGCTTAATAGTAACAGGTACTTTTTGCCACACATTTTTGTCTAACACTGAGCATTTCTAATGTTGAAGTCTTTCTAAAGTTCCACCAAATCTGCAGTTTTAGAAATATATCTTCTAAGACACTGAAGTACCTCCCTGCCTTGGATTTCCTTTTCTAGCAAACATGATGAGCATGCACTAATAAGAGCTACTAACTGGGGAACTATGAGCTTCTCAGGTTTGTGGTCCACGTGTACAAAAATCAAATATCTAAATAGGATGGAACCACAGGAAGAAACAGAAATTTGGACTAGATATAGACATAAGGCAAAATTAACTTCTTTGTATTTTCATTGAAATCTGAATCTAGACTGGCAGTGTCCAGGCTTCTATCTTGCATTCCTTATTAAACAGAGGCTTTATATTTGTTCCCTGTGTATCAAAAGTGGCTGACGTGGCTTGGGAGAGCAAGCAGACTGCTTTTGCTAGCACACAGCAGACCACTGAGAAAACTGTAAAGTACCAACTATTTTTCATTTTAAAAGCCTGGGAAAAAAAGCCATGAGGTAACTCTACCAGAACATAATGAGATAGATACTTCGTATGAGAGAGATAACTCTTCATATCTCTTGGCTTACCTAAGAAAAGTGCAATCAAATGCACGGCTGAGAAAGAGAAAGCTACACAAATCCAGATGAAAGACAAATATTTTGTGTGTATGCTGCAATGATCTCCCTAACCTGTGGTCAATTTTCTGTTTTTTTAATTAAACTTTTAATTCAGTTTTGTGCACATACATATTTTTAAGTACCTGATATTCACCAGACATATTAGGACAAATATACAGTGGGAAAGCAGTTGGGTGGGAACCACAGAAGAAGCTGTAATTCTGAAACCCCAATTTTATTCCTCACTAAAATGGAATTCTACAAATAATCATCAGGCCAACATTTACGTCATTGATACTGTAGATACTCCCTCATTCACTTTTCTATCGGCGGCACCAATTTTCAATTAGATATTAAAATAATAGAAATTATTTGAAGATGGTTAAAAGACGAGAAGAAAGAGGACTCCTGGGCTCCAGAAAATCCATCAGCTCTGCCTGAGGCAGGCTTTGTACATGTCAAAATCAGTGGCAAACCTTTAATTTCTTATTACTGGGGGACAGGTCACTGTGTTCCATGCTACCTTTTGGCAAGCACAGTAACACCCCAAGTTAAAAACTTTTTCTTAGTGCATGCAGCCCTTCAACAGAAGGGAAGACCCAACCAAGCAAAAGGTTGTGGACGTGAACATGAAGAACAAACTAATGTCCATTGAATGTCCAGGTAAAACTGCTGAATGTATTTTCCTTCTCCCAGTAGGCAAACTGCCTGATTTTCAGGACCGTTAATCTTTCCAGATTCCTGAAGCCCAAAGAAATAGTGACTTTTCTCGATGCTTTTAGGTCCTGGGCCAATGCTGTCTTGAGTCAGTCAAACCAGAGCTTTTTTCTTACTTTTCTGGAAGCTGTCTTGGGAAATAAGATGAAACATATAAGTAGATTTATGAACATATGTAGCTTTGCTGCCATTAATGAAAGCACAAACTTCTTTGTGCCTCCAGGATTACCATACACTGAATTTTGCATAAACAAATAGTATTTTCTTTTATAAACTTCCCAAATTTCTGTTCATTTAAATGCATGCACTTTATCAATGGTGAGATATGTACCAGCATCTTTAGTTGAAAAAAAAAAAAAACATCTGAGAGAAAAGGTCATTCTTTTGGGTCTTTTGGGTTTCATTTTAAAAAGAGGAGGAAAAAAAAAATTAAGTTCATCCATTCATGGAAATGGAGCTGTACAACGCTGAAAGTATGCTGTTTTATATGAACGGGTACCACTGCTTCAAGGGGTTGGATGCTCTTAACACTTCTGTGAGAAATAAAGCTATGAGTACCTGCTTCCGTTTCATTTATTTGTTTTTGACCATGCACAGGCTTCTAAAAAGAAATACAAAATAGCATGCATAGCTAAACTGCTGCTGTTCTTGGGTGTCTGTAAGAAAGTTCCACTGTCTGTTCATAGATTAACTTATAGGGGTGATGTTATTACTGAACCAAATCAATCTTACACTGTCTTCCTTTGTCTGTATCTTTATAATAAGATGTGCCTTTGTTTTCAAAACAAATCTTGCACTCTTTCTTCTAAAAAGGGAATCAAGATTTATTAACCTTGAACTTTCAATCACCTGTTTTGCAATCCTTTAAAGGAATTTTTCAAGTTAAAGGTATTTTCTTGGGACCCAAAATATAACTTCTGTGTTAGCTGTACCCAGGGCTCCTATTTACAGCACCAGAACAATGAAGATTATCCCCAGCAGTCATTTCAAAACATTAATTGTGGGGGGGGTTGGGTTGTTTTTTTTTTAACAGAGATAAAAACATTACCCTAGCAGATTTCATCCTACTGGAATAGGCTTGCTTTTCCAAATCGTCTTGTCCTTCACAAGCATCTTAATGGGACAAAGCCACACAAAGCCAGAGGTGTCTACGATCAGCAGCTAAAAATCAGTTTCAAAGCTGCCAAGGGAGGAGGAGAAGCCTGTGCCTACTCCTGCCCATTCGCTTTGTCCCCAGGAGGGGGAAGCCGAGCTCCGCCAGTTGCACAACTAAAGTCGCAGTGAATTAAAGTGAACTGTGGGCAGGATTTTTTTGCTTAACATCAATTATTCTTATGCTTGCTCCCATGCACGGAGTTAAAATGCTCCTAGCGGCTTGTCCCAGGGACCGTGGGCAAGCATTTTTCTAACTTCACTGACAGTGCTCTAGTTTAGGGTCAGAGAGGAGTTTTTTTCCTAAGCAAATTTCCTCTTGAGCAATAGGAAAATCGAGCTGCCATGAACCACCCTGTCTTTCTTCTGGCTCTCCTCTCACCCACACAAACGTGCTGTTCACAGCTTTAATGAGGTGTCCTGACCACCAGTGTCAGTTTAAATCAACATAAAATGCAACTATTCCTGT
Source organism: Gallinago jamesoni (assembly GCA_025769975.1). NCBI lineage: Eukaryota > Metazoa > Chordata > Aves > Charadriiformes > Scolopacidae > Gallinago > Gallinago jamesoni. The sequence goes on along the minus strand of JAOQGH010000001.1, from coordinate 115,413,349 downwards.
TATGTAGGGCCAACAGCCTGTCTGGTGGATCTGGCCACTTTCAGATAAAGCCATCTTCACTGTTGGAAGTGGGGAGAGTGATTACATTGCCCAAAGACTTTTGTGCCACTGGAAACAGCTCAGTGCCTGGGCAGGAACAGGCTTTTGTGGCTCCACATCATCCCCCCAGACCTGTCTCGGGTACCCAGAGGTGTCCACCCCGGCACCGCTGTCCACCTCTGGGCAGCCACATTCTCCTTTCGGACGTGCTGCCTGTCCCCACTGCGGGGCAGGGTTTGGTCCACAGGCCAAAGGGGCACACAGGGTGTCCCCCGGCTGAAGCGTGGGATTTGGTTTCAAAAATGGAACCTTTCTGTGAAGTACAGTAACCACAATGAAGTGGCATCCGCGTGTTTACCTCTGGCACATAAAATCAATCACTTCTGAAGTCGTTTCCTAGTGTTTCAGCTGATCCAAGAACACAAAGCCCTTGCAACGGTTTTATGACCTTCTCAGGCCGTGAGGAGCTCTGAGTAACAAAGGACAACATGTGTTGGGTGGATCATTTGATGAGAGAAGAGCAGGCTGCCTGCAGACAGGAAGCAATTCCCCCAGGCAGAAGAGGCAGCCACGCTGCCGAGCAGTGACACAACCTCCACGGCAAGTGCCACTTCAGACCTGTCCTCCTGGGGAATCTAAATCAAAAGCTCTTGCCAAGTAAATCTAACCAAGTACATATTATTATCCTCAGTGGATGGATAATAAGTTAAGCACTTGGACAATTATGCAAAGCAATTTTTAAATTCAGAGCAGAATAATCTTGGGAGATATCCACCTTAACTGCCTGAGGGCAAAACCCAGTGTGCTTTTCCTTTTGATAATACTGCAAAATGTGAGCATACCTGACACGCTTTAGGGTCAGCAAACAAACATGGTATGAACATTGCTGACTGACGGAGCAAATTCTTTGTTACTGATTTAATGAGGAAACAGCACATGCAGTAGAAGCTCATCTTACTCCTGCTGCACTGCAATATCCACACAAAGCTGCCTAAAAAGCTTAACTAGAAATCAAAACAGATTTTTTTAATAAGCAACTATTTAGTAGGAGATGTCATGGTCCTCCTACAATATAGTTTTTCTAATTTTCACCGTGCCCCATATATTAGCCCTGAACTTTTTTTATACATTATATTTTCAAGGCTTCCTCAAAGTAACCAAAAGCAAGTAGAGCAAAAGATATAAAAAACTTTATACAAAAGACCTGGAAAAGATGTTTTGCACCCTAGTTCTCTGCTGTGCCTTTCTATATATTTGTATAATGCACAGCCTTTTGGTTCTTGTGGGAAATGCCAGGGCACAAGCAGTATATAGTATTGTAGGCCCAGAATTTTTGAGTTTCCTACTGGAAAAAAAGTCTCTTTACTGAGTATACACCATCACGGAGTAGAAAACGATTCTGTGCATGCCAGTTTTTGTATAAAACTAAGTAAAATCTGGCATTGTGACTTATATTTTCAATATAGAAGCAGTTGCTTGAATAACAAAAATTTCTAAGTGTACACTAAGTGTACTAAGTAGGCAACCTGTTACAGTGTCTCACTACCCTCACACTAAAGACTGTCTTCCTAGTATCTAATCTAAATCTCTCCTCTTTCAGTTTAAAACTAGTTGCTCCATTCCATGATAAAGAGTCCCTCCCCATCTTTCCTGTAGGCGCCCTTCAGGTACTGGAAGACCATTATAAGGTCTCCCCAGAGCCTTCTCATCTCCAGGATGAAGAACTCCAGCTCTCTCAGCCTGTCTTCATAGGAGAGGTGCTCCAGCCCTCTCATCATCTTCATTTCCCTTCTCTGGACCTGTTCCAACAGTTCCATGTCCTTCTTATGTTAGGGGCCCCAGAGCTGGACACAGTACTCCAGGTGGGGTCTCATGAGAGTGGAGTAGAGGGGCAGAATCACCTCCCTGGAGCTGCTGGTCACACTGCTTTTGGTGCAGCCCAGGATGCATTTGGCTTTCTGAGCTGCGAGCACACATTGCTGGTCATGTTGAGCTTCTTGTCCACCAACACCCCCAAGTCCTTTTCCTCGGGGCTGTTTTCAATCCATTCTCCATCCAGCCTCTGTACAGACTCAATTAGCCATATGCAAATTTTAGCTTGTACATTGTTTTGTACTTGCATTTTCTTTAATTCATTTTTTATGCGCCTGTAGACACCACCAGGTTTCAAGGAATGGTGAACTATTTGCCATATTGCCTCACACCAGGAATTCTTCTCAGCCTGTCCCCGATCTCATCCAGACCCAGAGTCTGAAAGAGAACTGGTGGAAGTGACTGCTTCATGCAGTCTGTGGCCTTGTGTTAGCCTTGAATGTTCCTCTTGGTGTTCTCTCTCTGATACACATCATCTAGTCAAAGTTACAAAAATCTTTATACATGTTAGAAGAAGTGTAGTTGTACTCAATGGCTTTAAGTCCAGATGGAAAGCAGTGACAAGTGGTGTCCCTCAGGGGTCCGTGCTGGGACCAG
>JAOQGH010000001.1:115312958-115410510 GCA_025769975.1 Gallinago jamesoni | reverse complement strand
AGGGGGGTCGGACTAGATGGCCTTTGGAGGTCCCTTCCGGCCCAGATGATTCTATGATTCTATGATTCTATGATTTGAGAGCTTCTTTTCACAAGCTGAAGTCAGCAAACCCTTGCATGCTCTAGGCCCTTCTCACCTCTCCCACCTCTTCCCTGCATTGCTCCACAGCCTGGCATGTCCACATCCATATTCACCAGTGCTACCAACTCCTGACAGTGCTGAGGAAGTCTGCTCCTCTGGGTGTTTGTGGATAATCTTGTTTTAATGGGCAACAACATGCAGTTTCCTGTTGAAAGTACTCAGAAAATCCACTGCTTTCCCCTGTTACTTGAGCACTCGGAGTTTGGTGGGTAGGTGCTTCCCAAATGAAGCCCATTTTGTCCTTCAGGGGTCACAATGTTTTCTTTCAAAATGCAGAGCCAACTTATTTCCCTATTCTTTACGACTCCCAGCTCCTGGCCTAGGTGGGGGCAGCAGCCTCTGCAGTGCCTCTCTCCAGCCAAAACACTGACCACATATTAGATTAAAGATAAAGGGTGGGTCTGAGCTTGAACCTACCCTAAGTCTGAAGCAGAGGACCTACAAGACAAGAGAGACAAGAGGACAAGAGACAGTAAAAAGCTAATTGTTGGAAGCCTGGAATCCATCTTACACAAATTAAACCCAGAATATTACAGTAGGATCCAGATCTGAACAAGACAAAGTTCTTGGCCTAAGCCTGTTATCGGATTAATGCTAAACAACTTTACAATGGCACACATGCAACCAGAGTCCATGCGTGCCACAGGCATCTGACTGTGTTTCTAGTTTTGGTGCACTAATCATCACATACAGACTAATAAAGTGAAAACATTTATATTTTAGTATGCCTTGTGTTTATCACTTTACTGCACCTAATTCTTCAAGAATTTGAATTCTTTTATGAGAAATAGGTGATCCTAATAACAGTTTTTCAAAACCAGAAACATCTCTGTATCTGATATTAAAAGGACTATAAGCCATCCATGCAAGTAAAAGCATCATTTTTTTACTGCTATTACAGTATTATTTGTTGGAGAAGCCCATCCCTACTGAGTTGTGATGCTGCTTCTTAGAAAGCATGGGCACCATCCGCTCATATTGACTCTATTGACAGCAGAAGTTACTGACACTTGTTCTTTGGATCAAGAAGTAGATAAACACTATCACATCAGTACACTGGGACAGCATGGGCTCAAAATGACAGCAAGAGGGGTTAAATTAAATTGGAAGAATTACATTTCTAAAGGTTAATTTGGAAAAACTACATCAAACATTTAAGTTTTTTTCCATTACTGTAATTCAATTTTTGAGTAATTACATATTTAAGCATGTGTTCTTGAAGAACCACAGTCCATTCCATTGTGCCCCTGTCTCTAGGGTGAAAAAGACCCTATTTGTGTGAGCTTGCTATTCTCTATAAAGTACTGGTAAAGATTTTCATTAGAAAAATCAGTGCTTCTTATTGTGCTAGGATGTGCTTGGAAGATCAGATTAAAAAGTCTTTATTTCCTTACAAAAAATTTAGGGGAGAAGGGAGATAGAAGAGAAGGCAAATGACCCAATGAGAGAGAAGATACTAGAGATAGCAAAAGAAAAAGGGAGACTCAGGGTAATGGTGATTAAAAAATAACTGCCTTTTGCTTAAAAGATATTGGTCAACTCAGTAATGTCAGAAACATCATCTTCTTTATCAGTCGGGGTATTCTTTGACAAAAAATTCAAATTTTCACACATTTTTACAATTCTATTTCAAATTATAAATGTTCCAGAAATGCCAAATTGCAAAAAAAATGTTGACTTGCCCTCATTTCCCAAATTGAGAGAAGAGGATTGCCCTATATAGGCCACAATAAGAAGATTACACCTAATGGCATCACTGTCCCACATGGTATTAAAACCTAACTGATATTGTAGCCCAATAATTGAACCTGATTGCATATTTTTCTCTTTTAAAAGACAAAGGTCTTGACCGTACAAAGAGGTCATGCGGATAACATCCAGAATACGATAACCATAGGAAGAAACACATCATCTGTTTAGAGGTGACCAGCCAGGGGTTTTATGTATGTTTAAGAGTCCTCCAGACATGTACACACCTGTTATTGTATCTATAGCTTTCATGTGTTTGAGGCCAAAGTTGGATTTAGAGTTTGGAACACCTAAGGAACAGTTTAGACGTGGATAAAATGGGTTGCTACAACTTCAGTGGCTTAGTTCGAACATGTTCCTCTAAGACAGCACCTGAGCAGCTGCTCAGCCCTGTGGGCTAAGGGTCAGAGTGGACTACACATCACTTCTGGCACTAGTTTTTCTGGTTAAATCCAGCTATTCTTATCATCCTCTTAGTTTTACCCCTGAAGAGCAATGCATACCTTGTTATGTGTACATACTTTAGCACCAGATTAGGATCTCATCCTCTGGTAGACCAGGTCCTCTAACTTCCTTGGTTTGGGGCTTTTAAAATTTTTCTCACCTGACCTGAAACTTCATAATATTGTCCTCAGGATGAAAGAGCCAAAGATATCTCTGCCATCTCCATTCAATAGTAAGATACCATCTATATTAAACATACATACTTTCCAATCACACATAATGCTTCTAGGAGAAACGCAGCCACTACACAGGATTGCCTCACATTTCCTGAATTCCCAGAATATTTTTTTTTCTTTAGAACAAGTCTATTCCCAGAAGAACATCTCATACTGAATTAAATTATATTAACACATAAGAGGTTCATCATCACTGTCCTTAGTCTGTACCTTCATTGTGTACCTTAGTCTGGTACACAATGAAAATCCTGTTAAACTATTTTGAACTTTTCCCTTGACAAATAAAATATGCTTATTTAAATTCTTCAAAGCCATCAAGAGACAATAAGGCCACGTTTTTATTTAGCTAAATCACAAACAGGCAGTGCTTGTTTTGCAGAAATCATGACTAAGCTTCACTGTCTATTTCTACCACAGTCACTATAAAAACATCCTTGAAACTTTTGAGAACTCGATAACACTGTCTACTGGTGTGCTTGAAATACAGACCTTGGACTAATAATCTTCCCAGCATGAAGAGAGCTTCTCAATTAACACTTGCAAGTACAGTTACATGGTAGATATGTAAGGACAGTAGCTACCACTGACTAAAAAAGACTGCCTCTCAGATCAGGGGCTATTCAAAATTTATGAGATTTCCAAGGCATTTCAGTATTAAGTCCTGGTCCAGAGCTCACTGAAGTAAGATCGATCTTCTCATTGACTCTTAATGGTCTTGACTCAAATCTAGACTGCAGCTTTGCTTATTCATGTGCTCTAACAAAACTCACCTTTTTTTTTTTCCTTCCACAACCACACTATTGTCTTTTTTTGCTATGAAGCTTTTTATGTTATTTCATTAGCTATACAGAGAGACTGTATATGCTGCTCTTTGTGGTGATCTAGTAGACCACTGAGGTCTTGGTTCTGGTAAATACCTTATTTGGGTAGCCCCACTGCACCCTGTATGTACTCAGTTATAAGACCTACTTGCCTGCAGGATGGAAACCTCCAGTAGTACCCATCAGGTCTTTTACATAAACGCTAGATATAAAAATATTTTTCTTTTTAATATTTTCAAATACTTATCTAAACAACATTTATTTATAACTAAGAATAGCTAAATGTTGCTCATTTTGAAAAGACCATACAGGATTATGAACCTGAGAAAGGAGCGGGATTTTTCAGATCATGAGTTTAAAGCTTCATTTTCAGTCTTGGTAAATTAAGGGGAAAATCATACATGAAACATACTTGAAAGTATTTAATCTTGTTTCTAAAGGTGTATTTGAAAGGATTTTCACATCTAAATGGAAATAGGAGAATTATCAGAAAATGTAATCTCCTGAGAGCTGACAGGAAAACAGAAAATAAAGCCAACATAACCAGTACAATCCCATCTACATGCTACTATCTTGCTCTGAGCAACCTTAATTCACATCCAGTCTGACTACAGATGAAATACAGATGCAGGACCAAAGCAACCATATTAAATTATACCCACGCTATTGTTTTACTGAATAATTGTTAGAGATAACTGCATTCGGCACTTGAGGAATGGTCATACAGACCACCCTCAAAGCAAGTACCACTGCCAACTGGGAGGAGACTGAGCTCTGCTGACACCTTCTGGATGTCAGCCCCAGACTAATTCACCTTGTAGCCCTGGTCCTGGCTCAAAGCCCCTCACCTCCTCGGCAAAGCCTGGTGCCAAGGGATGAGTGCAGACAGTGACCTCACTCACCAGGCTCCACTCTTCTCAGCATGCTACACCCCCTCAGCAGAGTAGTAACCCTACCTGTCTCTGAGTGCAGCTTCAAAGATAGCCCAGCCAGATAACCAACTATGTATTCAATAGCTGGACGTCATCATACTGCACAAACCTGGTGAAACACCACCAGTTTTGATAGCACTCTCATAACAAGCTTTTTAGATACTTTCTCACTTGGCCACTGGTCTGCAGAAAGTTAATCTTTTCTACAGAACATGACTCAGACAGAAAATCCTCAGATACATGATACTATAACAGCAGATATCCTCCCCTGCAGGACTTATTTTCCTTTTAATATCTTTCCAAAGATTGTTTCGCTCCAGTGGGAACAAGAAGAATGCCAGATGGCTATGTTCTGCTTGGACAAGACCATACTGGACTGGCTCCACACCCAACCACAGAGACATGAACGAAAGATAAGATTCTCAGTGAAAATTAAAACACACTATTGGGTAGGTGGGTGTGTGTGTAGTACAGGAATAAACATATGTAGGAGCCATGGGGATATAAAGACTCCAGAGAACTTACTGAAGTTTGTAGTTGGCCAGAAGAATAAGTTACTGGCACAGGGTCTGACTGAGAAATGAGGACAGTAATGCCTTGATTAATCCCAAGGAGGTAGTAAAGTTACAAACACTTGTAATACATGTCAGATATATATCTTACACTGTGGTCTAAAATAGCAGAACTTCCACGGACGGAAATATCTCAAATACTTTTCAACGAGTTCCACTGCTGACACAGCCGGCAACATTCCCATTAAGAACGGATGCTCTCTATCGGGCTTACAATGAATGATTTGGGCACTCGGACACTTTCTCAGATCCCTGCAACTAGCGGCTCGACTTATTTAGAAGTATGCAATATTCTCCGCAACATTTTCCATTGTGTCACCGGGCAGCTACTACACCATTTTCGCCTGTGTTTTCACAGCCTCTTCTGCTTTTGTGGTTGTGTGGGTGGACAGGCATGGGCAGTACATGCAAGTCGCAGTGAGGAACCGTACGGGTGTGAGCAGGGGCGGAGGAAGTCGCTACGCATGTATGCTCTGCTGAGACCCTTCCAACTGTGATTCCAGGAAAACCTTGCATGGCCCCGGGTGGGAAAAACAGGTGTTCGGGTGGTGAAACTAGTGCAGATAGGGAAACTGGACACTCTTAATGTGTATTCTCTCACACTTTTTATCCCAGCAAATTAAAATCTGACTGAAAATGTCTGTATGGCATGCAGAGAACAAAGTAAAAGATCTACTGAATTTTGAGTTGTCTCAGTGACATGTGTTGCATTGCCAATGTATTCCTGTGGTTTTCATTCGCACTGCTTTCTTTTCTAACCTCCTGTGCTCAGGGGTGGAACGGTCAAGGTAAAGATATCACATTTTAACAAAATGCCATCTTACCTTTCTTGGCCATAGTCCTTGTATTCTGAAAGCAGACCACAGTGTGGATTGCATCTGCTGCACAAGTATATGAGCAACATGCAACTGGGATTCTTCCTTCTCCTAAAATGTAAACAACGCACAACCTGGTCTATTTGAAAAGCAAAAATAAATAATACTTTTTAAAAAAATCAACACTTCCTCTAGAGCATTCTTATGAGCTGTAAGGGCAACGCTCATTTTGATCAAGGATGATATATTACACCCTAAGTAGGGGTGAAAACCACTAGGGTAAGAAAAACAACCCCAAGCTTTCCCTCAGTTTATAGCCAAGGCCTAGCAAACTTCTCCCAGAAATTCCTCAACTCTCTGGTGTCTTCTTTCCTGCAGCTAAAGTATGCTAAATTCTGGCAGCAGACCTTTGACAAAAACAGGGACTCCTAGGGGCAGATGTGCAACAACACAAACCCCTAGCTGTCCTACTTTCAGAAATGAAGTAGAACTGACTGGAATAAGGGAAATGACCGCTGCTGAGAGGAGATGTGTCAGTCCCTAAAGCAGTCCCTCAGAGAAGGTTATGGCTTAGCAGCTTTTTTTCCTCCCAACAAAACTCCCAAAGTTTGGAGAAGGAGGAGGAGGAGGAGGAGGACATACGAGGGACACAGCTGCACACACATCAGCAGTCTCCTTGCCTTGCAGCCTCCCTGCGCACCAGACATATACGCACATACAAACTTTCTTTCGGGGGAAAGAGGAATGCACAACTCTGGACCCCAGCTGAGGTATAGCAGGAGCAGGCAGTATGTTAATCCCATTTGTCGCAGAATGGCAGATTCAGACAGATCCTGCTAATACAAACATATTAGAAGAGCAAAATAAAAGGAAACACAACTCCTTACTCCCTCTAGGGAGAAATGGCTCTTAACAAGTGCTGCAAAAAAGCCGGTAATCTCTTAAATATGTGGAATAGGATCTTAAATCATTTGGTGCAAGTTGTCTCTCAGCAACCTCAGACCTCAGAGGTTGAATGACTGCACTGAACTTTCAATAACGAAATAAATATTTGTCTTTACAGAAGCAATATTTCCTTGCTTCCACTTGAAGCTAACATTAAATGTTATGAACCAGCACTCTTGAAAAAAAACCTTCCTGTACAGCCAAGAATATTTCAAACATACATACTTAAGACTCTTTTAAAAGTTATCTGTAGGTCAAGAGAGCAAATTATTTGCATTTTTTTAATAATAAAACTGTGAACCATCACAGACACAACTGTAGCAGGATGTTTTTTCTGAGGTGTAGCAGAAATGTAAAGATGATGGAGGAAGGCATGAACTCTATCCCATCTTTCTTCTCACAAGATCAGCTCCTACAAAGTTTGACTTGCAGCTTAATTAGGCTTTATTTATGCAAGTCATCTGTTCTTAAAAATGGGTTTGCCAAGGTTTTGTATGTTTGCCTGCCTGCCTTTCTGTTCTTCTTTTTACATTTTCCACTTAACATTTTGGGAACATCCAGTCTGTCTACATCAGTGTAACAAAGACACCAGTTTCAATGCCTTGCTAAGAAGAGACAGAAGTGTTCATAGGCTAAAAATTTGTCTGATACGCAGCTCCTCTGATGGAGCAGAGGTAAAGGAAGTGATTCTGCACCTACCTTTAAGACCACCAGTCTTCTTATTCATTGTACTGACTTTGAATTTGGTTTCTATTCCGCAATTGGTTGCAATGCTGTGCAGGTGAAGAACAGTAGGTCACGTCAATAATTCATCAAACTACATAATAAAAGGTCAATGTTCACAAGCAACAGAAACGTACTTCAGAGCAGTGCTGTGGCACAAAGGCTACCAAATGGCTGGCTGAGGGAGAGTAGGGAGGAGGTAGCCAGTCTAACAAGGCTCTTCACTCCAGCCCATAAATGAGAAGGGAAGCCAAAGACTGGAAGAAAATCTAGGCTACCGCCAAGGGAGAATGAGGAAGAAGTTGTTAAGAGTAAGAAAGATGATGTCTGGGAATGAACCACCCAGTAACATAAAATGCCATATGGATCTGCTTCCCTTGGGGATTGTAGGTTAAACTTGGAGGTCTTTCTGGAGGCAACACACTAGCCAAACATTTGCTGGAGAGTTTAGGGTCCTTTGACTCCAGTGGCTTACAGGAGTCAAACTAACAGGTTTAATGGTCCTTTTGGCCTCTGTGAAGTCACCATGTCACAGATCCCTAACAAGACAGGGGATGAGTGGGGTACCCATGGGAACAAATATGACAGTCCCCCAGCTGCTGTTGCCTATACTACTGCCTTTGAGAAAGTTACTCTGGAGGAAGCTGATGTATGAACTTGTGGTGCATCATCTGCTTGGCAAGAATTGCATGAGAATGTGTTGTCATGTGACAAAGCTCATCTCCTTTTCACTGTTTTGCAGAGGAAGTACCATGAGAATGGGCAGTGTTCACAAGGCAGCTGACACCCTGCCAGTTCACATCCGGCTTTACTCCAGGAAAAGTTACTTCTGTGTCATTAAAGGCAAAAACTCATCTTAAACATCATCAAAATATGGCAGATCTTGACTTCTTTTGATAGAAAAGAACAGGGTCTTCAAAATTTCTCCTTCAGAAAAGAAATTCATAATGAATTATCTCTGAGATTTGTTATTCTCTTGACCCATCAAGGGAACGCTTACCAGCTCGCTGTGATGTAGATCTTTTTTTCTAAATATCTCCCTATTTTCTTCTTTCTTTCTCTCTCAATTTTTCCTATTGAACCTCTACTGCTAAGAAATACATCAGATGACCTCAAAGGAAAAAATAAAGTTGCAATTGACAATCTGCAAAACAAAACTGTGAAATAAAAAGCCACTTGTCTCAGTCTGAGCTTTAATTGGTATAGCAATGTACATTGCTCCACCAAAGCTTACCTACATTACATCATACAACCATCAGTGACGGGAGTAGCATGAAGGTTGCAATACTAGCTAGAAACAAATGCCAGGGGAAAAAAATAAAAAAGTAAAGCAGACAGGAGAGCTAGAATTACAACATTACAAAATCTTGCATATATGCAAAGAATGGTGCAAGAAAGTTCAGCACTGGGGGTGAAGGAAGACGTTGGAGAGCTGATCATCAGTTGATAAGCCATGCAGTATTGCTTCTTGTTCACTTTCTGGGGCAAGCCCTGCCCTAGCGTGAATAGAAGAAAGGGGGGCTGCACAACCACGGCTGCATTTCACGGCGTGACAGCACACATAGAACCAGACAGTACTCACAGGTAGAACCCCACCTGTACTCACTGGAAGACTGACAGCTATGGACTTGTCTCTCAGTGTATTATATCAATTATAGAATCAGTCTTAATACCCTGACCTCTACATCTCCCAGAAGATTGGGCTTTTAGGGGAATTCAGCCAAACTCCTCATCTGTCCTACAACCACATTTTCAAAAACCTGTATGCCGCACTATGCTGTATCTACACTTTTTATTGCCAGTGGTATCAGAGGGAATTTTTTGAGTTACTTAAGGGCCAAAACAGCTTTTTACAATAAAATGGAACTACAGTTCTCATCAAATCTGCTCGCAGTAGTAGGAAAAATTTTATCAAATAATTCAATAAACAATATGAGACATGCAGATTTCAGTTCCTGTTCCTCACTACTTGGCACCCGTATCACATCCTGTTGTGTTACATGGTTTCATATTTGACTGTGCTACGAGGAGAAATAAACCTCCTTCTAAATTTTCTAGTTTCTAATTCTAAAGACAACATTGAAACACTATTTTAGGTATGTGATGGGCATTGTTTTGGACTGGACACTAATTTATCCAGGAATACAGTTGTGGTTTTTTCCAAGGAGGAATGTTTTCATATCAGAGATTATTTTCTAAAACTTGCAAGATTTTTTAGGTCATGGCAATGGCTTATCACAGGAGATGCATGTTGACTTTCTACTGTAGTATTAAGAATGTTTGCTATACCTCTTCTTAAAATAGCTTTCTATATGGTCCCCTTAGACTGTTTTAAACACTGTATCAATTTCCAAACCTATCCTTAATATGTTTCATTTTCTCAAATCAGAGCTCATTTACTTTAAAAATGGAATATTGATGGAATCAAAAACATAAGCAAGTTACAGTTAGATCTATTAAATGACCGATGATATATTTTTCTTTAAATGTGCTTCTCAAAATTCTTGATGTCCACTGAAATATAAAACCAAAATCTTTAATTTGTACAACAAATACCCATATTCCATTTTATGCTTACATCCTTAAATTTTAGTCTTGAGCCTTTACATAAGTATATTTGCATTTGAAAATATGTTACCTGTTCAGCTACTGCCAAAATGGCTCTTAAATATTTTCTCTGAACATTTCATTAGCTCTTTTCCCAGAAGATCATGATGAACAAAAATAATGAGAGATCTTAATTGTATGACATGGTATGAATCTAATCTTATTACAGTTTGGGAAGGCTGAGGCTTGAAATTAGTTTTGGTAGCTCCTACATACTATAACGTTTTAGTTCTAACAAGAGACCAGTTGCTTTATACATCCGGAACTCCTTCTTCATGCTCTTTGTAGAGAGTTTGACAGTTATCAGGATCCAGGCTTAGCTGTGATGGATTTTTTTTAATTGCTCAGAGGATTTCCAATGTGCTGTCTCTTACACAGGATAAGAAATGGCATGCTGAAGAAGTTGTCCTGGAAACCAACATCTTCCATTTGAAGAAGGAAAACTTCAGTTGGATGGGCTCAGAAAAACCTGCTCCTTCTCTTCCAGGCACCTGCATCTGGGTCTACTTTGAGTTTGTTCTTCAGCTGTGCCTGCTCTCTTGTTATTCTTATGGTTAATGTATTAAACCTGGTGAAAAGAAAATAATCTTTCTCCAGAAGGCATTTCACACTCCAAAACCTGTGAACTCCACTTGCATAACAGTTTTTTATTGATGCATTGTCCACGGTCTTTAGCAAATGAGCTTTTACTAATTGTTATCAGAGCAAATCATATTTGGCAGAAATGAAGCTGAGTAAAGGAGCAGAGGGCAATTCAGACAGCAAGATCACTCTTTTGCTTGGGATCACTCACAACACAGGAGACTCACACAGGACAACGTGCACTTAGTAGGAGAGGCTCAAGAGACATTTTCAGTAATTACATACTTGTTCTCAGCACTTTTTTTTTTCAACACACACACACACACACAACAAGCAGGTAAAAGTATTGCCAAGTTATTCCCTTGCTTCGCTTAACAAGAAATCAACTACCTCATTATGCATGACTGATAAAGAACTGTGAATACCGGTGCTCCTTTCTAACAACATAATTAAATGTATCATAGTCCTTTCCTTCTCTGGGTGTAAATAAAGCAGTTGCCATTATTGCCATACACACAGAGCACATCTTGCCTGAAACTGGTATTTTTCAGTGCCACAAGTGTCCTCTTTTTCACGGGGGAGTCTTGAAATTTGGGTGTCAGAACAGATCTTTGTGGCCAATACCCTGAATGCCTACTACACCAACAGAATGTGAGACAGAGAGCGAACAGACAGACTATTGTTTTCTCGTAGTTCATTCCCTTCTGGCAAGTGTGTTGTTTGGCAGTTCTTTCTCAGAGCACCAGGCCAAGCTCACCATCTCAAAGGGCCTTCTCTGAATCATGAAACATTTTATTTGGAATCATATCCTTTCCCTCATTTCATCACCAGTCTGTTCTCAGTATTCAGCTTTGCTGTGTTACTCCAGATGCCTCAACTAGTTAAGGAAACTATTCGCTTTTGTGCAAACTGTCCTCCCCCCCATCCTCTATTTTTTAAGATGCAATGTCTCTCTTCCACTAGCTACTTCTGCTAGCTTGCTACTCTCTACTTCTGTAGTCAAAGTGTTGGAAAAGTGTTGTAAAATCATTTGCACCTTATACCTTCTTTTGCTCTTTACCCATACAGAAAATTGCACGAGTGACCAGAGCTACTGTGATTTTTCTTTTGACTTTTTTCTCAGTTGCAAGTCACACTCTACTAGCTTTAGTGTCATGCACTGGAATCTCCACAGTGCAAAGGCCAGAGATTTGTGGAGACCATTCCACAAGGATTTGGTATATTTCAAATGTTACATCACAGTTATACATTTAGAGAACAAGAGGGCCACACAATCCCAATTCCATTTAAATACAATTTTGCTCTACCACTTTACATTATTTGGATTATGTTTTTTACCTCCTTTTTCTAACATCAGATTAGCTTATTTGTTCTGTGACTCTTTTTAGTCTTTCTATTAATGTCTGCTCCTTCTTCTGCTATGTCTTCCTTGCAGGTAACATACCAAAAGGCAAACAAATTGCTTTGCAGTTGTTTAATTAGCTGTTAGTTTAGGTGGTTAGTGCACCAGACAAACATGACAGAGAACATATAAGCACATTAACACACATGGGGTAGGCTGTAGTAGTTCACTTGATTGCTTTAATTTGATGATCGATGATCAGCATCTGTTTTTTTTCCTCCACTGCAATCTCATTTGCAGGTGTTTTTCACCCTTTTAATTACACTCTGATATACGATGCACCAGAGCGCTTCTCTGCTTGTGGCCCTTTTCCTGGAAATCATCTCACATACTAGTAGCACTACAGCCATGGAGACTTGGATTAAATTTTGGTAGAGAACCTGTGCCCTAAAAACATCATTAGGAAATACATAATAACTAATTTTTACGTAGTCTTCCACCATTTAAATATTTATCAGCATGATTTTAAAGCTTTTTATCCTAGAATTTATTTGCTGAAAACATACATTCCATTGTCTTGTAGACTTTGATGTTCTGTTGTACCTGAATTTAGCACTGATTTATCCCCTTATAGTGAATGAATACTGTCCAACTAATGCCAGTGAGGCAGTAGCTGTTAATTAGCAGGGTACTACTTATTGATGATGTAAGAAAAAGACCAATTAGCTTGAGGTCAGCTGTTGGTTTTCCAAATACTTCTCGTCCTGTGAAAATAGGCAATTTACCTGCTTATAATGTGGTTTGAACAGTCGCTACTCTAGGTACTCCTTTTCAGTGTGTTTCCTTTAACTGTGTCCCCATTGTCTGCTGCAAACTTGCTATGCCTTCATCACATATTTGTCTCTTAAGTTTGGATGTTATCTTATTGCCTCCTGTTTGTCTTGGCATGTCTGTGCATGATGGGGAGAGGTTCAGTGCAGGCAACCAACTAGCGATCATACCTCTCTTTTGGTCCTGTCACCATGTCATTATGCCTACTGCTAATGACACAGGTATCTGTTTTTCAAATAGGTGACATGCCCTAGCCACCCTGAAAACTTTTCATCATTCTAATGCTACTAATTTTATGTGCATTTCTTTCATGGCTGTCCTACTCCAAAAACGGTTCAAGCCCTCCACATCACATACAGTCATTTTTCAGTTGTCCCCAAAGATGTTTGATTTGTCTGAGATTTTCTTTTTTTCTATATATGTAGGTATGTCTCTGTTTCACAAGGTCTAGTCAATCTCTCTGTACTCTCAGTAATTGCATTAATGAGCTTGCCACTGAAGGTATGTTTTGCATATACACCTGATCTCTTTGCATCACACCCATTTGAAAACAATCAGCCCTTTATCTCTCTGGAGTGTAGATCACTTCTCTGTCTCACAGTCTGGAAAAATTGTAATATTTTCTTCCTCCTTTGTCTTTTCCAATTCTTCCTAGTGTTTCTAGTTTCAAAGTCCATAGGCAACATATTTGCCACGCACAAGCTACAGGAGTTAGTTTCTTCTTCTAACAGCCTTAAATGCCTTAATTTAATTGGATCAAGTGGCGCAGATATACATAAGAGAGGATAAATTAACTGGCAACAATGTTTCTTTTACAAACACTCTACTTCAGGAGCTCAGCTGTCTCTGCGGGTCTTTCACACTGAGACACACACATGTACACATACGGATATAGGAGAAGGGACCAACTGGACGGGTTTTGAGCCAATTCTATGTCTCAAACGAAGACCTCAGCAGCTACCTAAGACTGCACCTACATACTATAACTTGAGAGGGTTTTGCACTTTAACAACCTCAAGCATCTTGATATTTTCTGAAGTGAAGATCCATCTTTCCTGTCACAATTTTAGAAGCCTGATCAGACAGCTTTGCATGTGATTTGCCTTGTGACTATCTTATATTGTAGCTTCTTTAACAAAAGAAAACAAATAAATATACATTTTTGCATTTCTAAAACTAGAAATGGAGACAACTGCTGACAAAAATTCACAGTATTCTCTGATGAAAAAGGATGTCTTAACATAACTTTCAGAGCCATGCAGAAGAGGCAGAAGCAACTTTGAATCACATCTTAGTTGTAGCTTTGATTTGTAACTTTGAAGATGACCCTTCTGTCAGGTGGAGGTTGTACCAAATAATCTCCAGAGATGCTCTCCTTCCTGAATTTTTCTATAGGCAGATGGTAGTAGGAATGAGGAGCCACATCTTTGATGAAAACTTTTGACATATGCTTTTCAAACATCCTTGCCTATATTACCATTCATCTTATCTTTGATGTGACACTTGTAGGGGAAAGATCATGTCACTGAAGTCTGTATTTTGACCCTAAGCCAAATACCCCAACTTATTGCCCATAAGCAAAATATTAATAAACCTGTACCTAAAAGAATAAAAATATATTGCTATTCAGTGTAAATAGAAGGAACCACGTCAGCTGCAACGATCTTCCACTGCAGCTGCTTCTCCTGTTTTATTATTGTGTGGAAAGAAATAGAGGAGCAGTCCCCAAAGAACATGTTACATCTAATGGCAGGGATTTGGCAGTGAGAGCCTGCTTTTATCAGCCCCAGGGATGTTCAGTGTGTGCCATAGGAATGGAGTCACTAGTAGAATAATATCCTTATATTTCAAGCCCTCTGGGGAATTCTGCAAGTAGGGGCAATTTAGGACCTGCCTAAGGTTAGGCCTTAATGAAACACCATTCGGAAAGGAAATAGAAGGCAAAGTTGCCTTATAGATTAAAAAACTCATCAGGGAATTCAGGCAGAGAATGTGGATTCAAAAGCTTGGTGCAGGGAGAGAAGAGTTTTGCGTGCGACCTTTCAAAACCTCAAAGAGATCTCAGCTATAGAGACACATTCACTTTTCTTGCTTAATCTGAAATTCCTTTCCATCAAAACTGGTATACACGCATAGTAATAAGCTGTTCTTATTCATCATGTATGAAAAGAGCATGATAGAAACCATTGTAAAGAACATCAGATGAGTGCATTCAAACTATGCATTTTAGAAAGAATAAATTTATATCCAGAACTCTAAAAATGCACCTATAAAGTTAGGCCACAAGCATTTAAAGAAGTCAGGAAGCTTTTAGCCATGAAGAGCTGATTCCATGTGTCCACCAAGTGCCTGTTAGTAAAACAGCACCAAAAATATCAAGAGAGTAGTTCCAAATTAGGATACTCCATCAGGAAATATTTCAGTGAGAGATGTGAATTGACTGCTGCCAATACCTCTGAGTCAGCCATAATTCCATACGAATCCTTGTCTTTTAAGTTCAACATAAATTTACGTCTGATCACTGACTTGGAGTTTATCAGGATAACACAGGGAGGCGGAAGTAATGTTGGCTTTAAGATGCAAAACTGAGAGCCCCTCTTCTTCCTCCTGGCTGGCAGCAGCAAAAGCCTTTGAGACCTGCAGGTCTTGCACAACCTTGGAGTTTCTTGTTCATGATAGACAAATTAATCGGTGTTCCCAGGGTGACCAAGACCAAATAAAACACTAACAGGGCAATCTTTTTTAACGACTGTCACTGTGCCGTGTGTTTGCAGCGTGGCAGTGACAGCTTTGTGGTGGGTATCAAAACGTTCACGCTGGCAGAGGAGACCCAGCTGGGTTGAGGTGCCTGAACCTCAGTGAACGAGCCCAACACAGCCACTGATGCAGAGTCAGAAACAAAACTGCCGGTGAATGTGAACCACACCGCTTTCAGACTGCTGCTCCAGCATTCCTTATCAACACGATTCCGTCAGAACTTTTACCTTCTGCATCTTCAGGCGTGGTCACGCACAGCATCAAATCACGTTCAGGGTCATTTATGAGTTATGCAATAATAAAACTAATGTCTTTTGACACGTATTTTGAAAGGCAACTCAACAACAGAGCCCTTGATTCCCCGGCAGGTTCTGCAAAGACCTATGCCGGGGGGTGGGGGGGTTGCAAACAAAGCCGAGTTGCAGTACTTTGCCCCCTCTCGCACACACGCCGAGTGGGGCTGTGGGACCGGTCTCCACGGTCTCGCAGGGCCGACACGATGCTGCTCTCTCCGCGATGTCACTAAAGCCGCTCCCCAGCCCTGCCTCGCCGGGTCGCCCCCCGCCACCAGCGCCCAGAGGCGGCGGTGAGAGGTGCGGGCAAACTCCCCTCTGGGGTCGGGAGCCGCTGCCAAGGGGCCCCGGAGAGGTTTTTTTGGAAAGGGCTCAGCGGCGTTAGGACAGTAGTCGCCTGAGACCCTCCGCGCCACCGGGACGGGACCGGGCTCTCTCGGACGGCAGCGGCCGGCGTGCGGGGCCGAAGCGGGAGCGGTGCCGGTGCTCAAGCCCAGAGGGAGGAGGGCTTTGCCGGCGGCCGGGGGAGTGCGGTCGCAACGTTTGCCCGGTGCCAGGGGTGGCCGCGCACGGAAGGCGGAAATCCCCGTCGGGAGGAGGCGTAGGAGGAAAAAGGGGAATGGCCTAAAGGGGGTCAGCCGCGGTCTCGGTGGGGCACGGCACGGCACGGCACGGCACGGCACAGCCCAGCCCAGCCCAGCCCAGCCCAGCCCAGCCCGGCTCGGCCGCCCGCCCGCCTCCCGTACAGCTGCCATGGAGCCGCGAAGGTGAGTGGCGGCCGGGGGAGCTGCCGCCCCCCGGCGCGTGTCGTTAGGGCACGGGGGGCATAAGCTGCTTGCTAGGGGGCAGGGAAATACACCCACCCTCCCAGCCACCCCCCACCTTTAGAGAAATCCCGAGTTTCATTGCAATGCAGCCGGCAGGAACAGCTCTGCCGGGGGTGGGCTTCTTAAACGGAGACAGGGGCGAGGCGGTGCGGGGAAAGGGGGGGCGCAGGGGTCTGGTGCCGACCCCCGGAGCCGGGACAGCGGGTTGGGGCGATAAACGTGCCCGGCGGCATCTTCCCGGTGGCTTCCCGGGGCGGGAGGCTCTCCCGGGCTCCCGTAGCGGCGGGAACCGGGCGGAGAGTGGGTGAGGCGGGTATTAGAAAGCACCCAGCCGCCGCCGGCGGGGGAGCACCTGGCATCGCGGGGCAGCCCACGCAGGGAACCCCACCTGGCTGTGGCTTGTCACCTACCCCGTCGAAGACTTTAAAATTGGCATTTTTTTGGCCCCAAGCGCAAATGACAGGAGAAGGCGAGCAGACCCACCAGTTTGCATTGCCCAGTTCAGCGTTGCCGTACGGTAGGCGTTAGAAAAGCTTCACGGAGATAACCCATTTGGGGTGCCTGCCGATGCGAGAAGAACGATGCCGGTACAAGGTTAGGGGATAAAGCAAATCTTAGCAATGGAGCAAAAGCCCCAAAGTCCTTCTTGGAAGCATCGGGACATCTTTTGTCTGGCTAGTTTGGGCCACAGCAGCAACATCCCATGACACTAAAATAAATAGTGCATGAAAAAATTGAGATGCTGGTAGGAAGAATGACCTTACCGAACAAGAATGTATGAAGAAAGAGGAAGTGCAACTTTCTCCCTTTCCACATGATATTTTAAAAAACTTTCAGAAAGAGAAGGTGTGGGGGGAAAAAGAGGAAAAATAATATATTTTTTTTTTTTAAAAAAAGAGAGAGAGAACCTAAGAAACTAGTGCAGCGACACTGCCAGTCTGATGGATGTAGGAACTGAGTGTGTATGTGATAAAAGGGAGGCTTCTCTGCAGGCAAGAGCATTCCTCCCTTTTTCCAACAGCAGCTTGGCATTAAAGCTGTTCCAGGGGAACACAGTGGGCTGCTCCTACAGTACGCCGCTGCAACCTCCTCCAAGTAAGAGGATGAGACTCTCTAGATCTGTCCAACTTTGACTGTGGCATCGTTTATGAAAATCAGAAATCAAGAATGTCTTTGTGTACATACAGAGAATGAGTCCTCACAGACTAGCTCATTTTTTTTGGCATCAGCAAATGCCTACCGTGGGAAACTCCCTAAAAAGTCCCATAAAGATCAGTCCGTTGTTGTTCTCCGTTTAATTCAAATGACTTACTATATTAATAGTTTCTAACTTGGGCGGGGAACAGTAAAACAAACACAGACATGAGATTAAGAACGATTAAGAATTATGTTAAGGTGAGTTTGTCAAGACAGACCTCTACAAGCCTGGCATAAAAGTGGTGGCTCCTGTACAGTGTAAAAATACAACAGAAATAGAATACAAGGACACGTGCAAAAGTCACACAAAGTCACTGCCAGAGACAGGACAGAGCAGAGCTGCCTCCTTGGAGTACTTAGGTTTCTTTACTTGGCAGACTTACTAAAATAAGTACTAGAACAGGAAATGTTCCATAGTGTGCATTCACTTAAACTTTTGAAAACCCATCTATGAAACCATTTCAAAGGACACAGAAAAGGAAAAAATGGTGTTTTCTTCATGTAAAAGTAACACAATTCAGATTGACTCTTCCATAAACTTTCTCCAGCTTATTCTCTGGAGATGGGGCTTCACGTGGAAGTAGATTTTGTGTCACAAATATCCTCTGCTTTCTCCATGGGAAGCCAAACATGTTTAGGAAAACTGTAATTTTCTTGGGGGCAGGTGGAGACCCAAGTTGTGCCCAGACAGCTGGTGGGAATAAAGCTGGGCAGAAGCAATGCTGTGTCTGGAAAATGGCATACAAATTCTGATGTTTGGCTGGACAGGAGCTGTGGGGAAAGGGCAGGAGACCTAGAAGAGAGAGGGGATGTTGTAAAGCATAGCTGATGGGGAAAATGAGGTGAGAGATGGCTGCTGGGGGAACAAGCTTAGATTAGAGCTTGGAGGGAGGAGGGCCAGGCAGAGCAGGGTTGGTTTGGAGGGAAGTTGAGCAGTCTGGGTGGGAGACCCTGAGGCTTGCTCCTGGATGGACATGGCTTCTGTGGGCAGCTCTCCCTATTGCCCCATCCCTTGGTTCAGTGTTGGACCTGTCTGAGAACGACTGGGAAAGGGAACCAGCTCCACTCGGGTAGGTTGGCCTCACAGTCCTACTTGCTTGCAAAAGCGAGCTGGGGAAACGGGATGAGCAGGTGCTTGTCTCCCTCTACCCATCCATCGGCTCAGCTTTGCAACCTTATTCCAGCTGGGGTGATATCAAGGTGGGCAACTGCAGCCAGCCAGATCCCATTCCAAAACCTTTCCATTGTCTTCCTTTCCTTTCCCACAGCCATCTGGAGGAAGGAGAGCACAATGTATAGCTAGGCATGGTGGTGAGAGGCTACTTTAAAGCAATTCTTAGGAAAGTGCTGCACATTTATGTTTCTCAAAGCCCTATGAGATGAGAGTTAAATCACCTGGTCTTCACAGACAGGTTAAACTGGGTTTTCCTATAGCAGGTGTAACTCCCTTGGGAAACTTCCGCATAGATTTGCCCCTCCGGAGTAATCAAACACACCGAAAACCTTTGCACAGCTCCCTGTTAGCAGCACGTTTCCTGTTTACACATTCTCACCGAGTCCACAAACGGGTGGGCAGCACGGTCAGCTGCGTGCGGTCCTCCTACCAGATATACCACAACTCATTGAGTTTCAGCAAAACAATGGGATGCAGGGCTTTGACCTGGATTTCGGTCTGTACAGCCACGCTCCTTCCCAGGGATCCCAGTATCTTCCAGGGCCTATTTGTCCAGTAAGTCTGTACAGTTTGTTTTTTTTTCACAAGAAGGACAGGCACAACA
Organism: Gallinago jamesoni; assembly: GCA_025769975.1. Lineage (NCBI taxonomy): Eukaryota > Metazoa > Chordata > Aves > Charadriiformes > Scolopacidae > Gallinago > Gallinago jamesoni. The sequence continues at coordinate 115,390,918 of JAOQGH010000001.1, read as the reverse complement.
CCAGCTTCATGCCTTCTGCTCCGATTCCAATATTAGAGCATTTTACTGCTATTCAGGGCCTTGGCCACCCACCCACAGAGTTTTGTCATTTGAATAAAAGTTTCACAGCTGTCAAAAATGCAAATACTTAATGGGACGTTACGTAATAGCAGTACCTAATTTACTTACTTCTGCTACTATACTGAAACAATCAATATTAGATTTATTGCTTAGTTAAACAACAGAGTTGCTAAAGTCTATCACGTAACACTCTTGTTTGCTTTTTTTTATTTTAGCTATGGATTTCTGTTACTGCTCCTTCATGTCCTGAAAGCTGGTAAGTTCAGAACACATTAGTTAAAAATGAAGCTGTTCTCCCTTGACGCATTAAATACAGAGTATTTGTAATATGTACTATGTAAATGTCTGTGTGTTTTGAGCAAGACACTTAGGAATTCCTCAGTGTGACTTGCATCAGGGAGAGAAATCGGTTTCAGTATGGAGAATAGTGAGGGATCTTACAGAGGCTCTTGCTCAGATTGCTCTGCTTGTTTTACAGACATCCTTGTGTATTTATCTCCGCCAACAAAAGGTCTTAGAAGTTGGGTAAATCTGCTGATAAGCAGATCTAACGTGCCTGCATAAAGTCCATATTCAGATCGTGACTAGAATTATACATCACTGTATCAAGTACTCAATATTAGTAATTTTTTTACTACAGTTCCAAAAATCCCCTTCAAAACAAGTTAAGGTTAAAGGGCATGATGCTTGGTGATATTTAAGTGTTTTCAGAGTTGTCTCTCCTCTATTTTTGCTTAATCACTGAGAAGGACCTCAATGAAGTCATCAAGAAAAGTCCCCAGCCCCCAAATCAGGATAAACTGTACCAGACAGAGTTTCAATAGATGCCAGCTGGCCTTTTCCTAAATAACACCAGTGAGGGAGGTGCCCCCATCTTCCCAGGCAATGTTTTTCCTGCTGTTTTGAGGGGTTTCCCAAAGTCTGAGCTGCAGCATCCATATTGCAGTTCAAGCCCATTACTTCTTGTCTCGCCCAGCAGAGGATAAGTGCCAGGAGAACCTACTGCCTTCCTCCCTACAAGTACTTAAGTGGTAATTTTAAGCCAGGGTGCCCAACTCAGACGTGTAGATGAGCTATTTCTGAGCCCAGTGCAGCAACACAAAGACATGTCCCTCTTTAACATCACCACCTCCCTCCCCGCTCACCATGTACTGTTTCTACATTTCCAAACTCTCACTCCTGTCATCTTCCTTTCCCTAATTCGCCCACCTGCATAATCCCCCCAGCTGTAATATCTCCCATCCAACCCCATGCCTGACCTTCTCCTCATCCCACAGTCCAACATTTACAACACTCACACTGCTTTGGTCTCAGCACATAGTTGCACCATAGAGATTTCAGCTGTTGGGGCGGAGGAGAGGTGGTGGATCCCTTCCAGCAGAGAAGCTGGGGTCAGAGCCACCCTGCCCCTTTCTGAGTAGCTGCCCCACATGTTCTGCATCACTCATCAGCCAACTCACGCCTTTGCCTTACTCACTGGGATGTTGGGCTGCCTTTCTCCTGTCTGGAGGCCAGGAAAAGTACCCTGAAAGCCAGATACCACACTGGCCTTCATCAAGTGGCCATGAGACATTGTAAATGTCTAATGAATGCGTCCCTAGAGGTATCCGGGTATGCTGGTTTGCTAGCTGAGTATATGTGTTCCTCTCAGGGTGACACCTGTAATAGCAATAAAAAGTGATTGCTATGACATGCCCACTTTAAGAAACACTGGTTTTACTCCCCTTTTACATTTTGGGGGTCTCAAAATAACGGTAGCACTCTCTTTCTTACCAGTAATCCCACTTCTTGTGATTTACCTGGTGTTATTTGATATTTTTCTTAATTTAAAAAAAAATTACTTTTAAAGCATTAGGACTTGAATATGTGTCTGCTGTCAGTCCCAGTCAGTGGGCAAAGTGAAATATGCAAGTATCTGTGGGGTTGGGAATGCTCAGACCAGTTGGTCCTCAGAGAAAGAAACAAGAAGAAAGCTTTATATTGTAAGAAGTCCCTTTAGAAAACGTACAGACAAACAGACATGGAGAGAAATAGCTACAGGCAAGTCAAGAGGTAGGAATGACTATGAAGTGAGCACACTCACCTGCCTCTTTTAAATACTAATACTGGAGTCCACATGTGGTAGAATGTACTTGAAAAGAATTACATCTTTTCCCCATAACCTCCCTCTCTTTATCTTGTAGTTATTGCACTGGAGGAGAAGATCAGTAAACTTGGAGACAATGCTACACTCAGTTGCATTTATCGAGAAAGAGAACTGCACTTAAAAAATTTACGGGTATATTGGCAAATAACTGATCAAGAAGAGTGTTCAGTTGTACATGCACTGATCTCTGGTCAAGACAATGAAAGTGAACAGTGTATTCACTTTAAAAACAGGACTCAATTATTTTGGGACAGATTGGAAAATGGTGATTTTTCTCTGCTACTTCTAAACGTCAGCCAGAGTGATGAACATAAGTACACATGTGTAGTACTGCAGAAAACTGAATACACCAGAGTGATTCATCAGACAGAAGTGGTTCTCAGTTTGGCAGGTAAGAAGTTGTATTACTTGTACATATTTGCCCAAATATTCTCACTCCAGCTTTTCAAATTTGTGCCATTTCAGTATTATATTTAAGCATGGCCTTAACTTTGAAACATACTTCAGCACTTTGCTGAAATGAAGTCTGCTTAACATAAACATTACAGATAGGGAATCTAAACCTGGAAGAATGCCTGTAACAGCTGTCTTATCCAGTGTGAGGTTTTTTTCATCTTGATTTTCATTAATGTAAGGGCTCTTGCTTGTGACTGGGTGGCACCAGCTTAAGAAGTTATTTGCTTTCTTTCCATTTGGCTTCAGCCTTCTGCCCTTCCAGTAATTCTCTCAGCTCTCTGGCTTACAAACCAAACCTGCAGGTGTTTCCCTTTCAAGTCATGAGGGTCGTGTGAAACCTATAACTTCTGTTTCAGAACCCAAGTCAAAATTTTGTCTTTTCAATACATTTCAACATGTTGATGACTAGTTCTTTTTCTCTTGCTCTCCAGCTAGTTATAGCCAACCTGTGCTCAGTGGACCGATAAACAGTGACAGCACTGGAGAGGAGGTGACTTTCAGCTGCAGGTCTGGCAATGGATACCCAAAACCTGATGTTTATTGGATAAATAAAACAGACAACAGCCGCCTGCCTCCATCAGATCTAGACATCACCCTCCACGACGATGGCACCTATAGCGTTTTTAGCACGCTTAAGGTTAAAGCCACTTCTAACATGCAAATAGAGTGTTCCATAGAAAATAAAATACTGCAGGAAAATCTATCAGCCAACTGTAAGTCTGATCATGTTACTTCATGTTTTCTAGATAGCAGGAATATCAACCAATGTGTTTCTATCTGTAGATACACACTAATGAGGAGTATGCATTAATTCAGTAGTTCCAAAAAGTGTGGAGAAGAGCTCAAGCTTTGTTTCAAGCTAGTTATGCTTAGCCACAGACTTTATGTCTACATCTTCCACATGGAAATGAACACCCCATCAAGTGTGTTATGACAATGGCAAGGAATTACCTAGGCAATTCTATGATTCTATTTAGTGATGTTTTTTGTCAGTGTTAGGTTGACAGCTGGACTAGATGATCTGAAAGGTCCATTCCAACCTAGGCAATTCTGTGATTCTATTCTATGAATCACATACTCTGAACCTAATGGAAATAATCCCACAAACATAGCCAAAAATCATAAACAATTTCCAGGAACAAAAATTGTACACATGAGCAAAAGTTGCACAATAGATTGTTTATATGATAGCATACCCTTGCTGTCATCCCAAATTAAAGGAAAACTAGATAACCTTGTCATTAGTTTCCTATTGGCATTCTGTCATGATGTATTCTGGGGGGAAACCCTCATCTTACTAATATTTTTTTTGTTGGTTTCTAAGAGCACTACCACACTTGCGTAAGGCATTTGAAACCTTCAGTTTGCAGCAATCAGTGGAAATTCATCACAAATTCAGGGAAATGGGTTTTCACCCACTTTTCTGAATACCATCAGATTTACATTTATAGACTCTGTATCAATTTATTTTCAATTGAGTCTAGATACAAGCTCAAACATACACTCTCCCAGGGCTGTCAGGAAAGAACAACAAAAAGTAAGAAAGAGGGATGCATGCAGTATGATGACAGGGAGGAATAAACTGGCATTGTATTATTGGACAGTGTAAGCTGGAAATGTGCCTTGCTTAGAAAGAATGCTACCAAAATCACAGTGATATGAATAGCACAAATATTTTGTCCTTCATAATCTTTTTGTGCAAGTAAAACGTGCTCAAACACTTGCCTGGTATGAAATGTGAAAACTTACACGTTGTTACATCATTTTTCTATTTTATTCTAGACACAGAGCAGAAACAAAACAACAATTCTAGCACAGAAAGTCACAAAAACCTGGAAAAAAATGGAAGAGGTGCTCAAGCAGCTGGCATTGTTTCCATTGTTATTCTGATTGGTGTCCTAGCTGCTTTAACCTGCTGGCTGTGGAAATGGAGATCCTCTAAACTAGTGTCCTACACAGGTAACGTTGCCTTTCACTTGCATGATCAAATCTGAAGAATCCTTCTTCATTTGCCAAAATATTTTATGTCATCCAGCACATTGATGGAAGTTACAAGTAAGCTGCCTGCACATAACAGCAAGAAGTCATGCTGTTATCAAAAACCTGGGATCCCCTGGGGAAGACACGTAGTGCCCCATAACGTGGTATTCTTTTTGGTTTTCTGTTAATGTGCCCAAGCCCCACAGGAGTTAACTGCTGGATGTGAGAGTAACTCAGACTTTGTGCCTGTTCAGGCCACAGTTTCTCAGCTGCAACCCCTGCAGGCTGTTTATAGACACATGGAGGAGATGGTCCTCCATGCAACAAGGTCAGTAGCTTGCTTTGTTTAGCACAATCCAAAGCAGAAATCAGAGGATAAATCAATCCTGGAAGCTTTAGAGTCACTGTCTGGACAACTAAGGGTTCACTGAATTAGAAATAAAACATGTCTCACTGTCACTCCATGTTATACGTGCGTACACTTGTATTGCTGCATTTCCCCACGTGCGGTACTCTTCAGTATTTGGCATGACAAAACAAAAGGTAGCTCTAAAATACATCTTGTCAACCAGACTGAGTCTGCTGATGTACCCGAGTATTTACTGTAAGCCACTTTGCAGGCATACAGAAGCTTAACACCTAAGAAAAGGGAGCAGGGGCAACCAAACTTTTCATGGACAAACCACATTTTCAGTCCGTGCTCTCTTCCTCATGGCTAGCAAGCCCAGGTGCTTCAGAAAAGAGCTGGAGAAAACAGGGTAGTGATCTTGGCCAGCATCTGCAGCAGCTGGACTGGGAGCCACGTCCTTCCTTCAGAAACAGCCTAAGAGTGATGCAGGACTCTGTCCCAAAGCATGGTGCAGGGCTGGTGCTTCAAGCCCAAAATCTATCCTTGCTGAAGTGGTGACTTAGCGAATAGAGTACGGACTGCAGTTTGCTGTCTAAAGAGCATTTATCACATTGGACCCTCAACTTTGGACGTTGCTCAATATTAATCCCATTTGGCTAAAGGCTATAGTTATCTATCTTGCATGCTTAAAACTGCACTTTTTTTCAACAGATGTCCAACCAAATGAAGACAAAGGAGAAATCAACTGTAAGTATTAAAAATATATGCATTTGTCTCAAGAGTGACTTAGCTTTGTAGCTTCAGTACTTCAGCACAAAGCCTTTGGATTGGACTTGCTGGATGTTACAAACTCAAGCATGTAAAGTGGTAGCCTTACACCTCCTCTCAGCCCTTTCCTTGAGCTCTGTAAGTGTTGCTAAAAGCAGCCTGAGAGTCAGGGTTCCCAGAAGTTCCTTCAACAGTTCAGGCCGAAGGACAAATCATTAGGGGACTCAGTGTGTACAGGCTGAAGCCACTCTCCCTTCCTGTTCTACAATTATGCTAAAGCTCCTGTGGCCATCAAGACGGAGCCAAATTTGGAAAATCTATTTTAAATGCTGATTTTCAAGTCTGGACAACATGGGCCATTTATCACTTCATATCATGTCAGTGACTATCATTAAATAGTTTTTGCCTACCTTTTTAGGCACTACATCCTAGAGGGTCTTTAGCTGGAGTGCAGAAACATAATTTGCTTCACACCTATGAACCTGAGCCGATACACACCCAATTTTAAAAAAAATACTAAGCACTCTGCTTTACTAGAAAAAGAAATATGCAGTTCAGACCTTCAAGATGTTTGTATTTTTCACAAGCAAGAGTACAATATTGCAGGCCAGCTGGTTTACAGATTCATTTATAGTTGGGGGGAAAGTAAAAACAGGGCAAAAAAAATCCAAGACATATTTGGAAGAACATACTCAACATAGGGAACTTGTAAGAGTACCGAGAGGGTGAATTATCTGCCTATTTTTTATCTCATTTGGTACTTTCTCCTGAAGCAAAAGACTGTTGCCTGGGTGTCTCTGCAGAACAGGCATAAAATACTGTGGTTTCACCAAAACTGTAATAGTTAAAGCATAGTGTAATGCTTTTTTATAGCTATTTTATAGTTTGACAGATGCTGTGAATATACCCAAGTCATAATAGCAAACTGAAGCAATATAACCCTTAAATTAAAAAAGGTTTTCTGGAACTTCTTTGGTGGTCATGCAAAATGGATTCATGGTCAGTTATCTTCCAGACCCATCCTGCAACCCCAGCCCAATCTGCAACATTTGTGTTTGCTAAACATCAACAGGCATTACACTGCTTCCTGCAGAGCATAATGTAGAAAGGAGAATGGATTTTCTCCTTCTGTTGCTATGAGCTGCATTAAGATGACACAAGCAGTTTATTTAAGGTCAACCTTTTCTTCTCTGGACTTTCTTACACCAGACCCTATTTGGTTAGATCCCTGGATTTAGTCCATCAGTAGGAAAAACCTCTGTGACATAAACAGGAGTAAATATTTATCTTGTCTTAAAGGCTGATATGGCATTTATTCATTAACAACAAAACAAAGACACTTGCCTTCCAGACGCTATCTTTTCCTTGGCACATCTCCACACCATTTGTGGAAGAGGAGGTGGGACATCTGCTTTGGTGGTTTGCTGCTATCAGAAGCTGTCCCACCTCTGTGGGCTGTTTTCTGCCAACAGAGCCACAGAAGGCAGTATATTTTGGGCATCCCAGTTTGAGGGCAACTTGGACCAATACCATAGAAATGAGAATGATCTAGGGAATGTGATCTCTGATGAAAGATTGGTTATGTTTAAGCTGGAGAAGGCAAGGCTGAAGAGGGTTGTTATTGTGTTTCTAATCAGAGTCCTTAAAGAGGATGGGCCAAAATATTTATTGTCCTAACCCAGGGGACATAGCACTTAAGGCACAAGAAGCTTAAACAAAGGAGATTTAGGCTAGATGTTAGGAAAAAAATGCGTTTCTAAGGGTAATGGCAGTTGAGCGCTGACGCAGAGAGTTTTTGCAGGCTATCAAGTCTCCATCTGTCCAGGCTTGTTGCTGTTCTGATTTTTCTTAATGAAACAAGAAACCACTATCTTTGAGAAACTATTTAGAAATAGCTCATACTACCGCAGGGCAAAAGATGGGCTCTTGGAGAAATTAATGTTTCAATGATCATTTGAGATTTTCAAGCAAGTTGTGGAGGTATACAGGGAGTAGGAACTGCAGAGTGCACCCACATGGACCCTCTGCCATGGCATTTTGCTTTTTAGTACTAGTGTAAATATGTTTCTGATGCTATGGGTTTTACTTTATGGCAGAGGTAGGATTGTTTCACAGGGGCTGGGAATCCTGAACACTGCAAAACAAAAAGACCCTATTGAGGCTAGCTTTGCTGTTATAAAGAAAAAAAGTTTTGGAAGCTCAAGGGAAGGCAGGTTGTGAAGAAGTAACTTCATCCCAGTGGGGTTAGTCTCTCTAGACACCCATTACAGTCAGTGGGCCAGGATGGTCCACTGATGAGAAAGTCAGGGCTGTAGAAATTCTGAATTGCTCCTCCACTGCCTGTAGAGGAGCCTCAGGAAGGTGCTTTCCCTTGACCACAGATAAATTTTGTACATCTCATTCTCTGAAGCAGCTTAAAATGAGCCAAAAGTGACACTGACATCCCTTCACGAGGGAGGAAGATGTTACCAGAAGAGCATTTTGGCATGTGCAGAAGGAGAGGCACTTCCATTCTATGGCATAAGGGCAGAGTCCCCAGTGTCTTGGGTATCCAGGCAGAGGCAGGGATTCACCTCAGCTGATTCAATCTCAGCAGCATAAGTACATTCAATCTCAGCAGCATAAGTACATCTTTTCCATAGCTTTGCATCTTGTTCCACTGGCTACGTAGGCAAAGCAACTCTAGGACATTGTTGCTTCCAGAGAACTTTTTTCTAAAAGAAAGTTGTTTTGTTTCTACAGCACCTGTCTAAATGAAAAGTCCATCAACAATTTGGACAGCTGGAGATGTCTCAAGAGAAGCATCACTCTCTCAGTGGCAGCATGGCTTGTAATACAAGTAATACAAGTGACAGATTTCTGTACACTGTGCTAAGGGAGATGGCAAAAAAAAAAAAAAAGCAAAACGCTTCTCCAACACAAGAGACAGCAAAATTTGCTGGATTTCTGTTGCAACCACTGGCTGTGTCCGCCCAAGAGTTGTGTCACCGTGCCAGCTAACTGCTTTGGACAGTCCTCTGTGATAGCCTGTCAGTGTATTGAGCTTCTGCATGGGAGAAAGCAGTTGGCCTGAGACTCAGCTACTCTGTGCCAGAGCACCAAAAGCTGGTGAGTGCCCAGTCTCTCATCATCACCTTTGAGGACTTTGTCAGTAGCAGAAGCAACTGCTTTTCAGGAGCGTGGGAAGTTCTTGCTGTGTGTCTTCTTACCCTGATGATGACTACTGAATGTGAAGAAAGGCAGCTAAAAAAAAAAAAAAGAAAAACTGAAGGACTCTCTGCAAAATGAGATTTGTGACCTTTTCTACCATTCTCTCTTTACAGTATGTGCTTCCATTGTCTGGTTTCACCAGCTGCATGCCATTGTGTACAGAACTGGGGAGAACATTTTGACCCAGTCCTCCAAAAATGGTAGTTGCTCTGACCGGGTTAAGCACTGAATGTGCTTAAGAGAACATGCATTCTTTAAATGCATTTGATACCAACATTTTGTTTTTTACTAAATATTCCACTGAAAAGGGGACTTCCACTTTTGACAGAAGCCGGCGCATACCGTGTGAAAGAACAAGCTGTGGAAGTGTGACTGACTAAAAATAGTGGTGTCGGCTGTGTTAATGTCAGGTTACCTGGACTTACCCTTTTTCAGGTTGGGACAAAAACTGTGGTCAAGTTTTGCTCGATTCAGCTGGTCTTTATTTAAGCACTCCCCTGTGGCTTCCAGGGAGGATTGTAAACAAATTTTTTAACTGGACATCTCCTTCTGTCCCATCCCTCCACCAGAAAAAAAAAAAAAAGTGCAGACTATATCACTGTGTTGTCCATGAATGCCCAGAAAGCCAAGAACTGCAGTTTTCTTGTGCCAGTATCTGTAGCCCACTGCTTCAGCCCCAAGCCAGCCGAGAACACCTGGTTGGAAATAGCAAAGCAGTAAACTTTGTTGATGGTATGAAGTTTTGGAGGAGGAAGAATCTATACTAGCTCTCTTGCCTAGGTGGGGCAGTCTCTGCCATCTTGTCACAGGAGGAGTGGAGATGGCAATTTTAAACTGAGCCCTGGAAAACACTTGGCTTCTCCTGCACCAGCTGCTAGAGTAAAATTCTGCCATTTCTGTGAATAAGTCACAGCCTTGTTTGTCCTAGCTCCACAGTGGTGAGACACTCCAGTATCAACTGTGAGACAGGACATACTTTTCATATCAAGATCAGCTTTCAAATCCCATCCCAGTGAAGTTGAAATTTTATTGTCCTGTTCTCCTGTCAAGCAGAATCCAGAGTCATTTGACAATAGCACAATTAACTTTTGTGGAAGCGAGACCCACAAGGACACAGGCTTAGGCAGCTGTGTACCACCACTGCACCAGCATCTTGTGGGAGGCCTGCATAGGATCAACCTCCACAGAACTTAAGAGAAGGGACAGTTCAGCTCTTGGGAACTTACTCATCCATTTGAACAGGATAGGGAAATTGGGGTTTTGTTGGTTTACTTGGGTTTTGGGGTTGTTTCTTGTTTGTTTGTTTGTTGGTTTTTTTTAAACACAACCAAGCTGCAACTAAGTAATTAAGCTCCTGTCTCCTGTTTAGATTGTAAGTAACTGTGTACATTGTGGTTTTTAGAAGACATTTTATCAATGTCAAAAAGAGTATATTGCGTATTTGCTGATCTTCAATGTCTGTTTTATTTATTAATTTCACTTTTGTCCTCTGTTGCCTTCCAGTCTATAACTATAACATACCCTATCAGGTAGTGCATGTAGCTCACAGCATTTGTCAGATAAGATTATGAAGTGCCATAAGTTACTTTAAATGTCAGCCTTTCCTTGTCTTCTCTCATGTCCATTAATTTAGGTGTTAGATATTTTCTTGAGTCCATATCTAGTCTTCAGTGGACCCTAAAGGGAAGTTGCTTGAAGAAAGCATGCAAGGTTACAGACACATTAAAAATGTGAATATCTGTGTGGATGTGAACGGTAATCATTTCCTAGTGGTTCAGTAAGAAGTCCTGCAAGACGTTTCCTCACTATTTATCACATGAAGTTTTAGTGAGCCTCTTCAGTGCCGCTGTAACTGACAGAAGCCTTTTCTAAAAACAATTTTCTTCTTTTATATTCTGCAAGTGCAAGAAGCTGTAACTGTTCAGAGATGTAAGTGACCTAGCAGTTATTTCACAGTATGTTGTTAAGCTAATTTAGGCTAGTTGAATTTTTTTACTTCTGGCTACTTCGTGGTACAATAGTGAATACATCTAAACGCAACAGCCTGCTTTTACAAAATCCATGCTTTCAGTTTCCAGCTATTTTTGAAGACAAGTAAATCCCAGATGACACTTGTTTGTTACAATTTGAATTTTGTAATAACAGAGTTTTTGTCATCATGTACAGATTTACATTTTAAATAAAATCCATTTGTTCTTCTGGACATTTCAGTAAATCTATCAGCATGTAAAGACAAGTCACTCTATACCATTGCTCCCAACCAAAGTGGCAGTTTTACTTTCAGCCACATTCCTCAAAGCATAAGAGTGCTCCTTTCCAAAGCCCTCAGATGAGGGGAGATCAATGCAACACAGAGACCTGACAAGTTCTATTTTGGCTCACACAACAAAATACCTTGAACAAACTCAATGAAAACCACAGGGTAGCCTGAAGAGAGCATTAAGCCTTGCCTGATAAATCCTTTTCTCACCCAACTTAATGACCCCTAGCAGAGCAAAAGTACAACACAGATTCCCACTTCCAGAACTGACACCAGCTCATTGACCTGTCCCAGGCTGGTGTTGCACTCGAGCATCAGCCTCCCTCTGCTCTCCTTCATTAAAAATAGAATCACAGAATCATCTAGATTGGAAGGGACCTTAAAGATCATCAAGTCCAGCCATTAACCTAACACTGCCAAAACCACCACTAAAGCACATCTCTAAGCACCATGTCTACCTGGTCTTTTAAATATGTCCAGGGATGGTGAATCAACCAGCTCTCTGGGCAGCCTGTTCTGATGCTTAGAACCCTTTCTGTGAAGAAATTTTTCCTAACATCCATCCCAAGCCTCCCTTGGTGTAACTTGAGGCCATTTCCTCTTGTCCTATCACTTGTTACTTGGGAGAAGAGACTAACTCCCATCCTGCTACATCCTCCTTTCAGGTAGTTGTAGAGAGCAATAAGGTATAGCAGTTCACATGAACTGCATGTCCCAAGCAACTTAAACTCATGCACAGGAAAGCACCGCTGTGGGAAGACTCTAAGAAATGGACTCACTTTCACAGAAAAGCGAAAGGCTTTCTTTGTGGCATGGCTGGTAAACCACAGATGGAAAGCCCCAAGAGAGAACATGTGTTGCTACTTAGTGGTCTGAATCCACCCATTCTGTAGTCAAATTCATTATTTAAATCTTTTCACCTGTGAGAGCTGAAATATTTATTTTGCTCAAAAATGCATTCTTTTTTTCTACTTCAACAACCCTGACTCCAAACACATCACAACAGCCCCCTGTGCTACGTCAAGGAAACTTATTTACGGAATCACGGAATTGTCAGAGTTGGAAGGGACCTCTAGAGATCATCTAGTCCAACTCCCCTGCTGAAGCAGGATTGCCCAGAGCACATCACTCAGGACTGCATCCAGGTGGGTCTTGAAGATCTCCAGAGAAGGACTCCACAACCTCCCTGGGCAGCCTGTTCCAGGGCTGTCACCCTCACTGTAAAGAAGTTTTTCCTCATATTTGAATGGAACTTCCCATGTTCCAGCTTGAACCCATTACCCCTTGTCCTATCGCTGGAAACCACCAAAAAGCGTCCATCTCCAACATCCTTTAACCCTCCCTTTAGATAGTTATAAACATAAATAAGGTCTCCTCTCAGCCTTTGCTTGTCCAGGCTAAAGAGTCCTAACTCTCCCAGCCTTTCCTCAAAAGGGAGGTGCTCCAGTCCCTTAATCATCTTCGTTGCCCTACGCTGGACTCTCTCCAGTAGTACCCTGTCCCTCTTGAACTGGGGAGTCCAGAACTGGATGCAGTATTCCAGTTGTGGCCTCACCAGTGTAGAGAGGGAGAATGACCTCCCTCGACCTACTGGCCACACTCTTCCCTACGCAGCCCAGGATTCCATTGGCCTTCCTGGCCACAAGGGCACACTTTCCATGCGCCAGCAGTGTGCTATCTACCAGGACTCCCAGATCCTTCTCCTCAGTAGTGCTTTTCCAAATTGCAAAGTGAATCCTTTTCATATTTGTAACAAATATGCACAGAAATTCACATTACCTCAATCTCTCTAACCTCTCTCTTTTCCAGGGCAAGAGAAACTGTTCTAAAGAATAACTGAGTACAGTCCAAGTCCAGAGGGAGAGGACCTGCACACATACTGTGGAAGTTAGTTAGGCTCTTGGGACTCTTCCTGTCAATGTGTGGTGTGGCATTAGGACCTTCACCACATTCATTGGTTGATACAGGATGAAATCATTGTAAACTGGTCCCCATCAGGGAATTCTAAAAGGCACCCCGCGTGTTCCATGAGGTGATCTCCTCTGCATCTGGCAGCCCAGGGAACTACAAGCCACAGACCAGTAGCCTCTGTCTCATTCATCTTTCAAGGGACACTTATGTGACAACATGTTGGTTTGTACAATTGCCTTCCAACACAAGAAAATTGCTTCCAGCACCCAATGTGTTATCAACACCGCTAATAAGCATAAGTTGCATGTCCAAACCAATGCCCCATGCTGCAAAACACAAGTTCTTGGAAACTACTCATGACCTTACTATTAATCACAAACTCAAGGGCTTTGTTAGGAAAGAGCCCATCTCCTATTTTAGTCCGGCACAAAAAATTGCTTTGTATAGATAGATGATCTTATATCAAACTGAGGTTTAGGCTGACCTTCCAACTTGCCCAAAATAGGTTCCAAGGGACTAGTAATAAAATGCTAATCCTGTGATTCCAAGAGGTGCTGCTTGGGGCTATTTTATAATGGGAAAACTTGGACAGAGAAGTCACATGCTCAGGGTCACAAAAGGCTGACTTGGTGCTTGAACTCACATCTCCAGCATGCAAAGACCTTCTGCTCTCCTTTCACTTGCTGGACTGGAAAGTCTACTTCTGTGCAGCATTCACGCCAGTAGACATCATAAGTCAGCAGAAGCTGTTGCTATTTTTAGATAGGATTGTTTGACATTATAGTCTGGCAGTTTACATATCTGTTGAATAGAAAAAGTCAGCCCTTAAAAAAAAATAAATGATAAAACATCTTTTGGTTGAGACCAGAAAACTTTTAAGAATGTGTCAGTAAGAAGCAACCCTAATAAAGCCATAAAGTGGACAGAGGGTGAGTGCTAACATTTTCCTTCTTATTTGTTCTGCCGGAAGAAATCATGCTGTCATATGTCATCCCTCTTACGAGGCTGCGTGTAGTTTCAAAACAAAATCAGGTTTGCTTGCAAAAGCTTCTTTTCTACAGCATCGTGGTGGGATAGAGGCAGTTCTATTCCTCTCAATTCATCTCTTCATCAGTCAAACCTACCATTATTATTTTGCCTAACTTCTGAAATATATCGCTACTGCAACCATAGTAACTGAAAAGAGGTCAAGGGATAAAGGCATCATATGTCTGAACTATTGCCAAAGCACTGCACCTGCTTTTATAACACAAGGCAAATAACAAAGTATCACCTCATTGAAAACCTTATTAGCCAGCTCAGATTTGTTAGATAAACTACCAGTGACATTAAATGCTATGCCAGCAGAATAACCGAAGCCCTATCATAAACCTGGTCTCTTAAAGCTCATTGTTTGGTTTTCCATATGAATACTCATATTTTCGTATCTATCTGGCACTATCTGCAGCACAGATGGTTGCTGTCTCAGTTGAGACACATCATTGAATTCTCTTGTCAGAGTTGTGAGAAAAATCCAGCCCTGTGTTGGGTCCTGATTTCCTGAATGAGGTGACAGGGCTGGCCAGATAATGACCATCCTTTCCAGGGAAATTTATAGACTTTGCTCCCTGTTTCATCCTGTGTAAAAAAAACACCCCAGAAAGGTCTCTCAGACTTCTGGGATGAGGTTCATGTGAGAAGCGTGCCCAAAAACTGAAGGACTGGAGAAGCAGAAGTGGCTGTGGAGACAGGGAAGTCTCCCTGTCCAGGGTGAACCACTGTGCCAAGACTCTACTCAGCAGGCAGGCATCCCATCAGGAGTCCTTGCACACCAGGGCAGCTCAGCTCTGAGGAGTAAGTGCCTCTGGGCAGAAAAAAAGTAAAAGAATAAACAAAAAGAACCCCAAACTCTACACATCTGTTCTGTTTAACTTCGGATTACTTTATTTATTTAAAGTTGAATTTTTCATTACTACCATAAGGCAGACATTGGCCTGTGAAGGTATTTCTTATGCAACAGTTTGATCCAGCTGAGAATAGGAACAAGAAAGAAAAGAAAAAAGAAAAAACCTATTTTTTTAATCTGCTCCATGCCAGTGACACTTCACCAGTACTCTGGAGATAAAGCTCCATGTGGGAAAATTTTTTTTATAAAAGTAACCCTTAAGAAAAGCTCCTATTAACAAGCATATGCTCTGGCTGGCTGGAATTATCAACCACAAAAGCCACCAGGCATGCACACAGCGAGCCAGTGCCTTTCATTAGGTTTTGTTTGGCGATGTGGAAACTGCTGTCAGGCTTCATACAATGTGTTTTAGCCTCACTTTTGAGCAATTCCTATTGCATCACAACATATCTGGATGGAAAATTATTTCTAAACAAACAAACAAAGTCCAACAAACAGTTTCTCAGAAACAGAAAACTTGTCAAAAGAAATCCACCAATTTCTGTGGCTGCATTTACTGCATCAGTAGGCCTTCAAGTTTTAGGAAACAGTAGCAGCTATTCCACATATCAAACGCTTCTGCTGGTAAGAACCAGCTTTTGCACTAAAACTGGTTTTAACATCCCCAGGCTGGAGCACCCCATAACTGCATGGGATCCCAGGCACAGAGGTGCACCCCCACTTGCATACTTTTCAGAAGCCATTGGGATGGGGGTGGACAGCAGAGGAGGAGAGGAATTCTGTTTTGGTTTAGTCTCTAGGCAATGCTGCTCCAGACAGCTTGGAGAAACCACTGAAGATACACATGTAGGCAGAAGCCAGATAAGAAGGTTGTTTTGAAGCTGGAAAAGGATACCAATCTCCTCCTGTGAAGGTCAGGCTTTGCAGCCCAGCGCTCCAATACATTTCTTACCACAAAGCATACTATAGTCTTAATTGTCACATAGCCAGACACTGGGATGGGATAGAGTGCTCAGCCGGGAAATTATCGTATAACATACCTCTGTCAGCCAGAAACTCCATGCAAGCAGTCAAGTGTAATTGCACAAAAGCAGTGCAACAGAGCATCAGACCAAAGTGTATCCACACAGAGATAAATCACAGAATCACAGAATTGTCAGAGTTGGAAGGGACCTCTAGAGATCATCTAGTCCAACTCCCCTGGTAAAGCAGGATTGCCCAGAGCACATCACTCAGGGCTGCATCCAGGCAGGCTTGAAGATCTCCAGATTAAAGTACAATGGAGCAGCCCACCAAATGCAGGGCAGATTTTGCAAGATGAGTGAGAAAGCACATGGCTTCTGCAAGGAACGCCTGGCCCTTGTTTAAGTGGCAGGACTAAATGCAGACACAGTCTCAACGTCACTGCTTTCATTCAGCCTATTCACTCTTGAGGGAGGAAAGATTTGTATCCTATCTCTCCCACACCCCAACATGTCAAAGCTAGTGTCACTGTTTACTGCCAAGACAGCACATACTTGGTTTGCCCTCTTCAGTTACTGCTCCCTGTAGGCTGGCAGAACACCAGCAACTTAATTACACAGGCAGATATTAGAGCCTGCCTGAGCTTTCACGCTAGGAAAAATTGTGCTTGCTCTCATGAAACTTAGCTAGAAAAAAAAAATTTAAAAATCAATATTTTATAGGGGAAGGCCCGGGAGAGGTCTGGAGTTACTGCTGTACACTTCCCCAGTCACAAAGTCTCTACTCAATCTGCTCTCTATGTGGGTCATAGCTGCAGAGTGGGTGTTGGGCTATAAGGGCCTTTGGACACTCACAGCATAGCATCTGCTGCCAAACTAAATAATTTTCCCACTATTAGACGAATTTCTGATAGGTGAGGGGTAAAGGACTGCAAATAGTATCTGCAGAATGGGCACTTCAATTGCTGCCAGTATTTACAGAGTATAACCATTCAGAAAAAAAAAGCCTTCTGAAAAAAAAAAAAAAGCCCAGCAAGAGTAGCTGGAGCTGTAGAACTATATTCAGCAAAGCTCAAATTTCATCAAGACCGGAAACAGGAATTCCTTTGCCCCTGGGACTGGAGCACTCTGCATAGGAAGGGAGTGCTCCCACCATGGCCATGGCCACTGCAAGAGCAGGAGCTTCACCGGGTAAGGGTCTAAACCAGGACATTTTGTCTCAACGCACAGTTCAGTCAACCCTGGAAGGCATCTCTCCTTCAAAAAAGGTGTGAACCAAGCTGTCCCAGGGATGAAAGAAAAAAAAAAAAAAAATTTGCATCCCCTAAGAAAAGCATTATGATTCATTTAGCCCTGGCCTCACACAAGGTAAGCAAGGCTGGGGACATTGAAGTCTCTGTGGCTGTCAGCAGTTGTGCAAGACACAGATGGCAGACAGGTCTGAAGGTTGGCATGCAAACTAGATCATCAGGCAGGGCAGAAAACAGATTTAGAAGAAAGCAGAGGTAACAGTCTTCCTGGAAATCAGCCTAAAACATAAATCGCATGAATATCCCAGGCAGCTCCTCTTCCATGGCACAGAGCAGCAAACCAAACACATGTATTTTAGCGGCTCAAAAATGAGGTCTAGAGGAAGAGTGTCACTCATGGAGGGTTGTATTCTAGAATACATTTTCATTGTTTGTGTTTAGAAATACATGTATTAGGTTTAGCAAAATTCACACAAGATACCACACAGCATAATTAGTGTTGCATACGCCAAGTTGTAGTTTTTTTTTTCTCTTGGATTTCATGGTTTCCCTGCCATGCCTAAAGGAAAGAACAAGCCTATAATTAGCAATAGGCTGACCAGTTGCATCTCTGAAGGATTGCAGATGGCATTACTGTGATTACACTGAACCTCCAAAGTACATACGTCTGATGGAGAGCACAAGATGGGTGTTCAGTGCTTGGCTTATACAGTTCTCAGGGACAGACAGAAACCCAGTCACATCCCCAGATATTTTATTATAGTTGCAAATAGGCTGGTTGGAATGTGAAATATCCATCAGAAGGTGGGTGTGCTCCCCATGCAGAGCCCTCTCCCTACCATTGCCAAACAGGCCCCATGCACAAGACCAGACCCCCCACCACCAGTTCAGCTTTCCACCCCAAGCAGGCTCATGAGCCCTGTGAGTTCTACAGGGTAGTACAGCATAACTGAGGCTGTAATGGAGGAAAGAAGATAACAAAGTGGCTGACAAATAAATATCAGACACTTGCACCCTGTGAGACATGCCAGAGTCCAGCGCAGAGAGATAAGAGGCAACAAAATGCTTTTTCACTGAATTGCTTAGAAAGCTGGAGAAATGGATCAGCATCAGGACAGCTGAGACAGCAAATATACAACTTGGGGGCAAGTTAAGCCCATGATGACTGTTTGTTCCCTACGAGGATCTACCAAGCACCAATCAGGCTCCCCTTGCTGCAGCAAGAGGGGGAGTCCTTGCCCAACCTACTCAGCCCCTGCCATGTTCAGCTAACCAGACAGGCCAGCCCACGCCATTTTGTCTAGGTGGGGGTTGCTGAGGGGTTGCAACCCCCACCTAGGTTGGAGGGGTTGCTCCTTACATCTTCTCGAGGAGGGGAAGTGGACCAGGAGGGCCTGAACTCCTCCCTGGTACCCTGTGACAGGACACGTGGGAATGGCTCAAATCTGCCCCGGTCAACAGGCTCCCCAGGGAAGTGGTCAGGGCACCCCGCCTGTCAGAGCAGGAAGAGCATCTGGGCAACACGCTTAGTCACATGGTTTAGTTTTAGGTAGTCCTGCAAGGAACAGAGAGTTGGACTCAATCCCTATGGGTCCCTTGTGACTTGAGATATTCTGATTCTAGGGGAGGTTCAGACTTAACACGAGGAAACATTTCTTTACAAAGAAGGTGGTCAAACACTGGAACAAGCTTCCTAGAGAGGTGGGTAATGGCCCAAAAGCCTCTCAGTGTTTAAAAGGTATGAAAAAGCATGAATTCCCCCCTCCTGAGTGTCTGAGATCCTGAGCACTCAGGCAGCCACCTAATTCAGGGTAAAAGGGGGCAAAAGTGACTTTAGAGAGGAACAAGCAGCTAATAGATCAGCCTGGAATATTTGTCACTTAAGGGATGAGAGTGACAGAAGTAGCAAGAGACCAGCTTCACTCTCATTCCTTTCTCACAGTCAAGCTACATTTTTGTTCCCACTTCTGCTTGCGCATTCAGGTCATTAGGCCTCAGCCATGTATGCATATTTCTTGCCAAATATCTCCTATTGCCTTGAACTTAAAAGAACATTTCTCGTCTTGGACAGCAACACTACTAACTGTTGACTCTTCTTTTGCAAATGAACATACTTCTTCAATTTTTTCTACTCTAATTGTGCCATGAAAGGATGAAAGCTGTTGCTCAAATGGTTTGAAAGCCAGCATGAACACTCATTATTTCTTCATATCTCCACGCCTGTTCTTATTCTGGGGTAAGAGTCCTAGCCACGTAACATGAATGACCACATTACCTCAAATAAGTAGAAACAAGTGAAACCAGTCACAACCTGGAATGCTTCTTACATACTGGAAAGTCTTAGTCTACAGCCAAATCCCAAATGGCAACTAAAGTACACAGATCTCAAGTGCTCACTAGCCTGAAGAAATAAAGTTTAGCAAAATGAAGTAAAGAAGATGAGCATGGCAAGCTACAGCTACTGCCGGTCTATACTGCCTTAAAAAAAAAAGCCTCACTATCTTCTGTTCAGAACAACAAATGAAGTGGAATTTGCACTTTCCTTCTGAAGAGAGCCTGATTTAGGCTGTTTGTATTATTTGGTCCACCTAATAACTGAAGGGAAGTACAGGGGAAGAGAAAAAAACCTCAAATTTATTGATAACACCAAGTAACGTCATCAGTTTTAATGATTAACGTGACTTTTTGGAGTAGTCTGCCAGCTGGGTCAGAAGCCATTCTGATTATAAATGCAAGTGGCGGAATAAATACAACATAGAAGAAATACAAGAGGAACACCACAATGTTACAACATGCTAACATAGCACCAAAGGAAATTACACAGGTCCCTTGTCTAGTGTACGGTTGTACTTAGTTGAATCCAAGTTTTTATTGCAGATACTGGGGGTTAAACTACATAAACCCTCCCTTCTTCCATCCATTCACCTTTACGTAGTTAAAACAGCCTGGCTTTGAATTTGGAAAGAATCCGATTCGTAGTGTTTGAATTAGCAGATATCTAGGCAAATGTGTTTTGTAACAAAGCTGGGAAGTTGTCTGAAGTGGACTGCTGTAATCCATGGAAAAGGTGACTGCATTTTGCTCCTGTTGGAAGTCTTTGAGCAAATAGGCAGGACACATCATTGGGGGAAGGGGAGGAGGGTGTTAAGAAGAAAGAAAAGAAAGCACATTTATGCAACCTAAAAGCAGCATGAAAAAAACTGCTGATGATTTGAATGCCTCCAAACAGTGAAGTGAGCAACCCCGGGGACTGAAAACCAGCAAGGCATTAGACAATGGTCTGCAGTACATGAACCAGCCCAAGGATTTGATGTCAGCTTGGTAGCTTGTCTCAATGTATTTATATTCTGTGTTCGGTCCAATGTACTAACCAATGTTAAAAAAAAAAAGAAAAAAAAAAAGCAAAGAAGCCAAGAGGCCTGTTTGGATGAACAAGGAGCTCTTGGCAAACCTCAGACCCAAAAAGAAGCATATTGAGGGTGGAAGCAAGGATGAGTAATCTGGAAGGAATAATGAGACACTGTCTGAGCACACAGAAACATGACTAAGAAAGCTAAAATTCACCTGGAATTGGATCCAGTCAGGGATGTCAAAGAGAACAGGAAAGGCTTCTATACATACATAGGAGACAAAAGGAAGGGAAGACTAGGGAAAACATGGGCCCAGTGCTGAAGGAGATGGGTGACCTGGTTACACAGGACACGGAAGAGGCTGACATACTGAATGCCTTAGAATTACAGAATCGTCCAGGCCAGAAGGGACATCCAAAGGTCACCTAGTCTGACCCCCTGCAGTCAGCAGAGACACCCTCAAGTAGACCGGCTGCCCAGGGCCTCATTGAGCCTCATCTTGAATGTCTCCAGGGATGGGGCCTCAACCACCTCCCTTGGCAACCTGTTCCAGTGCTCCATCACCCTCACAGTAAAGAACTTTCTCCTAATCTCCAATCTAAATCTGCTCCCCTCCATCTTAAATCCCATCCTTCTTTGCCTGTCTTTAATAGCAAGACCAGCCTTCGAGAATCCCAAGTTCCAGAGACTGGGGAAAGTCTGGAGCAAGGAAGATACACCCTTCGTGGAAGAGAATCAAGCGAGACAGTACTTAAGAAAACTGAACAAACATAAGTCTAAGGGCCTTGGCAGGATGCACCCATGAGTGCAGACAGACTTGGCAGATGTCATTGCAAGGCCACTCTCAGAATGATCACGGAAACTTTGAGAAGTGCCAGAGGACTAGAGGAGAACAAATGCCATCCTACCTTCAAGAGCAAGAAAGAAGATCCAGAGAACTACAGACCACTCAGCCTCATCTAGATAACTGGGAAAGCTATAGAGCAGCTAAACCTGGAAACCATTTTCAGGCACACAAAAGGCAAGAAAATCATCAGGAATAATCAGCATGGATTCACCAAGGGTAAGTAATGCTTAACCAACTCGATAAAGTTCTATGATGAAATGACTGGCATGGTAGGCAAAGAGAGAGCAGTGGAAACTGTCTACATAGACTTTTGACACTGTCCCCTATACTGTCCTCATAGACAAGCTGATGAAGTACAGGCTGGATGAGCAGACTAGGTGGATGCAGGTGGATTGCAATCTGGCTAATCAGCCTAGCCCAAAGTGCAGTGATCAGTAACACAATTTAGTTGGAGGCCAATAACTAGTAGAGAGGGTCAGTACTGGGTCCAGTTCTGTTCAGTAATGATCTGGATGATGGGACAGAGTGTACCCTCAGCAAGTTCGCTGATGATGCAAAACTGGGAGGAGTGGCTGATAAGCCAGAGGGTTGTGCTGCCATCCAGACAGACCTCAATAGGATGGAAAAATGGCATAACAGGAACCTCATGCAGTTCAACAAGGAGAAGCACAAAGTCCTGCACCTGAGGAGGAACAGCCCAACACACCAGTACATGTTGGGGGTCACACGGCTTGAAAGCAGCTTTGTGGAAAGGACCCTGGGGGTGTGCTGGTGTGCAACAAGTTGAATATGTGCCCTTAGAGCAAAGATGACTAATGGTGTCCTGAGCAAAGCATCACCAGAAGGTGGAGGGAGATGATCCTTCCCTTCTTCTCAGCAGCATCCTATCAAGAAATGAATTTTCAGAAGAGTACGGGGAAAAAAACCAATAAATTTTTCTCATGACATCAATGCGGCCATAGGTAGTTTTGGTACTTCATCGGGAATTTCACTCTTGAAAGCCATCCACTTTTGTGCTTCAGTGCTAGACACAGAATAATTTCTTCAAACTCAGAAATGTTTTCCTCTGTGCTGCCTCACTCATCTAATGCGAATTGCATGAGGCATTCAAAGATTTGGAAAAGTGAAGTGCCTCAGAAAACACTCAGGACCCTCAGTGTCACGGGAGAGACTGAGCAATTCCATTACTGCATCATTTGAGTGAGAAACTGTGAATTTCTGAAATACTCTCATGAAGCTGACTAATTTATCAAGTGTTACTTCTCAAACCATTAAGAAGGGGGGGTGGTGTTTGTTTTCTAGCATAATGAAACATGATTTCCTAGAGCTATTTCAATTATTTAACTTCTGGCTTAATTCTAAAAAATTCAGACTTACTCTAAGCAATTTTTTGTACACAAGTGTTACATACCAATATTTAACTTCATCCAGCATGATTAAATAGCTATGTCTCTGCTTAACCCAAGCAGAAGAGAAGTTGAAATGAATGACAACAGTGTTTGGAATGCTAATTACTTTGAAACAATTGTTATCCCTTTTACAGCATGTTTATTAATGAAAAGTTCAACACTAACAGTGCATCATGGGTGTATACACGAACACCCTTCTTAAAATAAAGGGAGATGTCAGAACCATTCAATTCAATGCAAGAGAGACTACTTAGAAACTGGTAACTTACAGACAAAAGTTGAACAGAATCCACCTAATATAGTTTTCCATTTCTGATGTGTGACTGCTGAATTGCACAATTACGCAACTATGTGCAACAAAACTTCAGTGGAGCAATGGCCATTCTACCAAATGCCCATAGAAAGAAAACTTAAATTCCTTTATGAAGTGACATAGCAGAGCATGCCAGGCACCCACTCCCAAGATGACATCTCAGCAAGATGCAAGCAAGGAGAAAAAGAAAGGCTTCCACCATGGCTGGCTGAAAACATAAGAGGTAAACATTGCTCAGTTCCCACACATCAAAAGCAGAGAGCCACTGAAAAAGCAGTGCTTGATTGCAGAGCAAACATGAGACAGAGCTTTTCTGATAATGCAGATTTTGGAAAG
This sequence comes from Gallinago jamesoni, assembly GCA_025769975.1. Lineage (NCBI taxonomy): Eukaryota > Metazoa > Chordata > Aves > Charadriiformes > Scolopacidae > Gallinago > Gallinago jamesoni. The sequence continues at coordinate 115,367,426 of JAOQGH010000001.1, read as the reverse complement.
GTATGCTTAGAAACTGCAAGTGGTGGCCTCTGTGTTCGGGTGAATAGAACACTAAATATATGAATGTCAGTTAAAACTAATTGTAAGAACAGATATGTTGGGGTTTGGTGGTTTTGGTTTGGGTTTTGTGTGTTTGTGGTTGGTTTTTTTTTTTATGATTATTATATTTTCCTAAAGGAAAGAACCAAGCAAAATTTAAAGTGCCTGGTTGAGCTAAGAGGCAAGAGTTGTTTTGGAAGCATTAGCAAAATCCTTACTCTGAACATCTTCAAGTGGCACATTCACACAAAGAAATGCTTCTTGACTTGCTTTATTAAACAAAAGACAGATAGTCCTCCTCAAAAGCACTGCAATACCATAAGCAGCTAAAGCTTATGAAAAGATGAGTGAAATATTAAAGCTTTTACTATTGGTAAAGTAGCAGCTAGCAAGTCCTTACGTCAGCTGAGCACACCACAGTGAGCACTGTCAATAATTCCTTTTATTCTCCAGCTAATCAAGAAATGCAGCTCTTGATATCTGACTCATTGCTCCATATCCTGCCCCGCTTCAGCACTTCCTCATTCAAGGCAAAAGCTCCTTGCAGCAGCACATTTGAATCTCGGCACATTCGGACAGGATACCGAGAGATCCCACGTTGGTAAGTAAGAGATCAAGTTTTCTGTCTTGCTCTAGAAAGTGTTAAAACTTCAGTATCTGAGCTACAGCTTTTTTGCTAAGGTCTTTAACAATTGCTTCAGCTGATGTGGACGTGGGAAAAAAATGAAAAAAAAAGTCTGGGTTTGTTTCAGTTTGTTGTGTGGTTGGTTGTTTTTTTTTTCTTTGTTGTAAGTGGCAGCTTGCTGGAGAGGAAAAAATACAGACTGAGGGGTTTTCCAGTTAAAACGTTTCGGCTCTGTAACTCCACTCCTCTTTGCTGGCTGCCAGCTGGGGTACGCTTAGACTGCAAAATGAGAAGTGAGGCTAATGCTGCCGGCAAAACAAAAGGCAGCTTTCACCTGACACCCTAGAAGGCATCTCCAACTAATTTACACACTGGATACAGTTCTGCCTTTATTGCTGCTCTTCCTCTTTTTGCTTTTCTTTAGTCATTAAACTGACACACCAACAGAAGAGACCAAATGGGCAGTTTCAGTTTAGGGAAGTTCAGAGAATGAACACTAGGCTGAAAATTATCACACTTACTGCCTCCAAACGGCAGCTGAGCAAAAGGAAAAGCTCAAAGACACCCAGCATAGCAGTCACACCAAAACCGAAACCCTATGGAACTGCAGGTTCTGAATGGTCACTGTTTACAAACTGACAGTGTGTAACAGCAGCTGCAGGCCCTGGCATGAGGAAGGTAAGGAGTCCCACTGTCCTGAGCAGCGCACACACAACCAAAGTCAGTGCTGCACAAGACTTGAGGTCTCAGTTTGCAGCCAGCGAAGAAATCAAGTGCAAGAGAGAAAAGGCAAGAAAGAGGGCAAGCAACCAATTAGGAGGATTTCCCCAAGAGTTGAGTTACTATGGTTTCTGTGACAATTGTTTGTGGATTTTGAAAAAGCAGATAACAAGATACTGTTGTACAAGCAGATTTCAGATGAACCTGTTGCCTTTGAGTTTTGATGAAAGTTCTATATTAGATTAAATAAGAATAAACCCACACCACTGCAGAGGTACATATCAGTCCATGCAACAGGGCATTAAAAAAAATATTCCATTTTAAAATCTATTTTTATTTTTGATAGCTTTTCTCTTCAGAAGAAGAATCTGTACCTACCAAGGTAATACAGGGAGAATAGAGGGTAGAGGAGAGTCACCTTGGAAAAGTACAAAGCAACTGATGTCATGAAGTCAAATTTCTTGTACCTCTGTGCAAACTTAGAATTCAGGCTCCTCTAGAGCCAGTTCATACCAGACAAGTTTGCATTTTTGTAAACAAAATTGACAGAAGTATTTTTCCAGTAGATTAAAACAGATTGAGCAGCGAAAGCGCACAGCTATAGATTTCAGTTCTCGTGAAACCAAAAAGATTGCTATTGTTTTGAGTTTAACTTGATAATACAAGTGTAAGTAATGTTAAGGTCAAGATTAGAACAGGTTTTCTCCTTCTAGAGAAATTAATTAATTAGTTTCTAGAAAGGGAGAAAAAGTGCTAGCATGTTTTCAACTCTAAGCCCTCTTCTTCTAATGCACACCAAGGCAACGAAATATTTACCAAGATGAATACTACAAAAAAGTCTCCAATATGCCATCTTTCGTTATGAAATTCCTAAAATAAGATTGCACTGATGTATACTACATTCAAGAGACTGATCTTTTCATGGAAGTTACCACTTCTTGACATTGTGTCTACCAGAGAAACCATTTGGGTGGGGGAGGCTGGAAGAACATTTTACTCTTCAAAAGAAAAATCCTATATGTTATTTTAAAAACAAAAAAATAAAACAATAAAGCTAAAAACACCAAAAACCCAACCAACCAACCAACAAACAAACACAACATGAAGAAAAAAACTACACACAACAGCACAGTCAACACTTTAGGGGGTTGATGACTTTTTCCTATGTTATCATTGTAGGTAGTATTTACAGCTTAGTGCTAGCACAAGACAGACATTGACTTGTTGAAGCAGATCCACAAAAATGGTCACTGGGCTAGAACACCTCTCCTCTGAAGAAAGGTTGAGAAGGTGGGAGCTGTTCAGCCTGGAGAAGAGAAGGCTTCAGGGAGGCCTTATAGTGGCCTTCCAGTACAGAAAGGGGGCTTATAAGAAAGATGAGGAACAACTTTTCAGTAAAGGTCTGTTGTGACAGGACAAGAAGCAATGATTTTAAACTGAAAGAGGGTAAATATAGAGGAAACATTAGGAAGACTTCTTTTACTCTGTGGGTGGTGAGACACTAGAACTGGTTGCCCAGGGAAGTTGCGGATACCCCATCCCTGGAAGTATTCAAGTTCGGGTTGGATGAGCTTTAGGCAACCTGCTCTAGTGAGAGGTGTCCCTGACAATGGCAAGGGAGATGGAAGTAGATGATCTTTAAGGTCCCTTCCAACTCATTTTCTTACAGTTGGTATTTAAGAATCCTTTGACAAAGTTGAACTGGTTTCTGGCTCCCACACCCCCAGTTACATTCCTTTTCCAAACTGTGTTACAGCCTTCCCTCCTACTCAGGACAAGGAGTCTAGAGCCAGCCACCCCTGTGGAAGCTGAACATTCCTAAACATACACAGAAGGTGGGAGTCCAGTCCGGGTGGCAAGACACTGCAGACACATGTCAATGACCAGAGTTTTGTTTCAACAGGTAAGAGAAAGGAAGAGAGGAAAAAGCCTCTGAACAATGAGATACTTTTCTGCCATAGTCCATTAAATATACATATATACACAGGTATTCTGAACACTGACAATTTTCAGAGTGGGGATGTATATATATTGCAAATGTACCTACAGTCAGGTTTTTCAGAGCAGACTGAGCCTCAGGGGCTTCCTGTCATTGATTTCAGTTCACATATACTCATTTGTCTTTAAACTGGCACCTCAGCACCTTCAGGCACATCTTAACCACAAGACAAGGTGTGGTGCAGAGGTGCCTGTGCTAACAGGGTCTGGAAAAGCGCCACTGCCTCCACGTAGTGTTGCACTGGTGGGAATTCCCCATGTTGATGGGGGAGTTACTAATTGCAGCTCCTCATCATGCTCATAGGGCTCTACTTCTCTTGGCCTGGAAGAGGAGCTCAGATCAGGCTGCATAGGCACATTCAAGTGCTCAGCCCTAGCCTGAGGCATCCATACTACCTATGGTGGTTAGCAGAGGCATACCAGAACTCACACTGGCTTGAGTTTTTCACTGTGTTTATTGCTGGTAGGAGAAATGAGAGGCTGTTTTTGATGGTGAAGGTTTTGGTTTTGTTTAGGTATTTTTACTTCTTCCTTTTCCTTCCTGCTCACCTACAGTATTGAACAAATAAAGCTATAGCCACCTTCGGCATCACTAGAAGAAATCTCCATTTTATGGCTGTAGCTAATTCCAGATTTGATTGCTCTCTCTGTATGTCCTCTTTTCTAAACTCTGATTCCAGCCACCAGACTTTTCTACCAATCCATCCCTATGCTAGGTCCTGAACAGAATAAACAGAATAAACTGCTGTTACTAGGATAGTATCTCCGAGGAAGTGCCCAAAAAGACTGAAGGAAGAGAGTGTGTAGCCTTTAGTCATTATCTTTTCCAAGATGTCTGCTGAATAAGGAAGGGTAAAGTAAGTTTAAAAAGAGAAATCACAGATTAGAGAAAACGTAATCTAGTCTAGAATATTTACAAGTCCTTAAATGTATACAAGTCTCCATTTTCCTATCAGCCCCTAGGAATGCAAATTGCTCAGAACAAGTCTGCCTCCCCACCACAGCAGTTTAAGAACAATAAATACATAGTTAGAGCTCAAGGACTTCAAGCTAGACAGTTTCCAGCATGAAATACTTGCTTTGATTTCGTGCATGTTAAATAATATGACTTCTTACACGGGATGTGACCGCACTCTAAGTTCAGTTAAGATTTCCTAACGTCCCAGAGCCAGCTGTCTTAAAGCCATACTTTTTTTTTTAATCCACCGTCTGTGGGTTACCACTCTTTGGTTTTGTTTTTAAAAGCAACCACAGGAAAAAATTTCCCTTATGCACAGTACAAAAGCTCAACTCACCACATCTTTTCTAGCTACAACATATCTGATCGGCAACAGATACTACTTCAGTTCAGCCACTGTCTCCAAGTGTCCACCTCCTCGCAGGTGTGTGTGAGAGGGAAGCCCCTGAACCCATGTTGTCAGTCTCCTGCCTCACTAAGTTTTGTGCATGAACTCCAGCAAACGTTGCCTGTATATGATTTGCTTTACCACATCCTCTGGACCCTTCACTCTTTGCATAAGTGAAGGTGCCTCAACGATGCTCTTTGAGTGAGTGAGGGACTTGCTCTTTTAGCAGAAAGGACAACACCTAAGTGAAACTTCAAGAGGAGTAAAGTTTGCACAGAACTACAGAGTCATCAAGAGCTAAGAACCAAAACCTGACTACAGGATCCATACAGCAATTTGCCCTTGCAAGCAGAATTATTCAACACAACCAGGCATTAAGGAAACAATAATAGCACCCAGTAGCATCTCAAAAGAAAGTACCTGTGTGAAACCACAAGATTCGGTGTCATTTGCAAGGATTCCTTACGAGTATTTTAGTTTTGGTTTTTAGTTTTATAGTTTACCAAAGTTCCACTCCAAACTGACTTTCATTCAATTTCATTTCATATAAAAGACTGCTGGTGACTGGTGTAATTTAGCTTTTGCTTGGTGTATTTGAAGAGTGCAATTTTAATGAAGAGTAGGGATGACAGAGAAAACAGGCAAATTATTCACGTAGAAAAAAAAAGTAGTTGTTCAATTTTTAAAATTACTTCTACAATTTAATTTTGCGTACAGGTATTTTCCTCTCACACTTCTTTGTACGTACGTTGTGGTGCAGTTTTCTGTATTATTTTATTTCACTTTCATTTCGTTGCTGGAAAGGGTAGGCGCAGTGAGATTAAGGAGCCTGCTATTTGCTTGACTTTTTTCCCCTTCAGTTTATGAATAAAATTAGTTATTTGTAGAGTCAAAATGTATTTCTCAACTAAGCGCATTTGAAGTATAATCTCTTCACCTCTGGCTTCCCAGATGTCATTTCCTAACATCTGAGTTGCCTCATGTTCTACACGGCCAGATGCTTAAATTCTGAACCAGAACTTTGTTTTCATAAAAGCAAACTTGATTTCAGCTCCTTTCTCAGTAGCTTTGCCAGAGCAACATCAGCTGTCACCACAGTTAGAGAGCTATCTGAGCTAGAGCCAAGCAGATCCCTGCTATCATTTCTGAAGAGAATATTATTTTATTTTGACATCAGGAAAGAGAAGAGCATCTGTAACTCCCTACATTGCTCTTGCTGAGGCATCCCAGACTAAAGTCAGTTTTCTTTTTAAAAAGTAGATTTACACTGTCTATAAGGATCTGCTGCATTTTGCCTTCTGCACCCTTGCATGCATGCAAACTCGCTCTTGTGCGCATCTGCAGACTCCACATGTTCCAGCCACCCAGCTTTAGAGAAGCTGGCATTGTAGTCTTCTTCCCTTTTAGAGAAAGAAAACAGTACAAACAACACTGAACTCCATCCAAAACTCTTATCTTGCAGTTACTGTCTCTCACAGTTACCATGAGCTCTTATTTTCCAAAAGGTGATTATTTCCTCTTACTGAAATGTACTGTACTATCCAGAGAGGGGCCTATCTCTTGAATAGTTATGAAGAAGGAATCCATCCAATAGCCACATTGAACCCCTCCACCCACCAGAAATACACATTTAGGACTTCCAACGGAGGTGGGGAGGAAGATACCCAGTAGCATTTGTGAAATCCAAGAGGCAGATGGTGAAAGGTGACAACACCACTTTTCCAGGTGTACCACATATCCATGGAATGGCCCTTGCTGGATAAGTCACTCCCATGCACTTCTCATTCAGTCACCCATAGCAGTGTTTCTGTCTGCTCAGGCTACAAGCTAAAGTTTTCCCCATAGCTGGCAGAATTACGGTTCGTTAGCAGTGCTGCAGCCAGCTGCCTGGGGCAATGCGGTGTTTGGCACAGGCCAACCACACTAACTGCTGCCTGTCCCAACTCCTGCCATGCCACACGCTGCTCATCTGTTAGCAAAATGCACCCCCTGGCTTAGAAGCTGGCTCAGACATCTGCACGTCCTGCAGCAACTGCATCGGAGTAATACTTCCAAGAGATTTTTTGAAAGCAGTGCATGATTCTGTAGGAATTTGAGGACCCTTTGTGCTAGGATCTATAGAGTGAAAGCTATTAGAGCTTCTACTGTCTCCTATAGCAAAATTTCTATTCTTTTACAGAGTGATTTTTATATTTTTTTTTGTTTGAGGTGAGGAATTAATCTTTGTTGACAAGACTGCAACAACATGAAGTTAAGAGGATAGGAATGAGAGGTCCCTAGGGTACCCATGCTGTGCTGCATATCTTGTATTTTCCAAGTCCTCTGCTGGAAGAGAGGGAGGGGAAAAAAAGGAATTAAAAACTTTAAGGCTAAAAGGTTTCCATGGAAAGATGTCTGCCAGAGTGTGCCAAGCTAGAGAGTCAGGGGTCAGGACTTCATCTGTGACTAAAACTCATGCAAGTCCCTATACTATACACTTATTTTAGTACCTCCTCCATCATTTCTTCATTCCTCAAATAGCAATGAAGCAGAAAAGAGTGTGTTCATTTATACTAGAGCACGTCATCCACCCAATAAGTATACTTGGGGAAAACAACTCAAACAGCTCTTGGACAGACAGCGAGGGTTCATTAAGGCCAAGGAGAAGAGCAGCACCTTGCTGAGCACAAACTCCTGTTATGGCACCAGGACGTGGCTGCACTACAGACTGGGTGAAGCCCTAATACTCTCAAATCAAAACCAAAATACCTAATTAAAGAGCTTCAAGGGTTGTATGGCAAGTCTGGCTGTGGAATCTTTGAACTTTCTCATGGGAAACTACTGTCCTCAAAAGGGAAAATTTATTCTGTGGAGGATAAGCTTTGAGTACTTCACTACAGCTGCAAGTTTCACGGTGGTCATGGTATGAAGCCACTATATATATTTACAGTTGTCTTCTGAATACTGCTTTTACAGGTGAAGTTGAACATTTTGATTCAGACAAAGTGACATGCACAAGCTGATATAAGTCAAGGCAACTCTGCTGACTTGACATAGTTGGCAGCATGTCCCTACCTCACCCCAACTACAGATCTATTCCACACTTCAGAGGGAAGACAAAAACTTCAAAATGCAGTTTTATTGTCTTGGTTCCCATTTTCTTTTACTTTTATTCCTCTCTCAACACAGAAGAAACAATTTTCTACCCAGAAATAATCCTTGTGTCATCTCCAGGACATATAAAAGTCCTACTTCAGCTCCAATCCTCCTTGCTTTTGCAGCCCATGGTACCAGAGATTTTGGGGTGGAGCAGCTGTAAGGAAGGTAACACAAGGTACAGCTGAGGTAACAAAAGTCAGCTCAGGACCACCACCAGCTCAAGACCAGCAAGGTACAGATCAGAGACACACCATGACTTACCCTGTTTAGGCCAGGGCAAGTATTTCTTCTCAGGTGGCCCCAGAGCCTGGGGAGCTGCAAGGGCGCAAAACTAATCCTCAGACATTTTGCCTACCCTGAACAACCGCTTAAGAACAGGGTTGCGTCAGTTCTCAAAACTCCATGTTCCCCTTCAGAGCTGCTCTAAGGAGTTCATTGTCCTCCAGCAGCCACCTCAACTTCATCTCCCAAGTGACTGTTTACAGCATGAATGAAGGATTATGAAAGAGCAACATGTAGCACTCCTGTGACTGTTTATTTAGAGTACTGAATTAAGAGTGCCACAGTCAGCTCTGAGGTTCTCAAAGTCTGAGGCATTGTAACATACATCATTAATGAGGCTCTTCAAATCCCATCTGGTAGTAGGACATGGACTTAAGGGCTTTAAACTGCAGGAATGAGACCAGTGTGTTAACATCTAGAGATTTCCATGAGTACTCAGAGGAAGTGCTTCAAAACTAGGCCATTTGAAGTTTACATAGTTTGAGTGCTTTCTATGAAAGATTTCTCCCTTATGTTCAACCCATAAGCTTCTGCTTTGTTTAACAGTTAAAGCAGAAAAATCAAGGTACATAAAGGTACAAATCACACCTAATAATTGCTAGTTAAGTCTCCACAAGTATGTCAGCAAAGAAAGCAAAAAAATTTTAAAAAATTATACATGCTCACAAACAACAGACATTTGTGTCTACAAAAAGGCAGTCATAATGTTTAATGACATTTAATAGCAATCTAAAGAGCCAAAGTATTTCATTTGCCTACATAATAATGACATATCAATACATTTGGCAGCAAACTAAGTATAATGCCATATCTAATCAATTAACACTTTGTATTTTTATATCTGAGGACACCACATCCCTTTCCCTGCAAGTTCGGTATACAGTAGGTTGCACAGCAAGTCCCATTAAACATTGTTCTCCCCACTTCCTCAACTAAAATTACAAGATACAGTTTGGATAAGCAGTAAGTAATCTCCACATTCCCCATCACCTAAGATCTATCAACCTGAGTTCTCATTGAATGTATGACCGTTTTTTACTAACAAAAATGTAAAAATGGAAAAAAAGAGTCCTGTCTTTTGAAATCAAAGTTTCTGTATAGTTTTGACTCCAAGCATAGTCATTTCTGAGGCCCCAAGTCTCGTCATACATTACCACAAATATTCAGAACTCAGACTTTGGCCAATTCCGAACGATTGGTTTGTCAGGAAGTGTTAGTTGCAAGAGAGGATGCAGATTCAGGCAGCCCAGCTGTAGGAAACCAGGGTGGCTCAGGAAGCATGTCTCTTCCCAGCAGCAATAGGAAGACTCGCCAAGCTGCTACATCTATCAAGACTGAAAGCAACAGGTATATTGCATTTACAAAAATTCTCCTGGCTACAGATTTGTTAGACATCTCCCTAGAAGCATCTACTTCCCTAGAATCTGATGGCAAACCAGAAAAATCAATCGTTTACTCTAGCAGTAATAGCTGTGTATTGAATAATATTGTGGTTTAGGAGACCTTGACTGTATCAGAAAAGCACCCACAAGTACTTTAAGACATGCAAGACCAGACAGCCCTTCAAATCCTAACAAAATATCCACAGCATACTACAAGGTGCCAGAGAACCCTGCCAGATATGGTTCTGCCTCTATACTTTGTCCATGGATAATACTACTTTAAAGTATTTGACCAATGATTTTAAGTGGATCTTATGCAAGAACTGAATAAAGGAAATTAGTCTTTTTTTTTTTAGAAAAAAAACAAACAGAAGTTTTTATTTAAAGAAACCCAGACACAAACAAGGATCTCTCCCACATAAAGAGACACAATCCCTTGAGCTGGTATTTCACATGTCTTCCTCTAACTTATGGAAAGCAGGGCTATTTATTGGTGTTTACAGTTCTTAGAATGTGTACCGTATGACAGAAAGCTAAGATCTTGTCTCCAATTTGGGTAAGAGCTCACTCTTAAGGTAAGAGATCACTAAAGCAGAGACTATCAGAAGAACTTGATAGTAAACAGTTTTAAAGAATTATCACAACTAGGTTGCCCAACATTTACGTCATGGCTCTAAAATATGCAGACAGAGAAACATTTGAGAAGACTGGTTGTGACTATGCAGTTGCAGGGTCATCTGCTCAGTTATGGGTGGCCTCCCAAGTTATAGTGGTTCTCTGACATTCTTGGAGAAGGTATCTAAGGATGCAGAGTTGTAAGGTTACATTATCAGAGATTTCCACTCACTCGCATCTTGATTTTTGATATTGCTGGAATGATACAGCACATCTTTGTGCCCTTTATCCTCCAAGGCACATCATGTGTCCAACTAGCAGTTTTCTGCTGTGCAACACATACTTAATAGCATTTCCTAGATCAGTGGCACAAACCTAATAAGTGTAATGCTCCAACCCACATGTTTCTGGATTTCCAAAGAATAGTTATTATCTAGTTGATACAAAGCTTTACAGCTTGTGCACAACTCTAGCCAAGAGCCTGAAGGGTGCCAAAACAGAGGTGCCATTGGCACCTGCTACTGTGCAGAAGAGCTTGTATCTTTGTTATGGCACTGTAAAGACCAAACCAGCTCCTCCAGGTACTCAGACAGATATCCCAGATGACAACTAGGTGAGCTGCAGCCTGTTCAGCCCTTGTAGAAGGAGCTGCTGGTCCTGGATCATCCTAGGAAAAAAAACAAACTCTGATGCAAGATGATATCAGGAGTTACTTCAGAGTGATAGTCAATGGAAGGGAAAGAGCAGGCATTCAAGGGAGATAAGTGCATGCAGTGGGAACAATGAGATGTCACATTAAGGGGCACTTCAACTAGAGCACTGTTAAGAATTTTCAACAATGCTATTGAAGTTAAGTGTTGCCATTTTGCAAAGGAAAGGGCTCTGCCACCCCTGCCACTACAGAGCAAAGGGGAGAAGGAAGGGATGAGAAGGGGTAAAGTAAGACAGCTTCTCTGCTGTCTCCATCTTCCGCTAGCCTCTCCACAAACAACAGCTGCTGATCCTTCCACCTTGGTGACTACTGCTTCCTCAGACTCTAGCTTCTCCTTGCAGACCAGTGCCCAAGGCAGCTGCCTCCTGTGCCTGAAGGAAGCTGCTATTTGCAGAACCAGGGTCTCAGTGTAGAGCCCCATAATGGAGGGCTAAATTCACAGATTAGACAGAGTTGAAAGGGACCTCTAGAGATCATCTAGTCCAACTCCCCTGCCAAAGCAGGATTGCCCAGAGCACATCACTCAGGACTGCATCCAGGCAGGTCTTGAAAATCTCCAGAGAAGGGGACTCCAAGACCTCCCTGGGCAGCCTGTTCCAGGGCTCTGTCACCCTCACTGTAAAGTTTTTCCTCATATTTGAATGGAACTTTCTATGTTCCAGCTTATGCCTATTTCCCCTCCTCCTATCACTGGAAGCCGGCTCCATCATCCTTCAACCCACCCTTTAGGAACTTGTAAACATACATAAGGTCTCCCCTCAGTCTTCTCTTCTCCAGGCTAAAGAGTCCCAGCTCTCTCAGCCTTTCCTCGTAAGGGAGGTGCTCCAATCCCTTAATCATCTTGGTTGCCCTATGTTCGACTCTCTCCAGTAGTTCCCTGTCCCTCTTGGAGAGCCCAGAACTGGACAGGGTATTCCAGTTGTGGCCTCACCAATGCAGAGTAGAGGGGAAGAATGACCTCCCTCGAACTGCTGGTCACACTCTTTCCTATGCAGCCCAGGATTCCATTGGCCCTCTTAGCAACAATAGCATATTACTGGCTCATGGAGAGCCTGCCATCAACCAGGAGTCCCAGATCCTTTTCCTCGGAAGATCTAGAAGATCCACCCCTAACCTATATTGGTGCCTGGCGTTCTTCCTCCCCAGGTGGGGAGGGTGCCCTTGTTGAACTTTGTTGGGTTCTTCTCTGCCCAGCTCTCCAGGCTGTCCAGGTCACAGTGGCACAGCAGCACAGCCCTCCCAGTTCGGTATCATCAGCAAACTTGCTGAGGATACACTCTGTCCCCTCATCCAGATCATTGATGAATATGTTGAACAGGACTGGGCCAAGTATTGACCCCTGGGGGGTGCCGCTGGTTACTGGCCTCCAACCTGACCCTACTCCATTAATGACAACCCTCTGAGTTCTGTCACACAGCCAGGACTCAATCCACCTCACTGCCCCCTCATCTAGCCCACACTTCCTTAATTTTCTAATGAGGATGTTGTGGGAAACAGTGTCAAAAGCCTTGGACCCTTATCAAGGTCGATAACATCTGCTGCTCTCCCCTCATCTAGCCATCTAGTTATAACATCATAGAAGGCTATCAGATTGGTTGAGCATGATTTAGCCTTGGTAAATCCACGTTGACCCCTTCTAATAATTTCTTTATCTTCAATGTGTTTGGAGATGACATCCAGAACAAGTCATTCCACTACTTTCCCAGAGACAGAGGTGAGACTAATTGGTCTGTAGTCCCTGGGCCCTCCTTGCCCTTTTTGTGGACTGGTGTGATATTTGCCTTCCTCCAGTCCTCAGACACTTCTCCTGTTCTCCAAGATATCTCAAAAATGATAGGGGTGGCTTAGCAATAACATCTGCCAGCTCTCTCAGCACTCATGAGTGCATCCCATCAGGGCCCATAGACTTATGGATGTCTGGTTTGGCCAAGTGATCTCTAAACCAATCCTCCCCAACAGAGAGAAAATCTTCTTCTCTCCAGACCATCCCCCTTGTCTCCAGGGTCTGGGATACATGAGAGGCAGCTTTGGCAGTGAAGACCGAAGAAAAGGCATTCAGCAGCTCCGCCTTCTCTGTGTCTTCCACTACCAAGGCACCCGCCTCATTCAGAGGGCCTACATTTTCCTTAGCCTGCCTTTTTTTATTGATATACTGAGAAAAACTCTTCTTGTTATCTTCAACCGTGATAGTCGACTTAAGTTTTTCTTGGGCTTTCGCCCTTTTAATTTTTCCCCTACATATCTTCACTATACCTTGATATTGCTCATGAGTAACTAACCCCTTTTTCCAGATGTTGTACACTTTTCTTTTCTCCCTGAGGTCCAGCCAAAGCCCTCTATTTAGCAAAACCAGTCTTCTTCACCATCTGCTTGTTTTGTGGGACCTGGGGACGGCCTTCTCCTGCGCTTTTGAGAGTTCCTCCTTGAAGTATGGCCAGTCTTCCTGGGCACTTTTACCCTTCAGGACTGTCTCCCAGTGGACACTCTCAACCATGTTCCTAAGCAGGCCAAAGTCTCCCTTTCGGAAGTCCAAGGTGGCAGTTCCTACAGGACTTCAAATCATGTTCCTTTAGATCGGTTCATTAACTGCAAAGATGTTTGACTGTATCGATTACTCCCGGGAGGCTGATAATCTAATCTACTCACAAAACTTACCATCCTCAATGGGGAATGGTGAAGCCCAAAGTCCAAACTGTAGGTCAGTGCAATGCACTGCCAAATTTGCAAGCCTTATGTGGGATGTGCATTTCACACCCTCAACTTCCAGTCTGGGGCTAGTTGAAAACATACTGTAAAACAAAATTTACCTAAACTTTCACAGGGGCTTTCCTATATTGAAAGTGTAGAACCACAGAGAGGTCAGGCTGATCTTTCACAGCATGAAAGCTTGTGGTTTTGCACAAGCTGCTCCTCTTTCTTTTCAAGTCATTACTTACCAACATGCTTAAAACAACAAACATAAAAGCTCTGCTCAGAATCTCTAACACTGAGAATGGTTAAGTTTGGTAGACTGTTAATTACAGGAAGAGATGACAGCAACTACCCATGCGCTGCTTTTCTAGTGTGGGTGTAGCTGGCCTGCCTAGCCAGCAAGTTACCTTTATAGCAGTTATACAAAGTTGATCCAGTGACTCCTTGCTAAGGTACTTTGATTGGACCTCCACCACAACCCTCAAGATGACCCGATTGTCCACTACCAAGTGACCATCAGATGCTACTACAACACAAGACATCTGAGTAGCATCCATAAACTCGACACTATCTAGTTGACTTTAGTCTCCAGCTTACTTTCAGTAACATCCTGCTTTCAAGTGACACGGTAACTGGTGAAAAGTTTACATGGCTACAACCGAAGTTAACTCCCTTTGCATAAGTGAGACAATTCACAATCAGAGGTCCATTATCACTGAACTATATCACCTTAGGAAAAAAAGCAAACTAAAGACTACTTGAAAACCAGCAACTTTTAGGATTTATAATCCCCACATAGTTTTTGGGAGCTACAATCAATTTGCATATTTAGTTGTCATCTTTATTTATTGGGTTCAAAGACTGGCTTATCTTTTCTGTTCTCTCACAATCCAAAAAGATTAGTATCAGCCAGTTGTATGAAGGTGCAATTAAAAAGTCAGAACCTTTTTTTTTTAAGAAAAGTAAGGCTTATGTGATCATGCAAAGAACCTGCCTAATTCCTGCCTTTTCTCCCCAATATCCCTTGTAACACTTGGACAAGCTTTTCAAAAATAAGAAAGAGAAAACACCCAGAAGAGATTCCATTATCACTGTTCTCAAGGCAAGAGAAAAGGCAAAACCAAGGCAGCCTTGTAAGAGTCCAGGGAATTTGTGTTAGAGAGCAAAAGCACTAACAGCAGAAGGTGGAGAACCCATTCCAGAATTCATTTGCCTATTCCATGCACTTTCGTGCAGTTTTCTTCCAGTGGTTATGGAACAACAGTTTGTCTTCCCTTGACACAGCCATTCTACTAGGGAATACAACCACCAATGCAAATCACTTCCAATTTGACTGCAGGTAACTGTTCTTCAGGCATCCTTTGTAATACCCCCTGTATTGCTGTTGTAGTAACAGCAGTTGGACTTCCTAGTCCCTCTTTCCTAGTTATCTCTAAGACAAACATGAGAATTACACTCATCAGCTGTTGCCAAATAAGAAGAAAATAAATAAATAGAAATATCCCAAACAGACCTCATAGCTATCTTCCAATTCTGGATGGGCAGCACTTCAGCCAAGAACAGCCCTCACCTAAAAATCATTCACAAGAAACTCTTGACTTTCCTGTTGGAGACTGTAGGACTTCAAGACACGGAACCACCACAGAAAAAGGAATAACATACACACACCCCTCCTCCAAGACACATGCACATTTAATGATAATGAAACAAATTGCAGTAGGTGTGGGGAACCTACATTTAAGAGCCAGAGCAGGCAACGTGAAAACTAATAGCGCACACACACACAGCCATAGAAGGAATAGCATATTGCTATCAGTAAAGGGCAAGGGGGAGGACACCACCTCTTTCTTCACGGTTCTGAATAGAAACACATCTGTAGGAAGCAAACACATGGTCTTTCAGCATGCTTTAAAGGAGAGGAGTTGCTTTCTTCACTACCAAACCCCAGGCTTGCTACTTTGAAAATAAGCCAGCACCTCCCTGTGTGGTCGTGATTACACATGGGGGTAAAAAAATGCAGTGCTATTGCACTGAAAACAGAAAAAGCACTTTTGCTGGAGGGACAAGAATGAGACAAGATCTGATCATGCTTACAATACTTGAGACGGGCAATTCATATTGTAAAATGATTTGGCTGAACTAGATCTGAACCAAGCATCAGTAACAAAATCTGAAAGCTTTAAGAAGCTTGAGAAACATTGCAGAGTAAAGGGCCTGCAGGAAGTGCTTATGATCCCCACTCTTCTTTTTCCTACTTACACAAACTGATTTTTTGAGATATTTCATTCATACAACAAATACATCTATCTTAGCTATGAAGCCAATAGCCTACAGTCCTCCAACACCCAGGCAAAATAACTTAGACATCTCAACACAACTTTGTTAGGTATTGCACGTACTACTCTATGTATGACTGTTCTGCACTTGGAACAATTATCTACAGCTTAGCAAAACAAGCATGAAGTACTTACAGGCACTTTTAGAGGCTCCTGCTTAGGATCCTATTTGTGTCCATCTCTGATGGACAAAAGCTAATTGGACATTAAGATTCTTGTGCTTGTAACACAATCATACAACAAGAAACTTTCTGCTCTGATACTGGAGCAATTAGGTTTTTTTTAAGACTGTAGGCTTCAGCTTTGTACATACTTTCAAAAAGCAGGGGTTGGGAAGATAATTCCATTGGGAGGAGGGGGATGGGTTTAAGCCTGCATTATATGGTAACCATCAGACTTATTTTTGCCACTGGTTCAAGAGTCCTTGAACCACTAGGACTTAATCTTTTTACTAGTACAAAGTATTCCACAATTACTTTGTGCTTTTCACTGGGTAACTATGGAGAAGGCCATGACAGGCTCCTGGAAAAGAGAATAGCTCTTCATTTTCTTAGTCATTTATATTCAATGCACTTACATGGTTTTCCTCGCATAAGAAAAGGTGCCACTGGAACATGCAGGAAAATCAGAGGCACTTTGTTAGGACACAGGTGGTACTGGGTACATGCTGTGAATTACTCTTAGGGGAAGTTGTTCTACAGAAAGTTCCTCCCACCTCAAGAAGTTCTCACAAACTGCAGCTGCAGGTCTGTTTGCCACAATTAAGAGAAAACAAACCACAAATAAAACCCAGACACGTTCACTTTTGCTTTAACAGAGCAATGATCCTAGAGTCACAAGCTCAGGCAGAGAAGAGCTCCTTTTGGTTCAGTACCTCTGACATCAATGAGTTGATTAGTACTGTTTATTGGCCCCAGGATTTTTCCCAGGACTCTAAAGACTTTATGATGAACAGTTGCTTTAAAGCATGTTCATACTGCATTTTGCAGCTTAGTAGAAAAATCCAGGATGTGATTTGGGTGGTTCTTCTAGCTCAGAGGAGCCACTGCCACAAAGTTTGTCTTCTAGGTGTACAAACACTCAACGAGGTGCCCTGCACAGCGCTCGGTCAGTTCAGTCACAAATTAACATCATTCTCTGGAGAAGAGCCAAGACCAGTTACACGAGCCTGGGTTAGTCTCAGTTTCTTTTTCTCCTCTCACCCTGGCATCCTCAGCTTTCATTTTCAGAACTACAGTTCCTAGAGTTTCCATGTCCAGTGCAGCAACCACAACAGCATTGGCTACTAGTAAGCCTCATCTACCTGTGAGGGTCACCACTTTCTTGAAAAATACATAACACTTTCCTAGAGGACAACAATAAATATTTTTTGGACATCATCCAGCTTTCTTCCTTCTCTCACCTGTCAGAAATATAGATTCAAGTGATTGTAGCGTTACAAGTCAGGCAGGAGATGTATTGTCTAGTAACAGGTCTGATAGGTTAAAAAAAATAAGATGACTGTTGTCTCAGTGGAATTGTGTATATATATATGTATCATTAACAGCATCATTTTGTCTTGGAGAAAGGCAATTTCTACAATATACAAGTGAAAAATAGCTGAGGAGAGAGAACTCAGGATCCAGAAAACAAAGTGGTATCCTTGAGCCTGTTGCTGGCAGCAGTTGCCAGCAAAAATAAGCATCTGCAGACTGGGGTTTTCCCTGTTTTCACAGTATCGAGCTGGAAAGTAATTTTGGAGAATGGAAATTCTCTGGCATTAGCGTGTTATACTTCCTCCTAAACAAGGTGCTAAACAAAAGTAATAAAGTTATTTTATTGACTATCCCACCAGCTCAAAGTAGTCTCTTGAGCCTGAAATAGTTTCCCTTCTGCTTCCTAAGAAAGTCCCCCAGAAATTCCCTTTCTCCTTTTCCCTTGTGACCAGTCTTTGTCCGCTATATGAATTTGAAAGTTCAAAGAGAGGGAGTTTTCCTCTTTCCTTCTTTGGACTGATGACATTTACCGAGGGGTTTTTAAAATCCTAGCTTGGTGTAAAAGATAAGTGCTGACTGAAGAGAAAAGCCACACTTTTAAAATGGATAATATATTGAGCAAGACAGTTAAAGCCATTGACACAAACATTTATGAAATTATTACACTAAATGCTGACAGTTTGTCAGTTAAAAAAAAATACTTTTCATTGAAATTTGGCAATATAAATAGCTGAATACAGTTCATTCTTTGTGTTAAGCGACATACTTATTGTCAAGTTACATCCTCCCTAAGTTTTATGGCCCTTCAGCTGCACTCTATCAAGGCACTGTATAGTTGGGATAGAGAATGAAGATAAAGGAAATCACATTCATGAGCTTTTAGAGACTTACGAGTTGTAAGAAGCTGAAGAATTTGAAGACTGCTGAGATAACCTAGATGCAAAGAGCTGCGGTCAGATCACACGCCTGCTTCAGCGTTTGCCAGACAACAGACCATGCTTGAGAAAAAGGCAAAACATGCTCCTGCTTAAACCACCAAGAGCCCCACTAAGCCAGAGGGTTGGTGTCTGGCTGGGACTGGGAAGCACAAGGCGGCTCCTGCTCCTGCAGTGCTGATCCATCCACAGCACCCCATGTCATCTGTCTCTTTGCCAACCATTAGCCCTGCTCTGTCCTTTCTGTGATTTCTAGCAATATTCTCGTTTTTCTGCCTTTCCAAGAAGCCCAAACCAGCTCTGTACACGTACTAGTGAGTCCTTACCCCCCTGCAGGGGCTTAGTAATAAAGAAAGAGTTAAAATAATCATGAGATTTCCAACATAGACACAAGTTGAGACGCTTAGCCCATTCAATGATGGATCTGTGAACTCTGCAGAAATCTGATCCAGTTAGAGATATTTCAGATATTTCAGGTTATGCAAGCAATAGATTTAACAGCATTCAATGCTCCAGCCCTTCAATAAGAAGGTTTTCATGTAGTGATTCTCTAATCCAGATTGCACAAAATCTGTTAAAGCAAATCATAACTACAGTGGGAGGGAAAGGCCACAAGACAGGCATAGAAGAGCAAGGAGAAATACCTGCCCACCACTCTCATAATATGCAAGAACTTCCCATGCATTTAAATCCATTTTGGTTCTTCTTGCCTGTGTCTGATTTATGAGGAGCTATATACAAAAATTCTGTATATAGCTCTGACTTGACACACTAGGTAAAGAAAAAAAATAAAGTACTTGAGAGAACTAGAGGAATGGCAGCAAGATAACTAATTTACCCACCTTTTCTCTTATGCCAGTACAGCCAACAAACATTTCTCCTCAGTTTATGGCCAGCAAGAACTTGAAATTTCACACATACAGGCAGTAAGAGGGCTGGCAAAACTTTTTAGAGTTTATGGCAATAAGGAGGCTCCTACCAAGAGCCACTTTCATAGAGGTAAAGCTCTCAACTCCAAAGCCATACTAGTAACACAAATGGGATCATCTCTCTCCAAAACAACTAGCTTCACATCATCCACTTCAGAAATATTAGCACTGGTCAGTGCCATGATTTAATCCCAGCTGGCAGCTAGAACCGCACAGCTGCCCACTTACTCCCCTGAGTTTGGATGGAGGGTAGAATCAGAAGAGCAGAAGTGAGAAAAAACTCGTGGGTTGAGATAAAGACAGTTTAATAGGTAGATCAAATGCTGCACACACAAGCAAAGCAAAACAAGAAATTCGTTCACTGCTTCCCATGAGCAGGCAGGTATTCAGCCACCTCCAAGAAAGTGGGTGTCCATCACGCATAATGGTTAGTTGGGAAGACAAATTCCATCACTCCAAATGTTGCTCACCTTTATACACTGAGCACAACACCACATGGCATGAATATCCCTTCAGGTCAGTTGGGGTCAGCTGTCCCAGCTGTGTCCTTTCCCAACATCTTGTGCAACTCCAGCCTACTCACTGCTGGGGCAATACAAGGAGCAGAAAAGGCCTTGACTGCTTAGCAACAACTAAAAACAGCAGTGTACTATCAAAAGTGTCTCATCTGAAATCCAAAACATAGCACTATATCAACTTTAGTAAAAAAGTTAACTCTAGCCCCACTGAAGCCATGATGGTCAGTGTTGTAGTAATTCAACAAACATTTTTGTTGACCTCTGTTGATTTATTGTCTTCAGGACTCCTTACATAAGTGAATCTAAACACCTGCTTAGCTGTTTATTTGTTGAATAGAGTGTTCCAGAATCAGGTAATGCCACTGATTTAAGGGTCAGTTTGAGCACATGCCAGATGGAAAAAAAAAAAGCAAAGAATGAAAAATTGAAGTCCTTATTTTTACTTTAACAGTTTACTCTACAATACCTCTATTTTCAGAGGTTACACAGTAAAACAAGATATCATCATGCAAGTATTAGAACCAGATATTCGACAGGAACTTCCCCCAGAGTTAGAAAAAGACCCTAGCCCACAACATTGATTCAGCTGAAGGAACCCTTGCCTCTTTCTGCATTGTCACTTGTGATCTACTTCCTTAAGGCTATGGTCTTCTAAAAGGCAAAACAAAAACCCATATAGACATGCCTTTTTCATCTAACTGCAACCTCCTGAAAGAACTGCTCTATATTCTCGAGAAGAATTTATTCATCAAAAGAGAAAAGAACATTTTGTTGGAATTGGCAGATAAAGAGCAGTGGAAACTCTCAGAAGGGCAAAAAGGAATTGAGAAAAAGAGGAACTTTGGCGGGGATCTGTCAGAATAACATTACAAAAAGGAACAATGATTTTTTGGTTTCTCTTCAGAAGTTTCACAAAAGGGCATGAGACCCACACACACCACCAGTCACAGGGAGCAAGTCTCACCCAGCAAGCACAAGGCTGGACAAAGGGTGGGATCCACCACATGCTTTTTAGGTTGTTGTTCCTCACCTTCCATCCAGGCAGCATCAACTCTGCAGCATTCAAACCCTGGAGGACTTACAATGTGCGAGACAAGGACAGGTGGGCTGGAAACACTTGCTAGGGACTTAGAGGGCAATTTTATCACTCCCTAAGTCAATAGTCTTTCCCAAAGAAAGCAAGCGAATCAGAGGCATTGCCCTGCCACTCCACAGAGCAGCTAGTTT
Organism: Gallinago jamesoni; assembly: GCA_025769975.1. NCBI lineage: Eukaryota > Metazoa > Chordata > Aves > Charadriiformes > Scolopacidae > Gallinago > Gallinago jamesoni. The sequence goes on along the minus strand of JAOQGH010000001.1, from coordinate 115,346,458 downwards.
AATGGTCTCTTGAAAACACAACCACTAAACTAGCACAAAAGTTATGTTACATAGAGGACAAAGCATGTTTTAAGAGGATGGGATGAGAGCCTGCTACTGAAAATTACAGACCTTGGGTTGACATTTACCCACAGGCATCAAACAGATGACAAAGATGGAATTCCTCAGAAATGACAACTTGAAATATAGATGGCATGGATCTTGATTGCCTGAGAATTCAAGCAGACCAAACATAATTCACCAAATACCCACAGGACTGTAGCATCATTTGATCGGTGTTGAATTCTGCTCACTTGTGTATTGAGAACGTGCTTCCTTCTGAAACTTGAAACGAAACATGCCACATTTAGCATCAGTCCCCTGAGCCACCCAAACCCTTCCCATTTTGAAAAGCCGCAAACAACTTCAGTTTAGTCTGAGACCTATTAGAAAGGTTATTCTGAAATCAAGAATAAAAGTCCAATTTCCTGAGCATTCCAGTTTATCAAGTGTGCTAGCTCACACACACTTGCTTTTTGGCCAGACACATCCAGACTTTTGTTGTTTTCCCTTGGGACATTGTTTCTACGGGTGTGAATAAATTTCTCCTTACCAAGATTATTTATTCAAAGCCAGGGGAAAATGTCTAAGTTCCTGCTGCACTAATCTGTATGGGCTAGAGCTTTCCACTGGGAGCAAGTCATACACCATCACTCATTCATTTTTTTATCCCTGAGAAGGAGTAACTTTCATATTAGATAAGCATTTCATAACAATTTTTCAGTCCCCAGAGCCTGCCTGTAACCCATGATAAGCCTTAAATAGGCAACAGGAAACTCCAGCAGCATGGAATAACATAAGCAAGCCCAAAGCCACCACCCAACCCACCACACACCACCTCCACAGGATAAGGGGTGTGACTGGAGCACAGGGAGGGATGAGAGAGAGCCTGGACAGCATACGCAATCCTCTAGTGCACAGGAGATAAGGACCAGTTCAGGGACAGTTAAACAGCCATAAGCTACGCTAAAACAAACAGACAGCAGCCCTCACAAGTGCAGAAGTTTGCTACAGTGCACCTGAAGATAAGGATCTCAATCCAAGACTTGGCTGCCACCACAGCACATTTTGCATCCTGAAGCTCCAGATATTCCCCCCAGAGGCAAAGGGCACTTCTTCCCACTGCCTTGAGACAAGAGGGTGAATAACCCAACGGTTAGCTACAGAAGCACTACCTGCCACCACTCACGAAACTCCAGAAGATTGCTTTCTAATTAGAGTAATTTATTTCAAAAGTGAAAACTCTGAAAGCAAAAACCACTGTCGCTTTTGGACACATTCCAGCATATCCCCTCATCAAGATATCTTAATACCTTTCCTTGAACTAATTATAGCACAGGTCTCTAAACGATGCCTCATTTTGTTTATAGGGTGCTTTCAGATAAGATCAGAAGTAATGACCCAGTTTCGGTACAGAATATTGCATCAGAAGAACTTTCTTCAAAAAGCCAGATCATAATTTCCACTTGCAAGCTCACTCATTAGCTTTCTATTAGCTTTTATCTAAAGGCAAAAGGACTGTGTGGTTCCACAAGTGAAGAGCATTTAAACATATGACAGAAAACTGGTTTGATGTAGATAAGAAATAGTAAGGCAACATTTCTCCTCTCAAGGCGCTCTCAGGATTTCATGAAGTCAGAGACAAAGGTCCCTTCATCCTCCTGTTGTAAGAATCAGTAACAGCAAGCTACCATAAATCTGTTCTCAAAAAAACTCATAGAAAGGAGGGAAAACAAAACAAACCCAAACAAACAAAAAAACAACCCACCAGTTGATAAAGCATCAGTGACTAAACTACAAAGCTGTGCATAACAAGCAGTTTCCTTCTTGGCAGCAGCCTTCATTCATCTGCTAGGCAATCATTTCAGGACCACTGGTGTCTTCTCCAGCTGGTGCCTGTTCCAGCTTGTATCACCATTCATTCATTCAGTGCCAAGCTGCATTACCTATGTTACTCTGGAGGTTGGAAAATGAAGCAGAAGAACTGGCAAGCAAATCAATCCCTTCAATATAACATCCAAACAGTGACGTCCACATAGCTCACAATGGCTTTTAATTGAGTTTAACTTCTCTTGTGGTGACCACCAAGAGAAGTTATCTCTTCTATGTCAAAAGGGTTCCATCTTAGCATCTCCCTCCCTGCCCCAGCACCCTACTTCAGTTTATAGTCCCATAAGAGTCTCTCATAATTCTTCTCTAGATTTTCAGTTCCCAGGTCCTCTCTGGACTAGAGTCCAAACTGGTCATCCAAACTAAACGTATACAGGTGTACCATGGCTACAAATTGTTGCTGGACTGATCACTCAAACCTGCTCTTTTTCTGATACCATAATCTGGCTGCTCAGCCACCAGAACTGCTGCCCATTGTATCATCCCAGGCAGGTGACACTCCAGCTGCACCATTGCTGATGGCCAAACATCTGCCTGCAGAATTCAGAGCAAAATCTAAGGCAATAGAAAAAAAGACAAGACATCTACCCACAACATAGTCCCCTCGCTCAGGTACAGGGACTCTACCCAAGGCATTTTCACCTCCTTTCACTTCACCCCAGTCATCCTGACCATCAGAGCAGTTCAAAGAAGAATGGCCTTAATATACCACAGCAACACTATTTTTTGGATTAACTCACAGAAAAAAACCATTTTCTTATTTTAAAGCAAGAATTTGAGTGCTGCAAGAGAACACAGCCTTGAACAGCAGCATTTAGACTCTCTCACCCCCACTCCTTCTGCATTGGAAAGGGACAACTTGAATCAATCTACTTTGGGAAAAAGTCCTGCTATCCTACAGGCACTGGGAACATTGGTTATTTGCCTACTTGATTAATTGCATTTTATTGCAGGCTGAGCAACAAATGGCCTTGCACACTTGACCCAAAAGTTGGATGACAAAGACATTGTTAAATTCAGAATTTTGGAATTTAGTCATATGCTTTAATTACCCTACATGCCTTAGTTATATCAGTAGGTTAGGTGTTAAAGAGTTATTAATTAGTATTTTAATTCTTCAGAAAGTGACTCTTCATTTCCTTGTGGTTTATCCTCTATAAAATAAGTCCCAAATAATTCCTTTACTAGATTAAAGTGACCAGTAAATTGATCAATTTTTAAATTAAAAAACAAATTAAAAAAATTATTAGTTTCCTAAACTTCCATCTTATTTAAGCCAGCACTTAAAAACAAGATTAAAAAAAAGACTTCAAACAAATAGGAAGAAAATATTTTAAATGACAATCCATGTGGTGACTGAAATATCTTACACCTGCTGAACTGCACAGACAGGACCAGATGTCCCCTTTAGCGTTCCAAGAACAATTCTTACAGCAACTCAGCATTAAAATTTCTGTTCCAAGCAGAGTCAGTTCAATCCAGAAAGAAATATTATTTAAACTAAACAGTACTGGATTAAGCTAAAATTAAAGGTCAAGTGCTCCAGCTAGACCAGTCTGAAATATTCCTGTGGTTAGATGCTGCTTCCTAAAACAAGCTTGCACATAAAGAAGGAGAAAAGCAGGTCTTAAACTTCAACAGGGAAGTAACCAAAGCATGTAGGTGGCTAGAAAACTCAACATTCACGTGGAATTCTGATGCAATTTGACATTTCAGGCCTTATCCCACTTCTCCTCTAGTCCAAGACTTTTGTACAGGCATTTGTGATAACCAGAACCTCCACAGGGACTCTGTGGGAATAAACCACCCGAAGCCAGAGATTAAGGCAATCCTGCTGGGCTGGAACAATCACCTTCATACAGTTCTTGAGTCAGAATCAAAACTATTAGAAAATTACTTACCTCTCAGAAGAATGACCTCACTTTTAGGAGTGCCGACTTTTGGCTCATTCCTGCTGCTGCTATTGTGCCTTTACACAGATTTGTTAGCTGGCTGCAACTACCAAGTTTTGAGTTCTCTCTGCATAAGGAGATAGAAGGATCCCCTTTACCTAAGGGGAGAGTGGGCATGGTCACAGGACTGCTAGAGAGGGTGGCTACAAAGTGCCAGATGCTAGGTCACCCTCCTTCAGTTTGATAAAAGACCTTGCTGCTGCCTCTCAGCAAGTTGGTGTAGATCCCTGATCACTCCACATCCATCTCATTCTTGTCCCAGTGCCAGGACAGAGCACAGGATAAGTTCTCTCCTAGTGATTTTGCAGAACAGCCTTATGTGGAGTGGAACAAGTGTATGATGCAGAGAGGAAGGATAAAATCTACGGGGCACCATGGAGAACTAGTCAGCTAGGTAAGAGTGGCCATCAGGGTCTCATTTTCATTTACAAAAGACAGGCAGGAAACACACACACATATATGAAATAAACTCACTTCACATAAATTTTTACCTTTGCTGGAAACAATAACTGTTACAATGGGTAGGGAAGCAACCACAGAGGTTCATCAAAATCATGCAGAACACACTGCTTTTAATGTCAAAGGTGGCAAAGTTGGCAGATGGCTTGCACCGAGTATCATGAAGCATAACCTGGTCTTGGCCATGAGGGAGAAACAGAAATCCAGCTCTTGGGCCTTGCTTACTGCAGGGAGCACCATTACACCAGCAACAATAGGCAGGAGAACAAGCACCTTCCCCAGAGAGAGCTGCCTCAGTGGGAAAAGCACCTTGGCTAAACCACTACTTCCACCATCAGCGTTATGTCTGGAGCACAACAGGGAGGAACAATCACTCATATTTATACTCCTTAAGCTGTGAGGATAGAGAGAGGAAGCCCAAAGCCCACATTCTTCCCCTGTTCCCTAGGAAAGTACCTGATCTAACAGACTCCTCAAAAAAACTCTTTTAAGTTGCATTTTCCCCTATAGGCCTGTTAGCTGCATCTGTATTTTATTGGTATATATGCACACCATATTGTTAATTTGGCACCAAGACATGCTGTTTGGGTGGTATTTCGTAGTCTGAGGGATGGCACCTACACCTCTTGATAAATGCAATACTCTTTAGGTTTCACCACCCTCTTTGATCTCAGGCTGGCTATAGAACAAGAAACCCTTCAGTGGGTTGAAAACTCAGGTCTAGCCAATGCACGGCTTGTGACTCACATCCAGCCTACACGTGAAAATAAATATACCCTGTGTATTGTAAGAGTGTATTCAGACCATAAATACACACTGTTGTATACCTCTCTGATATATACAGAGTGTATATATAATAATACACACAGTGTATTGCATACACAGAGTAGAAGAAAACAGACTGAAGCACAGCAAACCAAGTACTAGTAAATAACCTATCCCCTTCTGGAGAAATTCTTAAGGCAACAAAAATTAAGAGCCTTTCACTCTCTTCCATTTGCAGAGACACCAATAGCAGCTGGAGCAGCCGGTGAAGTTCACAACTGGAAAGGATTCCTAAGAGCCAGGAAGGCACAAAAATGAAATGGTAAGCTATGTTTTTCTTGTGCTGCAAAGCAGCTCGAGTTTGGGAGCAGAGGGAATTTTGTTTAATTACCAACAGAAAATGATCTCAAGAGCAAACTATGAATATATATACTCAATTAGCCTTGTCCACGTGAGACGGCAAGTGGAAAGTATGGGGTTTGGTGTTTGCAACTGAAGCCCCATCCCATTAGGACCAGTGAGAAACCTTTGATCTACAGGCAGGAGATACGATCCACACTAAGACTATATAAGCAAACAAGACAGGGTTGCTCACCCATCCAGCTTTGTATCCAAATTCTCTTCGCAGACGAAGGAGTTGTGAAACAGGGCTTTATAGATGCCAAATAAGTCTTTGATCTCTGCTCTAGCATTCTAACAAAGCATTCGTCATTTCTCTCTCACTTTATTAGGGAGACTTCTCTCCGGATGGTTGCCTGCTTACTGTTTGCATCTCTACCTAGAGGTAAATATACTATAATACACATCTGGGAGTGCGTGGAAGTATTTATGTGTGAATACACAAACTGCAAACTGAGAAACCAGGAGCAAAACAAGATAAATACATGTTTTGTTATGAACGTATTTCATCACAGTCCAAGGTTTGCAAGTACACATAATAACCTTCAGATAAACCACTGTATCTAAAAGAAATGTTTTCAAGTTTAAGGCATTTCAGGCCCACAAATATCTACTCACAAAGTTTATCCTGCCCACATCCTTAAAAATACCCCAGCATTTCCATAATGTTAAGGATGGCTCAGAATCTCATCCTTTTACAAGCCCCAACTGCCTTGCATCTGCTTTTGTACTTAAACTTGCTACAGGCATAGCCAGGTAAGTGAAAGATTGGGGCCCAGCAGCAGCCTCTCTCCCTCAATCTTCGCATGTGCTCTGCCCAGTTCCAGCAGAGTTGGGTTTCCAACATAATCTAGATTAGATATGATCTTCCCTATGAAAGAGATACACTAATGTGTGCCGATGAGGGAGTGTTTTACAAGCTGCAGGGGCAACTCCCTGTAATTGCCTTATCTGAGGTTAAATTCAGCAATATTAAGATCTCTGTGTGTGGTTCAAGGCTCCTCTCTTTGACCAGAAGTGCCTCACTTTAACTAGGCATTGCAGTGGTTCAGAAGGTTACGCTTCATCTGGAATTAGTCTCTCTTTTTTTTCTGAAAGCACAGCTAGCATTTTTAAGGAAAAATTTCACATGTCTCCAGATAGTAGTGTGAACAGTCTGTCGCCACTCAAGGTGTGCTCTTTTAGTAGCTGAGCATGCCAAGCCATTTAAGTGACTACCATTTGTCTTCCCCCCCCCAAAATAAGAGAATTCAAATGTAATGTGTCTGAACAAGCAAACAGCACCCCTGCCCTCCTCAAAACGCTTTTGCTTGTAGGCAAGACATGAGCCTGTAAGGAAGCACACAATGTTACCTTATGAGGGCAACACATTTCAATTTGAGCTCATAAGTAATCAAAGACACAAGAAATTCCCTGTTGCCTCCTCTCTAACACTAGAATATGTTTCTGCTTAACCCATGACCTTTTATGATTAAACTACTTTTTTTTTTTACTGTCAGAACTGCATTAATATCACTAGAGTGAACCTCAGAGACACACACAAGCCCTTTTTCCACAAGGCATAAACTCTGGATTGCCAGCCAGCATCCCACATTCCTCCAGTATAAGCAATATATAATTAAAAACTATAATTACATTTGATCATCTTTGGTGGGGAAAGGAGGAACAAAAAAAGCCCAGCCTTTATGAGCTTTCCTGCACCTTACTTTGGATAGCAAAGCAGCAGTGTTTTTTTCATTATAAGAATCTTACAGATTGGTTAAATCAGCACACTCAACCTTACCTTGATATCCTTAAACATTTGGGCAATATTTAAATTAAAAAAAAAAAAAAAACTACCACAAAATAAACTCATCTCACTTTACATTTGAATCTTATATAACTACAAGCAAAAGCTGTGTGCCACTATGCATTTTTCCCCAAGGCAGAGAACTGTGCTTTCCACACGCAAAGCTCACCAGGTAGATCAGATGAGCACCACTCGCTCTGCTTCACATACCCCAGCACCGGCTGCCACAATCCCCACTGCTCCCTGCATGGCTGCTGCAGCTTCTGGCCGGGAAGCTCCCTGCTTCCACAGCTCCTGGTACATCAGTAGCCTCAGCAAGAAACTGAACGCAGCATCACCAACCTTCAGCATGACTTATCTCCTCTTCTCAAGGTTAGCTTCCATAATAGCACTTAGTTGGCTTGTACCCAGAAGTCTGTTCTTCCCATCTAGGAAAGGCTCTAGTTAAATAACTCATTACAGCCAGATTTCCATCACCTGTTTTTGTGCCAAGCAACTTCTGCAAAGCCTCCTTTTTTTTTTTTGCCTCCTGCTGCCCTGGTTTCACCAGCTGAAAGCAGTATAGGGTAGGATGGGTGGAACCCTGTGGAGTCTTTATGGGGACATCACAAGTGCTATAAGGTTTGTACACCATTCTATGCAGGAGAGGAACTGTTACACTAGGCTCAGGTATGCTGGGCATTGCTGTCCTCCAGCTTCAGAAAAAGAATAAAAAGACAAAAAGTAAATAGGTGCACTTCTAAAACCACTATCAAATTTAGAAGTGACCACAACCAGAACATAGGACTGACACTCTTTCTCTCTCTTTTGACCATTAAGCAAATGTTTATTGCCCATTTTTCCGAATTTTGTTGATTTCAAGATTATCTTTTCTTCATCCGTGTGCAACAATGTACGTTGCGAGCACTCTTGCTCCTAATGGAAGCCTGTGGAGAGGACTCTTCCCACCAGAAAGCTCTTCTGGAGGCTCACTTCTTCCAGGGCTTACAAAAGGCCTGCTGAAGCTGCCTCAGACACACTCATCTTCTCCCTGTGCTTAGCTAAACACAGTCGGTCATAACGGCAGTCTGCTTTCAGACATGGCCTTGACTCAGAGAGACTCTGCTGAGCACAGCCTTACTCAGCTCCCCAAGCCCAAACGGCTCGGGGACAGGTCTTAGGCTGCTCCCTCCTCTTCCTCAGCTGGTGGTGGCCCTTCTAGGTGTGCTGAGTAAAGATAATGGCTGTGCCTCATTGCATAAGGAGTATGCATAATGAGGCATAAGTGTGCCTCGTTGCAGGGCTGAGGTAACCTTCTTGGGGAGTGTAGGGTCATATGTGCTGTGGCTGTAAGGATACAGATCAGTGGAGGCTGAGCTTTATTATAAATAAAATAAGACCCTTGTTTGGACACTGTTGTAATTCAGGTTCCCCTTGAGAAGCGAAATCTGGTCACCGACTGATACAGTCTAAAAATGGTTGAGCTCTCAACACTACAAGCAGAGTCTCCTTCCACTGAAAACCAGAAATAGCACTGGGGATATGTGTTTTTTTCAAGCTAAAAGTTTACATTTTGGGGCAAAAGTAGGCTGGGATTTTCAGCTGAAAAATCCGAAAACCTAGGGAAAGCCGATGTTTGGTAGTAGAGCTGTAATTCAAGACTCTTGCTTGGCTCTGCAGTTTAGTTCTCTAAATTATACTTTTCCTTCTGCTTTTATGTCTGTCTGGATGGACACAATGTCACTTTTGATGTCACAAACCTCAAAACAGAGACTGGTAAGAGAGACTGGAACGTGTAACAAGCTGAGTCCTGACTGATGACAGTGACTTGAAAGGGGAACTGCTTTTGGTCTTTAGCCCAATATACGCACAGCACTGGTGCAGGCCTAGAACACAGGAATGACCACACTGCTTCCAAGAACATTTATTTCCATATTTTGTCTGATTACTTACCCCTTATGCTTCACAGAACTTTGGCCATTAAAACTGCACTTCAGCTTTTCTTCCTGGCTCAATTGCGAAGTCAGCTGCTTTTGTTCTGCTCCCTGATGGGGATGAAAGTTTTCTATTGAAATTAATTCATCTGCATTTTAATTTATAAAATCATTTTATGAAACAGGTTTGGTCAAAGTGTTAATTTAATCGTGCTTTCTGTGCTGAAAATACCTAATGTCTATGCTTTATAAATGCATAGAAATCTTCTCCCAAACCTTCTCCCAGCCTTCCCCTAGAGAATGTAACACCACAATCTAGTAAGAGTTGTCCAACATCATAGTGGCAGACTCCCCCATTTGTGCAAGTTTCAGTATAGTTTCAACTAACTTGAAAGGATTTATAAAAGTAATTAATATACAAGTTATTAAGCGAGCAGTATGTGTAGGCGAGGTGTATCTGGCTTCCTGCCGTGCCTGTCCGCCTGTCTGTTCACCAGCAGGCCACCCTCATGCCGGTCCGTGCGTGTGCTGGAATTGGTTGATAAGGTTGGTAATATCTCTGCTTGATGTCCAGGACATCTGTACAAAGTATCTGTCTCCCTGAGACCTTTGAAAAATTATTTAGTTAAAATGGGAATGACAGACCTTCTTTCTGGGGTACTGGGAGAATATGAGTACCAACATGAATACCAAAAATGAACATGAATATGAATACCCAAGAGCACAAGAGACTCAGGGACAGGTGTTAGCAAAAGCCTTGAGTGCACCCACACAGACCAGCAGAAAAAGGCTCTGTTTTGGTCAGAACCTTGGCGAAATGTCCCAGGGGAAGGGAGACGGGGCCTCTAGCACATTATTTACAAATCAGGAACCACAATCTGACAGGCGAGCAACAGGAGTTAGAGGAGACCAAACTCATCCAGGACTTTTCTCTTACCAATATAACACGCTTCTCACGCTTCTCCTTTTTTTCAGCCAGACTTCCTACAAAACCAAGACTTGCTTAACCATGTCTGCCCATCTTCACTTCCCTGCCTCCCCTTCTCCCCTTGTGAACTGACCGATTAATTAAAATCAAATCTGACACCTGATCTCAAAGAGTAAGATCCCCAGAATCTGGGAGAAAAATGACCAGCTAAGGAGACAAGTTCAAGCAGCCCCGACATTGACAAAGTGAAGGCGACTTGTACACAGCAACATCTGTCCTGCTGCACAGCTGGCTGGGCACTGAGTGGCCAGGGCTCTCAGGCTGCCTCCTGCCTGTGTGGGAGCAGGAGGACACCAGGCAGAAGAAAGGGGAGGAAGAAAGGCAATAATTGTGCAATGAAGCCAAATGCTAGGAAACCTGGTGTCCTTAGTTCTGCTGACCACTGAGAAAGTTTTCTGTTTTTTATTTCAGGTCAACCAGACACAACATGTCATGCAGTAGTTGGAGAAACTGTCATTTTGCCTTGCACCACTGCCTCTCCTGGAGAGCTGATCCTTTCCAATTCAATACTCTACTGGCAGATAGAGCACACTGTTGTAGTGCACTTTTTTTACAAGGGGCAGGATGTGCTGAATCACCAGCACAAACGTTACTCTGGCAGAACTAGCCTTTTTTTGGACCAGATGAAGCACGGCAACTTTTCCTTAAAGCTCTCCAGTGTCCAATTACTGGACACAGCTGAATATACATGCATCTACAAACAGACTGGGGATCATCCCAACAAAACGCAGAAATCTAAAATTAATCTCATTGTATCAGGTAAGACCTTTTTTTTTTTGTTGAGAGGAAGAGAGCTGAGGGCAGCATTTCTTGTTGACAAGCCATCTGTGGCCACTGATTGAGATTATTTCAGTTTATAAAGTGAATCTTCACTCAGTTTCACTCTATTCCTTGCTTTTGTTGGAGGAATAAGTAAGAAGGGGAAAATAATTGCATCTTTGTTAAGGTTCAGCACAGCATATCCGCAGAAGTAGCAAGACTCCTGAAGGGTCAGCTGCCTGCCTCTTCCTCCTCCCTTTACAGGAGACAGTAATGAATAATGCGATCTCCCTGACCTGTTCTGAATCCACCTTGTCCCCGAGGAACAGGAGAGTTTATTTCATTACTTGCACTTGGGTCTGTGAAGCAAGATTAGTTTCATCTCTAGCAATTGGATCCAAAGCCCAGGCCATACAGCCTTTCAGATGGAAGACAGGCACTTGCTAATTACCTTTTCTCTTCCAGCTGGAAGATCTGGGTCTGGTGGCAAGGCTGGACACATGCAACAAGATTATTTTTCTTCCTTAAGAAATGAGTGAGACCATAACACATGCTTCACTAATGGCAAACAACTGAGCAAACATGTTTGAATTACTTCAAGCATGGCCAGCAGAATGATGGGGTGTTGAGTTTGACCAGCTGACTAACTGAAAAGGCAAATTAAAAAAAGGAGATACAGGTCAAAACAAAAGGTATTTTGCTTGAGTAAGTCAGCTGGAAACTTTCATTATGGTCAACAACATACATTTAATTCTGCTTAAAATAGAAAAATTTTGCTTTCAAGTAATATAAACCCTTAATATCTTTGTTTTAACGTACATTGTTCTCAAGAGAAAGATGTTTTTAAAATGTAAAGTGACATACTTTTGTTCAGAAAATGTCAGAGTGAAATGTTTTGCAGTTTTCAAAATGAAAAAAAAAGTGTTTTGAAAATGCAGAATCAAAATATGATCATATTTAAAGATTCAATTTGTTTGACAAATACATTCTTTCTCAGAAAAAAAAAAACAAAACCCACTAACCTTTAGATCAATTATCAGTACCCTTTTTCTGTTCTAGGCTCAAACAAATAACTTTGATTTTTGTGCTTTTTTCCAGCACCTAATATTGAAGAGGCACCTTTCGCTTCTGGTAAGGCAACACTCCTTAGCCTGCTAAGTATCTAAGTGATTATCCAGTGCTTTAATTTGAATTTGCAAGATATGTAAAATGTGCTGAATAGAGAAACTCCAATAGACTTATGGTGCTTGTTCTCTCTTGCTAAGTCTAGCAAAATATCACTGTCCAAGATGGGCAAAAACCTCTTCACCACTAAGCAGACCTAGACCACAGAAAGAATACTGAAGTGCCAGCACTCACTAGTCCATAAAGCCACTCCCTATTATGGGCACCATAAAAATCCAATAAAAACCAAGTAACATGGAAGCCGTTCAGTTCTGTGAGTGAGGGCCTTTGTAAATTACCTAGGTATGAATGAACTACCAGATCAAGAGATTTGGGGGTCTTTTGGGGTAAATAAGGTAATATTCTAAAAGTACATGATTAATGACTTCACATAAGCTCTTACAGGAAAATTAATGTAGATCTTATCCAAACACAGTTCTGAAGTTCTGCAGATACTAGTGTCTAGGTTTAATCATTACAGAGAAGTAAGGGTCATTACATTAGGGCCATTTTTAAACACTTCTGGAGTGAATACAATAGAGAAGGGCTGTCCAGCTCTGACGTGCCACCATCAGTAAATTCTTCTATAAAAATCCTGCTTATAAGCCAAATTATTCTATTAGCTCTACAAAATCTTGAATGAGTATCAAACCCATAACATTTTGTCAGATAAAAATCAATACCTGCAATTTGTATTTTACTCACTGTAGCTGAAAGATATAATCCATTACATGACAATAATTATATTATAGTTAACATAATAAATTCAGCCACAATACAATGTTACAGCCAGATTAATCAGCAATAAACTGAAATAGAAACTAAGGAAGAGAAATCTTCAAGTGTTTTATCTCATGAGCACTCAGAAAGAATCAACTCTGTACTTCATGACCAGTAAACAACTTGAAAAATTACAGGAAATATCCTTTTTAGATCTGAAATAGCTTCTCTAGCTGGCTTAAAGGTCTTCAGTTAACTTCACTAAACGTGGTATCATGTGTCTTCAGCAACACAGCACCAAACTATAACATTATAAAAGCAAACAGAACTAGAACAGCTAGAATATCTCTAGCTGTTACCTTCAAGAAGAGAAAAGAAATTATGAAGGATCAAACTTTTAATGCAGTAGCAATGGAACTTTCTCAAAACCAAAAGATAAGTAGGCTGTATTTAAATGAGAGAGTTGCATATACGTTTGACTCAGCCAAAAACTTTCTGACAACTATTTCTCAATATAAACTACTTCTTACCACAAAGAGTTATTTTCATTGGGGGAGGAAAAAAAAAAAAAGTGACTGGGACAAGGGGGAGTGTATAGCTTTGCCATAGGAGAACAAACTGAATCACACACTTTAGTCACCTGAAAGTTCTTATACTGATGGATTTTGAGGGGCTTGAGGATGGAGGAAAGAACAAAACCCTAGCTTTTAACACATAATTTTTTGCAAAAAGGAAAAATTATTTCCTGTTGACAACTTCTTTCTTTTAAAGAAATCATCAGCCACAGTCCGTCCCCGTCCCGTCCCCCCCCCCCTTTTTTTTTGTTTGTTTATTTTCAGCAATTTCTTAAGAAAGGGAGGAAGAGAATCTGTTTTTTATTAGTTGTTATTTTGGAAGGGACTTAGAAAAGTTAAATGACCTGCTGAGAACAAAGACACTGCATGCAGAAATAGTTCTCACACTTTGCAGTCATCATAACCAGATCAGCAAATATTTATTATTTCTATATAAAACAGTTTTGATCTGTTTCACTTCTGCTTCATTTCTGTTTGTTGTTTTACTGGATTGATTATTTCTCCTAATTATTTTAAAGAGCCTAATTTTACTTTCACTCTGGGTTTCTTGTGAGACTGCTTCTGGGTTGATCAAAAATTGGCTTAAATTTTTCTGGGAAAAATGGAAGTGCCTAGGGCTGTAAGAGGTCACAAGGGACCAGGAGTCTTGCTGTAATCCTAAATTTATTTTAAAGCATTACCGAGGGCTACCCAACGTTGACTTGCTCTTTCCACGTTAGTACCACATATTCCTTCTAGGAAGAGGGGGAGGAGTCACCCCTACTAATGGTAAGTTAAACTGCAGCAACAGACTGAAAGTTGATACCACGGCAATAGGAACAGCCTAAGAATTGGTACAGAAAATGATATACAGCCTGATCTTCCCAGAGAAGGACTTGGACCTAAACACTTACAGGAAAAATTTCTCTGTTGCTTAAGCCAGGGGTTCAAAATCTTTTTTGACTTGTGTACTACGTCCAGCACAGATTGCAGGTACCACCTGTGCCAAGGCTACTCTGTGCCCCGTGTCCACGTTGTGGACACGATCTGCCATTGGCTTACAGACCAATAGTGGGACACAGTGCTGCTACCACCTCAGCAACTGTGGCCTAGATTTTTTAATACTCATGACCATTATTTATGAACTGTTAACCACAACGACTACCTCGGGCCCTAAGCAGGTAGAATGATAATGTGTTTTATACTCTTTTAGTTGCTATTGTTCTATCAGGATTTTAAAGAAGTATTCTCAGTCATCCAGAAAAGGAAGTTGTATTCATTGTTGCTGAGTGTCTGTACCCCTTCTGTGAAGGAGAAAAAAAAATATGATTTGTCACAGTACTTGAGACTGTTTTTGCTGGAGGGTAAACACACACATAAAAAGGAGAATTTTGAAAATGGGCCAAAATCCACATGCTATTACAAACAATCTTCCATCAATGCATTCATGTATATCGCACAAACTCCAAATACACTTTTTGTCAAGCCACCAGTTACATGCCAACTTCCTCTTTTTTAATTTTTCAGGACACAGTCAGATTTCCTCCAGAAGCCCTGCTGATATGCCATTTCTGGCTATGCTTCCCCTCTCTTTCCACCTCCTGGTCTCACTGGGGGTTTGGCAGTTTTAACTGGACAACAGGAGAATCTTTGGGAAGTTCTCCTCACCAGAGGACCTTGCTGGGCAGAAGAGCTCTGTAGGGTTAGCATGACACCTGTTCCAGAGCCATCAGAGCCATGGGGAAGAATCATCAAAGCTGAAAACTGACCCAGCACTAGGTGTTTATGTCCCTCATGCCAGTATTCCACAAAACCAAAGACAGCAACACTCAGAGGTAGCACATCTACTTTTTCGTTTATTTCTGGGAGCCCGGTTTTAGTGCTGCCAGTATGAACATTTTATTTTGGATTTTGTGGTTTTGCTTTAGCAGCAGGATAAAAGATTCACAGAACTACAAGGTCACATAATTGACTCTAGTGAGATCTTTTTCCTAAGACCTCATCTGCCATCCTTCAAGAGAACCAAAAGGAGGAGAAGTGGTAATTACCCTCTGTCAGATAAAAACTGGAAGTAGGAAGACACTTGCGTTTTGTGAAATTTAAGGATGGAAACCTTGTGAAACTTGAGCCTGTGGAACTTCAGCTTCTATTTTTACTCCTAAGCGTCATGGGCTATCAGCAACAACTTTTTTTTTCCACAACAAATGTAGTAGTTCTTCAGCGGAAAGACAAAGCTGACTGAGAAAGATGATGGAAGTTCATAAAACATCAACATAGAGGAAGGAAGTGATGTATTATTACAAAATCCACTGCTAAATAAGCCCAAAACGTTAGAAGTCTGAAGTCTGAATGCGGTATTTTCTCTTTTTGTCCTTAAACACAGCAAGGTAAATGCAATCATCGCCCAAAAGCTGGATTCTTAAGCTAAAACTGTGCGATAAGGAATTGTTACTGTGACAATGTTACTTCTTTAAAAATGGCACCTTTGGAGGAAAAAAGAATTAAAAACTGGTCAGAATAATTGTAACCAATACCTATGCAAATTAAATGCGTTTAGTTCTGGAAACGTTGGACTCGGGTACCATAGATGTCCTGCATAAAGCTAAGACTGAAAGGATCCTGTGTACCAGCAACATCAGAAAAGTGCAGAGGTTTCATTTCAGGGCAGAGCTGCTGCAACCACCCTCTTATAGAACTGAGAAGTGTCCAGAGAACTCCTCACCCTGGCCGGTGGGTGGCGGCGACTGCAACGCACTCCTTCTGGCTGAGCCCTCCAGCAGAGGGAAGTGACTCATTAGGACGCATATAAACTCATTTTTATTTGGAACAGTTCCACTCTCTTTCCAAAGGAAAGACAGGATTGTTTTTGAGAGGAAAGGAACAGAATAAAATAGGATTTTCAAAATGGTATCCATTGAGGCAAAGGGGATAGTTACCCTTGACTTTCTTAACAAAGGCCCTTTCTCTATGGTGGGGAGGAGAGACAAAATCCCCCACAGCCCCTGTTGCTGCTGCAGTGAAGCTCAGCTGGTACTTCGGCTACCCTGGGTACAGAGAAGCTTAGCTAACGGTTGCGGTCCCACTTCATAGAAAGATTTGAATAGAAGAACTGCATGTACTGTGATTGTCTTTTTATGTCCAACCCTCCAAATGTTTGTCTCGGATTCCACGTATTTTTCAAAACAAAAGTTGATTAAAAATAAAAACTTAAAAACACCCAAAACCCTGAGAAGAGCAATTGCTTGGTCTCTAAGAGTTCTTTATTTGTATTCCAGTTCTTCATACAGTTAGGTAGGAGCTAGCTAGTAGGACTTAGGCTAGGCTCCCTGGGCAATCAGAAAGTCCAAAAGCTGGAATTTGTACTGGTCTGCCAGTCCCACAAGTCTGAACTGCTTGCCCTCATCTCAAGGCCATATGACTCCTAAAAATCTAACAGCCACTTAAGCAGCCCTCCACCTTTCAAAAGGTGTTGAGGCACGTGAACAACACAAGCACCTCCACTCACGAGTGCAAGCTGTGACTATACAACTGCAAAAATTTCTTGGGAATTATTCCTCAAATGAATAATTACTCAAATACCTTAATGCGGGTATGCAGGGCTAGAACAGAGCCTCGCTGCTGTGGAAAGAGGCAGCCCAGTTGTACATTCAAGGCACTGCTGGTGCCTACGAGGAATGCCCAATTCCCACCGTCATCTGCCTTTTTCACCCTCAGAAGAGATTCTCCCCGCCTGTGCAAACTGGTATGAATCACAGTAAGTACATGAGCAGATGAAGACAGAAGGAATGAAGAGGGGGAGGGGAGAAGACTGGATGACCTCTAAATGTTGCTTACAGCCCTACTCTTTTATGATTCAGATTTGTAGCAGCACTTGGGATGTTTAAACGTCCCTGTTTATTATATTTTCCCAGAGCTGTAGTTAATGCCATTCCCAGCAGTAATGTATGACCGCCATTCCATTTTCCTGGGAGACTGCAAGGGAAGGTTTGAGTGACTAACAGACCTTGATTTGTCCTTCCTTGCCTGGGTGATGACACAGCAAACATATGTCTCAATGTGCAGAACATGAGCAGCACATACTTTTTGTGTTTCCAGAGTTTCAGAGCAATGGAGGAGGGGTAGCTTTGAAAACTAAGGAGCACAATAGCAATTCACATGTTTAAGAAGGAAGAATCTCCACTTCTCTCACTTGTAGTACCTTGGTGGCCCACACCTGCATACTTCTTATGGCCAGAGCATAAGCTCATACTCTGCTACCTTACAGAAATTCTTGAGAGATCCTTGTACATTATTTTTGCAAAAGCATGGCTGTAAAAGCAAGTTCATTTTTCCACATTTGACAGTGACCCTGGTAAGTGACAAAAATGAGTTAGTTTGCTCATCTTGTAGTTTATCTATATGTACAGTGAGGCCAGTTTAACTGGGTAATGCTTTCCACTGAGCTCCTTTCAGTTCCACGCAATGTGGGAGAAATAGCTCACTTAGATCATCAGCGATAAATTAATGTAATACATTTGATTCAGAATTTTCACTGTTCTGTCAGATAACATTCACATAGTGTGATAGTCAGCAGCTGAACAAAGGTTACCGAGAAATACTGAAAACAAGTGTGGAAGGTGGTTATTTTCAAATATGCAGCACAAAATCATATTGCTATGGATAATTCAATCCTCATTGCAACTTCTGTTTCAGTTTCTGGGATTGTCCAAGTTTAGTCCCTTCTCTTTCCCTCTCTCTCTCTTTCTGCAGAAATTCTGACCACCGCTGAAATCACCTTCGAAAAGATAACCAAATATCAGTTCCTTAATTCTTCTGAGGGCTAAGGCTGACCCATATTGTTTTCCCTCAGCCAATTCAATCCATGGGAAGGAGGAAGAAGAACAGCTCAAACAAAAGACTCAAGCCTTGGAGTGCAGGCAACTCTCAACTACTTGAAGATGGAGGACTATCTAAGATCCCAGTCCGAAGAATAAAAAAAAAAATATGTATACACACACATATAAAATACTGTTAGCTTGAAAACACAGAGACCCTCCAAGAAACAGTGTGTTTCCTTCCAGGAATATTTCTTGGCCTAATAAAACTCCCTCCCCTACAAACCTTGTTTTTAGGCCACCTTGGCTATAATAACATTATTATTTACAAAACCAAACCAAACCAAGGCAAAGCAAAAACCAACCCCCCAAAAACAACAACAACAAAAAATCCCAGCCACTGTGTACTTTTATGACATTATATTACACTTTTCCTCCTTTTTCAGTGATAATTATATCACAGGAAGGCTTTAGAATTTAATGTAAGTATATTTGATGTTATACTTTCAGGGGGATAATTAAGTAGTCACTGTGTTGAAGAGATGAGTTGAAGAAGAGACAGTGGGACAATTCACTACGACAGAACTGGATTTCCTATTTATTGCAGTTAAACAAGTAGGAAGCACTATTTGCTTGATTCCTTCTATGCGAGAAAAAGTCAACATAACAACATCATACAGAAACCAACAGTTGGAGTATTGTGCCTGGGTAACTGAAAACCGGCACAGAGTATTGTTCACCAAGTGCCCCCTGCTGGCACCGTATTCATCCAAAACGTGTCTCCGCTGTAGCCACAACCCCAAGGGTCAAAACGAAAAGCACATCTCAAGCCCTAACTCTCATTTCTGCTTTTAGAACAAAAAAAAAAAACAAAATAAAAGGCAGCGCTGTCAAATTTGTGAACACTGAAACAATCTGCAGTGGGACGTTTCACAAGACGCTGCTGCGTATACGCATCAATGAGGGCAAAATGGGGCAGGCAGAAACACAACTGAGAACTAACGACTCCTCCTCACACCCCACAAGTCCACCCCATCACACCACTGGAAAACCGACACAAGCAGGAGGGGCATTTATTACCGCTCCCTTTCAACAGGGCAAAGTTCTTAGATACTTTCTGACAAGGAAAAATGGCAAGGTCCATAAGCCAGATATTGCATGCCTCCTTGTGGAGGCTTGAAGAATACACATTATTTCACTTTTTATTTCTGCTAGCCTTTAACAAAACCTTAATCATAAACTTATATCCATTTGCCTGAAACCAGCAAACCACTCAGCAGCTCCAAACAGCCCTATGAAAGGAAAGGAAAAACCCAACTTGGCAGACAAATATCTCTATTAATCTCTAAATGCATATGGAATTTCCCTCCAAATTTACACTGGCTAAAAGCCAAGATAACATTACTACATCTCCCACCAAATTTAAAAGATGTTCTATTAAGAAAAAATATTTTTAAATGTGTGTAGCAAAGGTTTTTACTCTGCACATTACTGTGAAAATAGAGAGAGTATTAAATAATAATAAAAAAAGGCAATTCTGGTGCATGTTTTTCCCTTAAAAAAACATTAATCTCTAAATGATGGAAAAAAAAGAAGGGCAAAAAGATGCTCTAAAACATGATTACTTCTGAAAATAAAATTTTGTCAGTGCATATCTGTTTGTCTCATTCCCACTAAATGCCCAAGCTTCCAACGCTGACACCACTGTATGGGTAGATCACTTCTTCAACTACCCTGGAAAACAATGCAGGCACTGAGGAGGAGCTGGTTCGTTAGTTACTCTCCTTACAGCATCACAGCCCTAGCCCGCACAGAGTCACTGATAGTGAGACCATCATTTTTACAGTATTGCAGCTATTTAGCAGACGAGATGCCATGTCAAAATAGGTGAGCTTTTCAATTAGGATACTTGATTCTAAGCATGTGTTACCACAATAATCAAACCTGGAAGCCACCAGGCTGGGGATCCACGTGACCACCACTGCATCTGCTTAGAAAGGTACACAGTAGATTGTTAGTAGTCTTCATTATTTGGGTATCTGGATTCAAGAAAAAATGTCAGAGGGCTGTAAAAAGAGGCAACATCTGGATGATCTAGCAAACCAACTTGCAACAGCTGGTCACTGCATGATAATTGCAACTTCTTCAAAAAACCCATCTTTTTTCCCAGGACGCCTGGATCTAAGATTCAGAGCCTAAGAAAGCTTTATGCCACCACAGCTGCACTTACTAGGATCTACAGATACAAAAACCCCTAAATACATACACACAAACTGCTGTGGCGAGGGGAGCTAATGGAGATTTAACTCACAGTCCCTGATGGGAAGAGTTGAGCTCAATTTAGATCACTCTTACAGCAGATGATGGTGCCGTTAACACAGGCAGCAGCAGCTCCAGCTGCTCCAGGGATTTCAATACCATCTCTGTTTTGTGATGCCTTCTTATGTTACCAAATTTCTTTTAAAACTCCTGCAGATATAAGAAAATCATAGATTTTTAAATGTCGTTACATTTTATATGAACAATGACCTTCCATACTCTGCTAAGCCTCTGTGTATAACATTGGTACTATGAACATCCACTCATGTACAAGCAAAGCTTAGGGAGGAAAGTACTTGCAGTGAATTACATACTGACAGTGTTTTAAATTCTGTTTCTTACCGACTTGATACTGAAAATTTCATGAAGAATTTGATGCACCAGCAAAAAAGTTTCAGAGTATGCCCAATATCCACTTTATGAACCATGCTCCTTACCACGATGACCTGGTTTGTGTCTGTGACTTCTTTCTAACCACTCTGGAGTTGGGGATCTGCACAAGAGAGCTTAATGAAGTCCCTCAAGAAAACAGTGCCATCTTGAATTACAGTCTCAGATCTTCTAAATCCAAACATGATTACTTTTTAGTAACAAAAAATTAATCACATACTAATAGGCTCAAGAAGCTAAAAAGTTTATTTTGTGAACACTGATTAAGAAAGCTTAGCATGCCAACCTTTCATACTCAAGCTTCATTTCTCCTCTTTGTTCCCCTCCATAAAAAAATGTCATTCCACATCCCTAGCAAGTCTTCAGCCGCAGACGGTATTTACCATTCTCCAAACCAATCTAAGGCTTGTACATTTCATTTATGAAGCACACAATTCTCCCTTAAAAGTACAGGTTCTCTTCAGTGTGTCTGTCATGTGAAAGGAATTTTAATACAAGCTAAGAGGTGTCATTTTGCTTGCTTGTTTTCATTCAAGAAATGTTGCTTCCTGCTGAACACAAAGGTAACAACTTGGAAGGCAGAGGAAGGAGGCCCTGCTGGATTCTGTACAGAAAAAAGGTACCAAAGAGGTGAAGAGAAAGGAAAAACAGAAAAACTGCTAGAACGTTATCAACCAGTGTAAGTTATCAAAGGCAGCTATCAAACAAAAGCGAATGGACAAGGATGAGATAAAGGCAGAAATTAATTTATTTATACATCATTATTCCAGACATTCAGTAATATTTCTTTGGAGAAAGCTTTATTACCCTAAAGCAGGGAAAGTAAGGAAAATTTGAGATTGCTTTTCCCATCCACAACTAGTCATGCAACTACTTTAACATGGGTATTATCCTTAAAAATTGTGCGTCACATCAGCGGATATTTTCTCCTTCAAGACTTTTTTAGCAATAATGGGCCAATGGATTAATTTTTCAAAGTGCTAGTGTTGTGACAGCTAAGATATATCCTGTTGCTGATTGATATTCAGAATGGCTCCTTTGTGAAAACAAGATTCTTTGAAATGGAAAAACAAAACATTAATCTTTTAATTACTACCAAACTAAATTAAAATGTGGACGATGTCTATTCCCCTGACAGCTGATACTGGCTTATAGTTCACAGATCCAGGCCTGAGCATATAGACTTTAAACCACCCACCAATTCCTCTCTACTTCCATTCTTCATCCACCAGATACGCTGCCCCTGCATCTGCTATATCCTTACAACATATCTGCCCTCAGCTTCTGAAAGGGCCTTTAGTCTCTTTTTGCCCCCACAGAAATGATTTGACACTGGTGCATGGGGAGGACTGGTTTCAGAATATGCCCGCACAGCTATCTCCAGATGAAAAAGCTCAAGAAAATGCTGTCTCAGGCCAGACTGCTTGTACTCTGAAAGCCCTCCTGCTGGCCCCTCTCTCAGAAGGGGCACAGAAAACCCTGCAGCCGGGAATCAATCAGCTTCGTACCAGCATTCACTAGAGTGTGAACAGGACAAACAGGTGAAAACGTTTCCATTGGTCCATGTTATGTTTGATACTACACCCCAAATCGAAACATTACTGCTTTTTTTTTTTTTTATTTGCCAGTTAATTTCAGCACATTCTTTACCATGGCCCCAATGCCATCGAAGATATGATGTAATTGTGTTTCACACATAAATGCTGGGGTAGTCACCACCTTGTTTTTTGTATCCACGTGAGCTTCGTAAAAGGGAGTTAAGGAAAACACAGCCTATGTCCCACTTGCAGACACTGTCTGCAAAACAAACCATCAGTGACAAAACCTCACAACTCCACTATCCTTGAAAAAGCATCTCCAAATATGTTATACCATCCAGCTGTAAAGACAGCTGCAACCTATAACCCAAGACACTAGAAGATACATCTGCCAGAAATACAAACACTGTGAGAGCAATCTGTGGGAACGCTCAGAAACACAAGGAAGCCTAAGATATTTACTGACAATAATAAAATGCCTCTGAGTGCAGTCTGATTACAGCATCAGCCTTCAGGAAAAGAAGAAAAAAAAAAAATCTCAGAGAGAACTGACCGATTATAACTCATGCCAGTTTTATGTGCAAATTCACTCAGTGTTTACTGCATTACCCATCTCCAAGGGAGTTCTAAGGCAATGACTGAGAATGACTTTTAACTAAACAGCTGTGTGCAGAAGGCCGTGTTTCTTTATTTTATTGCACTGTATTACATGCAATCTGCTATACACTGTATATTCCCACCATGAGTGGAAGAGCACAGGTCCTGCATATATTCATAACTGTAGTGACACATTACTACACTGTCTCTCAACATGGAGATTAACAGAAAAGGATATAGTTACTTCTTTCACACAATGTTTTCCACCCAGTTCTTTAATGGCTCCTGCAGTCCCAGCATAAGGCCACTTGCCACCTTCCTCTTCTTCGTGGCCCACAGTTACTTCAGCACCAGAGAGAACCTTTGCTGCCAACACTGGTGAAATGCAGCAAAGACTGCAACAAAAGGAATTGTAAGAGTGATTCTACAACGGCACTCTTTCAACACTTGGTCTTAATGGAAAAGATTCAATTGGACATGGTCTTAGAAATCTGAAAGACATCACAAGGCAACTTCTGCTTACCATTTTATTAGTTGCTTCTTTGACAAACATCTATGCACACACGCATCTTGAAAAACACATTTAAAAAAAATAAGCCGCAACTGATGCAAAACTGAAGATGCTTCTTCTAGTTCCAACAGTAACAGCTGCACATCTCAACCAAACATATGTTTTCTCCACGCTCATACTATCAAACAAATGCCCCTCCAACCAAAATACATACCCAATAGGTTTGCCTGCTTTGTGGAAGTCTTTCAAGACACGTTCAACTTCTCTGTTCACCTTGCAATCTTTCCCATCAACAGCAAAGGTAGATCTGCCACAACAAGAAACTTTATAAACCTGAATATAAACCTACAAAACAGAGATGCCCACGTCTACCTGAAACTGGCTCCCAGGACTCATCACAAACTCAGTAGCTTCTATAAGGTGGCTGAAAAAAACTGCACTTGCTCATAAATGTTTTAGCCAAGATGACTCATTTCTAAGGCTTTGGTATGTCAGAAAGTTCCTTACTTGATATAAACATCTAGAAATAATAATTATGAAATCAACTTTCTAGCATTACTGAGAAGGGGAACAACAATGTTTTCAAAGAAGAAAAATACTTAAGAAGAAAAGGGAAATAACATTCAGGTTTCTCAAAGCCAAGAAAATGGCAGGTCAATAACAAGATAATTATTCAGTATTCCACGTGGCTAACACTGTTTTTTCAGCTAGCTGTTGTTTTATGTTACTAATGCAAGAGGGGACTTTTTGGTAGACAAGAAGAAACAGAGTAACAACTCTTGCAACACCTGAAAATATTGAAGTTTTACCTTCACTTCTCTCAGGCCCAAAAAAATCACCACAAGGGTAGGCAAAAACAGGATTCCTGTGCATTATCTAAACTCCAGAATTCTCACCAACATTGTTCGAAAAATTTAAAACGTAACAATGCCAATAAGAATAAAGACTGGAAACCATCAAGAAGAGCACAACTTAACTTCGACACTTTGAAAGGAGTTTTCCTCATTAAGTAGTGGTGGCTACATATGTAGTAAATAAGGCCATTTATTACTTCCTGATTTTATTGTGTGAATTATAGAATCATCCAGGCCAGAAGGGACCTCCAAAGGTCAGCTAGTCCGACTCCCCCACAGTCAGCAGGGACACCCCTGACTAGACCAGGTTGCCCAGGGCATCATTGAGCCTCACCTTAATTATCTCCAGGGATGGGGCCTCAACCACCTCCCTGGGCAACCTGTTCCAGTGCTCCTCCACCCTCACAGTAAAGAACTTTCTCCTAATCTCCAATCTAAATCTGCTCCCCTCCAGTTTAAAGCTATTGACCCTCGGCCTGTCTCTACAGACCTCTGTAAACAGGCTCTCCCCAGCCTTCCTGTAGGCCCCTTCAGGTACTGGAAGGATCATAGTTCATTACGAATAGTTGATCATGAATATTTAGTAAGTTGTCTAATGCTTAGTTGTCACTCACAAGTTTTTAGCAGCTCCAAATCCACCAGGGAATATCACAGCATCATGGTCTGCTGTAGTAAGCTTTGCCAGGCTTGCAATTTTACCACGAGCAATCCTTGCAGATTCCACTAGAACATTCCTTGAAGGACCAGAAATAAAAGAATGAATTAGGCATTTACACACAGAAAAGAATAAAGAAAGTTTTGGCAGAGCAGAGGAGGGGGAAGAAGGAAGGAAGCAAGAAAAACAGTGGTCAATAACTGAACCTATCAATGCTTCTGCAATGCAACTGCTGGGAAACACAGGCATTAAGAGACTACATATAATCACACCCAGGAAACAGGTTTAATACTTTCCAACCAACATACCGGCTAGCATAAAGCTAGTAAAGCCAGTCAGCAAAGTGCTCTAAGTGCAATTACAGGCTGCTATGTCTGAAGAATGTTTAAGAGACCGAGGCTCAGCAGTCATGGAAAACACATTAAAGACAGACTTTACCTTGACTCAGCTTCAGCTGGTTGCCCTTTACTGTGGTCAATGACATGCATCTGAGGAACATCTGGAGCATACATCTGAACCTCCGCTCCCCCACGACTAAGGTGTACCAGTATGCTAGAAAAGCAGAGATAAAACATGCTGAAAACAGTTTTAAGAGAGGGTTTATCTGTCCCAAAGTCTTGCCAGAAATACTCCACCAACTGATTTTGGAAGGAGAGAAAAATCACACCTTCTACCAAAGCATAGTGAGCACATAGCAGCAAAATCCCTGTAAGTAACACCAAAGTGCAAAGCAGAACAGATACTCAGTTTGGAGGCAAGGTCAGGTAAGCTAAACACAAGTTTCTTTCTTCAGTGCTCTTATGGAGGCAACCAGGAACAACAAAAACTTCCTTTCTCATTGCAAGTCCCCAGGTGTTATGGAAGAGTCCCGTGATTAACATACCTATGTGTACATTTACCCTCAGTCTAGATGAAGCATCTCTTTGCAATTAACACTAAGAGTTAATAATTCGGCTTGACTATTAATAATTCTAGTATTAGATTTAGCCCCAGGAAGAGAAACTCAAACTGATTATGAAATGAAGTCTTTACTTAACTCTGTTGACATTGACTCTGCAACTCTAAATTTCTGAAGGAAAGACTCTCAGCCTCACTGCTCTGTCATGGCATGCACTGTGCTGCATCTCTGGACAGCACAGAGTACTGCAAGAATGTGGCCTGAGCTCCCAGGTATGCTGTGAGAAAACCGTGAAGCTTCATCATACAACTTTCAGGGCAATTCTGATGCCCAGAGAGAGCAAACCTGAATTCAACAGACTCCTGTAATGTAAAGAAGACTTTTTTGAGCCTAGTTTCATAAAGCAACTTACGCTGAGGCCTCATGGATTTCTGTGCCATCGTAGACACCACAACCAGACAGGACCTGCAGTAAGAAAATCAAGACAGCGTTTCAGGTGATACAAAACTTCCTACAGGATCTTTCACAAAATCAACTTGGCAACAAGCTTTTTACTAAGCCAGTCGGCATCATGCTATTAGTACCAGTGTTGTCGTTTGACCTACTGCAGAACTGGCATTTCCTATTTATAGCCACCCATCAGAAATAGCTAATATTTATTTATTGACTTGTACATTTATTCCTGAGTTTATAAACTGACACAATATGCTTAGGTATGTTTTTATTGTATACGCAATGGGTTATTCTTAGTGTCATAAAACTATTTATGAATTGTCCATATCCGTGTGAAATACCTTCTCATCCAGATGTACATCAAACTGAAGCAGGACAGAACTTCACTTTGAGGTGGCACTTGAGATAAACTATTTTACCTGCTGCTGCATTTTGTCTGAGGATCTGCATCATAGATCAATAGCTAAATCACTTTTAACCTTAATTATGCTACATTAGACATACTTTTCTTTATTACCATGGTAATAATACTTTCAATTTGTTTATACACATTGGAGAATAAAAACTGCAAAGTGATCAGCTATTCTTGTGTGGGTGGAAAGAGTCTTTTACAAAGTAAAAGAGAGGGGAAAAAATTAAAAACCCAGAAAAGAGGATTATAAGAACAAAACAAAACCAAAAAAATCCAAAGGATTATCTAGTTCCTGAAAGTATATATATGAACTCTTTTGGGGGCTTTTTGTTTCGTTGTTTGTTTTGAAAGAAAAAATCCAGTCAGAAAGAGTTCATTTATTAACTTTACTCTTTTACCTCCTGGTTTTATAAGCTTGAAATTTTTTAATCAATCACAGACACATGAACCGAAACTCACAACTGAAACTGACTTAATTAGAAACCTTGGACTTGAAGGGGCTTTCACAGAATCACAGAATGATAAGGGGTTAGAAGGGACCTCTGGAGATCAGCTAGTCCAATCCCCCTGCCAAAGCAGGTTCAGACAGGTTTTGAACGTCTCCAGAGAAGAAGACTCCACCACCTCTCCGGACAGCCTGTTCCAGTGTTCTGCCACCCTCAAAGTAAAGAAGTTCCTCCTCATGTTTAGATGGAACTTCTTATGTTCAAGTTTTTGCCCATTTTCTCTTCTTCTGTCACTGGACACCACTGAAAAAAGACCAGCCCCTTCCTCTTGACACCCACCTTTAAGTATTTATAGGTGTTGATCAGATCCCCCCCTCAGTCTTCTCTAGACTAAAAGGACCCAAGTCCCTCAGCTTCTCCTCATAAGAGAGATGCTCCAGGCCTCTAATCATCTTTGTAGCCCTCTGCTGTACCCTGTCCAGCAGTTCCCTCTCCTCCTTGAACTGGGGAGCCCAAAACTGGGCACAGTACTCCAGATGGGGCCTCATCAGGGCAGAGTAGAGGGGGAGAATGACCTCCCTCGACCTGCTGGTCACACTCTTCCTGACACACCCTAGGATGCCATTGGCCTTCTTGGCCACAAAGGCACACTGCTGGCTCATGGTCATCCTTCAGATTACAACACCCAGTCCTCTGCTCTCGCATACATGACATCCAACCATAACTTCAGCAAATGAGTAAGATCCATGGATGTTCCTCTGTCTGTGTTAATCCTAACTACAGTTTTACTGCTCTGATATTTAAGACCCAACTTCCACTTTTCAACTTTTTATTTTTAATCTTCTATTTAATTTAGACTGTATAAACACACAAGCAACTGTGCTGAAGTTACCTTCTGTAAGAAACACTTTGAAAATATTTTGAAACTCACTGAAACCAAAGTACTAAAACACTGTCCTCTTCTGTTATTTCAGTACCTGCTTGGTGATAAATCTGTCTTCTACCACAGTTAGAAATTTATGGCACTAACATCAACAGTAATATTTGTTTTCCACTCTCTATTTAAAAAGCTGTGATTTAGTAAAATAGCATTTCCGGAAAGTTACTTTTCAGACATTCGGACCAGCATTCTGCCCATTCCTGAGCCAACTCTGCCCCAAGCAGATTTCCTCATGCAGCTAATGCCGTCTTATTTCTTTACATTTTACGCTGTCAAGACTATGCAAAGCTCGCGCTTCAAAGACTGTCTGTCCATCGAGCTGTGTATCCATTTGGGATGCTTTCTACAGCCTAAATTTTCCTTTGGCAAACCTGTAGCTTCTTCCACCTCCCTGCTTTCCCTTTGTGGTTATAACATGCCGTACCTCCATCCTGCAGAAGAGCATAAAACCCAGTTTAAATCTTTTCCCCTACGCTGCCAGTACCTCCCCCGATTACGCTAGAAACCATTTCAAACTCAGCTCTTTAGAACTCGACCCTAGGCCAATAACAGCTACACAGAAGCCAATTTTTCCGTGCTTCCCACTCCTGGTCTGGCTTCCTCCCAAGCGACTCATTCCTCAACAGCTTTATCTTCTCCATTTCAGCCTCTCCCGCCGTCGCCGCCACCAGGCCAGCCTTTCCGCGGCCCCACGCCACGCCGAGCCCTCCCACCACCGCCAGCAAGGGGGCTTATGGTGGCTAGGGGCAGCCAGGCAGTATAAAACCCCCTTTTTTTCCTCAGAGCTGCCCCCCTACCCCAGGCTCCCCCCCCCCCGCCACCGCTCCAAGCCCGAGGCCTCCTCCGGGCGGGACGCGGCGCGGCCGTTACTCACCACAGCGACGCGGGCGGGGCGGTGGCGCCGAGCGGAGCAGTGGAAGGAGGCGAGGCCGCCGGGGGCCGCCCGCCGCAGCGCGGTGCAGAGGGCCGGCCCGCGGGAGGCCAGCATGGCGGCGGCGGTGCGGGGTGCCGGTGGCGGTGCCGGGGGGCGGGACAGGACGGGACGGGAGACCGCTGCGCCCTTGCCGGCGCCGTCGAGGGCGCCCCCTAGAGGCGGGGAGGGGCAGCCCTCAGTCCCTTCCCTAACCGCGTTTAGCAGTAATAACAGTAATAGTGAAAAAAGTTAAAACTCGGATGGAAATAAGCCCGTGGGACACGTTTTGAGCACAAGCCTGGCAGCATCGGGTTCCTTCTGCAGGGGAGAGGGGGTGGCCGGAGGGGTGCGCCACCCGGGGGTGGCAGGGGCTGGGGGTCACCCAGGGCAAGGGCAGCAAGAGGTGACCAAGACTAGAGCTGTGAGTAAAAATAGGATAAACAAACCCATACTCATTTCTTTCTTTCTAGGATCTTCTTAAATCGGGTTTTGCTTTTAAAAGGGAAGGATAAAAGAAACATTGAAAAACACCGAGTTTAATCACTGGTAAATTTCTTTCCCTGATAAAAAAACTTTTGTTCTTTCCTTAATTAAGGAAACTGGGCTACATACAAGAAAGAGAGTCCAGTTGAAATATGTATGGACAGCTATTGATAGGAAAGGGACTTTTAAAAAAGGACATGTAGTGATAGGATGAGGGGTAATGGTCTTAAACCAGAAGGTAGATTTAGATTAGGCATTCGGAAGTAATTCTTTACTGTGAGGGTGATGAGACACTTGAACAGGCTGCCCAGAGAAGCTGTGGATGCCCCATGCCTGCAGGTGTTCAAGGATGGGGCTGGATGGGGCTTTGAGCAACCTGGTCTGGTGGGAGGCGTCTCTGCCCACAGCAGGAGCGGTGGAACTCAATGATCTTTAAGGGCCCTTCCAACCCAAACCATTCTACGTGCCAAGACACCTTTTTGCAGATGTGGAAGGCAGGGACAGGGCACTGCTCTTAACACCTCAGTCCAGCCCACATCGGCCACTGTCAGATTCACAGACAGGGGCAATGTACACAGGGATCAAGCCAAGATTGGGACTTCCCAGACAAACCCTGATACTTAGTTTTCATTATTTGTCCTACAGATAGAGCAGGGCACAATGGAAAAGTTTATGGTGTTTTCATAAGCACTATAAAATATGTCTTTGATAACCTAAAAGCTTATTATCATGAGTAGAACACATTACCACATGTACAAGAAGTGGTGCTACACTACTCCTCTTGCCTCCTTCTCAAGGCTTTTGCACTTTCTAAAACATACTTTTTGCGAAGTTTCCACCTTCAGAAATGTTTTAAATGTGAAGAGTAAAATAACCCCAAATCCTGTTTCTAAGATGCTCTGAAAGGCCACATTTTCTCCATAGTGTGTGCTTTGTAACACTGTAAACCCAAGAGATGAATATAAATTTAGTGATCACGTTAGCTGATTCCATAAAACAGCACAACTCCTATTTTACAGAGCTCAAAGCTATTGCCACGACAGTCCCAGATTGACTACAGTTTGGGAAAAGAATATGGTCTTTAAAAAAGCATGCAAAGACAACATGTGTGTGGAAAAAACAGTAAAGTGGATTAAGTAGTAACCACCTGACAACTAACGTCAGGTAACACAATGTTTTTCAAATTACCTTAAGCACTTCAGTTTTACAAGGACCCCAAGATGGATTTTTCTTTTTCCTTTCTTCTTCCCTACCCACGTACCCCTCCCTCCTACCTAGGGCAGAAAGCCTACTTTCTACCATGGCAGCAGCAGGTGACAAGGGATGGAGAACGATGAGCAGTCCCAACACCGTACCACAGTGCATCTTCCACAAGCATCACTCCAGCTCCTTCACACCTCTGAGCCCCTGAAACACTGGCACAACCATGAAAATGCTAGGAGGCAAGGGATCACCAGCAACTCAAGGTATTTTTAGACATTTTACCATAAGAAAAACAAAATAAATCACTTTGCTCTGTTTTATTTACATAGCAAGTGCATCTTTACTTTATAGACTGAAGTATGTCTGCTGCTTGTTTTGGACTTTGTTTTTTCCTGCAGCTGTTTTTAATATTCATACCTCTCTTCCAAGAGTGGAAAGAGACTGGATAACAAATCCAAAAGAACAGAATACACTAAAATAATTTAATTCTGGGTTATTCATATTTTCAGTATCTTCATTAACAAAGCCCTTTCCACATGTGGCTTGAAAACATCACAAGCATGGATATAGTTCTCTGTGTTCAGAACCTCACTGTTGTTATTACCCAATTCCTTGCTTTTGTGAACTGGCATGAGAAACCAAAAGTTTCAGATTTTCATATGTTAAAAAAAAAATTAAAAAAAACAAGACAGGGCTTTTATGAGAAAAAGAAACATTCTTTTACAGTTTGATTATTGAATTTCCAAATTTTTACTACAGTATCTCAAGATTAACCAATTAAACTTCTGCTGAAGTTATACAGCACAGTAATTTTTTTCCCCATATTCACTGTTATGGCATATCCTCCTCATTACTGAAACTTCATCAGCTATGGAAGCTATAGAACTAAGAAGGTCTGCTTATTCCCAACAGCATTCCAGTAATATGTACGTATAATAAACAGTTAAAACAACACTTAAAGCAAGTTGAGAACAACGTGTAAACCTCCAATTAAGAATGTTTTTTAAAAGGTTTAAAAAGAGTCCATCACAAAGTATGACAAGACTGCATTACAGATAACTTACAATACTTAGTTTATGCACAATACATTTTTAATAAAAAATGCACTTCTTCCACTCATAGTTCTAACTTCACTGATAAAAGAATACATTTTTGCCTTTTTTTAAAATAACAATAAAAAAAAATCAATGAATCAAAAAAAAAAAAACAATGCTGTCAAGATGTTCTGGCTAAAGGGCACACCAAATACACCATAGATGGCACACTGTCTATCCTACATTTCCTCCACTTTTAATCACTCCCATGTAACTCCACCTACACTGTTAAAAAGTTAAAACACGCCACTATGAGGGCCACTCATTCTCAGTGAATACCACTGCATAAATATACTTTGTCAGGTTTTCTCCCTCCCATGAAGAGCAACTAGGAACTAAGATTGTCTTTATGAGCTTCTTGCATAAGATAATCACTGTCAGAATCCAAGTCATCTTCATCTACTGGCATTTCTTCTGCCAAGCGTTTCATGCCCCGCTGTTGTGAAATGGCCAATGCATATTTAATATTGTAGATATTCCATTCACAGCTGTAAAAATAAATAGCAACATGTTAGAAACAAGATTCCATTTTTCTCCTAAAATAAAAATATCTCTAAAAGAAAACCATCTCGAAAGTTCTAATACCACACTGTCATCCCCCAAATTACTCCACACTTTTTAACGGGGTTTTAATTTAAACTTAAATATAACAGTACATACAGTTTGGAAACATCTTCAAAATGGCGTTGGATACTTTTCTGAAGAAACTGAATCACAGGGAGCAGCTTCACTGATCTTGAATAGAGAAAGTGTGCAACTGTCAGTACCATTTATATTTACATATAGAAATCTAGAACTTTTCTGTTATCTCACAATTTTAACAAGTATACATGTTAACTTTTAAATGTTAACGTTATAAGATAATACTAAATAAACAAAACATTTTGCTTTTGATTCTGACCTCAATGATTATACAAGTAATATTGGCAGAAACAGTTTATTATTTTTTTTATGTCAAGCTGCAGCTTGAAGAACTAATTCTGCTTGCTGTAATGATGACAGTTCCTTCCAGGTACTATAATACTTTGGATCAAGGAAGAGTTTGTTTTAAATCATCCTCTTCATCAGCAACAAAAAGAGAAAATTTGTTCCAGTCATTTCAATAACTAAAACATTAATATCCATGTTGAAACAAGGAGTTACACAATGCACTGTTTCTTTAACCTGCAGGACTCCCTCTCAGATTACCTCTTACTCAGTTTATTTTGAATTTGTAGATTTGCCTCTTTTCGTTCCTTAGAGGCTATAAACTCAATACTTTATGGTTGGGCTAAACATAATTTGTATGGCAGGCACATGTACTTGTAAAGAACTATGTAAGAAAGCAGAATACTAACAAGCTAAAAGCGTGTGCTGTAATCATAAGCCAAGTCTACAAAATGCAGTCAGTACCTCCACATCACCTTTCAGTAACATTTAAGATGTATAGTTGTTTAAAATTAGAAAGGGCCAAGGCTCAAGCTGAGCTCATCTTGGCCACTACAGTTAAGAATAACAAAAAGGGTTTTTTTTGGTATGTAAACAGTAAAAGGAAGATTAGGGAAAATGTGGGCCCATTGATGAATGAGATGGGCACCCTAGTGGTGGAA
>JAOQGH010000001.1:115291648-115312858 GCA_025769975.1 Gallinago jamesoni | reverse complement strand
CCTGCTTCAGCAGGGGAGTTGGACTAGATGATCTCTATGGTCCCTTCCAACTCTAAAAATAATTCAGTGAAATTCAAAATTTAAAAAAAAAAAAAAAAGAAAAAAAAGAAAAAAAACCCACCCACAACTGCCAAAATCTTGTCACTCTTGAAATCTTTATGCATTTACAGGGTAAGCAAACGATGTAGTTTTACCTGTAATATTTGGAAAATGTTTTTTGCCATTTATCCCCACAAATTCTATCATACACACATGTTAGGAAAGAAGTGGTATTAAATTAAAATGCAGATTGTATAAATAAGCTTAAGGATTTAAATACTATTAAATGTACACGTAATAAATGTAAATGAAGTAATTTTAATTGTCCTACATGCTTCTATCTAGAATGTCAGAAACTGCTAATTAAAACTCTCAAACTGACAGGTACTATAAAACACTTGTCAGTTTTTTGACTTTCACAAGATTTTACCTTGTTTTCAATTTCTGTCCATGCAGCATGAGCAACTTATGAGCCCATATAAGATAGAACTCTAAATGACAAGATATCTCAAATGCAGAGGCCAGGAACTCCAATACTTTCTCCACATACAGGTCTGGGAGTGACGAGCAGACAACATCAACTGTGCAGGAAGAAAAAAAGACCATAAATATTAAGCACCGAATTACTATTTGGAACAATATGAAAGAGACCACAGCAAAGCATATAGGGAAGGAGAAGAAAGCACCATCTTGGTGACTTTTTGATATTTAATATAGTATTTAAGATACAGTACCACAGTGTCTCAGGAGGCAAGTCTTTCCTCTTTGAGCCACCCAATCACGACTGCATTTAAAAGCAAGAACTTCCCCCCTCCCCACGTTCCTCCTCCTACCAGAATGCTCTCCCCAACATCTCTCCTTCAACAACTACTTCCTCCTCCTTTTCCTCTTTTGGTGTAACTAGATTTTACTGAAAATCTAGTTTATCTTGTTGCTTCTGAAATCATACAAATTTCTGTATTGAGTGGAACTAGTTATGCGTAGTAATCAGAGGCAATAAAGGATACTTAAAAAGACAATGTCACCTGCTGACAGAGGAAGTGTCTGAATGCTGTTAGTAATTGCGCAGCACGAAATAAGCACAATTTATAAGCATTCAAAATAATCTCACATATAACTATGACAACCTCATTATATATAACCCTCTCAAAAATAACCAACTCCTGTTCTCTGCAGCCACACTTGCTGGCTTAAGTAACAGTCAACTGTGACAAAAGCTTTCTATTTTTATAGAAACGGGCACACATTCATTTGTTAGCAGTGCATTAAAGTACACTAAATTTCCTCTGCACCTGAGGTTTTGCCACCTACCTACTTACCCAGTCTTGCCTGCGTACATGGAGCTTTGGTTAGCTTCAGTAAAAGAGAGCTAAGTTTTGCCAGACAGAGGCAAACACCATTATGCCAAGCGTTACGCAAAAGATGATTTACCCTGACATGCAATTATCAGGCTTGCTACCTAAGGAATAAGGTAAGAAAATCCTACAAAGCAGTTGGCTGGCAACACATCTTATTTCAGACTAGAGCATGTTTTCACTAGATATAAAAATTATTTTTATTTGTCACACATGAAACACTGGAAGGAAATCAATACCTTTCACTGGGGTAACAACAGTGAGGTAAAGCTAAGAAAATATCCTTTAAAGTAACTATGACAAATTATAAAGTTAAGTAGAATACACTACTGAAAGCTTATTTTTAAGTTTGTATCTACTATATATAGCTAATGTATGTGCACATTAGTTTTCAAAATGAAAAGCTAAGTGACATCTTACCTGTTCCTTTTGTTTCTGACTTCACAATTTTGAAAGCACCTGTCTCTTGTTAGAAAGAGCTTGGCACTTAACTGTTTGGTTTCTGTGAACACAGCTTCCTCTAAGAACCATATTTACTTTTGTTTAGAGATGAATTTAACAAACACTATAACTAAAGGAACA
Organism: Gallinago jamesoni; assembly: GCA_025769975.1. Taxonomy (NCBI): domain Eukaryota; kingdom Metazoa; phylum Chordata; class Aves; order Charadriiformes; family Scolopacidae; genus Gallinago; species Gallinago jamesoni. The sequence continues at coordinate 115,310,882 of JAOQGH010000001.1, read as the reverse complement.
AAAAACATCACAACTTCTAAGGGCTGACAGTTGTAGAATTGCTCCAAATTTTGGCAGTCCAAAGCAATATAAATTTAGAGCACCTGACACAGAGCTTTATCCAATTGAGCACTGAACACTTGCAAAAAAACCCACTCCATTACCTCCCTTGTCAACCTGCTGCAATATTTGACTACCCTCAACATAATACTATTGTTTTTAATATCTAGTTTTAATTTCCCATATTGCAAGAGGTCTGCTGCCTCTTGTCACATTGTTGTGCAACTCAAAGTCTGGTTCTGCCTTCTTTCTAAAATCCCATTAGGGACTTGAAGACACTAAAAATATTCTCCTTCTCTTCCAGAAACTGAGCCAACCCAGGTATCTTAAGCCTCTCCTCAGCTGTTATGCACTCTGGCCCTCCAAACCTTTTCCAAGACCTCCACCAGATGCTCCAGAATGGAAACTGAAGAGGCTGCAGAGTGGAGACACAGAGAAGACTAACCATTTTTCCTTGAACTGCTGTCTACATCCTCGATAGTACAGCCCAGTATCCAGCTGACTGCCTTCATCACTCAGGCACACTGCTAACTCATATTAAACTTGCTGTGTCACTCTAACATCAGCTGCTTCTGAGAACTGACACCCAAAACCTTTACCTGCATATCCAGACCTGATCAAATTTCATGTTCAAAAGTCACTAGACAAGCATGCAATAAAATTAAAACCTACGTTAACATCAAACCTACTTCTTTTGGCAAAAGATCATCCCTTCCTCTTTAGTCTTCAGCTACAGTAAAAAGTCCTTAAATATCAGTGTCAGAAACTCCACTCCCGGCTAAGCTCTGCCCTTTACGCTTCAACTTATTTGGCTGACACCTCTGCTTACAGCTAGCTCAGTCAAATTTCATGGAAGATCCACTTACCTTCATTGCTAGGTACAGCCTCTATGACCTCCTGAATTAATTTCTTTTCATTCAGCTTGAAGGCCATAATGATAGCCATAGTGTATTCCTTCTGACGCAGCGTTTTGTGTATATTGTTGGGGGTGATATCAATATCCAGCTCAAAAGGATCAAAAACTAACCCAGAGTCTAGCGAATAGATAAGAAGACCCTCTGTGGTGGTGGCTGCCCAGCTACGTCCTAGAAGAAAAGTAACAGTATTTAAGCATGCAGCAATGTTTTCTAGTATGGAAACAGAAGAGTAATGGTAAACAGATCACTATTCATTGCTTAAAACAAGTGGAAAAGACTGAAAACTGTGCATTGTTGATAGATCTGACAACAACGTACAACGCTTGTTAAAGATACCAGCTGAAAGTGATGCACATTTAGGTTTTCTAACTGTGCACTCCATGGGAGACTAGACTACAAATCTAGCAGCATTGTAGAACATCTGGAGAGACATCTCCAAGGCATTTGTACTTCATTATTACTCCTTCTCTTGCTTGTTTTACATGGAATAAAAAAAATCCTACATTAATTGTTCATACTCACCTGTGGGAGAGAATCGCAGGCAAGTCACTCTTATTTCCGGTTTGAAGTGTCGATAACTCATGTCACCTAAAGGAGAAGTTTAGAAGTGATTTAATATATTTACCAAAAATTCACAGTCTAGCTATCATATGCTCTTATCATGATGCTGAAAAATAATGCAAAACATGTGAAAACCTGGCAGAGTTAAAGATAGGGTAAGGGACAGTCCAAGTCCAAAAGATCTTACAGCCAAAATAAGTGGTGGAACTGAATTTCTCTCTTTGAAAATGAAGTCAGGACTGCTGGGTTCCATACCCAGGAGACCACAGTACTTCCTGGTTCCTTTTGCTTCTACTGTGCAAAAGGACCCACCACACATCAGCTAAACACTTAGGTAACAGATCTCTGTGGCTACAGAACATTAAGGTAATCCTAACTTCAAAACTGAGCTGAACAATTCAAACCCTTCTTATCTGGTATCAACTCTGGGTGAAAAGTTTTCATTCCCATAAAACCAGTAACAAGATAGCAAAGCCAAAACCCATACCTCTTTTTACGCCAGGAAGAGGAATAGCAACACCATCTTCACCTCCACCACCTTCATCAATCAGAGCCATGCTGCCAAATTCAGTCATTTTTCTCCGATCCAAGTACTCCTAGAAAAACATATAAGTTCCATTCACTTTACTGAATCTCCTATCAATCATCTATATTAACTCCTGAATGCTATTGAGAATTTTTAATTATCTAGTTATATTTTCTTTGCGCTTCCTTCCAAAAGTCCTCCCAAAATCACACAGAAAACAATTTTCACAACAGCGGGCAACAGTGTCCAGTCACAGATGAGAAATAGGCTGCTTCAGTCTTAAGCGTTCAGAGCAGCACAACTCAGTTTAAGACTGACATTTCATATTATTATAATGTTGTTCTACTCGAGACACATCATTTCCTCAGATGCAGCTCAACTCTTCCTCCCCTTCAGATTCCGTAACTACCCTGTGCTAACGTAAAGGCTGAGTAGCCAGACACCTATGCAATGTTTTAGGGACCTCCCCGCCCCCCATTTTTAAACACCCACCCCCTCCAGGATTCTTTTCCAGTTAGCTCAGTTCTGGTATCCATGTGTTGAGCTACACTAGCACAACAGAGGGCAGCAGAGAAAAGAAGGCTGCTTCACAAACCACTGTTGTCAAAGAAATATCTTTGGAATGAGTCTAATATGGCCCGACATGAACAATGGAACAATCCTTATTCTTCAAGCTAAGGGGATGTTAAGAAGGGTTACTGGAATTTTTCTGATGCTTTTCATTGCTCACTTTACTTATAAGGAATTTAATTTTGCACTTTTTTCAGTGATGCCCTGTCCTTGACAGGACAAGAGGTAACAGGCACAAACTGGAACATAGGAAGTTCCATCTAAACACAAGGAAGACTTTCTTTACTGCGAGAGTGGCAGAGCACTGGAACAGGCTGCCCAGAGAGGTGGGGGAGTCGCCATCTCTCGAGTTGTTCAAAACTTGCACGGACACATTCCTGTGCAACCTGCTCTAGGAGGACCTGCTCAGGCAGGAGGGTTGGACTAGATGATCTCCAGGGGTCCCTTCCAACCCCATATCATTCTGTGATTTGGCAATATTCAGAAACCAGGTTTGTGACGGTCAGTGTTATTCTCTGTGTCCACAATTAAATTCTTCATTTCTTTGCTAACACAAGGAACTGACACCCAGGGAAAGCTAGATTAGTACAAAATATTGATAATTTAAATTTTCAGAGTTTCTCTTCACTTATAAGTTAAGCGCCAGCTGACTTAACTATGCCTAAGAGTTCTGCTCATTAAATACAAATACACTGCAATCCAGCAAGACTTTAGTTAGCTGAGTGCCAGGAATAATTTTGTTTTTGAGAAACATTTCCTTACCACTTACCTGCACAAACCCAAGAAAATGAACCCATGTTTAACAAAACATGCATGAATCCCACTTAAATGAAATGTCATACCAAAACCAAAGTCTTGGGGGTGGGGAGGGAAAATAAACAAACAAACAAACAAACAACTTAGTCCTGTGGTAACGTACCTCCATTGCATCTAAAGAAAAGTTGCAAGAGATTTCAAATTTTTTCATAAGAATCTGTTCCTTGACATTATATATACAGACAAATTTTGACAATCCACCTGCCAGAATAGACTGACCATCCGCTGAGTAACACAGTGTAGTAAAAGATCTAGTAAAGAAAAAGAGAAAGTAGTTAATTTCACTGCTACATCCAAGCTAAAAGACATGAGTACAGTATGAAGACACAGAAGAGTAACCATTCCACAGAAAAAGTGGAGATCTTCATTCACACAATATGTACTTAACGCAGAAAACCATTTACCACAAACAAGTACTTTACTATGAATCACAAACAATTTAGAACTTCAACAGTTTCTGAAGGGCTTCCATACTTCTGAGTCACAGCGCAATGAATGAGCTCTCAACTACGCCCTACACAATACTAAGGATGGTCACAGAGCTACAGAAAAAACATCATGGCATGTTTTAAAGAAATGGTTGAGAGCTCATCATCAAAAAAATACAGTAATTTTTTTTCAAAATGTCATTTTTTTTTCATTTTGGTTTGAGGGTGAGCAAGATGGAAAAAAGAAGAGCTCAAGGGAAAAAAAGAGAAGAATAAAACGCATGACCTCTATATTACACTATTTTATGGCACACGAATTCAATTCATCTTTAAACATTACTTCACATGCATATAAATGCGTAATAAAACCCATTTTTTAAAAAATGTATCAGTTTCTATACACTAGTTACATACTAATACCCACATAACAAGATACACACTTAAAAAACCTTTCATATTTAGCCAGTGAACAACTTGTCATGAAACACTTAGTATCATGCTGGCAACCCAACTTATGAAAAAGAACAAATACTCAGAATAATGTTTATCAGTGGATGAAGACAGTAAGAGACAAAATAGATGCATCCAGATGTCAAGTCAGGCAGTCTTTTAAAATCCATCATCAGAATAAAAGTATTTAAACAGCAGATGCAATCTGAAATCTTCACGTAAAAAACAAATGGAAAGAAACAATTCAAAAGCAAAAGCCAGTGTGGCACCCTCTTTTCACCACCATCTCATTTACTTACTTTCCCTTGGCTGCTTGTTTGGCAGTGATTTTATCAAGTTCTTTCCTTCCCATCTGAAGATCATGCCTTCCCTCAATTGAGCCAATTTGTACTGCATTTTCATGATCCCAAAACGTTATCTGTCCGTTCAAAGCAGCAACTGCAAGCTCCTTGCCATCAGGGCGGAAAGCAACAACAAGAACTGCGAAGAATTGAATTAACAGATAAAAATGCAGTCAGATCTTTTTCCAGGAAAACACCCTATATTTTTCTAGGATCTTAACTACCCTAAAAAGCTTAAGAGTAACGAGTACAACTGTATGTTTTCTCTGGACAATATCACTAATTATAAAGCTAGAGTTAGTAATTACATCAAAAAAGATTTCTTGCACTGTTAAGTAATACAGAGAACTATTCAACTTTTGGGTTTCATCATCAAGAAGTTTATCTGTATTTGACATGTTCTGTTGTTCGCTCTTGAAATACTTTCGGTAATATTTTTATATTTGATATAAAATGAAATAAAAGTTACCATCTGAGTTCAATATTAGTGTCTCCTTGGTTCTCCAGCTGTCTGACATATCCCACAACTTGACAGTTTTATCCCAAGAGGCACTAGCTAGAACACTCTTCATTGGGTTAAAGGACAAACTGCTGATGGGGCCCTCATGACCTGATAAGACCTAATAAAAGAAGAAAAGATAACATGGAATTAGGTAAAAGGAACTGAAATACACACAGTCTGCATTCAGTAAGCTCTAAATACAACGATGAAACTGTGCCTAACTTGTCTGTAACATGCTTGAGGACACTTTTGGACATGGGGCATGATACATACCAGTGATTCTCAACGTCTTATTTTCACAAGTTTTAAAACAATTCACAGAAGTGCTAGCATTGCACAGGAATCCACAGCCACTCTTAGGCATATGTATAGTCTCTCTAGAGACCAAGACTTAAGAATAGAGTGCACTCCCCCTCCCCCCACCTCTCTTATCAGAACAATCAGACCAACTGTGAAAAAGCAAGGTATTGCTCTGAGAATTCAGTACATCCTGCAGCTGAAAATATTTGAGAAAAAAAATACTAATAAAAACTGTGAATTAAATAAGAGTAACACAGATTTTTATAGGATGGAGCTCCTACTCCTCTCAGAAGAAATCAAGGAAAGAAAGTAGACTCAAAACTCTGGAGATCCACCCAAGAAAATGATGGGTTACTGTAGTAATTTGTATTCAACCACTATGCCAAATTAAATACATGAATAGCTGAGTTCATCTACTCGTACAAGATGAACAATAATGCTTAAGAATGGAAAATAGGAAAATCAAATGAATTTGATTTGCTCAGCACTGTGTCCCTCCTTTATTACATCTACTCTGAAGAAAACATTTTTTGAACTAGCAACAAGGCATTGGGGATTTAACTTAATAGTTTTTTTTGCCCTACACAATAAGAACCTTCTACAAAATGAATCTATATTGATCTTAGGAGAGCACCTACAATCTTTTCATTACCTGTAGAAAATAACATCTCTTAGCAACTACTGGAGGAAAGGCAATGTCCTGGTTTGAGCAACACAGAACTATTTTCTCTTTTAGTAATTTTACTTTTCAGTAAGCTCTCTTTTAATGTTAGGGAAAACTGCACTTTTAGGAGACTGAATATGTAAAAATATTTCCTTCATAGACAGCTATGGCATGCGGGTTTCTAGGTCTGTGGTTTTGAGCTCTCCAGGTGTGGGGATGAGAAGAGAGACCCAGGCACTTGACCCAAGCTGGCCAACAGGATTATTTCATACCATGAACATCACACTCAATATAAATTAGAAAGTTTGCTGTGTAGTTCTCTCTCTCCCTTGATGGAGGTGCTCCAGAGAACTTCTTGTCCCAGTACTGGACCCCTGAGCCCTTTCCATCTTCCCAAAGCCAAAGTGTTCACTGTGTCTGACATTTGCTGTCCCCTGCTGGGAGAGCACAGCTTCCTGCTGATAGAATTGGCTGAGCGTAATTCTTGTATGTTTTATATTGCTATTGGGATCAACACTGGTTCTTTAGTATTATGAATGTTAACTATTTAGTCTTATTCTATTAAATCTGTTTATATTTAAAAACCCCTGGGTTTCCTTTTTTCCCCTCATTGCCTTTCCTGTGTACGGAGGGATCACCAAGCAATTGAATAACTCTCTAAACAACTATAAATTATTGTGGGTTCCTCAAACCATAACAGACTCTCATGACCATGTGTTAGCTCAGCAACACTGGTGTTGCTTCATTAGCTAGAAAGAGCTCATTACTTAAGAATTCCAAAAAACTATTTCCCACACAAATTCAGGAGAGCCCCTGTGCAATAAATCAAAAAAAAAAATCATTGAGAGTACTATGGTGTAGCTCCAGTTCTTGAATATAAATGTAACAAAACACTTTATGTTGTATTCAAGTTCTCCGACTAATCCTAAAGTTATTTGGTATCATCACGATCTATATTATGTGTTAAATTCAAGTCCTGCAACACTATGGGTCCTTACATCTAGCAGCCTTCCACTCTGCATTGACCAGATGAATATTTCAAAGGAATCCTGAGAACCAGCTGACACAATCTCACCACTGGAGTCCACAGCTAAACAAGAGAACTGACTTGGTCGCGGAGAAGTAAAGGTACGGAAATTGCGGTATCTGTTGTAAATGTGAAAATAAATTATGAAAACATTTTAGGCACATTTAAACATATGTTTCATGAATATATTTTAAAAAGAAATTCATTCTACTTGTAAAGTCTATTAAAACTATCTACAGAAAAAATATTCTTTGTATAAAATCAGATACATCTCAGCACAATTCCAAGATTCAAAAAAGGTATTAACAACTCTGTAAAAACAGCAGCCAAAAATAATCAGAAGAGCTTCCTTATATTACATAGCATATATCCATTCTTTAGAACTGTACAGTTGTATTATAATGGCTGAACAACTGAAACTATGACCAACATTCTGTTAGACAGGTGCCTTCACCCCATTTGAGCAGTAGAGGCAGATAACGATCTTACTCGATTCCTAGCTTCTCTGAGAAAAGTTCTTCTAGGATTTTCTTCACAACTGGATGAAATGACAGGATTCCTATTACTATCCAAATTCCATTCTAAGGCTGAACCAAAAAAAAAAATCAATAAAGTGGTACTCAGCCAGTTGCAACTTCAACTTGAAACAAGCAATCAGCAGCTCGCTGTAGTTTGAGGGATAAAAGCTGAAGACTAAATGATACACAAAAGCTTTTTAATACTTACCTATGTAGATCAAAGGCACGCACTGTTCCATCTAAAGAAGCACTCAAAATGACATAACCATTGGAAGTAAAAGTTACAGCAGTTACACCACTGGTATGTTCTGTAAAAGTGACAAAACAAAAGCTGCTTGAAGTGTTCCACACTTTCACCTGCAAGGGAGACAAGAAAAGCCTTCTTAGAATCTCTGTCATCAGTTCAGAAAGAAAGTAAGGGTAAGGCAACAGAAGAGTAAAGTAAAGTTAGTCCTAGAACTCTGCAGTAGCATGAAGGACATTCAGTCAGAATCAGTAAGGGATGCTGTGCAAGTGAGGCAAACAGGCCACAGCTTATCATTAAGCCACGGAAGACACATATACAACATGAAACTCTAAGCAGAGATAGACAAAAACATTTTGAAAAGAAGTTAATTTTCAAGGAAAGCATTTCAGGCTCCCAAGGTTTATACTATCCACAGATAAGGTAAGTGTCAAATTCAAAATCAACTGCAAAGCCACTCCAAAAGTTACAACTGAGATATTACAAATTTTTTTTTTCTTCCTCCCTGAACAAAAATGTTGTGTGTTTAGCTATCTACAGTTTGAGATTTCTGGGGTTTGGCCAATTTTGAGTCTGAATGGTGGAAACCATGAAGTAGCAGATCTATTTTCTGACATTCAGAAATTTTAATAGGAAGTAAAATACTATCTTTGTCCCAAGAGATTGTGGGATTACTCTACATACATGTTTTAAAAAAAAAAAAAAAACCACAAAAACAAAAAAGGTAAAACAACAGTACCTGTACACATAACCTACTATTTCAATACAAGTCATCCATGAAAAGCTATTTTTTTTAAACAGCACGTTTCTGCAATGGTACACTACAGAAAAATCTGTTTAGGAATTGCACTTTTAAAAGTAACATGAAATTAATTTAACATCAAAACCAATTATTAGAAGGGCATGAATTTGGATGACTGAAGTTCATTCATCTAAAAATAACAGAGCAACCACAGGCATACAGAAATTAACATTTGATGAGTTTGATCTTTTTGTGTTTACAGTGACTGCATCTATAATAATAAAAAAATAAATCACCTGCTAATAAAAAAATAAATCACCTGCTAAAAATGGTGATGCGATTTGCAGAGGATACCAGTAATAATACATTAAAATACATATGCTCTAGAGAGAAAAATCAAAACATTTAAATAAAGTGAGAACAAAAACCTTATGATTTTATATTAAGAATAATATATATCAGTTATAGAGCTTTCTACATAAAATGGAAATTCAAGCTGATAACTATGTTATTCAGAGTTCAGTTTATATTTCGGTAATACTGCCCCACTCACTTTCCCATCCTCCCCTCCAGTTACTATGTATTGTCCATCTGGAGAATACGCTAATGAAACCATGCTGTTGAAATGCCCCTGCTGCTTCAGCACGTAGGACTCGCTTTGCCATTCCCATACCAACAGCTGACCCAAACCTAAAAATACATGAAAAGAATTAACCAGAATGATGAATTATGAGACCCTGCAAATGCAAGCCACAAAACACATATTTGCATGCAATATTAAAAAAAAAGGTTTAAGCAGACAGGTTGCACTATGCACATATCAATTCTAATAAAAGCCCCATTTTATAAGTTCAAAGCAACTTTTCTTGATAATCAAGAGCCTGTATTTGGTATAACACCCTCAGTACCAGAGCACCACTAGTACTAGAGCAGCAATGTTACAAACTAGCTTTGCTAACAAATAGATGCATCCTGATAAATAGTCAAAAATCAAAAATATTCTAGGAGAAAATTGTATTTTCATGTTTACGGTTTTTTTTTTGGTTTTTTTTTTATGTAAAGCAAACCAAAATTACATTTCAAAAATAGCAAAGAGTAATGTAAAGCCTTAACAGCATGTTTCCAACTTGATAGTATAACTATCTGACCAGCAACTGGCCTTACTTACTGGTCACTGCAGTGAATACCCAGGGTAACCTTAGGCTTTTCAATACAAAGGAGGTGGTAACTTCTTACTTTTTAAAATAAATTACCTGGAAAGAAAACCAGGCCTGCATATAAAAGTATAACCTTGGTTACCATGCAAACCATTATGGACCGAGTGGGAATGCTGGAACATCCAGGTAGCTTTGTAAAATGCTGTACAACAAGCAGCAAAGGAAAAGAGACTGGGCTTAAAATGAGAGCATACTACGAGCTACACTAAGGCTAAGTCATATTCAAGGGATATGAGCTTTATGCTAATTCTGCTAGAGTTTTCATACATGATTTAAGAGTAATCGTTCTTTTTTCCTTCGTTAGCAAAGTATTTCCCTGAATTTTAAGAATTCTGTGAGGACTTATTTTACTATATTGAGACACAACAGAGATGAGATTATAAATTAACGAAACTTTAACACTTATAGTCAAGAAGAGTAAGAGAAATTTGGGCTTGCATGCCCACAACGTTCCTCATTTTTCCATGAATACAGACCAAAAAAATTTACAAACCTGAACATCCAAAGGCAATCCAGTCACCAGTGCAGTTGATAGAAATAGAAGCTATCCTTTGGTCTGAAATACTGAAGAGAATTACCCAATAAACAAACTTGCGTTTTCATGCCTTGTGTGATAAAACTTCAAATCTAGGCTTTAATTCTTCTGTTCAAGCTAGTTCTTTGATTGCCTTAACTGAATTTCTCTATCACTGTAACATCAAAAGCAGCATACAAATTCTTTCCTTCATTATATGCAAAAACATCAAAAAGACAATACTGTCTTATTTGGAATAAAGATGGAGTATCTACATCCCAAATAAAGATGTACTTACCAGCACAGACTAAAACTCCCCACAACCCAGAGAAAAACCCTATTTTATTATATAGCGAATTTATGCATTCTTTTGCTAGCATCATATAGCAATGGAAAATAATTATGCTTTTATTCTTCAACTTAGAGACAATGTCCAGATAGTTTTACACATGTAGAACTTTTCTTCCCAGATAGTATCTTTATTTACCACAAAAAACCTGACAACCAGAAGTTCAAAGCATTGAAGAAATCTATAGCCAACAAGTCAGGAGTTCCTCATTCAGACCTCACTTTTCTGTAATTAGCCATGGAATGGAGTCGTATGGTATTATATCAATCTGATTATGCCTTTCCAGAAATTACAATACTAAATAGATACTCATGTTTAAGATTTTTTTCACTCTGATTATTCATCCTTCACTACTAAATGTGGTGTGTTCTCATTTAAACAACCAAAACATAGCCCCTACAGAAAACCAACCAAAAAAATCCAGCCACAGCCCCATACCTCACCTCAAGGAGTGGATCAGATTGAAATCTGGAAGCTCATGGAGGTGAAAAATTCCAGAGGCAAAACCAGTGACTAAAAGATGTGTTTTCTTGTGATAAGCTGCAGATGTCAGGTTGTTAAAATCTCCCTCTTTATTGAAAAAATACCTGGCATCAAAGAAATAAGTAAAAAACAAACTGAATGTGAAAGAAAAAGCATGCTGTTATAGCTGCATTTCAATATAGGTCAAGTATTTTGGTAAAGGTATCCTACAATAAAACTAAAAAGCAGTAGATCCAGGAATTGCTAGATACATGTACTTTTACATAGCTAGTGAAAGCTAACTCTCTTCTCTCCCTCAATGTTTATAGCTCCTACCATAAGCTGATTATCAGAAGTGATACCCGATCACATGCAATGCAAGGGACTAAAAGTTACCCTCAGAGGAACTACACTGTGCATCTCCTTCTGATCACCTAGTGCCAATATGGGCAACCCTCACGAATTCACTGGTTATCATTCTTTATGAGAATCCCCTTGCAGAGGAAGTAATTGAAGCAATAGTCATAAATATTATATGCCCGGTGAAGGTTTTCTCAGTTTCTTTGTAGATATAGCTTTTACTGGAACTAAACAGATAAGCACAATGACAGTCAGATAAAAGAGAATCTGATCATTTTCCACAATAGTTGCATACTCCAAATTCCTTCAGTCTGGAAGTGATGTTCCCTGAGGCTAATTCCAATCTGGGCTAGGGTAGGGTACTTTCTTTATACTTTCTTTTCAGTCAGAAAGACAGAACAGAACCCAGATGTCAGATGTTCCCAACTGGCCCCTACAGACACCCTGTCTCTCCCTCACCCCGTTGACAAGAGATGGCCTATGAACAATATCCTTCTTCAAGCAAAGCTAAACGCTATAACTATTTTAAACTGGTTTACTCTTATGATGTGGACAGATAGGGAAATCCTTCAGGAAGGCATCTCCAAATATTTTACCAAAGAGGCTGATGAGCTATCTTTATGAAACATTGTTGTCACCTCTTGAAGACAACCAATCTCTTTTTTCAAGAACTCAAAGCCTTAGCTTTGACTTAGGCTAGAGGATACCGTACTGAAGATCTCATTACATTTCTTGACTTTCAAACACCAAAACATGCACCATAAGTCAGTATTTCTTGTATTAGTAAAATTATACTGACTTACTATTCTCAGTGTGAATGAAGGGTAATTGCCCTTCCTATATTCAAAGTACAACAAACGTGTGTTTGCATTTACCAAAATGATTTAACATGGGATTTATAGTAAATTACCAAATCCTGGGCAGAGTTTTATACTGCTTTGAATGACTGATAAAGAGTGAAAAAAGCTCTATAAAGGAAATCCCAATAGTAAGTTTCTTTGGAAAACTGAAATCACTTACTTCGCAACACGTGAATATTTAACTTTATCTCTAGTCTCTTGTTCACTTGGGTTGGCTTTTCCATGAATTTCTTCACCCTTTGGCTCTTCAAGAAACTCTTCATCGCTTTTTTCTGCATTCTTTTCCCTATCTTTAGGAAGCCTGGGCTTCAAACCATCGAGTTCTGTATCACACTGCCATACACAGAGTGCTGCATCCTGGCTAATTGTGTACAGCTATAATACAAACACACAAACATACAATTATCATGTAATACTTAAGTTTTGTACTCTGCTGTCTTGCTATGAACATACAATTGCAGAAGGGTTAGCAAGCCTGCACTCTTGTCATTAAGATAATATATTCCTTATCATTACTTATCACATATTACTATACCACTGGAACAGGTTGCCCAGGGAAGTCAAGGAGATGTTCAAGGCCAGGCTGGATGGGGCTTTGAGCAACCTGGTCTACTGGGACGTGTCCCTGCCCATGGCAGGGGGGTTGGAACTCGATGATCTTTAAGGTCCCTTCCAACCCAAATGATTCTATGATTCTATGATTCTACTTAGTCCTCTAGAATTCAAGGTTCCTTCATCTGGAAAGATTCATTCACCCTCAGAACTGGTTGATTTACTTTACCTGCCCTTAGATGATTTTTTTAAAATATTGAAGGCAATTTGATTACCAGTTGGCATTACAGGTAATTCATTTTTTTCATGTTTAATACTATAAATTTTGGGGGCAGCAATTTTAAATAACTTGCTCTCCTTCTAAAGTTTACTTCTTCAAATGTTCACCGAACTATAAACTCAGAATCACAGTGGAGGAGTACATATTACTTATGTATCGTATAAATTCTGAGATATTATTAAAATAGCATCCTTACTTACAAATGATTCTGCTTCAACTATTTTAATATTAAAATTCAAGAATGTTGTATGATTATACATACGTCTAGACTGTTCTCTTCAAAAAAGCAGGCTACTATTACATCCTTATGCCCTCCAAGTGAGTAGTAGATCAAGTTTGTCCATCGTTCTGCTCCAAACACCCATGTAGACATGTCCTTGCTCCCTACTGCAAAACATCTACAAAAGAAAAGGCAATTTGAATTAGAATACTGGTTTGAAAACCTCTTCACTGGGTGAAGAACGTTCTGAATGGGAAGACACCAGTCACGCCCTTAAAAGTAATTTTACACATAACAGAGTTGTAAATTGAGGTTGGCAACTCTAGCAAAGGTAGCTGGGATTGAATACATTCAAAAGGTCAACCATGCGCACATTCCCCAGATGCATACCCTTTATGAATAACTAGGCATTTTCAAGCAAAAATGCATTTTTGATCCCTAAAACATGCTTAATTTTTACTGTCTAGTCTGCCTAATGATAGTATTTTTTTAAATTCAAGATGGACTTAAACATGCATACAAATATTAACAATGTGAGCAGGTAGACAGTGCTTTAGTTTAACTACTCACTTGGAATCATCAGTCCAGTCAATACAAGTTGTTTCATCATAGGGACCATAGTAAGTTTTGTCCAGAACAAATGCATTAAATTCTCGTTTTTTCCCAGGAGCATGGTACATAAGAGCAACATTGTCTTTTGTAATCACAAATTTCCTGTCATGAAAGGGGAAAACAAAGCACAATTGCACACAAAGGTGTTAAAGCAAACAATTGTTTAGTACAGACTGTAATATAACTAAACAAAACAATGTTAAAAAGGTTTCTGCATTACTGAAGTCATAAATATGGACTACTTTCAAGTTAAAAAGTTATTTGCAGATTGATATTATCCCCCAACTTTGTCAAAGCACATTTATCTTACACATTGTAAGACAGAAGACATTCAATAAAAAGCACCAAAGTTAAATAAGGAAATATGTATTCTCTAATTCTCACAAAGGAAGAAAAAGTTCAAACATTCAAAACGGGATATTCTATTTCAACCCCTCTTCACCTCCATATCCTGGCTACTTTCACAAACACAAAGCATCTGCATGCGGGCTACACGTATTCTCTAGTCTGGCTGTGTTGCCAGTATAATTCCCTTACACAGAACTGCAACTACAGCTTTCAAGCAAAACTCATCCATGATCAATTCTAAGTCAATCCAGCTGAGGACTGGCGCCAAAAAGGGAACTCAACACTTTTTCCTCTCACCCTTCTGATGCCTCTAACATTTATGATGCCACGCTTTGGCTGAGTGACCGTGCAGTCCAGGGACATGAAAAGAAGCTGTCTCAGACTAACCCATGTCAGCAGTGAAACTGCACCACCATGAGTGCCATCACGGAACTCTGCAGCACTGACTAGTCCCTACCACAGTCTCTTTCACCTTACTTATGATACATTAAGAACAGCCAAACTCACAGAAAATATTCTATGTTTCTAAGAGTCCCAACATACACAGACAACATCTCTGATGGACAACTTTCCTGCCACTATCTGTTTCTAAGGCTTTGCTTTTCTTCTTTTCTCCGACTTTCAATTTTACCGATAAAGTAACCCTGGTCAGCTCAAAATATTCCCTACATTAACCGAAAGGTATCATCCCCAGATTGGCTAGAATGTCTTAATAATTATAATTAGTTTATGGGGTAATTTCTGTTGTTTTGTTCTAAACCATGCACATTGTACTTACTTGCCATCAGGTGAAAAACTGACACTGTGAACTGGCTTGTGAAAATAAAAGTGATGTATCACACATTTGCCAATCAAACTGACAAGCAAAGCGGCTCCCTCTGTAAGGGCAGAAAAAGAAGAATAATCATGGAAATAAAGCAGTTCCCAAAGAAACCATAACCTTAGCAAGCTCATTTCTTTCCTTAAAAAGCAGGGGGAAGGTACCTCCTCAGAAACTTTTAAATACAGTGTGCTTAAGAAGAAAAATAAAAAAATTACAATTCACTTTCTAAACTTTGTAAATAAAGATACCTTTCCAAAAAAATTCAACGGAATTTTTAAAGCAGAGAACTTGTAATTTGTGTTAAGGTTGAATAAATAGCAATAGAGATTCTCCTCTTCAGGCTATATTTTTATTTCACTCTTTATAAAACAAATGCCTCCTTAACGGAAGTACCTTCATCAACTAGTATGGCAAGACTTCCATCCGGAGAGAGCCCCACGCACACAATATTAAGCCGCGTAGCCAATGGATATGTCTCACACTTATTACTGCAAGGAAAAGAGAAAACAGTAAATTGGGCACAAAGATGTAAAAATAAAAGCCATCTTCAAATCAATGAAATATGGTTCAATACCTATGTTAGAGCCACTGAATCAACTTAGATGTAGAACCCCCATGACTTTAACTTCCACAACCCCATAAACACCAGCTGTGCAAGAGATAGGCTCTTGACCAGAATCCTGGCATAATGAGCATCAGTCACAACTCTGGCCTACAGGAAAAAGGCAGATGACAGTCTAAGCTTTGTCATACACAAGAGACACCACAAGACAGAAGCACACAAAGACACCAGATGACTAAATCAAATGCAAACCTCTTTATTTCTAAAACACATCCTTACATACTTCTTATACTATTCTCCCCAGGGACCTGTATGCATAAAACCTGCACCGCCCAACACCTCAACTATTCTATTAGACAGGTTCCCAACTTTTAACACCAAACTTTTCAGGACGTTTTGGGCGGGCAAACCACCCTGGAGGCCCCCAGCACACGCCAGGTGCACCTCCACACCTCCTCACGTTGGGCTGCGGGAGTCGGTGGTGCAAGAAGCACCGCTTCCCCCCAATACACATCACAGACAACGCTGCCATCCTGCCGCCCTCGTGTCAGGCTCCACTGACCCCCTGTGAGCTTTAATCCCCCCCCAAAAAACGTGCTGGCAGCACCAGGCCCTTCCTCCTCCGCTGATGAAGGGAGGGGGAGGCGGGCAGGGGACGGTGGGCCTAAGGGGAGCGGAGAGCGGAAAGGCACCCACTGGCTCCGGCTTACTTCTTCAGATCGAAGACGGAGATCCTGTTCCCGACGGGGCTGATGAGGGCGCTGCCATCGCGGGTGAAGCTGAGGTTCCCGCGGCGGTACACGGTGCCCAGCAGGCCGGAGAACTGCGAAGGGGAAGGGGCGGGGGGGGAAACACGACAAGAGAAATGGCGGGGAGCGGTTAAAAGAGCCGGGAAGAGGAATAGGAGGGCGGCCGCTACACGCCGGCAGAGCCGCCGGTCACTCACCCGGTACGCGAACTTCATGGCGGCAGCTGCGGCCACACGTGAACAGCGCGTGGAGCCGCGGTCGGCGCGCGGCGACACGGAATAGCCCTAGCACCGGGGCGGGCGCGCGGCGAGACCGCGCATGCGCCCAGGGAGGAGGCGGCGGCGGCTTTCTGCTGGGGGCGGGGCTGGGCCGCCCCGCTGCCCCGGGATCACGAGGTGGTTAAGGTTGGGAGGGGCCTTAGGGATCCAATGGTCCCGGCATGCGCAGGGTCACCTAACGCTAGACCAGGTTGCTCAAAGCCCCATCCAACCAGGTCTCGAACGCTTCCAGGGCTGAGGCATCCATAACTGGGGAATCTGTGGTGTCTCGCAGCCCCCACAGAAAAGATTTTCTTCGTAATATCTACTCTCAATCTACCCGCTATAAGTTAAAAATCACTGCCCTTTGTCCTTTCACTATATTTGCTGACAAAAGAGTCCCTCCCCGTCTTTCCTGTAGGCCCCCCTCAAGCGCTGCAAGGCAGCTCCCCAGAGGAGGAGGTTTCCCCAGAGCCTTCTCCAGGCTGAACAACCCCAGCTCTCCCAGCCTGTCTTCATAGTAGCAGTGGGTTCAGTACTCTGATCATTTTTGTGGCCCTCCTCTGGAGCCAGTCAAACAGGTCCATCTCCTTCTTATGGTGGGGACCCCAGAGCTGGACACAGTACTGCAGGTGGGGTTTCAACAACACAGTAGGACCGAATCATCTCCCTTGACCTGCTGGCCACACTTCTTCTTAGGCAGTCCAGCGTGCCCTTGGCTTTCTGTGATGCGAGGACACACTGTCAGCAAACCCAGCTGTTCATCCACCACGTCCTTCTGCATAGGGGTGATTTCAACCTTTTCATACTGGGGCGGGGGAGGAGGCTTGTCTCTATTCATACCAGGGGCTGCCCCAACCCAGAGGCAGGACCCAGCGTTTATTAAGTTTACTAAGACTTCAAATGTGCTGCGGTGTAGCCAGCGTGTCTGGGAGCAACCGGCTGCGCACTCTTGCTAGCACCCTGTCCCTCTAACCATTGCCTGTCGTCCCACAGCTTGTTATGGGCAAGCCTGATATTGTCCACCTGTCCCCTCAAGCCTACTTTAAAGCTCCGTCAATGAAGTCCATCCACCTACAGAAAAGGTGGAGAAGGACTCTTGAGCGAGTGTAGTGAGAGGACAACGGGTAATGGTTTTCAACTGAAAGAGGGTAGATTTGGAGAAGATATTAGGAAGGAATTCTTTAGGCTGAGGGTGGTGAGGCACTGGAACAGGCTGCCCAGGGAAGTTGTGAATGCCCCATCCCTGGAGGTGTTCAAGGTTGTTCAAGTGTTGAAGGTTGGATGGGCCTTTGAGCAACTTGGTCTAGTGGGAGTGCCCCTGCCCATGGCAGGGGGGTGTGAACTCTAAGATCCTTAAGGTCCCCTTCCAACTCTAACCATTCTGTGATTCTGTGATCATGAGCAAGGACCCTTGAGTCCGATGCCAAGTGCTCCCTGGGGGGAAACTAACTGTTTTGTCTTTTTTTTTTTTCATTTTATTCCTCTTTAGAGACAGCAGTAATAATATGACCACTCCCAGACATGCCTCCATAACTCTTCTGGTCAATGGATTTCTGCTTTCGTGTCAGGCCGGGCAGGGAAAAGTCCCTGGGTGCAACGCAGGGCTATGATTACCCAAGACAGGCTGGAGCAGCAGAAGTGTGAGTGTGTGCGCTACGGGCACGTGTATGAAAGCAGGAGAAAGAAGAATTTCTCCCCAAAGGCTCCTGGCAGCTGGTGCTGGTGCCATGGAGGGAGCCGGGAGCCCGACCACAGGGCTCAGCCGGGCGTGGAGATCCCTGTGCAAGCCAGGGACACCCTTGTGCCACCCACACTGGGTGGTTTGGGGAGGTTTGGGGGCCCTGGGAGCTCTCTCCTGCCGGGAGGTGTTTGTGCTTTGCCCGCTGCAGGGGCCAGAGAGGCAGGGGCAATGGCTGTGCCAGCCGGTGGGGTGTCGCCGTGGCACCCGTGACAGCACAGAGGACAAGTCACAAAGGGGTGTCACCAGGGGTGCCAGCCAGCAGCGCCACCACTGCATTTGGGCTCGGGACAGCGGTGAGTGGGGCAGGCCGGGGGGAGGCTGGGCTGGATGAGGGCCAGGGCAGAAGCGCAGTGGCCATCAGCCATGGTCACTGCCTGGGTGGGGGCTGTAAGAATGTGCCCCCCACCCAAAGGGCTTCCCCGCCTTCCCCTCACCGCTTCTGAGCTCCCTCGCCCCCTCTCCCACTCATCCCTGGATTCCTGCGTCTCCTGCCCCATTGCCCCAGCCACCATCTCCCTCCCTCCCAGCCCCGCTGAGCCCCTTCTCTCCCTCCTCCTCCAGACCATGGATTTGAACATCATTCATGTCGTGACCATCCTGAGTATCCTGCAGTACGCAGTGAGGGAGCCTGGTGACACCATCGTGGTCACACCAGAGCTCGTGAAGCACCATGAGGAGCA